>JANTQA010000016.1:2405000-3605000 GCA_027625915.1 Anaeramoeba flamelloides | reverse complement strand
AAAACGTTGAAGTAAAAGAAACAGCAACTTAAATTACGACTCTTTTAATTATTTCTTTGAAAATTAATAAGTTGGGAATATCAAAAAATCAACCAATAATTTTTTATTTTTTCTATTTCTCTTCAATCCTTACTTAACAAATAAAAAGATGCTTAATTTTTTTTCAAAATTACCAAAAACCAACTTTAACACTGCAACCTTTTCAGTTACTAACAGATTTTCTTCATTTAACAGAAGTCTTTTTGTTAACAAAAACACAAAAGTTATCTGTCAAGGTATCACAGGAAAACATGTAAAACTTTTTTTTTTTTTCAAATTCCGAAAAACAAAAAAAGAAAAAAACTTTTTAATTTTCTTCTTTATTTTTTTTATTTTTTTTTTTTTTTTTGATTTTTATCAAAATGATTAGGGTACTTTCCACACACAAATGGCCTTGAAATACGGAACCAAAATGGTTGGCGGTGTCAACCCAAGAAAAGGAGGTACCAAACATCTCGGATTACCAGTCTTTAAAAACTGTCAAGAAGCAAGAGAAGCCACCAACTGTGACGCTTCTGTCATCTATGTCCCACCACCATACGCAGGTGCAAGTATCATGGAAGCCATTGACGCTGAAATTCCTCTTATCATTTGTATTACTGAAGGTAAATTTGTTTTGCTTTTTTTTTTTTTTTTTTTGTTTTTGCTTTTTTTTAAATTTTTTATTTATTTTTTTTTCTTTTTTTTTTTTTTTTTTTTTTTTTTTTTTTTCTTCTTCTTCTTCTTCTGTTCTTTTTTATCTGTTCTCTTTAAAAAAATAATTTATTTTTAATTTTTATTTTGTTAAATTTTTTCTCGTTAACCTATTCTCTTGACAACTCTTTATTTTTAAAAAATGATAAATAGGAATCCCAAGTTTAGATATGGTACGTGTTAAAAGAAGATTAAGAGACAGTAAAAGTAGATTAGTTGGACCAAATTGCCCAGGTATCATCAAGCCAGGTGAATGTAAAATTGGTATCATGCCTGGTCACATCTACCAACCTGGTAAAATTGGTAAGCATTTTTTTTTTTCTAATTTTTTTTTTTTTTTTTTTTTGAACTTATCAAAAAAAAATTATTTTTCTTTTTTGTTTGGAATTTTCTTAATTAACTTTTTAACATTATTTATAACTTTTTCATTTCTAATTATTGTAAAGGTATTGTTTCAAGATCTGGTACTTTAACTTATGAAGCCACTTATCAAACATCTCAATTAGGTAAGAAAATTAATACTCTTCCTTTTTTTTTTTTTTTTTTTTTGGTGAAAATGACACAATTTAAACTCAATTTTAAATTCTTTTTTCATTTATATTTTTTTTTATTTTCATTCTTCTTAATTACTTTTAACTTCAACAAAAAAGGACTTGGTCAATCTATTTGTGTTGGAATTGGTGGTGATCCTTATAATGGGTAAATTTTTTTCTTCTTTTCTTCTTTACTTTAACTCTTACTTGTTATTTGAAAACAAAAAGGTTGTAATATTTACATTTCACTTATTTTGAAAATGGAAACTAAAAAGATCAATCAGAAAAGTTTTAAAAACAAGTCGATTAATTACTTTTCTCGATATGAAAAAAGAACTCGAATAATACGAAACAAAGATTTAACAATTTTTAATAAAAATAAGACAACTTTTTTTAAAATGAATTAAAATTCTTTGAATAAAAACAAAAAAATGATTGTAATTAAAATGAAATATAACAACAGCTATATAATTCCAAAAAATGGAAAACTTTTGCCGAATTAAATAATTGAAAAAAGAAAAAAATATCAAAAGTAACATAATTTTTTTTTTTTTTTTTGCTGTTATTATTTTTAATTTGTAAATAATGATACAAAATAAATTAAAATATCATCCTTATCAATGGTACGAATAATCCACTCCAAACACTATATAAATAAAGACACTAATTTATTTTAACTACAATTTATATTTCAAATTTCACAATCATACACTTTTTTGCCTTAATTATTCACGAAATTAATAATCAAATTTGAAATATTGCATTTACACCAATTGCTTTATTTTATTTTTTGTATTTACTTTTTTTAAAATGGTTCATATAAATTAATGAAGTCTTAAATTTATAATCATGAATGATAAGTTTGAAAATCACGATTTTTTCTTCCAAAAATTAAATGAATTTGATAAAGTTAAAAAAATTTTCACTTGAATGGTTCTCTGAATTCTATCTTATTTGCTAAAGGAAAAAAAATTTAAAAATACATTTTTTTGATCAAATAATTTTTATATGATCTTGTTTAATTTCTTTTTTAACAAAAATAATACTAATAAACTAAGAGAAAAAAAAAATGCCACAAAAAAATTAAAAAAAAAGATATTAAACTAGCTGAATTAGATCCAATATTTTGTAAAAAAAAAAATAAAAAAATTTTAAAGTTTTCAAGAACAAGAAAGTAAAAGACAAGATTTTGTTTTGTTTCGTTTTTTTTTTTTTTTTTTCCTTCGTTATTTATTATTATTATTATTATTATTTTTGATAATTATAAAATAACGATGATGAAAACAAAAATTAAGGACCATTAAATCAATATAAATATCCTTATTCGAAATCATTTTAAAATAAACAAATCTAATTTCTTGATTTAATATCATATCCTGAAAACCATAATTCTTCAAAACAGTTATTTTTTTGAACCAAAATCAAAAAAAAACAAATAAAAAACTTAATTTGGAAATAATGAGAGAAATTTGATCACCATTTCATTTGTGATCTTCAAATCATTAGGATTTTTAATCCAAAATAAAAATTAAAAAAATATTCAACTTTTTTGCATTCCTTTTAATAATTCTGTTTCCATGAGTGATGCGATTCACGTCATACATTTGCCAACCAAATTTAAAAATTAAAATTAATTATTCAAATAATTTCAAAAACTATTTGTTACAAATATTAATCACAACTACTAATAGTACTAACTTTGTTGATTGTTTAGAACAATTCTTAGAGGATGACGAAACTGAAGGTATTGTAATGATTGGTGAAATCGGAGGAAGTGCTGAAGAAGATGGTGCTGAATTCTTAAAAAAATACAACATTGGAAAAAACAAAAAACCAGTTGTTGGATTTATTGCAGGAACATCCGCCCCACCAGGAAAAAGAATGGGTCACGCAGGTGCCATCGTAGCCGGTGGAAAAGGAAAAGCTTCAGATAAAATCAGCGCCTTGAAAGAAGCTGATGTCCGTGTTGCCAAATTCCCTCATGAAATTGGTCAAGTCATGTATGACTTCATGAAAGATTTAGGAAAACTCTAAATCGATACAATTTCAACTTAAATATCAAAGGTTACTAAAAAAAAAAAAAAAAAAAATTATTTTTTTATAATTCTCTTTATATTTTTATTTAGTTCTTGATTTTTTATGTTTTTCCTTTTATAATTGGATTATTTGCTAAGATTCAAAATTACAAATTATTATTGTTATGTTTTTTTTTTTTTTTTTTCTCATTTTTAAAGGAATTAATTTCTTAGTATTATTATATATAAATTACCACATTTTCTTTTTTTACACCCATTAGTGAGATACTTAATACAAAGAAAAATAATCTCTATAACCTCTTTTATTTTTTTAGTTTTTTTTTTTTTTTTTTTAATTATTGAAGAGAGGTAATTCAACAAAATTATCTTCCATCGGGAAAATTATTAAATTTCAAAATTGGTCAAATTTCAAAATTGGTCAAATTCTCATTTTTTTCAAAAAAGTTAATTCCATTTAAATATATTGGCTGTAGGTATTTAAAACCCCTTTACGGGTAGGTTAGGGTATGTTAGAGTAGGTTTTTGGTGTTTGAATGGTATACTAGAAAATTTGGCAAGGATTTTGAAAAAAAAAACAATTAAGAGAGGAATTATACTTTCGCAACTTGTTTTAAGATGGGTAAAAATTTTCCAGTTAACTTTTTGAGTTAAAATTGGATTTAGAATAAATTTTTAAAAATATTTATTTTTGATGATTTCAAAATTTTGGATTTTCTACAATTTAGTAATAAAATACCACCAATCGCAAAATAATCTTTTTGCTTTTTCCTCCCACAACTATAAAAAAACATTAAAAACTTTCATACCAATGATAATAATCAAGAAACTCTTCAAAAATATGAAAAAATTCAATTTGACCAATTTTGAAATTTAATAATATACGCCTTCCATCTATTAGCTTTTCTTGAGTTTTCTGTTTATTTGTTAAGTGTTCTAGGTTTTTTTGAGTTTTCTATTTATTTGAAAACTCAAAAAAAGTTAAGGGACTAGTCTTCTACGACAACAAGGCAAAATTTTAAAATATGTTATTGGTGGTATTCTCTACTTACAAATTTTGTATATTCTATGTGTCAAAAAATTCTGATCGACTAAGAAAGCCATAAAAGAAAATTAGTTTAGTCAGATCAATTTTTTTTTTCCATTTTTTCCGAAAAAGAAAACTATTAAATTCATTTTTTTTCTCACAATTTAACAAGTTTTTACCCCGTTTATTGTCATTTTGATCATTATTATACTATAACATTTCTTTGTTACCAGTAATATAAATATAAAGATTTTTGTTCTTTTTTGAGATAAAACTTTTGGTTAACCAAAAAACTAATATATTCAACGGATTAAAAAATAATTGTATTTTTTTAAGAATAGTAGTTATAATAATCAAAGTTTTGGGGTCATTTAAAAATTTTACTCTGAAATTTTGTTTTTGTTTTAAGATGAAATTTGATTTTTCAAAATAAAATTTTCTTGAAGATATTTGGGAATTAGTTAATTTTATCCTCAAAATTCAAAATCAAATTTTGATTTCGGAAAACAATGATTTGAATTGTTATAAGGATTCTTGTGAATAAGACCAAACAATTTGTCTAAAAATTTTTCAAAATTAAACATTTTTTACCAATTTTTATTCATTTTTTGAAAATAAGAAAACAAACTTTTTCATAACATTAAAGAAAAAATTTTTTAAATAGATCTCAATTTAATTGATAAACTGTAGTCAAGCTTCTACCGAATATTCATTTATTAAATCACCTAAACCACGAATAGTTTTAATGGCTAAGATTTGAATTGAAATATTAATCAAAGAAAAAGAAACCAAATAAAAACTTTGCTTTCGAAATCAATACTTTCCAACATAAAATGAAAAATATTTTTTCCTATTTTCAAGAATTAACTTAATTCTTAAACAAAATAATAGGTTACTTTTTTTCGTTTTATATGGGAAACATGTAAATTTTGAATTTCAAAAAAGAGACTCAAATCAATAAATTGTTTAAATGGGGCTAAATCATCCATTTCATAAGTCAAAACACAAATTACAAAAAAAAAAATTTCAAGATCTTGACAAGATTTCATTTTATTTTCAAAAATGACTACTCCCTTAACTGCGTTTTTTTTTAATTTTTGAAATAAACCGAGAATTTATTAAATTTTCAGTTTATTTATTAAATAAAAAAAAAAGCCTAAAAGTAGTAACCGCAAATTAATTTCCTCTTTTCAAAATAAAAAAAATAATAAATACTGTTTTTAATTTTTTTCCAGTATTCACCTATGAATCTATCTTTCTATTGGTAAGAAGAGTTACAAAGAAAAAAAAGTTCAAGTAGTTAATTGCTAATACTGGATACAATGAAACACGAAAGTATGGGTAAATTAAAAATAAAAACTAAAAAAAAAAAACAGCTATAAATGCCCAAAGGTTTAAGGCAAATCTCATCAAAAAAAAAATACAAAATTATAACAATTTAAATAACAGTCTATAAATGAATATTCATGAGAAATTATCAAATTAAATTAAATTAGATTATCATACTTGTGATTTTTTGAGTCCTTTGTTAAAGATAGCATTGATTTTTTTTTTACATTGATTTTTCACCAATTGCTTCTTATCAACCCCTTTTAAATTTCTTTTATTATTCTTTATTCTTTTTACTTTGACAATTTTATGTTTTTTTTGCTTTTTAACCATAAAGATAATTTTAGGTGTGTCTTTCCATTGAAAAATCGTGAAATCTATATTTTTGTGACTCAATTATCTTTGGGGAAATTTAAGTAAAAGTGTATCTATAGTGTAATTTACACTTTTTCCAGAACCAATATTTAAATCAATATGATTATTGTTTCCAAGGATATGATAATTTTTTTTGTAATCCAAAAACAAAATTTAAAAATTATAATCATAGGAAATTGAAAAGATCAAAAAATAGAGTTAAAAATAATTATTTAGGATTGAAATTTATAAAAAAAAATATTAAAATTTTATCAAGAAAAATAAAATATATAAAGTCAAATTAGAATAAAATGAGAATTAGAATATATTGAAAATTAATATTCTTGTAATGTGAAAGTAATGATAAACCAATTAAAACACTATGAATCATGTTAAAGAAGTAATTTCAAATACAGGTTTTCATGATATCATGTTCAATTCACGATAAAGTTACAAAAATCGCAATAATTTCAATCAAATTGCCAATATTTTGGAAAATCGCAATATTCAATATTATCATGATATTCTAACAAATCGAGATGTTCTATATTATTAAAAAATGGTAATAAAAGTCAAAATATTGTGATGAAAAAGTAACCACGATATAATAGTTGATGTGTTTTTGGGCTAATTGGGCAATATTTTCACAAAGAAAATTTCTTTGATCACAAAATAGATTATGTGATAAAAAGTTATTCTTTGAAAAAACAATAAAAAAAGATACTTGATTCAATCAATGGTTAGATCAAAGAGTTTTATTGTATTATATTTTGGTTTGGTTGAAAAGCTTATCGATCCTTTTAGATCAACAACAATAAGAACTAAAGAGAAATAAATATAATCTCAGTCAAAACTTGGTGTAGTAAATTGTGTTGAATAATAGAGCTTCTAAAACAATCAAAGCCTTCATAGGTTCCTACAAGAATGTCTTCTTGGATGAAAACATTTTCAATATTCTAAACTCTGTTTCAGTCAAAGGGGCCCAACGTTTTTTTGCAAATATCAATTATTCTATATAATTGACCTTTGAAGAACAAATAAGAAATAAACAGAATAATAAACCCCAAAGAATTGTTGATACGTGTCTGATTGAAACTAATTAATCAATAGATTTTTAAAAAAATTTCAAAACTCAAATTCTTAGGTAACTATTGAGAAAAACAACAATGTTCGTTTTGAACTTCTACTGGTATTTGAATAATAAATATGAAACATTTTTCACTTCATTTTCCAAACTTTTCTTTTAGAAATTAAGCACCCAAACGAAGTTTGTTGGTATTTGTGGTCTCTATTTGAAAAAGGAAATGAAAATGAAGTGAAAATTTTTCACATTTATTAAACAAATATCAAGATCAAAGATCTTCATTGAATTGCAATAGAAATCAATTTAGATTTCTCAACAATGTTTACATGGTTTCAGTGGCCTTAAAATAACACGATTTTTACCAAGTGACTATTGATCTTGCAATTAAAAAATTTTTTGCAACTGAATGACCTTTTAAAAAAAAATCGAGAAAAAAAAACACAAATATGAAAAAATGATTTCAATTTTGAAAATTGCCAAAATAAATTTTTTCTTCTAATATCTATGCAAACCCTTTAAACACATGTATTATACCATTACAACTGCAAGCTTTTGACTGAAAAATAGTTTATGAAAGCTGAAAGGAGTCGAGAAACTTTTCATTAGCTTTCACAATAACCTACCTATTCTGTAAATATTTTAAATCAAGTACAAACTTTTTCGACTAGGAAAAAAAATAATATCCACTGATCAATAAAAAACTGAAAACAAGAGAGGTGTTCTTCTCAAAACAAATAAATAAAACTTGGTAATCCAATTTGAATAAAAGGGAAAAATAAGAAAAAAAATTTGCAAAATTTTCAGATCATTTTTAATTTAAAAAACCTTTATTAGAAGAAAATTATGATACCAAGGTCAAGAACTAAGACTAAATAATGTATTTTAAATATACCTCTCTTTTCAACAAACTTGAATTTAGATTATATTGGAAAAAAAGTTTAATTATTGGGAATAAAAAATGTATTTTTTTATGATAAAAAAATTGAATTAGTAGAATTTTAACTCTAGTAGTAATAATGGCTTGAGAGAAACAACAAAGAACGTACTTTGTTTGTTTGGTCGGGTTTGTCAATTAGACAACTTTTCTATTATCATATTGTCTTCTATTTGATCATAACCCAGATTTTATACCCTTTGAAAACCCCCCAATTTTGTAATGTACAATAAAGAGCAAATTATTTGTTATTCACTCTCTATTTTTATTCTGTAAAAAAATAGCTTTCAGGGCAAAACAGAATTTTTGTTTCATTTTTTAAAACTTTAACTTTTTTTTCAAAGACATTTATTTTTCAAAAAATGAGTCAATTAACAAACCAACTTCTTCGTGAAGAGTCTCATGAAGATTTGTCTTCTCTAATCAATCGTCAATTAACCCAAGGTGAAGAGCTTGAAAAGCTGGAAAAAACTGAAAAAATTGTATTAAAAACCAGAAACGATCTTCGTAAAATACAATCAACTTTATCCTTTTTACTTGTAACAGCATACCAAGAGCTATATGAAGGACACGATATCTGTATTGTTCATTCGTAAATTTTTAAATTTTTTGTCTTTTTTTTTTTGTTTTTAAAAAAAAAGAAAAAAAACATTAGAAAAACAAAAAATTTTTTTCTCCTTAATATAATTTTTTTTTCAATAACTTCATAGCTTTGGTGATGGCTATTTCTGCCGTGACACAAAAAAAGACCACAAAATCTCAAAAGAAAATTGTGAGACAATTTATCAAAAAATGAAGGAGTACATCAAATCAGAAGAAAAAATTAACAGTAAAAAAACTCTTCTTTTTTCTTTATCAAAATTTTTTTTATCAAATAAAAATAAAAATTTTCGATTTCTTGTTCTTTTTCTTTGTTTTTCTTTTCTTTGTTTTTCATTTTTCATTGTTTAATCAACCAAAATCAAAGAATCATCAATGAAACGATCTGAATTGATTAAGTTATTCAAAGAAAAGGGATACAACGACAAATTAGGTATTTTAAAAACTTATAGAAATGATTTTATTCCAGTTATTCAATTCCGTCACAACCTTGACTATATAATTGACTCTGTTGAAGTCCGAAAGGACAGACTAAAAATTTTTAAATTGGTAAGAAATTTCAGGTCTTTCTTCTTTTTCTTTTTCTTTTTCTTTTTTTATTTTTTATTTTTTATTTTTTATTTTTTGGAAGACTATTTATTTCAATTTTTTTGACATTTTTTATTTGTTTTTTTACTTTTTCATTGCAGACCACATCTATTTTTTCTGAATTTTTACTGTCTTCATCAGCTAACTCTCATATTAAATGTGAGGCCTAATTAGAATAATTTCGAGTGAATTTTTTAATAATTTTTCACTCATTTCCTTCAAAAAGAGTAACTAATGAAAAGACTAAACCCATTGAACACAACCCTCAAGACAATTGTATATTTCAAAATAAAATATTTTCTTTTTTATGGTGAGTGTTTTTTTGATTTTCAAAGAAGGCTTCAAATTTAGAATACTCTTTGTTGCAAAATAAGTGTTACAAAATTTTCATTCAGCTTTCCAAAATTAGAATTTTAAAATCATCTAAAATTTCAAATTTTTAATTCAAAAAACCAGCTTTAATTAATTAACACCCCTTTTAGAATTGGGATCGTTGATGATTTATTTTATAATTCTTGGGTAGATTTTTTTGGAAAGCTGAATGAAAATTTTGATTTTGTTATTTTACAATTAACAGTAATTATAAAAAAGTTGTAACAAGTTACTAGAGCCATTTTAAAAAAGTGAAAACTTTTTTTTTTTTATGATTTTGTAAGAATTAAAACTTTTTTCAAGTTTTGTGTTTTAATAAAGTTGGAACTTTCTTTTGAAAAAAAGTTCTTTCTTTCATACTCCAACCACCACAACACATTTTAATCGCTGATCTTATTAAAAACAGAAAACTTTCAAACAGTTTTAAATTCCGAAAAGGTTTTTACTTTTTTTAAATAGAAAACTTGATAAAAGTTTTAAAGAAGTACATTCTCATAAAAAAAAGCACTCACTTTTTTAAAACGACTGTATAAAACATTTGCAATCTTGTTTGTAACAATTTTCAGAAGCACACAAAATAACAAATTTTTTTTGTGACAGCTTTTTAAAACAGCTTTAATAAATATTCTTTCAACAATTAAGTTTCAATTTCACGAAAGTGTGAAAAAAAAAAGATTTTAATTTGTTACTCTAGATTGTTCTTTGTAAGTTTCTCAACCGTTTTATTACTACTTTTAACAAACTTTTGATTTAAACTTTTTTAAAAAGAAGACAAAGAATTCAATTTGTAAATAAAAAAAACACTTACCACAAAAGAAATCCTCATAATTAAATTTGATATTTCCGAATTTCAAAATGGCCACATCTGGATTGTGAACATCTGGTTCAAAACAATCGAAAAATGTGGTTTTTTAAATTTTTCATACTACTGATAAATTCAAATAAATATCTGAAAATTTTCACTTCATTTTCCATTCTTACAAATTTTTTTACACAAGCTTTGAAGAAAGCATTTTATTCTTTTAAATGTTAAAAAACTTTGTTAAATTGGTTTGTGCTTCAAAATGTTCTTTCTCTTGAGTTGTTTGAAAAGTTGAGATAGGAGATTACAAAATGGGAAATGGAACTAAAAATTTTATTAAATTTTTTTGAATTTATCAGTATTGTGTAGACAAAAGTAAACAGATACAAAAAATAAAACTCATTTTTTAATAGTAAACATTAAGAGAATTACCGAAACTTTTCATTTTAAAAGTTTGGATCAATTATAATAAAAAGCAGATATTACCCATAATTTTGATTAAATGTACAAAAACTTTTCATCTCATCATCTTTTTTTTTTTTTTTTATATAATTGTATTCCAGTTCTTGTTGCACAGTTATGATTCCAGATTAAACGATAAAATAGAATTATTCATCTTTATCTAGTATTATATTAAAATCTTATGGAACGAAAATGAGTAAAATAAAGATAAATTGATCTCTTTGAATAAATACAGTTTGTAAACGAAAAAGCAAGATTTCCAAATAAAAATTTTTTTCCAAAAATAATCAAACACTCAGATTAAAGAAAAAAAAAAAAACGTATTAATCATAATAACAGTTTTCACAATACTGTCTTATCGTCAAGACTTTACTTTGGTTAATCAATTATTAAATATTTTTTGAAAAATTTAACGATTTTTGAGATCAAAACAAGTAACTTGAGGAAATTTCCAACTAAAATGAGATCCAAATTTTTTTTCTTGATTTTTCATGAGAATAAAATGTTGAATTATTCTTTAGAGTTAATCTTTTTTTCTTTTCATTGTAAAAACTTTTAATGATCAGCTTTCTGTGATTCTCTTAAAGTTGAAAATTTAAAAAAGAGTTTTACTTTTTTTTCCACAACACTGTATGAAAACAATAAAATTGAAAATTTTGAATTAGTCAAAAATAATACTTGAATTAACATTTCATCATTCGTAATAAAGCTTATTACAATATAATCAACACCCCTTAACTTCAAAATTCTTGAGGAGATTGTATTTATTGTTTTTCTCAGTAGTACAACGATTTTTAAAACTCTCTATTCGAGAAAAAAAGGTGTTTTTTTTTAATTTTGAGGTAAAAAATTCCAAATGAAATAAAGTTTAATTCAGCTTTGAGACATTTACTTCTATAGGGAATAACTACTAGTTTTGAAAAATCTGTTAATCATCTAACAAAACTTTAATATAGAAAAAAAAAACTTAACAAAAGTATCCGAAGTTTTCCAGAATTTAAATGAATAGAGTAAGATCGATGAATTTTACTCGATTCTTTTGAATTTTACTAGGTTCTTTTGAATTTCTGTAAAACCGAACGAAAGTGTCCGTCAAGTGCCCATAATTCAAAATAATAGAGTAAAATCACAGATTTAAATCTAATCTTTTAAATAATGGAAAACCTAACGGCGGTTTTTTAATTTAATCTGAGAGATTAAAGAAAAATTTATTTAATTTTCAGTTTATTTCAAAAATTACAAAAAACCAAACGAAAAATCAAATCAAAATAAAAATATTATATATGTCAATAATAAAAAATAAAATTAATCCTTTTGGTCAAAATAATTGATTACCCATTTATAAGATATTTATTAAATGTAGAATACTTTTGAAATCTATTAAAATAACCTCATAGTATGAAGAAAAAAATTTTAAAATTTTTCACTATTAAATTAAAAAAAAAATCTAAATTGAACCTGAAAAAATTGGATTTTTCAACTTAAATTATAAAATATCTTTAAAAATAATTTTTGATCAAAGATCTCTTATTAATAAATAGTTTTTATTTAAAGACAAGTTATTAAAAAGTGAAAAAATAAGCAAATTTTTAATTTTTTTTTGAAAAATTTTTTTTCCTCATATCAAAAAACAAAACCAAATAAATTTAGCTTTTCAAAAAGTGATGACCAAAAAAATTTTTTAATTTGTTCTAAAAATAGGTATATTAAAGTTTATCAACCATTTTAAAGATAATTTTTAAAACATTTCCAACTTACACTCTTTATAAATAACTCCTATCGATAAAGTGCATCTGAATTAATTTCTGAAAATAAAATTATAGAATTTGTTTAGAATTAGTTACATCTAATAAATAAAATATTTTTTAATTTTCTTCACAAAAAAACACAAGAAAAAATTTCATATTTACAAACTGTTGACTGGCTTAATATATCCAAAATTCTTCAAATTTTTTTTAACAGTTTCCCAAAATCAACAAACCCCCAAAAATTCATTCACAAACAATATTTTAAAACTTTTTTTGAAATTTAATTTGTTAAAAAAAAAAAGCAAGAAAAAATTAACATATTCAAATGATAAATAAATAAAAAATAGAATTTCCAACTTCAAAACTACTTTCCAATCAAGTATAGAAACAAACAAATCTAAAACTCGATCCGAAAAAACCTAATTTTAAAAAAAAAAAACCACAATAACAAAAAAAAAAACCACAATAACAAAAAAAAAATTAAATTTATGATAAATAGCATCCATTCCATGGCGGAATTATTTTAAGATTTCCAACATTAAGTAACCCAACCTCAATTAAAGATTTTCATGATCGACCAAAGCTATTTGAATTAATTCAAGAACGTGATGTTTGGGCCGAATTACTTCATACATCATCCATATCTGATCTGAATAGCCATATTGTGTCCAAAAAGATAGATCGACTAAAATGGGTAGCAGAAGGGCTTCATACTCAAAAGCTTACCAAATTGTCTAGTGAAATAGCGGAACTATTTCCAAAAAAAAGGATCGTCACGATCGCAGGCCCCAGTTCCAGTGGTAAAACCACATTTGCAAAAAGATTGGGAATTCATTTTGAAGTACTGGGACTTACAACGAGATGCATCTCAATGGATGATTATTATTTAAGCCGTGAGGATATGCCACTTGACGAAAACGGCGAAAAGGATTTTGAATCTGTAAATTGCTTAAACGTCAAATTAATGACAAAGAGATTATTAGATCTTTTAGATGGAAACGAAATCCCAACAAGAAGTTACGATTTTGTTAAAGGAGAGGGCTATGATGATTTTAATCAAATGTGGAAATTAAGAGAAAAGGATATCCTCATCATCGAAGGAATCCATGGCCTCAACCCATATTTTACAAAAAAATTGGGTCTTGACAAGATCGCTCGAATTTATGTCTCCGCAATAACACAATTAAGTGTTGACGTTCACCACCGAATTTCAACTTCAGATTGTAGGTTGCTAAGAAGGATAATCCGTGATCACCAATTTAGAGGCATGAAGCCAACAGACAATCTTAAAATGTGGTCCAAGGTCAGAAAGGGCGAAGAAAAAAATATTTTCCCCTACCAAAACGAAACAGATTATATCTTTAATACCTCGTTAGTATATGAAATACCCGTCCTCGGTATTTATTTAAGACAATTGCTCGCTGAAATACAAGGCGACGAGCAAATGGAACACGAAGCCAACAGATTATTGAAATTTCTAAATTTCTTTTACTTGCTTAGCCCAGACCAAGTACCTGGTATCAGTATTCTTCGCGAATTTATTGGAAATAGTGATTTTAGATATAACTAATCGATATTTTATTATTTTAAAAGATTTTTTCCTAATAAATTCTTATTTTCGTTTTTTTTTCATTTATTTCATATACCATTTCCAAAATTTTTTAAAGTTATCAAAAAAAGAAACTTTTATTGACCAAAATTAATTTTGTTATTTTTTGTTTGATTTTTTTTTGTTTTTTTGATTTTGAATTTTCAAATAAGGAAATTAATTTTATCTTCGATCTATTAGGTTTTCTTGCGTTTTCTGTCTATTCAGAAACATTAATAGATTTTCGTTAGGTTGTTTTGAGTTTTCTATTTATTTGGAAAAATAATAGATTTTCGTTAGGTTTTTTTGAGTTTTCTTCTTTAATATGTTATGTGTTCTAATTTTTTTTGAGGTTTTCTGTTTTATTTGTGAAGTGTTCTCGATTTTTTTTTACTTTTCAAATAAACAGAAAATTTTAATAAATTTTAGGTTTATTTAGGAAAGTAAAAAAAATATAACGAAAATCTATTGATTTTCCGAATAAATAGAAAACCTAAAAAAAAAACTAAGGAAAATCAATAGATTTTCGAAATAAAATATAAAACCTCAAAAAAAACTAGAACACTTAAAGATAAAACAAAAACCTCACGAAAAGCTCGGCACTTGGAAACACTTGACGGCACTTCTCTAATCTCAAAATTTTTGTTTAGAAATTTTAATAAAGAATCCAAATTTACTTTATCATTTTAAGAATGACAAGATAAATAATTAGTCTTTATTTAGAATAATAACTAAGATGATATTCTTTCATTTTTTTGTTTATTTTTGTTTATCTAAATTAAGAATAAATCTAATTATTCGATTTTCTTTCTAAACTAAATTCCAAAAATTTGGACACGGTTTAAACAGTTTAAAGAAAAAAAATATTACACTTTCAACTCATTTTGAAAATAATTTTGATTTTAGAAACTATTCCATTTTTTGTATTTTATGTTTTGTTTTCATTCCCTTTTTTCCAATTACATCATGTATTTCCTCAGATCAGGAAATTTTTTTCAAAGGTTGATAGAAGGGTAAGTGTTGAGTTTGTTAAATTGAAAAATCGAATATAATTGTTCACTGGTATTTTATCATTTGATCGATCAACAATTGTTGCTAAAATTTCAACAAATTTACCAATACATTTTTTGTTCTATCTTGTTTCATTTCAGCTCGTTTCATTTTTTTTTTTGGACACACTGATTTTGATTTTTTCATTTTTGGCATTTTTTTCTATTATATGGATGAAAAGGATTACTTATACAAACATTAATATTATGTTACTTAAATGTGATTTTATATTACATTTGGAAAAATACATTGAGATTTTTTTTTAACGTTTTTATATTTTGGATGTATTGAGATTTTTGGAATGGGGTAAAATATGTAAAGTACGACAAAAAATGATCAATATCTTCATTTATTTCTAAATAAGAAATATTTTTTGAATAAATAACACGATTTTGGTTTTTTCTTTATTCTTATCAAAAAAAAAAATACGAATATCTAATTAGATAATTTGTGAAATTCTTAAATTTCAATATAGAGATAGAATCCCCGATCCCCCAATTATATTTATTATTTTTTCCTTAGATTTTTTTTAATTAAATACTTTTTTATTATTTTTGAAATTTCTACATAAAACTATTTATTAAAAAGTTTCTCGAGGATTTTTTTATTTTTTTATTCTATAATTTTTTTTTACTAGATTCAGTAAAAAGTTAACCATTTGATTCTTATTCAAATTATAACCAAATACAAATCTTCTTATATTTTATATATCAGATCTTTTATTTTTAATAATTGAATGTTTTTCAAACAATATCGACTTAATATACCGATTTTGATATATATATATATATATAAAGATCTTGTAATTATTTGGAGATTGTGAAAATGTACTTTTTATTTGTAAAAATCTATTATATAGATATAAATTTATCTTTTGAGATTGATTTCTGTACAAGTTTTTACAAATTAAAATCTCAATTATAAAATACTAAAATATTATATCATTAATTAAAATAATTATATACATGCAAATATAAGAAATTTTGTTTTAATTACCAAGAATTTGAAATTAAGGTTTTATAATATCAAAAATTAAACCATGAAAAATTTAATTTATGTTTTTAGAAAATTTTAAAGTAATTATTCCGAAATGTACTCTATTACATTTTAAAGATAATGAAACAAATTTTATGTTTGACATTATTTTTCAGAACACTTCTAATAACCAAAAGAAATAATTCCACAGTTTTCCCCCAGCTTTTAAATAGAAATAATTATTATGATAACACATAAAGCCTTAGATTAGTGAAAAGATTGGAAAATTACTTTTTATTTATAAAGAAATCCTAAAAAATATAATAAAATCCTAATTCCCCTTAATTTCATCTAATTCTATATTTTGGCTGAAAAAAAAAAGATATTTTTAGTAATATTTTTCAGAAATATAGATTTTATGGGATTATTTTTGATTTTAAAATAATTTATTATTGATTAAATGGAAAAATCAAAATAATTCTAGTTCATGTTTGAAATTTTTTTTATAAGTTTTTCTTTTTCTTTGAATTCGAACTTTTGTAATTGTATTTTCATTGAGGTAAATAATCCAATTTTTTTCTTTCGTTTGTGAAATAGTAGTCTTTATTTATTTGGCTTAGTTTATAAAAAATATTTGAAAAAAGAAATTTGAAAACAAATTTGTGAAAAAATATTGTGTCAAAGACTAATAAATAGAATTAAGAGTAGAAACCAAAGTAATACTTTTTTTTTTTTACATAAATTTCAAAAAGATTAAAAAAAGAGAAATCGTCTACAATTTACTTTGAAAAAAATTTTTTTTTCTTAATTTCAACTAGTTTAACTAGAAAGGTGATCTTTCGACTTGGTTATTTCAAAAAGAAAAGATTTGTTTAAAATTCTTAACTCATTAGGGACATTTTATTGGTTATTTCTTTTGTAAATTTCATCATTAAAAGATACAGATTTCTTGATTTACAAAACATTTATATCAAAAAAGAAAAAAATGTATCAAAAAATTGAAAGCAATGAAGATTCCATTCTAATTCACTTGATACTTTACACAAATAGAGTAACTAATGATATTTTGGTTCAAATGGCCAATATCATTTTTGACTTCAAAAATCTTTATTTACTAATATTCTTGTCCCAATTAAAAATTTTAAATGTTAAGGGATTAGTGTCACCCTAGATTTCTATATAAACTAAGTATGTTGTAATTGGGTGTAAATGATATTAGTGAACCATGGATCAAATAACTCTAAAAATCTATTATAAATCTTATTGCACAATAAATTCTTACATTTTGTACTTATGATCACAATTAAAAAGTATCATTTTGAAATTTTTTTTAATTCCTTTTTCAAATCTAAAAATAGAAACCCAAAATACAGTATTATGGTATTTAATAATTTAGATTTAGAACTTCCAAAAGTAACTATTGATATAATTTTTTAATTTCAAAGATTAACTCTATAATCATCAACATCAAAGCACACAGACTGATTAGTTTTGTTTGCTTTTAATAAAGCTACTTGTATCATCATTAAATTTCCATGATTTGAGAAATAATTTGACAAAAAAATTTGTTCATTAATTATTTAATTTTTGAAAAAAAATACAATTTTTAGGTAAGTAATCTAAATTTTGCCACAAATTTAACAAAGATATTTTGTAACTTTGTAGTCTGAATATTGATAATTCAACCTTTAAATTTCTGGTGAAATGCAGATTTTATTCTGAAATTGTTGGGTATTTTACTAATACATAGATCATTTTTAATTGATGAGATCAACAAATATTCCTGTTTGACTAATGGATTTTTTATAGACATTTGAACCATGGTGTACCAATGTGGTTAAACCAAATAACAGCATACTTTGATCCTATGCTTCTCCTTGGGAGACGCTAATCCCTTAAACATTTAAATACTTTGGTAATAAAATATCAATAAAAGAAAAACCCTGACCAAAAGAAGCTATTCAAAAAACTGTTATTATGTGACGAATCCTCGTTTTTATCTTTAACCATTTATTTTTTCTTTTATTAATTGAACTTACTTTTTGTTTTTTGTCTTCATTGTTCAAATTCAGATTGAGTCTCATTTTTTTTTTATATATGTTGATAACAAATCAAGATATCAAAATCTCGACTTTGAAAAGACTTGTCTTCTAATAACTAATATTTTGAAACACAATTTGGGAACTAACCCATCTTTCAAAAACCAAAATCATTATTGTGATTTGCCTTATGGAAATTCTTAAAAGGTAATCATTTTTTCTCTTTTTTTAGTGTTTAAAAACTTTTTTTTTATTTAAATAAAAAATAAAACAATAATCCTTTTACAAAGAAAATACAAATTGATCTTTGATGAGTTTTGATTCAATAAATTTAGATCTTTTATTAGACGAAGATTTGTTTTCACTTGATTTTGATAACGAAGTAGATTTTGATGATTTAACATCCGAATTTTTTCCGAATAATGATTTTCCAAATACACTTGAAATTAATATCGATCAAGAATGGAATAACAAATTGGACACTTTGACTGAGAACTTAGAAAAAAGGTTGGACATAAATATCGATCCTTTGTTGGACACAACAACAGAAAAATTCGGTGAAAATCAAAAAGAAAAAGAAAAAGAAAAAGAAAAAGAATTAGAAACTGTTTTAGGAAAAAACGAAACGAATGAACAAGAAAATAAGAATGAAAAGCAAAATTCTTTACCAAGTACATCAAAGCCAAAACCAACATCAAAGTATGGTGACAAAGTTGCTTCAAAGCATCGCAAAAGGAAGTTAAAGAAAAAAAAAAAACCAAAAAAATACAATTTAAGGATTTCGCCAAGAAATAACAAGAGTCAATTTAATGATAACACGAACCAGAACCAGAACCAGAACATGAACGTGAGCAGCAACAACAACAACAATACCACTATCAATAACAATAATAATATGAGTTTTGATCAAAGCAGCAGTGGGAGTAGCATTGATACAAGATTTAATTCAATAATTGTTGAATCAGGGAAGGACGTTTTCAAATTTTTGACCGGGCTATTATGGGTCATGGCTGGGGGGGCATCTGTGAGAGAACTAAAACCATACACAAACCAAATAGCATTAAGGGTGGGCAAGGAATTTTATGCCTCCGAAGAGGAAATCGAGAAATTTAAACCACAATTACAACATTTGCTCACCAATTCAAGAAGAACATTTACAGAATTTATTTTAGAGATCCTATTGGGGGTCTTATCTTTGAGCCAAATATCAAAAATCAAAAACATAAAAGAGTGCAATTACGATTTCATAGAAAATGAAGAAGAGCCCCCACAAGTATCAATCGACTTTTGGAATACACTAAAAGGCATTAGCAAGATCAAATCAGAAACAACAAACATGAAAAAGAAAAATAAAAAAAAGAAATTAACAAAAGAGGAATTAATTGAAAATGAAAAGCAAGTAAACCTTTTAAATGACAAATTGCAATTGATTTATGAACAAATATTTACACAAGAGGTGATCATGTTTTGGTTTGGAAAGAGATTTGTTGAAAGGATGAGCAGATTTTTTGAAGACGAGATTTGCAAAAAGTTTTTCAAAAACAATCTCTTCTATTTTGGTAAATCCAAATTTATGTTATCGTGCCTTATTTTACACCAAGAATTAATCCAAAGCAACGGCATTGCAAAGCAATATTTAAAATTAATAGACCTTCCTTACCAAAATAACCCTCTAAACTTGTATACCAATTTTAGGGGCAAAAAACACGAATTGATAAAAAAACTGATCGCCAAATCTGGCATCAACGCCGGCAAATACTGGAAAGTCCTATCCCAGGAATACACCGAACAGTTACCATTTAAACCAAACAACATCTTTGATTATTTCCCTTTTAAAGACATTATTTTAAACCCAAACTTGTCCAACATGTGCAATACAGGATACTATTCAACACCCAAAACAGAGAAAAAAAGAGTTGTAGCCACAAAGGGTAATAGCCCAAAAAATATCCTAAGTATAGATTGGATTATGAAAAAAAATTAATTTTTCTTTTGTTGTTTTTATACTTCGATCTTTCCTTCTTTTTCTTTTTCATTTTTTCATTTTTTCATTTTCTTTTCTTTTTATTATTTTCTTTTTTTTTTTTTTTGATTCATTGTTTTTACGCTTTTTATAAATGTTACAATTTATTAATTTAATTAAATTCAATTTTGAAACAAATCTTTTCAGAATTTTACTTTACTTTCTTCCGATATTTCACCCTTTTCTTTCAATATTTTATCAATTTTTAAACTTTTCATCAATATTTAACATCCACATTCTCGACATTATGAGATTTTCAGGAAAAAATGTTTTTTTTTCTCAAAATTATCATTTTTTTCTTTTTTTTTTTAAATAAATTAGTTTTTGAACATTCTCTATTTACAAAAAGATTTTTTTAGATATTCTTTCAAAATAATTTATTTTTATATCAAATACCCTTGTGAGTGGAAAAAACATATAAAGAATAAGAAATAACTTTTTTTAAAAAAATTAATTAAAAATAAACCATATTCCAATAATTTGGGCATACTTTCATTAATACAATTAAAAGAAGAACAATACTACACTTGAAATTTGATTTGGAAATAATTTTGCTTTTTTAAAAATTTCAATTTTTGATTTTTAAGTTTTATTTTCATTTTCTTTTTTTAATTGCTATATATGTTTTGTTAGATATTAAAATTGTTTTCATTGTTTTGTTGAATGTTAGTGTTGATTTTTTTTAAATGAAAAATCATATACAATTGGGAGATGGTATCTTATCATTTGATCCATCAATAAATGTAGGTGAAATTTCAACAAATTTACGAAATATAATTTTTGTTCCGCTCATTTCATTATTTTGGACAGATCAATTTTTATTTTTTTTGTTTTTTCTTTTTTATATTTGTATAAATATTATTACTTATAAAAAACATTAATACTCAAGTAACTTAAACATTTTGCAATATTTCCTTTGGAAAAATACAATAAATTAAGTTTTTTTTTTGACAATTTATCTTTTTGACGTGTCCAAATTTTTGGAATGCGGATTATTCCAGAATAATTTTATTTGTAAATTTATTTGTAAATAATTCTCATTGGACTTTTTTTACATCGAAATGTTATTTTTTATTACTCTTTTAGAAATTCTAAATTCATACATTTAAAAATATTTTATTCTAATAATTAAAATCAATTTTTTACACAATAAATTGCACAATAATATCTTTTGAAATCCATTTATTTATAAAATTGTATTCATGGATAATGTCTCTATAAAAAGAAAAAAGGTGGAAATTTCAATCATTCTGAATAAACTTTAATACATAATATAATAATTAAAAAACGGAATTATGTTTTAGTTTATTTTTGAGATATAGAATGTAAAATATCAATTGAAGATAACGAAGACCTTAATAAGGTAAACCCTTTTTCAAATATTGTGACTCACCTGAAATAATAAATTGAAAAAAAAATCATCCTTTAGTATTCAAGGACAATTAATAACTAAATCTGATTTGTAATTCACTTTTAAGTCATTCTAAATATATATAAACCTGATAGATTAAAAATTAAAAAAAAAAAATAAAACCAAAAACTAAAAAAAAAGTGAGTCACAATTTTTGAAATGAGCATTACCGATTTTTTATTACTGAACTTTCACTGAAAAAAGGTTGAACAACAAGATTGTTTATGAATAATTAAATCCATTTTCAAAGACATTACATAGTCTCAATTTTCCTTGTGATTATTTCTCGTTTCGAAGATCTCTTTTTTTTTTCCATAGGATCTTTTTTTTAAAAAAAAAAAAAAAAAAAAAAAAGAAACATAAAAGCTTGAAAAACCAAAACAAAAATTTGCAAAATTAGAAAAAATGATTTGACATCTAATAAATTTGAAAATATTTTTTTGATAAGAATTCTGGAATCAACCCTCAAAACAACCCCCATTAATATTATAAAATGAGTCAAAACTTTTGAAAAATAGTTTACAACAGGATCACCTATTTTTTTAATGATCAATTCTAGGCTTTTATAGCACATAATTATTGTTTTCAGTGGATTGTTGTCATAGAATATAAAAATTGTGTTCTTATTATGACCAAACTTTTTTGTACTTTTTTTTTTCGTTCTTTTTTTGATACTATTATAACTTAAAAGTGATCTTATCATTTCACTACAACTTTTTAGTCATTTAATTTTTCTTTTATAAACTTTTTTCAGCAAAAATTGGATAAATTTTATGAAAAAAAAGTAAATATTCTATGAGTTTAAATCACTATTCTTATTAAGGGGTTAGTCTCTATGAAAATTTTAAACCTAAATTTAATAGAGATGGAGAAAATTGAAGGCCAATTACTTATATTTGAAAATCCTGGTTTATTTTCAATATTAAACTTATATCTAAATAAGAAACCTTTATTTAGAAATTGGTCAAAATAAAAAAAAATAATAGAGATTATCCCCTTAAAATAAAATTTAAATTTTAAGATCAGATCATTTTTACTTTTTAGATTAATTTTTTGCTTTTTTTTTTTATTTTTTTTCTTTTTTTCCTTTTTCTTTAAATTTTTTTTTGATTTTTTCCATAAAAAGACAATTCAAAAAAAAAAGAATTTCAAAATTCAAATTAACCTTTCAGAAAATAGAGATAATAATTTCTTTTAAATGTGTTTACTTTTTTAAAAAATCTTCTTGTTATCAATTTTAATTTTCTGAAAATATTGAAAAATTTGTGCGAAAAGTTTTAGTATAAAGGGGTTTAAAATTTTTTATTACATTTTATTTTTTTCAAAAATTTAAAGTTTATTCAAGTATTTCTTTTATGAATATCAACTTTCATACAAAGTTTCTTATTTCTCTTCTTTCGAATTAATTTTATATCAATCATATGTTGATTGAATCCTCAAAAAATAAAAGTTTTTTTTCATTTTTGGCTCGAACCCTTCGATGAAATTGAGTTTATTAATAGTTCTTGAAATTAAAACTAGATATTTCTTGACTTTAAATAAATTTAATATATCGGGAGAATTGTAAAATTGGTCAAATATAAATATTCAGTTTTCATAAAAGAAATTTAAACAAAATGGACTTCCGAGTATAATAAACACCCCTTCAAAAAGATGAAAAAAAAATTATTTTATTTATACAAATTTGATTTTTGAAAAACCGAGTTTCTTAATACACAATTTACCTTATATTATGTAGACAATAAATTCCCAAAGGTTAGAAGTCATAGAGTATTATTCCTTCTAAATCATAATCGTTAGTATATACAAAAGAATACTTTTTAAAAAAATCAAAAAAAACAAAAAGAGGTAATCTTGGTCAGAAAATCAGATAAAAATTTTGTCAGAAAATTTGCTTCGATAAATCGTCTCAGAAATTAAAGAAAATAAAAACTTTTAAACATTTTGAGTTTCTTGAAAAAGACTATTGATTAATTGATAAGATTTTTGAACAAGCCTGTAGACCACACACTCTGAAACTCAACTTTTGAGGTTTCTAAATACAAGGTGGAAAAAAAACCAAAAAAAAAAATTTTTAAAGTAGAGAATATATGTATTAAAACATAAGTTTTTGAAACAGTAACGCAAACCCTTTGACTAGAATTGTCCCTTAGCTTTTAATTATGATAAATACAATTTTCGAAATAAAAATTGAAATTGTTTTTTCAAAACCTTTCTGTGTACTTTCATTGGTCACTCTATTTAAAAAGGTACAGATCTAAAGAAAAATTAACTCAAAAATGAAGTGACAAAAAATTTCTCCTTTTTTCCCACATTAGACACAAAAAAAAAAAACATTTTTTAATTTTCAATCTGAATATTTAACACATTCATATGGGTAACGAACAATCTAGCGAAGAAAAATTGAAAGAAAAGCCGAGGTTTTCTGTGCACATTTCTACTGACAAAGACACATATAAGCCCGGCGAAACATTATATTGTCGTGCAATTCTATTAGACTGTTTCAACCACAAGCCACTTCCTAAGAGGGCCTATCAGGGTGGTTATCCTCATTGTAAGATCACGAATTCGAAGGATGAAGAAATTTTTGACAGGTGTATGGAGCACCCATCAAACGAGCCAGTGATTTCGTTTCAATGGGAGATCCCAGAAGAGCAAAAAGGAGGGGAGTATACGATCGAGATCTATTTCAAGGATGGGCGTGGGATTCCCAAGTTCCAAAGAACCATTACCATCCGCAAGTTTACACCAAAAAGATTCAAAACAGAGTTAAAATTCAAGCGCAAGGGATATGCTGCAGGGGAAACAGTGAAGGCACAGCTCAAAGTGGAACGGACAGAGGGAGGAATCCCTGATCAAGCGAGGGTCACATGTACTGCGCGCCTGGATGAGCAAGAAATATATCGAAAGCGTAATTTAAAAGTTGATGAGGATGGGCTTGTTGATATGGAGTTCCAATTGCCTGAAAAGATCACCGTTGGTGTCGGATCATTAAATTGTGTGGTAACCGAGGGCGGTGTGACCGAAACCGCATCCAAGACCCTGCCGGTTGTTTTAAAGAAAATGGACATCAACATTTACCCTGAAGGAGGAGACTTGGTCAATGGGCTGCCCTGTGGGGTCTATGTGGAGGCGTCCAACATCATCACCGGAGATCCGGCTGATTTTGAGGCAATTTTGATCGAAAGAAGCAAAGATAAAGAACAAGAGACTGACAAAATTGTTGAAGGTGTTGAATTCAAAACACTGCACGAGGGAAGAGGAAGATTTGAATTTCAACCCAAAGAAAATTATGAATATTACTTAAAGCCAACAAAGCCACAGGGCCTGGATTTGATTAAATTACCACAAGCCAGGGAAAATGGGATTAGCTTAAGATTACAGGAGCCCGGAAAGGAAAACTACTTTGGAGAAGAGTTCACTGTTTTAGTCAATTCAAATCTCAAGCAGAAGGGCAACAAAGTCAAGCTCGGATTATATAAAAGGGAAGAGACAATTATATCGATGGTGGTTGAGAATTCAAAGCAAGACATTGCAATATCATTAAGTCCAAAAGAATACGACGGAGTCTTACGGATCACTGCCTTCGACACACAAAACCGTGTAGCATTAGCTGAAAGATTAATCTTTGTTCAGCCAAGGGCGCAACTAACATTTAACATCGAGACTGAAAAAAAAAATTATTCGCCAGGCGACGAAGTTACAATTAATATTGGATCATTCTTAAAAACAATTAATGCGAACAAGAATGAAAGCCAAAAGGATGAAAAGCCAAAAACTGCGCCAAGGTATATCAGTGTCACTGTTACCGATGATTCTGTATATCAAATGAAGGAAAAAAGAAACAGGGCACCAAGGCTGCCTGAGATGTACTTTTTGGAAAACGAAGTGAAGGAATTAAAGGATCCTAGGAATTATTTATTTTTGGATCTGATTGATTCAATTAGTGCCGACCAAGAGGATCGGGATATTGACCAAGATCAAGAGATTGTACCTTCAATAAAAGTTGATTTGTTATTGGGAACCCAAGGTTGGAGAAAATTTGTCTATTATAAGCCCCGAGAAAAATATAATCAATTTGATGAAAAGGATGATAAAGATCGTTTACAAAGACTTTTCAACGTTGAATATCAAATACAGCCTAGAATGGCTTTTTTTGGTGGTGTGGGGATGGACGCATTTGCTATTAATGATGTAAGATTGGAAATGGAAGACAATGAAGATGGATTGATACGTAATTTTCAGCTCAACACTGTGAATAATAATAATAATAATAATAATAATAATTTCAGTTCTGACAGCTCTGACGACGACAATGATGATGATAACGATAATGATAATGATAATGATAATAACATAAATTTGATCGAAAATGAAAATGTGAACAAACCAATGGATTTTGAGATTTATGAGAATGATGAAGAGAAAGAAATAGAAGATATACAAGCGATCGATGATGATTTTGAATCTGAAGATGAAACTCCAATGATTGAAAAGGACCAAATCGAATGGCTAGATGAAGACCAAGATGAAGATGGAGATGAATTCGATGATCCAGAAATGGTCTTCCTTGATGAACAAAAAAAAGTAGAAAACTATCAACTAAAAACTCTAAGGATATATGCACATCAAAAAAGAGAAAATTGGAATATTGAAAAAAGAACTGATTTCACGAATACTCTGTATTTTTCAAATTTTGTGCAGACTACCAAAAAAGTCATTAATAGCCAAAGTGAATTTTCAACGGCAATTAAATTTGATTTAAATGATGAAATTTCGTCATTTAGGGTCTTTGTTGATGGCTTTGATGAAGACGGAAACTTGGGATGCTCACAATCATTTGTCTTGAATTCGCAAAAGCCCTTTTATATCGAGCCCAAATTTCCCTCGGAAATTACTGGTGGTGATCAAATGTTGATACCAATAACAATTGTCAATTCGCTTGACAGGAAATTAAATACAGTGTTGATTAAGGGAACGGTTGGTGGCGATGGATTAATTCTTGATCAAGAGAATTCCAGCTTTAAAATGCAAATGAAGCCCCTGCAAAGAATTGGCCATCTTTTTGCAATCAGCAGCCAAAATTGCGCCATTGAGCAAAACGCACTAACCATTATTGGGAAGTCAATAAATCCAAATCTCCAAGATAAAATTACGAGAAAGCTGTTAGTCAAGACCCCAGGATTTCCGCATGAAATCAGATCTTCTGGGATGCTAAAGGCGAATAGTGAAACGGAAACCTTTCAACTGCAAATACCCAATACTGTCATTCGGAATAGCATCAAGACAAGCATTTGTGTTTACCCCTCGCCAAGTTCGAACATTACAGAATCGTTAAAGTCCTTGATTAGGCAACCCTGCGGATGCTTCGAGCAGACTTCAAACACAGTGTACCCCATGGTGATGGCAATCCAGTACATGAAAAACCATGAAAATGATGAAAAGTCGTCGGGGGTGGATGAAAAGTTCATGGAAACTGCATACAAGCATTTGGAATCTGGATACAAAAAACTGGTTGGATACGAGTGCTCGAAGGGTGGATTTGAATGGTTTGGTGGCGACCCTGCACACGAGGCCTTAACATCGATGGGGATCATGGAATTCAGCGACATGCGCAAAATTTGGGATCAGGTCGACGACAAAATGCTCAAAAGAACCACCGACTGGATTCTGTCACGAAGGGACGAGGAAACAGGCGGGTTTAAAAGAAACACACAGGCATTGGATTCCTTTGGAAGAGCACCAAAGCACACCACCGACGCCTACATTGTTTGGGCGCTAACCAAGGCTGGCATTGGCTACCGCGAATTGGAAAGGCAATTCGAAAAATTGGAAAAGGATTCCAAAAATGAATACAAGGACGACTCATATTATTTGGCAATGGTTGGACTCGCGCTACAGAACGTCGGCTTTACAAAGCGTTCCAAATACTATGCAGACGCGTTAGTTGATTTTATTGACAATGAAACAGGCGAGGTGCAAAGATCAAGAAGCTCGATCACCAATTCAAGAGGTTCAAATTTGTCCGTCGAAACCACCAGTGTCGCAATGCTATTATGGATGGAACATAGCATCTTTGAACACGTCAGCATGGCAAATAAATTTATTCACTCGAATAACAACAACGGCAGATTTGGATCCACGCAGGCTACAGTATTGGCACTGATGGCCCTGATCAAATATGACCAAATAATGTCCAAAACTGAAAAAGATGGCAAAGTCAATTTAATATTCAATGACGAGATTATTCAGACAAAGCAATTTGTTGCAGGTGAAAAAGATCCGATTTCCTTTGACGACATCAGCGAAGCTTTGGAAAAATATGTTCAGGACAAAAAATTTGACCACAATTTGAAACTGCAAATGATCGACGGGTGCAATTTACCATTTTCATTTTTCTTTGAATCCACAGTTACAAAAACCTTATCAGACCCTGAAAAATGCAGTGTCATCTTTAATTCAGTTTTAAATGTTGGCAACAAGAACCAAATCAACGAAGGCGAAGGGACAGAAATTAAAGTAAATCTGAAAAATAGGTTCCAAGAAAAGGGCCTTGGAATGGTAATAGCTATAATTGGATTACCGGCTGGCTTACAACCCCGATACAAAAAAATATTGGAATTGAAAAAAACTAATGTGATCTCTCATTTCGAATTATTCGGTGTCAGAGAAGTTGTTTTCTATTGGAGATGTATGGCGCCAAATCAAGAAATTAACTTTACTTTCGATGTGATCGCAGAAATTCCTGGTACTTATTATGGTTCTCCAAGTAGAGCTTACGTTTATTATGATGATGATAATAAATATTGGAATGATCCTTTCAAAATTGAAATTGTTCCTAAAATTAAAAATTAAATCACTTATTAAAAATTCTTTTCTAATCATATGTTGTTTTTTTTTATACTTTTTTTTTCCTTTTTCTTTTTCCTTTTCTTTTTCGTTTTCCTTTTTCTTTTTTTTTTTAATTTTATTTCTTTACCCTTGAAAAGTCTTTTTAGATTACATTAAAATGTCTTTTGTGAGTCTATTTAAATTTTATATTGATATTTATGTTTTTAAAGTTTCTATTATAATTCATTATTTTTTCTTCTCTTATTTTTTTTTTAACAATATTTATTTGATACCAATCAAATACATATCACTAAAATATGTAATAAAATTAATTAATTATTATTATTATTTTTTTTTTACTTTGTATTGTTATTCCAAGTTTTCGTACTTTTTTTAAGAAGTGAAGCTAATTCATTTTAACTTGTTGGGTTGGTTGAGAAATAATTTTTTTTAAAATAATAAAAAAGGAGAAAATAGAGTTTTTGAAACAATAAACAATAGTATTTTGATAAGTATTAATTATTCTTTTCATAATAAAGAAAAGTATGAAAGAAAAGTAACATTTTATGAGAAATTCTAATAAAATTCTGAAAAATTTTACTTCCTTTTCGATTTTCCATGATTTTTTTAATAAAAGTTTTACAATAAAGAATTTTATTGAATTAAATTTTAAAAAAAGTCGAGATAGAGTATTTTGAAGAACAATAAATTTTACTTTAAGTTGTTTTTAAAGTTGTGTTATAAGATTTATAAAAATGAAAATTGAATTAAAAATATGTATATATTTCTTTGGATCTATCAGTAGAGTTCAAAATATTATTTGATAGAAAAAACATAAAGTTGTTAATTCATAGAAAATTTTTTCAAAAAAGTAAATAATTTTTAAAATATTTTTATTAAAATCAAAATGAAGAAGTTGAGAAAAAAAAAAAAGTGAAAGTAGATATAACTGATGATTTCAAAAAATTCTTTTATTTTTTTTAATACAATTGAATTTCTGATAAATCTTGATCATTTCATTAACAAAATATATTCATTTTTAAATCTAATATTTTGAAGATAAACACATTTTTTAAAGTTTTGAAATATTGAAGATCTTCTTTTCATTTTTATTACATGTACAACCTAAAAATTTTAAAAATCGAGAAATAAATAATAGTTTTATATGTTTTTTTCGAATTTATCATTACTATATCCAATATCTGAAAAGGGTCAAGATTCTTGCAGTTTTAAAATTTGATGTTTTTTAATTTTTATCTGAAGAATGTTATAAATTTTATATTCATTAAAGAGTTAATGAGAGATTAAGGGGATTGATCTGTTGATTTTTAGATCTTAGTTGAGATTTTTCCAATTCATCAGATAAAACATCGTTTTATATACAAGTAGGGTCTTTTTGACCACTTTACTACTGGAATATTTACCAACCATTCAAAAAAATTTGGGAAAATTTTGGCGATTCACATTCACGTTGAAAAGACCATATTATATTTTGCTTCCAAGAAAACCGTATTAGATAAATTAAATGAAAATTCTAATTGTACTCTATTTTGATAAGTTTTTGAAAGAATAAATGCTTTGTTTCTCGAATATTTTTCAGACAATTTTTTTTCCTCAAAGAATTAAAAATAAAATTGAGAAAATAAGAAGTGAAATTATAAAATAATAAACACAAGATCAATATAAAAATACTAAGTAATTATTTCTAGACAAATCTAGCATTTTCTTAAATTTACATTTTTTGTATTGATTTTAGATCTAATTAACAACAGGATCTGTAACACTTTTTTTTTTTTTTTTTTTTATTAAATAAGAGTTAGATTAGTTAAATAAATGATTTTAAATGCCAAATTTTAAATAAATAAAAGTACTCAAATTGATAAAATTAACTTCCTTAAAGTTTACAACCCCTGAAATTTGAAAAATGATTAACTTGTATTTGGGGTGGTAACTTGTTATTTTGATTCTTAGCTGAGTGATCTTCAAACTTCGTCCGTTTTTTTAATAGTAGTTCAAATTTTAAGTATTATAATTTATTTTTTTTACCAAAATCTGAATTTAAGAGTCTAAGAGCATAAAGCTGTGTGGTATTTAATAAATAATTTTTGATTTTTGTGTTCTCTATTGAATAATTTATTTCATTTTTACACAATACGATCATCTGTCCTTAATAAAATTAAGCACTATTTTTTTCTGATTAATATTTTTTGAAATTAAGTTTATGAATTAATTCAATTAACCACCGGAATAAATTTTTTTAGTATGAAAACACTCTTAAGTTTTGAATATTCAAAATATTTTTTGAAATTAGTGTGCACTTTTTTATTTTTTTTTTGTAAAATTGGGGTTGAGAAAAGCTTGGAATCAAAGAATAAGTTAATATATTAAATTAGGTTATTTTCCAGAGAGTTTATCTTTTTAGTTGAACTTTTTTTTAATTTTACCATTTAAAACTGACGGTAAAAAAACATTTGAAGACCAAATTAGTCCCTTTTGTGAAAAGAAAATTCCCATAATTCAGAATTTGTTGTAGTAAATGAGTTAAAACAAGATAATTTATCTAAAAATATACATAATTTCAAGTGTGAATTCAATTATTTTGGCAAAAAATGTTTTCAAGAAAAAATTAAATCGAAAATTTATTTTTTTTTTATTTTTTCATTTAGTTTTTTTAATTGTATTAAATGAAAGTATTTGTTCAGTTTTCCATTTTTAGTATTTTTTTGGGTCGTTGGGACATATAAAAACTTTTTTTTTTTAAAAAAAACCTTTACTAATTATTTACTTTTTAATAACTTTACTTATAATAAACACTAGGGGTTAATAAAAACTCTTGGATAAAAAATTATTTTTTTAGATATTTAAAAATTTAAGTTGAAAAAGCCATTTTTTCCTATATTTATAATTTTTTCAAATTTAATAGTAAAAAATTTGAAAACATTTTTCTTCTTAGTTAAGAGATGATTTTATTATCTTTCAAATATATTTTATATTTGATAAATATCTTTCTAAATGTGAGTCGATTATTATAATCAAAAAATACTTAATAATTGATTGAAAGGGAAAAAATATTATTTTTCTAATTTTCTGTTAGGTTTTTTTATTTTATGAAATAAACTGAAAATTTATTTAAATTTCTGGTTTAATTTTTGAAAAGTAAAAAAAAACCGCATTTAGCTTTTCCAGAATTTAAAAAAATTGAGTAAAATCTTTAATTTTTCTCGATTCTTTTGAATTATGGAAAAAACTAGGCACCTTACGGACACTTTTAGTCGGTTTTATAGTGTTTAAAAGAATAGAGTAAAATATATAGATTTTTTTGGATTCTTTTGAACCCAGTAAAACCTAGGCACTCTATAGCATATGGCAGATACTTCCATTGTGTTTTTTTTCTTTTTAAATAAAATGAAAATTTATTCAATTTTGTGTTTATTCAAAAATTAAAAAAATCCCCGTCGGCTTCTCTTTGTTTTCTGTTTATTTGGAAAAGGAATGGTTTTCTTTAGTTTTCTGTTTGTTTGGAAAATCAAAAGTGTTCTAGGTTTTTTTTACTTTAGAAATAAACCGAAAATTTTAATAAATTTTCCGTTTATTTCTAAAGTAAAAAAAACTTAGAACACTTCACTGAGAAAAGAGAAACTTCAAGTAAATCTAAGCACTTGATATACACTTTCATTACATTTTCCAGAATTTAAAAGAACTGAGTGAATCATTGGTTATACTCGATTTTTTTAAATTCTGGAAAACCTATGACATATTTGCCACAAATTATATTTTTTCTTTCTTTCGGTTTTATTCGATAAGTACAATGTTTTCATAACCATTAGTTATTGTCTATAAAAGTAAATTTCCTAAAGTTCAATTAACTAAAATTCATTCTTCTCTTTATTTAGACTTTTAAACCCTAAAAAACACCTTTTTTCTGGACCAAAGACTTTTGAAAATTATAGTGCTACTAAATACAATCAATACAATAGTCTCAATATTTTTGTGTCCTTAAATATTGATTGGATTGTGAGTAAACTTTATAAACAATAAGAAATGTAAATTAGATTAATAGTTATTCAGGCTTGTCATTGAAAATTTTATTATTTTTTACTGGTGAAAAACTTAAAAAAAAATGAATTGTTTTACCGTTCCAAATATAACCCAACCTAAAGAAATATTTCAATAGTTAACCCAAAAACAAAGCTTTTTTGGTTCTCTTACCTTCCAGTCTATTTTATTACCACTCTTAAATTCGAATTTCAAAAATAAAAAACTGTTCTTAAATTGAAATTTTTGAACTGCTATTAAAATTTATTTAAGTTTGAAGATCAATCATTTAAGAACCAAAATAACTCGTTGCCACCCCAAATACAAGACAACCCTTTTTTAAATTTCAGAAATCTAGAACCATAATCATCTTTGGGAAGAATTAATGAACTATTTATTGGAAACACACCCATAATTGTACCAAAGATTTTTTTCATCCACAACAGAGAACAAGGGATTAAAATTTCATGATTATTGACTCGATGAAAAAACCAGGAAAATCTTTCAAAAACCCATTTTTTTCTATTTTTGTTCCAACTTATCCCTGAACTCACCAAACCAATAAAAGGGAATAAAAATTGCACACTTTCTTTATGGAAGATTTCCTAACACTTTTTTCAACAATTGAGCTTTATGATCAATTAGTTAGCCAACAGTCAAGGGAAGAATTTTTGATTAATTTTTGTCAAGAATTAAATACATTAATTGAGAAACATCAACCTAACAAGTATATAATTTACCAATTGCCTTACACGGTTCAAGTTTCACTTTTAATTTGTAATTTGTTAACGTGTGATTGTTTAAATTTATTTCCAGATCATTCCAATTATCTCAAAAGATTTCTGCAAATAACCAAGAAAAAGAAAAAGGAAAAGCAAAAGAAAAAGAAAAACAATCTTCGTTATTCCAAAGATATTACAAGCTATCTTTATTCAAATAGAGGAAGAATTCTGATTGGATCACTTTGCTTTTTAACACAAGATCCTACTAGAGGAGCAAATGTTTGTGGGATTGGAACCTTTACTTTAACTTTACTTCATTGTTTGTTTTTTGAAAGTGTGACTAAAAATAGTTTGCATTTAAATAATTTAATAAATCAGAACAAAAAACAAAGCAAGGAAAACCAAAAAGTGAAAAAAAAAGAACACAAAGATGAGAAAGAGAATGAAAATGAAAATGAAAACGAAAACGAAAAAGAAAACGAAAATGAAGATGAAGATGAAGATGAAGATGAAAAAGAAATAGACAATAAAAAGATAAGGAATTACAAAAAAAAAAGCGAAAATGAAAAAGAAAAAATTTTTGAAAAATTAATTATCATTTTACAAAATATAAGTTTATCTGAACAAGGAAGAATTGAATTAGAGCACCCTACAAATTTCACTAGACTGTTGTATTTATTGAAGGGCTTTAAATTGGAAGAAAACACTCTCAAACATCTCTTCAAAATGATAGTATTCAAATGTGCAAAAAAAATGTTGTATGAAAACGTCTCAAATTGGGTTTTATTAAAATCAGGATTTATAAATTCAATTCTCTTATTAATTAACCCAAATTCTGGTTATTCGATTAATTTTTCATTAGAGTGCTTGCAAGACTTGATCAAAATTTTTTCAATTAGTATTAGTGTCTCGAGAGGTGATTTGATCAAAGAATTTGGAAAATTAAATGGTTACCAAATCATTAAAAATTTAGGTTTAAAATTATTACAAAATTGTAAACCATTAAATTTTAGCATAAATGGGAATAATAATAAGAAGAAGAAGAATCAGAATAATAACAATAAAAATAAAAATATAAATAAAAATATAAATAATAAGAATAATAAGAAGAATAATTTTTTAAAATATTTACAATTATTATTCGATTTAATCAGGATTGGAATTTTGAATGAACAAGTGATTATAATACCGAATATTAAAGCATTTGAAATTCTATTAAACTTTTTTTTTGATCAACAAATCCTAATTTATTTTGAAAATGAATTTTTAGGTTTTATAAAGGTATTCATAACCCTCACTCCAAACAATTATCTTTATTTACGAAAAACTAATTTTTTATCATTAGTTTTTGATATTTTCCCAAAATTACAACCCAACATACAAGATGGTTTTTTAGATATTTTTGAATACATTTTTGAAAAATGCTATTTAAAAAACAAAATTAAAGATAATTTAAAACAAGAAATGATTTCTTATTGCTCGTTATTATTGTTAGAAAATTCTCATATTTTGACAAAAATCAATAATGATCATCAATTAGGATTTAATAATAACAATTTTAATGAAAATTTTAAAGAAAACAACAACAACAACAACAACAACAACAACAACAACAACAACAACAACAACAACAACAACAACAACAACAACAACAACAGCAACAACAACAACAACAACAACAACAACAACAACAACAACAACAATAATAATAATAACAATAACAACAACAACAAAAACAACAACAACAACAACAACAACAAAATCGCAAATGAAATTAATAATAATATCATTTTAAAAATTATATTACATTTACAAAGAATGCTCCTAAAACATAAACAATTTTCAAAATTATTATTAATAACAAATTTTATAGAGATCTTAAAAAAAGTATTCAAAAATAAAATAAATAATTTAAAATTAAATAATTTAAATAAAAAAACACTTAATTATAAAATAGTTATTGAATTTCTTAAATTAATAAAAATTTTTTTAATTCACAATAACGAAAACAGAATCAACTTTAGAGTTGAAAACGGATTCAAATTATTATATGAAATCTTAACAAATTATGAAAGATTTCGATGGGATATTTTGGAAATAATAATTTTAATATTTAACAAAGATTTAAAAAACAGTAATATTAACGAATCTGAAAAGCAACAAGGGTCCTTAATTATTATGGATTTATTTTTTTTATTAAAAAATTTATTTAATTTCAAAGATCTTGGAAAAAAACAATTAATAAACATTTTTAAAATTTCAATTGATGTTTTATCTTGTATTTCAATTATTTTTGATAAGCATGGTTATTTAAAACAAAATTTTTCAAATTTTAAAGGTATCAATTGGCTTTTTGAAATTCTTCTATTATTGGGCAATGATTCAAATTTATTAAAAAATATTAATAAGAATAATAATATATTAACAAATTCAAAAAAATTCTTATATTATAAATATTTATTTTTTGACACATTAATTAGATCTTTAAAGATTTTACTTCATAAAAATTCTTCCAATGAGCAATTATTTATCAAATCTTTTTTAAATTCGAAGAATTATAAAAAATCTTTTTTATCATTTTTTAAGAATTGTGATATATTTTTTTCAAATTATTATATATTAATTTTTGATTTGTTATTTAATTTTTCAATAAAAAATATTTGGCCAAGAAGGATTGTAAATTATAACCAATTTAATGATCATTCTCAATACAATTACCAATTAAAAAAATTTTCAAAAATTTGTAATAATAATAAAAATGTATTTAAAAAAAAAAACAATAAAAAACAAGAAAATTCAATGAAGAAAATAATTAATTACCCAATTACAATTTTAGAATATTTATTTACCCCCAAAAAATTCTTTAATAATTTACCAAATGTTAAACACTATATTATTCAATACCCTACAATCATTTCATTAATAATTATTTATATTTCAAATTTATTAAAAACAAATGATCAAAATAATAATAATCAAAAGAATTTGAATCTTAAACATAAAAAAAATAAGACCAATATAAATAATAATAATAATAATAATAATAACAATAATAATAATAACACTAACAACAATAATAATAATAATTTAGATAGCAATGGGATTGATAACAATAACAATAAAAATAAAAATAAAGAAAACAATAATAATTTTCAACAAAATGAACAATTAAGGATAAATATTGAAAGAATATTTCAAAATTTAATAAATTTAACGAAAAAAAATCTAATTAATTGTAAAAAATTATGTTCCGTAAATATTATTGAATGTTTATTAAGAAATTTAGATTTTTTATTTTTAAAAAAAAATAATAAATTACAATCTTTATTAATTGAATTCTTTGAGATTTTAGCAAATTACCAAATTACTATAAATGAAACAAAATTATATTTCAATTTATTTCAATATAAAAAATTCCCTGTTAATTTGTTTAACCCTATAGTCAACCAATTAAATTATAATATAATAAATTCTCCAAAATATTATTTACAATTTGAAAATGATTATGTTGCACAAAATCATGGTTTATTAAATTTACCAAAATTCAATTTCGTTAATGAATATAAGAACCAATTAAATTATTCGATTGAAATTTGGTTTAAAATGATTAATTATCAAAAAAATAACAAATTGAAATTATTAACGATGAATTCTAATTCAAAAAATACAGATGATTTAATCATCATAATAAACCAAAAAAAGCAGCTGTTAATTAAATACAAGGATTATTTTAATCAGAAAAGGAATCTATGCTTTTCGAATTATCAATTTGGAAATAACCGTTGGTATCATTTAGTACTTGTTCAAAAGGCCATATCAAGCAGAGTTATCGAACAAAAAAAAAGCAAATATAATACCAAAATTGTTTTTTATGTGAATGGTAATCAAATTGATAATAGATTCATAAATAGAAATGTTAATTTAAACAAAAAAAATAATGTCACGATTGGGAATAAAAAAACAAAATCAAATATTAATAGTAATATTAATAAAAAAGAAAACAATATCAATTTGATATGGCAATTAAGCAGTTTTTCCATTTTTGAAAAAAAATTAACAAATTTTGAAATATTGATTTTGTTTTTATCTGGCCCAGAGCACAACAAAGATTTTTTAAATAATTTACATACAATCCAATTAAAAATGTGTCATCTCAAAAAGAAAAATAATTTAAAATTGATTAAAAGGTATTATTCAATGATTAACAATCTAAAAAAAAATAATTTTAATAAGTTAATTAAAAAAATTATTATATTTTATTCATCAAAAAACAATTTAGCATATATCAATTTCCCAGAGAAAATTAAAATTTTTGGATTAGAAGAAATAAATATTACACCGTTAAACAATAAAAATCTTTTCCAAACATTTAATTGCCAAAGAAATCATTATACTAAAATACTTTTTTCAAAAAATTTTCACGATTCGATATTGGCTCTCGGAAATGAAAATTTGTTATTATTTTATTTTAATACTTGCGTATCTCGGAATTCTAAAATCCAATTTCTTTGGTTAAAATTAATTGAAAGTTATAAGCAATATTGTTTAATAAACGAAAATCAAAAAAAATATTATCTATTACTTTCCACTATTTTGAAGCAATTACCAATTGATTTGAATATTTTAGTAATTTTGTTTAAATTTTGTGGTATTTATTTAGAGTTTAATAATTACAATAATAATAGTGATGGTGATGATGTTGTTGACGACGACGATGATGATCATGATCATGATGAGGAAATTGGAAATAAAAATAAAACAAATGATCAAGGCCGTAATAATAAATTAAATTTAAATCTGATCACAATAAAAAGAAAATTTTCGTTTAAAAATATAAAATATACTGGGGTTTTAATGAATAAATATGCATTAAAATATTTAATTTTTAATTGGAAAATTTGGAAAAATAGTAATTTAGATATTCAAATTAATTTATTCAAAATTTTAATAAAATTAATTTCGCCACAAAATACAGATCATTTATTAAATAAAAAAAGAATTCAAAACAATAAATATTTTAAAAATATTTTTAAATTTATTTTTAAAAACAAAAAATTTTAAAAATTTAAAAATTTTAAAATATATTTTTAAATTTTTAAAATTAATTATTAATAGCACAAATGATTATATATTAATTTTTAATTATTTATTACAAACTAATACCTTTTTTTTAAATAATAGCAAATATAAAAGTTTAATTAGCAAAGAAAAAAGGAACATTTATTCCATCGTTCATAATAATAATAATAATAATACCATTTTGAAAAAATTTAATAATTTAAATTTAATAAAAATTCAGAACGAAAATAATATTTCTGATATTTTTACAAATGAAAATTTTAAAAAAATAACTAATAAAGAATGGGAAATCAATAGGAAAAAAAAAAAAAAAAAAGTAACACAAAACAAAATAAATAATATTTTCCAATTAAACACTGATGACGAAAATAATATTGAAAATTCAAGTAGTAATAATTTAAATAAAAATTTGGATTTTGATTCTAATTCCAATTTTACTTTAAATTCAAATACTGATGATGAGAATATAGAAAAGAATAATAATATTGAAAAGAAAATGAAAAATGATCGTTATAATAATAAAAATGATGAAAATGAAATCACGAACGATGATGATGAATATGAAAATAATTCGAATAAGAATTCTAATATTTTTAATGATGATGACAATAATAATAATAATAATAATAATAACAATAATAACAATAACAATAACAATAATAATAATAACGCTAATAATAATAGTAACAATAATAACAATAGTAACAATAATAACAATAACAATAACAACACTAATAACAACAACAATAATAATAATGAATTAATTAGAATCGAAGTATTAAATTTTTTTATAAAATTATTAAAATTAAAAAAACAAAATGAATTAATTGAAATTTTTGAAAGTTTAAAAATAGAAAATATATTAAGTTTATTTTTAAATAAAAACTTAAAAATTAGACTATTAGCAATTCAATTAATTGAGATTTCTTTAACAATACCAAAAATATTACAAGAATTTAAGAAAATAAATGGGTTTATGATTTTAGGAAATTTATTAACAAAATTCAAATTAACTACAGCGATCTTAGATTTTACTTTTAATCTGTATTTAAAATATAATGAAATAATTCAAATTTTTCAACTGATTTTAAATAAAAAATTTTTTAAGGAAAATTATTTATTTATTAATTTATTGAGAGGGTTATTTATTGAAAAAACAACAAAATCAAAATTTAAAAAATTTTTAGATTGTTTAATAAATTATTTGCCTTATTTTTTCGATTTGAATGAGAGCCTTAAATCAAAACAAAAAAGACAAGAAATTAAAGAACAAATTTTAGATTTTTTAATTTTAATTAGCGCACGTGCTTCTTTATTAAAAAATGGGGTTAAATTATATTTAAATAAAATACTTTTAAATTTAAATTCATTATTAAGAATTAAACAATTTCAGATTCAAAAAATTCAATTTATAATATTAAACAAAATTGTGGATCAATTTAATTTCCAAATCAATAAAATTAATAAAATGAAAATTAATTTAATTTCTGTAAATTTAATTAAAAATTATTTTAATTTCTGTAAGATAGTTCTGAATTTATTGATATATTGGTTCGAGAATAATAAATTATTAAATGCAAATAATTATAATAGCCTTTTAATCAATTTTAATAATTTATTTCAAAAATTTTCAAAAAAATTTATTAATATTAGCAATACTGAAATTAAGATTAAACTAACAAATTTGTCTAATAAAAAATCTGATAATGATGATGATAATATTAAAAAAGAATTAAATAATAAAAAGACAATAAAAGATAAAATTATGAATTATCAAAAAAAAATTATTAATTTAAATAATATTTTTTATTTCTATTATTTGCCCCTATTAAAAAAAGCAAAAATTAGAATTAAAATTTTTCAAAGATTTAATGAATAATAAAATTTATTTAAATATAATTTTTAATAATTTAAAATCTATTAAAATTTTTCTACATTTTTTATTAAAATATTTATTTGAAGAAAAAAATCAGCAAAAAAAAATAAAAATTAAAAATTTTTTATCATTTATATTAAAATTAAAAAATTCTCCAATTAACAACCATTCTTATTTTAAAGTTAATATAAACACTAATTTAAATCTGAAGAATGTTAATGAATTTTATAATAAAAATAAAATCAATTATTTAGAATATAAAAAAAACAATAAATTATTTTTTAATAAATATTTAGAGAATTATATTTTCAAAATTGGTAATGAAATACTTTTAAATTTTTATTCCAAAATTAATTTACAAAATGAAATTATTAAAATTGCAGAAACTTTTAAAAAATATCAATCAATGCTAATCAATAAAAATAATGTTAATAAACAAAAAATTCATTTTTTAAATTATAAATTAATGAAATATTGGAAACGTATTTATAAAGATTTTCTATACAATGAAAAATCTGTTTGGTTTGGTAATCCCGATTTAATATTATATTCAATGGATAATACTGAAAATTCTTTAAAAATTAAAAAACGATTAAAAAAGAAATATATTTACAATAATAAGATTATCAATAAAAATTTACCAAAATTTATAAAGAATAATGATGATTACAATAAAAACTCTTACCAGACCATTAATAATAATAAGCGAAATATAAATGATAATCAGAACATTGGTATCAATATAAATAATAATAATAATATGAATCTGAATACGGATAAGCGAAATATAAATGATAAACAGAACATCGGCATCAATATAAATAATAATTTGAATATAGCTATGGATATGGATATGGATATGGATAGGAATATGGGCCCGAAAAATAAACTCAATTTATTTGAATGCTTTAAAAAATTAATTAATCCAAAAAATAATAATAAAATACCAATATACCAACAAATTAAAGATATTGCTAATCAATATAATCAACCTTTTGAATGTTTCAAATATAAATTTTTTCAAAAAATTTCTGGCGAATTAATATTTGGGGAAAAAAAATTCCATTTTTTACAATATAAGATAAAAATGAATGATGAAGATAAAAATACGAAATTAATAAAGTGCCAGTCTTTTAAATATTCAAATATAATGAATTATAAAAGGCATAAATATTTATTAGAAAATAAAGCAATTGAAATTTATTTTCTGACGGGTAAATCAAGAATATTTATTTTCAAAACAAAGCAAATCTTAGAAGAGTTTATTAACATTTTAATTGAATATTTGGAACCAATTCTTAATTTGGAAGAAAAATTAAAAATATATTACCATCATAAAAAAAAATCAATTATCTCCAATATGAAAAAAAAGAAGAAAATAAATCAAGACCATTTAAAAAAGTATACAAAATTATGGAAAAATAAAAAAATCTCGAATTTTGAATATTTAATAAAATTGAATTATTTAGCCGGGCGCACTTTTAATGATTTGAGTCAATATCCAGTCTTCCCACATGTCATTAAAGATTATGCAAATGAAAAATTAGATTTCAAAGACCCAAATACTTTTCGAAATTTTTCAAATCCTATTGGGTGCCAAACTGATAAAAAGAGATTATTATGCAAGCAAAAATATAATGAATTGAAACTATCTGGTTTAGAGCCTTATCATTATAATTCTCATTATTCAAATTATGTTATAGTCATCTATTATTTATTTCGAATCGAACCTTTTGCTAGTTTGATAATGAAATTTAGTTCAAATAAATTCGATTTACCAGACAGACTATTTGACTCTATTGAAAACATCTATCATTTAGGCAGTTTGAAATCCAGATCAGATGTGAAGGAATTAATTCCTGAATTTTTTTATTTCCCAGAATTTTTGTTAAATATAAATAATTTTAGTTTGGGTAAGAAACAGAATGGCCGAATGGTTAATAATGTTAATTTACCCATTTGGGTTACAAGTAACGGGAATGATATTGATAATGGGGAGGGGAAGGAAAATAACGATATCAGTAATGAAGAAAATAGTAATCATGATGGTGGCAGTAGTAACAATAGTATGGATACTAAGAATCAAAATAATCATAATCAAAATAATAATATCTTTCAATTTATTAAAAAACAGACACTCGCTTTAGAATCAAAGTATGTGTCAGAGCATTTGAATGAATGGATTGATTTAATTTTTGGTTATAAACAAAAAGGTAAGGAGGCAGTTAAAGTTTATAATGTGTTTGAGCCATATACTTATATGAAAAATAAAGATCTTAAGAAAATAGAAGATGATACACTCAGAAATGGGATTATCCAATCAATTAATTCAGTTGGCCACTGCCCCAAACAATTATTTTCAAAACCCCACCCAAAAAGAAATAGTAATGAATTATTCCAAAATTTGATAAACATCAACAATGAAAATAAGAGCAATATATCAAATAAAGGTAACGAAAAAATTGAAAAAAATGAAGAATTGAAAATTTTAATAAATGGGAAGGAGATTTATATAAAGCCCAATAAATTAAAATTCAATATCTATAAAAGAACTGGTTTAAAAATTCAATCAATATTTTTTGATCCAATTAAAAATCAGATAAATATTATTAAACCATTTCAAACATTATTAAGAGAAAATTGTAATTTGAGAATCCAATGGTTACCAAATATTTCTCATTTACTTATTTATGACATTGAAACAAATCAAATTCTTACAAAAAGTTCAATCCCGTTTAATGATAAAATACTTTGCTGTGAAAGTCCTGGGTTTAATAATTTAATCATTACTGGTGGCGATTCGAGTATTTTAATGGTTTGGAAATTTAAGCAATATCACAAAACCCTAAATAGCAATAATGATGATAATGATAATGATAATGATAGAGGTGGTGATAATGACTATGATAATGATAATAATGGTAGTGATGAAAATAATAATGCCAATGATAAGACTTATAGTAATTTTAATTACAAAAATTATAAAAAAATCAATAATTTGAAAGTAAAAAAAATGTTATATGGTCATGAATCCCCAATCATTTCAATTGCCGTTAGTGTAGAATATTATGTCATAGTTTCTGCTTCAAAAGAACAAACCGTAATCATCTGGGATTTAAATACTTTTAAATTTGTCAATTTAATAAAAATTAAAATAGGAAATATTAAACATATTTCAATATCAAAGATTACTGGTGATATTTTCATTTATTCAAAAGATAAACAAACTCATAATAATTATTGCTATCTTTATAATGTTAATGGGTTGTTGATTAACGAAATTAATTTAGGTTTAAATAATGAAATCACTTGCTCTTGCTTTACTTTTAACCAGAAAAATGTTTTCCAAAATGTATTATTCCTAGGGTTAAAATCTGGAAACATCTTGGTATTAAATTCTTACGATTTATCAATAATTGCACATTTAAAAGGTTTAAACGATAATATACTAACAAGTGTAACCTGCTCAAAAAATATGTTGGAATTGTTTTCTTCTGATTTCAATGGTATAATTTTGAAATGGAAAAATTATAAATTATTTTAATGTGCTGTTAATTTTTTATTAGTTTTTTTTTTTTTTTTTTTGAATATTATTAATAAAAAAAGTCTTTAGTATATAATTAGAGATTTAAATCTGTTTTTTTTTTGTTTTTTGTATTTTGTTTTTTTTTTTTTTTTGTAACTTTTTTTTTTTTTAAATTCACTTTGAAAAAAAAATGTTTGAAACTCCAAATTAACATTAAGAAAAGTGAAGCATTGTATGTTCTTTTAAAATTCATATATTTACAAGTAAAAAAATCGTATAAAAAAGAATTTTAATTTCCTAAAGAAATTGAGAACTTATGCCCAAGACGCTTCAATGAAAGGGTATCCCATATATTTTTATAACTTTTTTTTTTTTTTTTGTACTTTATGGTTTGTTGATACTTTTCTTTTATGATTATTGGCTCTAATATGAAGTTTATTATGTTTTCTCTTATTTTTAAACAATCAAATTTTGATTGATTCTTAAAAATAAAGTGAATTTTTCATTTTTGGTTTGGATCCTTTGAGTGAAATGGGGTTTACTTGGAAAAAATCAGAAGTAAAAAAAGAAAGATTTCCAACAATTATGTAATGAAAAAAATAATACTTATCTTTTTTCCTGATATCACTGAATAAATTTCTTTAATTTATGTAAAAGAGTATAAAATAAAAAAGATCAAGTGGTTACTTGCTGATACTGATGTACTGTAAAATAAAAGTATGAGGAAACTTTGAAACAAAAGAGCAAAACAAAAAAAAGCCAAGACTTTGAAAAAAATCAGATCAGAAAGAAAAAAGAAAAGAAAATAATTCAACAACTACTCTCTAATGAACTTTCATTCATGATCAAATGTCAAACTAAAATAAATTAATCAAAATTATCGAGGCTCTCATTTAGGATATTCTTCATTAGAGACAACTTTGTTGGTTTTTTGATTTTTTCACAAATGTTTCTTATTAACCCTTTTTAAATTTCTTTTTTTTTTCTTTTTTTCCTTTTTCCTTTTCAATTTTTTGTTTTTGGTTTTCTAAATACAAAAAAAAATTGGGTGTGCCTTTCTCATAGATAATAGCGAAATCTATAATTTAGACTTGAAATATAACTTATAAATTGGAGTAAAAGGACATTTAGAGTGTAATTTGCACTTCTGCAATAATAATAATAAAAAGATGAAAATTTTTGAAAAAAATAATAACAGTTTTGTTTAATTTCAATATGTCCCTACAACCCGAAAAACACTAAAAATTGAGAACTGATCAAATACTTTCCATTAATACAATTAAAAAAACTAAATGAAAAAATAAAAATAAATAAAGTTTTAATTTAACTTTATCTTGAAAACATTTTTTGCCAAAATCATTGAATTAAAAGTTGAAATTATGTATATTTTTAGATTCACTATCTTGTTTTAACTCATTTACTAAAACAAATTCTAAATTATGGGAATTTTCTTTTCACAAAAGGCACTAATTTGGTCATCAAATGTTTTTTTTAGTTTTAAATGGTAAAATTAAAAAAAAGTTGTACTAAAAGGATAAACTCTCTGGAAAAGCATTCTAATTTAATATATTAACTTATTCTTTGATTTCAAACTTTTCTCAACCCCAATTTTTCAAAAAAAAATAAAAAAGTGCACAGTAATTTCAAAAAATATTTTCGATATTCAAAAGTTGAGAGTGTTTTTATTCTAAAAAAAATTATCACAGTGGTTAATTGAATTCAGTTATGAACTTAATTTCGAAAATATTAATCAGAAAAAAAATAAAGCTTAATTTTATTAAGGACATATAAAACAAATTCTACTCTAAATTTAAAAAAAAAAAAACTGTTTCAATTTCAGTTTATCTTTCTTTCACACTTTTCGAGATCTCAAAGATTTGTTTCATATTTTTTCATTTTTCAAATGAGTCTATTTTGATATCAAGAATGTTACAAAATCCTTATTTTGTAAAGTTAAGATGCTTATAAAAAGTACCAAAAATCAGACTAAATCAAATTGAACCGTTGTGAACTGAAAAAAAAATAATTTATTTCAAACTGAAAAAATTCCGACATTTGGAAATATAAAATAAGAAATATTTTTTTTTTTTAAAATCTGATTTTTTTTTATTGAGAATTCTTTTGAATTCTTTTTTATTAATCAAATTTTTTGACAATAAGAATACTCTCAATTTATTTTTTTTTTTTTATTTGAATTTTGTTGCCAATTGAAGATATTTATGAATTTTTTGTTGTTATTTGAATTTTGTCAATCAAAAAGAATTGTACTTTTACAATTCATTTTTTGAGTGTAATCCACTCATTGTGTGTAGAAAATTCACAGTTAGTGACTGGAACGTTAAGTAAGAAAAAAAATTTTTTTTTGAAACAAATAAATTTATTGAAATTTTATTTAATTAAAAAAGAAAAGATAAATAATAATATGTATATATTCGGTAACATTATCTCCAAAGGGAATATTTTCAAAAAAAATCATAGTTCAAAATAAAAATAATTTTAAAACACTGAAAAACGCTTGGTGATTATTCACAAATAAATGATTAGTTAATGGTAATATAACTCGTATTTTAGATTACACCTGGGATTTAATTGGTAATAATCTACGCAATCAGATAGATCTTGGATGATATCATCATTTAACTGAAAAATATCAAGGCTATCTAAATACAAATATTCAATTAACAATTTAACTGCCTTGATTGATTTTTTAGTATAGTCTCTAACCCTGTTGATATTATCGGATGTACTTAAAAACATTCCACGAAACAACCCCGTTCTACATTGCAAAATTAATTTATGAACTGGGATTGATTCTTTTTCAAATAAGATTTCAAAATTTTTACCCTTTTCATCAAAAAATAGATCACTGATTGCATTTTCTAAACTTCTGGTTTGAAAATCTTCCATTTCCAATAATGTCAAAAGCTTGGAAAAGGATTCTGATTTTTGGGGTATTTCGTCTGTGTAAATCCATTTTATAAATTGTACAATATCTGGTTTATTAAAATATTCGCATGTTTGCTTGACAAATTCCGCAGTTAATCCTGTTCTCAATTCGATGAGTTCTTTATGAACGGGGATCTCATTGATTTCAAAATCGGTGAATTCTTTACTTTTATAAAATTGAATAAAATCATCTTTTAAACCTTCAAATGTTATTTGAAACATTTGGATGATATTCTCTTTATTGATTGAATCTCCCCAAACATAATCAATTGGCTTTCTTCGATACATCTATAAAGAATTATAAATAAATAAAAATATAATAACAAGATATATGTGTTAATTTATTATTAAAATAAATGAAAATTAAAATAACATTTTTTTTATATAAAAAAACCAAGACGTTTATTTTTATTTTATAGAGTAATAAAACCCCTTATTTCAATAATAATAAGAGTATAAAAAAAAAAAAAAAAAAAATTATAAATTCAATTAAAATCTTAGTGGACAAATAAAGTAAATTCCATAAATTTTTAAATGAGATCAGTCGAAAGTAAAAAGATGAAAATTGAATGGTGATTTGTTTTTGAATGGGTTTTAAACTTTAGATGTCTTAATATATGAAAGTAATGTATTTTTTTTTAAAGAATTTGTTTTTATGAATATAAACATCTAAATTTGATTAGAATATAGTTTAACTCAACTCTTGATTCAATATTTTGATTTCAATAAACTTCCCAGAATCTTTATCTGAAAATTAAAAAAAAATAACAATATTTTTAAGATTTTAATATTTTTTAGTTTCTAAAATCAAAATATTTTAAAGATCAGTCCAAAGGGGGTGCAAAAGTAGCTTGTTATTATTGGAAATTGGAACAAATAGGAGAAAATGGGTTTATTTTTGTACAAGAAATTAATTGAATAGTAATTTTTAGCTGAAAAAAATAATAAACAATTTATTTTTTTCTGTAACCGATGAGAGTACATATCACCAAAACATTACAAGTTTATTACTTGAGTAGAAATTAAACAATTATTATGAGAACGAGGAATGAACTTGACCTTTTTTTCTTTTTGCTTTTTTCAAAAAAAGATAAAGTCTAACTGCTACCAAACATTCAAGTAACAAATGTTTTTTTTTTTAAAGTATATTTGTAATATTTCAAACCAACTTTGTAATAAATAATCTCAAAAACTAAATCTCATTAATGAAAATGTGTATCAAATCCCTGATGTCTATTGAAGATTGACTTTTTTAAACAAAAATTTCACTTCAAAAAAAAAATGGTAAAGACGATTTTCCAGTCTTACTCTTCATAAACTAAATAATATTTTCCTTTAGAATTTGGAATTGAAATGGTGATTTTCCAAACTTACTCTAACTAAATATCCTTTTCTACTTTCGAAATTGTTTAGATTTTTTTCAAAAAAAAATTAAAAAAAAAAATAAAGATCTTTCTTACGTTTCTAAAAATTGTAATATTTCAATATTTTTCTTTTTTCAATCCAAATCTATTTTGAATAAATCTATCATACCAAAAAAAATAGATTACCTAAACTTAGGTAAACCTTTTTATATTCAAATTTCAACAAGTACTCTTAATTCAATTCCAAATTAATAGTTTTTTCTTTGTGTTTCCAAAATAAATTAAAATCGTTTCAGTTTATTATTTAGGTATTTTTTTTTTCTTTATTAGTTTTTGGTCAACAATTCTCGACCATTTTTTAATATTTGGGGAAAAAACTAAAATTAATTTCGTTGTTGATTAATGGAAATTAGAAAAAATAAAAAATATCGAATTTTAATTTTTTTTATTTTAATTTAAGGGAGGGATTTTTAATTTCTCCTTTTTGTAATTAGGTTTTTTTTTAATTTTTGTTTTGATCGAAAATCAATAGATTTTCGAAACAAAAACAAAAAGTGAAAAAAACATAGACACTTCCATTCGGTTTTCCAGAATTTAAAATAATAGAGTAAAATCTATGGTTTTTCTCTATTCTTTTGAATTCTGGAAAAGTTTCGTTAGATTTTCTTGAGTTTTTTGTTTATTTGTGTAATTGATAGATTTTCGTTAGGTTTTTTTTGCTTTTTGAAATAAACCGAAAATTTATTAAAATTTTCTGTTTATTTCAAAAAGTAAAAAAAACCTAGAACACTTCACAAATAAATAGAAAACCTCAAAAAAACCTAGAACACTTAACAAATAAAACAATAACCCGTAAGAAAAATTAGGTACTCTACGGTATTTTACGACACCTAGGTACTCTAAGGCACTCTACGACACTTACCGAATTCCTAAACTTATCTTTGGAATTTTTTTAAAATATTTGAAAAATACCGAAATTGTAGAAAAAGACATATAAATTAATTTTAGAAAATGAACATTATCAAAAAAGTCTTTGTGGCAATACACATCTCATTTATCACACAATCAATTAAGTACCAGAATTTCTTTTAAAAAACGTTCTATAATAATAACAAGGGTCTTCTTGGATTGTTGTGAGTTAATATCCATTTAACATGAACATCATTTTCCTTGCACGTAACTTCATTCTTTTGCTAATTCAAACAAAAAAATCAACATTATCAATTGTTTTCTTAAATATTGGTCTATCCTCAATAATCATTTTTGTTTATGGGACTAACATTTTCATAGGAATAATACAAAGTACATCACTTTCAAGAAAAATATTTGTGTTAAAAAAAGATAAAGATTTACATCTTGGTTTGTCCTTCGTCGAGCTTTATATTTAACAGTATTAAAATCAATATTTTTAAATTGTTTAATTTTGTTTTATAAATCTTATCTTTTTATCTTTTCAGTTTTGTTTTTTTTTCGCATTCATAATTTTTTTTTTACATTGTTGCTTAAATTTTGAATTTGAGAGAATATTTTGAATCGAAAAAAAATAATTTCATTACACAAAAATGTTCTGAAAAATGTAAAATTTACATTTTTTCTGCAATTGTTTTACAAGATCACTTTGAGGTTTTAGATCAAAGATTCAATTTTTCAAAATGTTCTGTAATTATTTTTTCGAGTTTCGGAGAAACATTTAATTCTAAAAAAGTAAATTGCAATTTTCTTTATTATTTCCAAAAGGGCCAAAGAAAGTAAAAAACAAAATCTTGATAAAGACTCTTTTATTTTTGAAAATTTGTTTTTCAAAATCGAAATTGAGAAAAATATTGAAAAGGTGCTTCAATTTTCCTAAAGTAAAAATTTGCAATAAAAAATACGAGACCTTTTAAAAATTTAAATATATTTGTAAGTTATTTTCAAAAGCATCAAAGTGTCATTAGATTAGAAAACTATTTCTTCTAAATCGTTTTGGTATTTAAAATCATTGTTAAGAGTTCCTTAATTTTTTTTTAAATTATAAAATAGGATTCTTACTTTTTTCTTTAAAATTTTATAAATTTAAAAACCAATTTTAAATGATCAGAAACCAAAGAAATCACAGAAACCTCAATTTTAAAAGATCAGAAAATTCAAACTATGAAAGATACCCAATATGGGTCTAACTCTGGTATATTAATTTAATTTCCAATTTGAAGTTAAATCCTAAAAAAGTTTTACAAATAAAAAAGTATGTCAATTGTCTAAAATGGCATATATATGTGTGTATGTATGTATGTATATGTATGTATATATAATCACAATTTACCTTTATAAATGAATTTAGTTAAATCAAATATTTAAATTTGAAATAAACAATTTTTTTAAATAACAAATTGAAAAAATTTTCGTCAATATCTAATTTAAATCTTATAACTGATTATAAAATAGTGAGAAATTTTTGGTTTTTTTATTTAAAAAATTACAAATACTAATTTACTTACATTTTCAATGTTTATATCTGTACCCGATTTTAATAAATAATACACAATTCTTGAACAATCCATTTGCCTTGAATTTTCGGCCAATAATAGATGAATGGGAAGATTTCCATGATTCTAGAAAGAAATAAAAGAAAGAAATATATATATAAATAAACATAAAAAATTAAATGTTAGTTATTTAAATAAAAATAAAAAAATTTCATTTTAAAATCAAAAGAAAAATTTTTTCAAATAATTATTGATTTTTTCTGAAATTATGTTAAAAAAATAATTGGTTTTCAATTTTAAATCATTATGATTATTATTGTATTTCTAAATTAATCATTGTATTAAATATCTGTTACGTTATCTTGTATTTGTGAAATCTAATGAAAAATAGATTCTATTAAAATAGGGTAGAACAAGAAAATGAGTTATTTGTATGAATAAAGTGGTTGTTGAAATTTTCTATTTGATATTATTAAAATTAAACATCTTTATAATTGTGTTTTTGGATTTTAAGTGAAAATAATTCTTTTAAATTTCAAAAATTCAATTTTAACTTTTACAAGATTTTATTTGTACTTTATCCAAACATAAAAAACAAAACTTTAAAACGAAAAGTTTTTTTTTTTTTATTTTTTTTTTTTTTTGTCTCTTTCATTTCTTTATTTTCTTTCTCTTTTTCTTGTCTTTGTTTAGAAATAAAAAAATTTTCTTTTCATTTTTTTAAAAGAAAAGATAACTTATGAGTTATAATTTTGCAGATATTATAGCTAGGATAAAAAAACTCTTAAAAAATTTTAGAATTCCAGAGGGTGCCGTAGAGTGTCGCCAAGTGCCTAGCTTTTCCAGAATTCAATAGAATAGAAAAAAATCTTTGATTTTACTCAATTCTTTTAAATTCACGAAAAACTAACGATGATTTTTTTTAATTTAAGAAATAAACCGAAAATTTATTTAATTTTCGTTTTATTTCTCCAGTTAAAAAAAACCTATGTGAAAATGCCTAGGTTTACAGAATTCAAAAGAATAGAGAAAAATCTTTGATTTTTTTCCTCCCTTCAAAATAAAAAAAAAAAAAAAAACAAAGATTTTACTCAATTCTTTTCAATTCTGGAAAACCTAACGGCAAATAGGAGGTAATTTTGTTAAATCACCTCTCCTCAATAATAAAAAAAAAATTGAATTTTTTAACACAAGCATTATGAATAATCAGCAATTTATGAAAAATTTTTAGATTTTTGGTTGATCCTTAATTTCTAAACACCTGAAAAATCAAAAGACAAGACTATTTCAACGTAATTAGTAAATTGGATCTTCTTTCGTGGTAGTCTTTGTTTTAAATTTTGGTTTTTTTCATAAACAACAAAATTTTTTAGAATGTTATCACTTATGAAATTTTGTGATAGCCTCTGTCAAACAATAAAGTTCTGTAATAGTAATTTTTTTGTGTATTTAGCAGAGATAGAAAAATAGTTTTCTATGTATGATAGATTTCACGTTAGGTCTGGAACGTGTGGTGTGGGTTGGTGTGCGCGGGTGTATGTGTGTGTATGGTTCTTATGTAAATATAATAAACGTAAAATTAAAAATGAAAAAAAAATTACATCTTGTTCGTTTAATTCAGAGCCGTTTTCAATTAAAACTTGAATTACTTCAAGTGAAGGATTATTTTGGGAACAAACATAATGTAAAGGCGTACTTGAACCGATTTCTTCTTTGTCGTCTTTCGCATTTATTTCAGCGCCGCCATCTATTAAAAGTTGTATTAATTTCACAGAAGGTTTTGATTTCAAACAAAGCAAATGTAAAGGTGTTTCATTGTCATTGTTTCTGGAATTTGGATTGGCTCCATTGTTTAATAAAAAGTCTATAACTTGTAAACAGGGATCGTCTCTTTGTGCCAATAAATGAAGCGGCGACATTCCTTGTTTATCTGGGAGGTTAACATTCGTGCCCTTTTCAATTAAGCAATTGATAATTTCCAAACTGGGTGTCTTATTTCTACAAACAAAATGAAGTGGTGTTTGTAGATCATAATTTTTGGAATTCACATCTGCGCCAAGCAAAATCAATAATTGTATCGGCTCAATTGTAGTAATTGATTGGTTTTGGCAGAGGAAATGTAAAGCAGAAGAGCCGTTTTTTGTACGGTTATTGATATTGGCATTGTTAGCAAACAACAATTGAATGACGTTCACCTGGGGGTTGGTTTTTTTGCAAACGTGGTGTAAAGGTGCGCATCCCTCCAAATCTTTTAAATTGATATCACACCCATTATCAATTAATAGCTGAATGAAATTACAGTCGGGGTATAAATTCATACACGCATAATGAATAGGTGTTCGGCCTTTATCATCTTTTACATTAATTAATGCATTTTTTGATATTAAAAATTTTACTTCTTTAATTCTGTTGTGTTTTGAAATTATTTCAATTTTTTGATTTTCGTTTTTTGTTTTTGTTTCTTTTCCTTTTTCATTTTCTTTCTTATTTTCGTTTTGGTAATTATTTTCGTTTTGGTTATTCTTTTTGTTTTTGTTCTCATTTTCCTTTTCTTTTTCTTTTTCTTTTTCTTTTTCTTTTTCTTTTTCTTTTTCTTTTTCTTTTTCTGTTTCTTTTTCTTTTTCTGTTTCTTTTTCTTTTTCTGTTTCTTTTCCCTTTCCTTTCCCACTTTTTTTTTCTGTTTTATTTTGACTATTATTATTTTTTTGATTAATTTGTTGTTCATTATTTCCCAATTTCTTTTTATTTTGACATTTTTGATGAGGTTTTTCTTTAAATATTCTAATTTTCTGTTGTCTTGAAAGGTAATGTAGTGGTGTTTTAAATGAACGATCTAAGACGTTTATATCTGCGCCATATTTAATAAATAATTTGATAATTAAGAGCAGAGATTGTTCTGTTTCTAGCATACAAATGATATGTAAAGGGGTTAATGAAAATAAAGGGTCTTTTATGTTAATATTAATTTTATTTTGGAGGCTTTTTTGAATTAATTTTAGATTTATATGGGGTTGTAGAACTAATTTATGAATGGAACTGTTAAAAATCTTTTTTTGGAATTGGAAATTAAAGATTGTTTTAATTAAAGTAAAGACTTGATTCAAATTTTGGATCCTCGAAAAATCAAGAAAGTCAACGGGTGTCTTCCCAAAATAATCTTTGCAGCAGAGATCTGCTCCATTAAGAACCAACATTTGGATCAATTTAACATTTGGTTTTAACTTTGAACAAGCGCAATGCAATGGTGTCCTTTTCGCTTTGTCGTACCCATTGACGTTCGATTTTTTAGAAATTAAATATTTGATTATTCTCAGATTCGGTGATTTTTGCAAACATAAAAAATGTAAGCAAGTTTGCCCCAAATTGTCACTCTTGTTGAAGTCTACACCCAGAGTGGAGAACAGTTGAATGATTTTAAATGATGGTTCCGATGATTTGCAGATCAAGTGTAGTGCTGTCTGCCCCAAGTTGTCACAAGCTTCGAAATCGGCTTTAAATGTTGAAAACAAGTGAACAACCTTGTACGAGGGACTTTTGCTTTCGCAAATGTAATGTAATGCTGTTTTGGAATCATTGTCCTTTGTGTTCACATCCACACCACAGTTCAACAAATATTCAATGACCTCTGTGTTCGGTGATTCTTTGAGGCACAGGAAGTGCAGAACGTTCCTTTTCAAATGACCCAGCTCATTCACTTTCGATCCCTTGTCCAGGAAAAACTTTACCACAGAAATGGTCACATGATCGCTTTTGCAGACTAAATGCAAGCCGCCATTGCCATCCCAGTCCTTTGAGAATTTGTTTTTGTTGTTAATCCGTTTTTTTATTTCGCTGAGGTTTCCTCTTTTTAAAACTTCACAATCTTCCCAATTGAAAAGTTGGCTCATTAAATTTGTTTTCTTAGTTTGTTGTTCTGTTGTTACAGTGGTTTTTTTTTGTGATGAATATTTTTTGTATTTTCAAAACAAATAGAAAAAAATAAAACTCAAAGGTTATCAGAACTTAATAATAATTTGAAAATTTTAATCAATATTTGTGACTTAACAATCCACATAAAGTTATTTTAAGATTCAAAAATCAAGAGTTAACTGATTTTTATCACCGAATCTACATTTCAAGACAAATTTAAAAAAAATATTTTGAAACTTTGTATTATGAATATTGATAATTCAACCTTTAAATTAGTGTCAAAATGCAGATTTTTTTCTTAAAATTCTTGGGTTTTTTACTAATATATAGATCATAAAAATATTGATGAGATCAATAAATATTACTACTTTGCAATCGATTTTTTAGAGACATTTGAACCATGTAACACTAATGTGGTTTGGTCCAATAACAAAATACTTTGATCCTCAGCTTCTCCTTGGTAGACACTAATCCCTTAAGGGGAGTTAATCAAAAAAATTATATCTTATTGTTTTGTAAATGATTTTCAATTTTGATTGCTAAAGAAAATTGGTTTTTCAGAATTTATAAAGAATATGAAATTAATATTAATAATTCTATGAAAGGTGATTCTTGTTGAAACAAAATTTGAATTTTAGCTTTTTATTTTCTTTCAATTTTTCAATTTTTAGAGATTGGAACTCTATTACAACAAGACTAAATTTTAAAAAATTTTATTGGTGATATTCTCTACTTTCAAATTTTGTATATGCCAAAAGGCCAATAATTTCTGATCAACAAAGAAACCCAGAAAAAAAATTTTTTTCATCGATCAGATCAATTTTTTTTTACCATTTTTTATGAAAAAGAAAACTATTAAATTCTTTGTAGTTATTGCATTCCAAAAAGTTTTTAATTTTTGAATCCCAATAAGAATAAAACTAATAAAATAATAAATACAAAAAACAAAAATATTATATCTTGGTGATTGGTTAGATAAATAAACCAATTTATAATTTAATTTTGAAATATTCATCACCAATTTCCAAAAAATAATCAATATCTTATAATTATAAAAATTTAACAATGGATTGTAAACTCTTTTTTTAAAAAACGGTTTTACATAGCCAACTACTATACAGATTTTGAATATTTGACCTGGCCTTAAAAGATTATAATCCAATAGATTTGTGGATAAATAATTAAAAAAAAATAACAAATTTTTTACAATCCAACTATACTTTCCAATACTTATTTATAAAATTTGGGTGAAAATTGGATTAGTTTGAATAAAGATATGTAAAAGAAGATTTTTACAAATTCAAAAAATAAAATTTTTAGATTTCAAAGGATAGTTAATAATCTTAAATTTGTAAATGATAAACTTGAAAATATTAACTGGGTATCAAAAAAAACTCTAAAGAATCGGAAATTGGATTGATAAATACCAAACCAAAGAATTAGAAAGCAACTCTAGTTGGAACTGTCGTTATTTTTAATAAAATTCTAAATGATTGACTTAAATATTTGATTTTTCTTAATTCTTTTAAATTTTAAAAAAACACTGTTGGGTTATCTTGAGTTTTTGAAATAAAAAGAAAAATTATTTAATTTTCTTTTCATTCATAAATTAAAAATAAATAAGTACATAATAGTAATTGACAACACTTGACGACACTTTTCAATTATACAGTCAGTTCCAATTTTAAGACAAAAACTTTCAGTTAAATTTAAGGTACAAAAAATCTCAAATTAAAGCGTATTTTTTGAAATTTTTTTTATACAAATTATTTTACTAAAATTTGAAGTTTTTTTTTGTGCCTTAAATATTGTTTAAAAGTTGTGTTTTAAATGTGAAATTGACTTTATATAACCTTAAAAATGAATTGGTTAATATGATAGTCTGTGGGGTAAATATTTGTTTTTTTAGGATGTCTATTTTTTATTTTAAGGGTAATTGGTGTTGGTATTTTATTTTTTTTTTGTTTAATAAAATATTAATTCCTAATTCATATGATTCTTAGCTTAGTGGTTCAGAAAACAATTGAAATGGGTGGTTTTTTATTTTTTTTTTGAATTGGGTGTAGATTTTTGTTGTGCTATTGATATTATTTTATTTTTAAACGTATATATTACAATAAAATATGATAACCTTGTTATCTTTGTTGTTTATATTAAAAAAAATCAAGAATTGATTAATTATTTGTTAAATATTATTTTCATTGTTGCAAAGTAATTTAATCGAGTTTATTTTCATAAAATCTTTTTATTAAAAAAAAATCTTGAAAAAATTTTTATTATTTTGATTTTTTATTTTAACCTTTTATCATTGTTCTGATCGTAACATGCTGATTAATGGTTAAATTGTTGATATATGTTTATATTTTTAAAAAATTCATGAAAATTTTATTTTTACAAAGCCATAAATCGTGTCACCGGGGATAAATTCTGTTTTTATTTTATCATTTTTTGTTTTTATTTTTTGAAACATTTATATTAAGATTCAACTTTTTTCCACTTTTTGAAAATTAAATCCAATACATTGAATATCTAAACCATTATAATCACACTTTACTTTTATTTTTTACATATTTAATTTTACATTGAATAAATTTTGAATTGTGGTGATCAAAATAATGGTTTCCAAATGACTATAAGCCGTGTTTCAAAATAAACCTTGTGATTTTTTTCTTCTTGTTCCAATACAAAACCCAATTCACAACCCAATATTATATCTATCTTAAAATCAATTTTGAAAGTAAATCCCATGATATTTTCTAATAAAATTTAACTTGTTATGTTAATTTGTTCAAAATAATTGTAATTTTCTTGATTATGATTAATATTTTTTGTTTTTTTGATAGTTAAAAATGTTTATCTAAAATTTACTTTATTTTTTGAGATATTTTGCAATTTGATCCTTCATTTGTAGAATTTCATTTTAAATAATAAAACTTTTAGAAAAAATATCATGTTTATAAAGGCTTATTATTAATTTATTTGATCGTGTAATGTATATATCTTCTGATCTCTTTTTCAAACAAAAGTTTGTACTCTCAAATCATCAATACTATTGAATTTGATTGTTAATAAGATAATTTCCCATTCGTGATTTTCATTTTAATTATTCATTTTATCATTTTTTGTTGATTTATATTGAACAGTTTACAAATGAAAAAAAAAAAACAGGGTAAGAAGAAAACAATTTGTTAATAATCTGACAGTATAAAAATGGAAACAGTTTAAGTTTGATTTTGAATGAGCTAGATGTAGAAATTAAGAAAGAGTATTAATGGGTTGGTGCATAGAACAAAGAAAAAAGAAAATAAAGAAAAAAATAATCCAACAAAATACCCAGATGAATTGTGACTTTAACATTAAAATGGGGTTTAAAGAACAAACATTTGTCTTTTAAATAACTTTTTTCCAATTCAATATATTCAAAGGTTTTTTATTAATTTGATATTTTTTTTCTTCCAATTTACAAAAAGAGATTTCTCATTTCAAATGAAGGCGCATATCAATTTTGAAAGGTATTTAATTTTAATGGTCTAGTCATTTACCGTGAATTTTCTCCATACTCAAGGGGAGATCGGGGACTAAAATAGGTATTGTGAAAGGGTCCTTCTTTTTTTTGACAAAAATTTAAATAACAAAAATAAAAAATTTTATTGGATCTCTTTGATAAAAAATTCAACAAAGAAAAATAAGTTAAAAAGAGTTCTCAATTTTAAAAAATCAAAATTTAAAAAAAAAATCATCATTTCTCATTTCCTATTTCCAAATGGTTAAGTTTCTTTAATTTAAAACAAATTGCTTTCTTGTATTTCGCAATCGATGTAATTCGATTTAATCCTATTTGTGGTTATTTTGTAACACTCTCAATTTGACCAAGTAAGGATTATGTAATATTCTTACAATAAAAATAACTCATTTGAAAAAAGTAAAAAAAGAAAAAAAATCGCAGAGATCTCAAAAACCATGGAAGAGAGATACTTCAAAACTGGCATAGTTGTTTTCAAAATTGTAATTCAGAACCATTCTAATTGGTAATCAAGTATGACACTTTGGAGTTTTTTTCTAAAAATGTCATCATCTTTAGTTGTTGATTTTTGGAGATCGATCGTACATCATAAGTTTGTTGGTTTATGATTGGTGTTAGGTCCTCATAAAAATTAGAAAAAAGCTTTTTCCATTTTAGAAAAAAATATTTCACCACAATTACTCGACCCTTAATTTTTTTGTTTCGTTTTAATAGGTTTTAAATCTTCAATTGGGTTTTTTTTTATGTTTTAAAGTGTTTCTTCTATTTTGGAATGATGCTTCAATTAATTGGACTGACCTCAATTTTTTTTCAACTCTTTAATCTTTAACCAATTTTGATAAAATTCTATATTTGTTTTTTTTATCCCAAATACTACTTGAATTATAAGAAAAAAAATGCCAGATCTATCAGTTCTTCAAAATATTAATTAAAGATGTTTTCTTGTAAAAAAATCCCATTCTACAATCTTAAAAAATATCCATTAATAAGTATTCTTAGATATCTGAAATAATTCTTTTATATATATTAATTCAATTTCATCTTGGTAGAATTCATTTTGAGTCTTTTATTTAACTAAAATTCAATTTTTAAATTTATTTGTCAAATTACAAACTTTTTAAAAATCAAAGTAATTTTTGACTAATAAAAAAATCCAAAGAAACGAAATTTTCAAAGAGAGACATTATAAATGATCTCCATAACTCACACCCAACAACAACTATAACAACACACCTCTTTAAGTATTGATTTAGTTTTGAAATATTTTCAAGATAAGAGGAATTATTACCAAACGAAGAAAAACTATAATTCAAAATTGCAGAACAACATATTGAGGTTAAAAAAAACTTTCCATACTTTAATGATCAGAACTTTAAAGAGAAGAAACTGACACAACCATTCTTTTCTTTTTAAAAATAACAAATTAATTCCAAATAGAGGAAAAAATCAACCACAAATTTTTAATCGAGGTCGTTTCATTTGATTCAATTATGAATAATTCTTGAAAATTTCTGTTCCCTTTTATTTGAAAAATAGTTTAAAACAAAAAGAAACATGCTTCTTATTTTGAAAAACCGATTCAACTTTTCTGCACACATTGTTTTGATAACAGTAATTTGTAAATAATTCATTTAACAAAAAATGTGTTTTAACAGAAGTGGGCTGCTGTCCCTTTTATAACTTTACTTCTTCTTTAAAAAAAAAAATGGGTGGTTTTTGTAGTGTGTGTTCAGAATTCGTTTGGGAGTAACGTCCTTAAATTAACAGAAAAAAAAAAAAAAAAAAACGAAAAGAGGAAAATTAAAAAAAAAATGTTTTTTGAAAAAAAAGGGGTAATAATTTTTTTACATTTAAAAAAATCCCTTAGTCTATTAATTTTATTTGCAAAAAGGTATTGTTTTTAGATATTTTTTACAAGACAGAAACTCTTGAAAGTTTGTTGTTTTCGAGTTTGTAATTTAAAACGTGATTGTGATCAGGTTTAAAAAGGCTTTTGGCAAATCTTTTAAATTTCTTTTTGGTTTCTTTTGTTGAAGATTGCAATTGGAAAATGTTTTTCTTGTTTTGAAAAAATTTCATATTCTTTTTTTTTTTTTTGGAATAAAGCTGTAACAGGACTGCTAATGAGGTTAAGATCGATAAAAACAACACCAACGCAGATGCGATACAAAAACGAAGGATTCTTTTGGTTGGGGGCTGGTTCATAATTTCAATGCTTCTGATCGATTTGCTATGTTTTCTTGTTCTTGGGTGACTAATTATTATTTTGTTCTGTGTCTGTGTTTTTTGCCCATAGGTTTCGAGATCTTGCTCTTTGGAAAGTGGAGACTTTCGTTTATGGTAAGGTTTCACTCTTACATGTCGAAAAAGGTGTGGTTCTATCATATATTGGTTTGGAAAAAAAAAATAGTCTCTAAACAAATCAGTTTTTTGAAGACAATAGCTAATTCAAGAAAAAAATGATTCTGAAAATTCGATAATTTTTGTCTTCGTAATTAGTTTTGTAAAAGAGTACACTTCCGCTTTTCATCTTTAAAGTGGATCTTATAAAAGATTTGTAATATTTTTTTTTTCCTATTTTTTTGATAAAATATCGTTACTTTCATGGAATGATACATTCTTCAATTCGGTGTTGTTGTTTTTTGGTTCTCAGATGTTTGGGTTTGAACTTTGCAGAATAAAGAAGAGTTTTATTTTTGACAAGTTTACTTTTTAAAAATGTTGAAACCAAAAGAAAATTTGAAAAAAAAGACTTTCGATCCTAAGCAATCGAAAACCTTTTGTTAGTTTGAATTTTACAGTTGGAAAAATTATAAACCTTTTCACAAAAAAATTGAGAATGCTTTACAGTATGTTAAATAATCCGTGTTTGGTTTTTAATTTGTGTTTTTGAAAAATGTTTGTTGTTGTTTTTTTTTAAAAGAGTGTTTTTTGTTTTTAATTGTTGTTTTTGAAATTTATTCTATTGTTTATTAAAAATACAGTTTAGTAAAACTTTCTTTTACAAATTAAACAGTATTTACAATAGTACTTTTTACCAAATCATTGTTCCACGTTATTCCAACTTCACAAATCTATTTTTGAACTAACCCAATCAAATTTATACAAACTTGTTACTAAAAAATAAAACCATCAAATCTTTCAATTTGATCGGAAAAAAAACAAAAAAAAAAGATAAAGATTTTTCTGAAAAACTGTTTTGTATCTATCGAAATGTGTAAAATGATTTCAAAATTTTTCAAGTTTTTTTGAAAAAGAAATGATCCCAAAATTTTAACTTTATTTTCAATTTTTACCTTTAGCCAATAGCCTTAAAATCATCTCTTGTAATTGGTGAACTTTTATTTATTTAACTGGTTCTTTTTTGTGAGGTTTATTATCGCCCAACCAAGAACTAGATGAAACAATATTCCAGAATAGAAAAAAAAGTTAATCAGCTGAAATTTTAGACCAATAAAATTCAACATGAGCTTTGGCTAAAAATTTACAAAATAACGTTTTATAATGAGAGTGAATTATATCTCTCAATTTATCAATTCTCATTGATTAGAAAAAGATCTTTGGGTTTTTTATTCTATTCAAAAAAAAATTATTTTGTAGTATTCTTTGAAAAAAATTTTTGATTATATCTTGATGAAAGTACAATACTATTGCCAATACATACTTCACTGTTAAAAATCAAGACACTCTAGAAAACTTTCCATTGAAACAACAATTAATAACATAAAACACCATTCGAATAATTTTCGAAACAACAATTAAAAACCAAAAAATTCCAAAACAACAATAAAAACTTGAAAAAAAATATTTATTGAAGTCAACACGGATTATTGAACAAACTGTACCATGAAATTGTCTTCTCTTGATCCAAAAATCTATTTTTGTAGAAAGCAAAACGATTATCAAAAGATTTGGACGTAGATTGCGTAGGAGTTGTTCTGTTTTTATTTTAGTGGCCTTTTAACAAGTTAAGGTGTTAAAAAGTGAAAAGTAAAGTTTTATTTGGTTGAAAACAGATTGTGATGAGATTATTTAGACCTAATTAAAATAGGGTCTTATTTTGTGAAAAGGAAAATTAAAAAAACGATTTTTGATTCAAAGGATTTTTTTGGACAAAAAATTTATAGAATTTGGGACTGGATTGAATAATTTTTCAACATCTACTATCATTTTAACAGCTTCGAAATGAATTATAGGGGTTAATTTCGAAAATTACAGTCAGTTTCACTTTTAAGGCACAAACTTTCAACGAAATTTAAGGCACAAAAAAATCTCAAATTAAGGCACAAAATTTGGAATTTTATTTTTTACAATTTATTTTTGCTAGAATCTGAATTTTGTGCCTTAATTTGAGATTTTTATTGTGCCTTAAATTTCGTTGAAAGTTTTTGCCTTAAAAGTGGAACTGACTGTAACTAAAGTATAACCTAAAACCACTTGAAGATAAATATTCTCCATTTTTTCCAGAAACAAAATTTTCAAGATGAAATGAAGAAAAAAAATTATTTGAGAGAGCCGTTAATGATCCTAGGTATTTTTTGTTCAATAGTGATACCTCATATCTGTGTTGTGCTATTGCGAACTACCAACTTTAAAGAATGATAAGTTAATACAGTCAGTTTCACTTTTAAGGCACAAACTTTCAACGGAATTTGAGGCACAAAAAAAATCTCAAATTAAGGCACAAAATTCAAATTCTAGTAAAAATCATTTGTAAAAATATAAATTCGAAATCTTGTGCCTTAATTTGAGATTTTTTTGTGCCTTAAATTTCGTAGAAAGTTTGTGCCTTAAAAGTGAAACTGACTGTAGATCTTTTTGAAATTGAATATTTAAGGTTTTTGTTCCAAAATTTGTTATTTTGCAAAAAAATTTCACAAATTATATTCGTAAATTTACCTTAAAAAGGTTCAAAAGTCAACAGTTGTTCCATTTTATATTCAAATATTACCGAGTTTAAGTAAATGGTACGAATACACATCAAAATCAACTGGTGGGTAAGTTCAGCAAAAGGCAAACAAAATGGATTTCAACTTGTCCTCTGAAGATTTCTATGAGTTTTTGGATCAATTTAATCTTATACTTTATCTGGAATACCTAATTAATCAAACAAAACCCAAAAAAATATTTTTTTTAAAAACATTAATTTTTGAATAAAAGTCACACAAATCTTTTTTGAGATTATTGTTTGACTGTTGAGAGAAAAATATTTGACACAGAAAAATGGCCGACACTATTTTAATTGGGAACATTAGTAAAATTGAAAATCTAATCCTATTGATAACTAGGTGACTTTTATAGAAATCCAGGTTTAAAGGTATTAAAAGACCATTAATCTGTGGAATGTGTAGAATACTCATTTGAATTGTTGATAACTAAAGTAGATCAGGCTATTTTAACAAAAATCCAAGTTTTACAGCCAGTTTCACTTTTAAGGCACAAAATTTCTACGAAATTTAAGGCACAATAAAAATCTCAAATTAAGGCACAAAATTTGGAATTTTTTTTTTTTTACAATTTATTTTTACTAGAATTTGAATTTTGTGCTTTAATTTGAGATTTTTTTGTGCCTTAAATTTCGTTGATAGTTTGTGCTTTAAAAGTGAAACTGACTGTAGTAAAGTTTACTATTAATTCTAAAAATGGTAATTTTTAAACTTGCTTTAGATTATAAAAGATAAGGTTTTGAAAAAGTAGAAATAATATAATCCTTATTCTAATAAGTAGATTATTGTTATTTTCTTTAGTTATTTCACAAACGAAAGTAATTAAAAATCAATTTTACTAATGTTCCAAATTAAAAATGGTGTCCAACTATTTTTCTGTGTAAAGCATTTTTCTCTCAACAATGAGCTGAAAAAAAAATCTGATTCTTCATTATTATTTCAATTTTTTTTTTGTGTTTCTGTCAGTTCCATTTTTAAGGCACAAACTTGCCACAGAATTTAAGGCAAAATAAAAATCTCAAATTAAGGCACAAAATTCAGATTCTAGTAAAATAAATTGTAAAAAAAAATTACGAATTTTGTGCCTTAATTTGGGATTTTTTTGTGCCTTAAAATTCGTTGAAAGTTTGTGCCTTAAAAGTGGAACTGACTTTATTGTTTTTTTTTTTTTTTTTGTGGCTTATTTTGATTTTATTGTATCTTTATTTGCGATCTTAAAGTGTGTGGTTCAAAACCTTAGTGCTGTATTAAAAAAAATATCAGTTTGGGTATCTTCATCTATTTGTTTGAATAATAGATTATTTATCAATCCAAACAATAATCTAAAAAAAAAAAAAATATTATTAATATTCAAAATCCGGACCTAAAATAATTAATCTTTTGTGCATTATTTAATATATTTTATTGTAATCTAAAACTTTTTCTTACTATAAATGTTTTCTCTAGTATCTAAAAAAACAAAAAATACCAGTAATCAATTTCATACGTTACCAATTACAAAACCCCGTTTTCCCAAATAGAATTCATATTTTGTTTTTATCTTGTTTCAATGGAAAACCCAAGCCATTGCCCAGTCATATAATCGAGTTCAAACAAATTTTGAAAGTAAAGTCCTTGATATTTTAAATTAATTTTTAAATAAGAATAAAATTTGTTCAATTTTTTTTTTGTTATCTTGGCTATGAATTAAATTTTCAGTTGTTTTGATATACTGAAAAAATCTAATCAAGAATTTAACTCGATTTTTTGAATATAAAGTTTCCGATTTGATCCTTCATTTTTGGAATTTATTTTTTAATAATTGAATCTTACGAAACCAATACTATATTTATTTATCTTTTATTGTTAGTTTCTTTGATTGGTTGATCTATGGGTCTTCTATAAGAAATTAACACGCTTTTTATGTCGAAACACAGATTAAACTTTTTACATACATTATTTTAACAATAGTCAAGTTTTTTCATTTCACTTCAATATATTACCAATTAAATTCCCTTTTTTTTCACCTTCTAGAATTGCACTACGGCATATAAGGAATATAAAATACTTACCACACCCCCCCCCAAGGGTGACTGATTAGAAATACTTTTAAGTTACCACAGTTTAAATTAAATTATTCTATTTAAAATTTTGAAATAAAATTTTAATAAACAAGTATGTTGGAAATTTCCAAAAATGTCATTTCGATTTAATTCCAAAAAGTTATTGTATTATTTGCAACTAATAAATAATAAAATTTTTGAGAACTTGATATTTTTAAAAATATATTAATTATTAATAAAAACAGCAGTATTATAATTTAACTTTGAACTGAGGAGGTTTCTTAATATGTTAGTTAACAATTCAACAAATTGTCTACAACCGCAAAATTGAACATAATTTAAATTATGAAGTAAGCAACCCACATATGCACCAACTTGGTTTAAAAAATTCTTTTATTTGAATAATTTAGATAAAACTCCAGAAGAAAATTTTGGATGACTATTTCTTTGTTATTTTTGAACAAAGATATTTTTGTATAATGGTACAGTGACTGGTTTGGTATTTTACCAAACTCACTAAAATACCCATTTTCAAAAATTGAACTATCTTTTTATCTCAACTAAAACAATCTTTTTTTGAAAAACTAAAACTGACAAATTTTTGCAAATTTAATTCCCAAAAGAACCAATCATGAAAAATTCTTGAAAATTTTTACCACACAACCTCTTCACAATTTCTCTTGATACAGAAAATTGGGTTTTGAGAGAAACTATCAAAACAAAAAAACTTTTATCAAAAAAGCACACTAAAAGAATGTGAAGTACTATTGACATGGATTATGTTGTTTCCACAAACAATTCGAGGAGACACTCCCCTCTCAGTCATGGTGGGGAGATTTAATTCAAGGAAAAAAAATAGAACCAAAAAAAAAAAAAAAAAACAAGACAAAATTACACCCCATTTGTAATAAATAATACAGCCTTTCCATTCCTACAGTGAAATTTTATAAGAACCATAATTTTTTTTTCTATTCTGAAATTTTATTTTGTACTACAAATTGTAAAAGAGTTATTAAAGCTCATCCTAAACCATAAAATATATAATAAAAGATTAAAAATAAGTTCTACATTATTTGGTTTTGGAAATTGAGAAACAAATTCATTAAAATACTAATAATAATGTTGATCTTCATTTTTCCAAGTTTGTTAAAATCTCAGGTTTTTGAATAAAGAAAAAATAATAAAAATAAAGTGAAAACAAAAAATATTTAAAATAGTAAAAAATATATAAATTCGGGCATCCAGTGTCCCACTCTGAGAGTCGTGGAATACCAATTATTAATCACGGAATGTGGAATTTTTATCTATAATTAATAATCTTTCTATTGGGTTTTTGCCCCTCCTGTATAATCAACATGTGGATAGATCTATTTGGTCATGAAAATGATAAATTTATTATATATATATATTTTAATTATTTTTCTTCCTCTCTTTTTTTTTTATTTGATGATTTTTTCTTGAATTACTCCTTTCAATAAATAAATTGAAATAAAAAAATAACAGTTTTTTACAATTTTAAAACAATGATCGAAAAATACTTTCATGTTTCCATGGTTTTTGTGATTTCGATTCTTGAGAAAATTTAATTTTTGTATTGTTTTTTACAAAAAAAAATAACTCTAATGAAGTAAGAGAAGTTGAAATTTTTATCTTATGATCAGAGAGAAATTGAATTTTCTAAATTAAAAAACACAATTGTATTATATACAACCAATTTCAATGTCTTATAAATTTTCACAGTATTGATGAAACCGTTTGGTATGTCGAGACAATTTAACAATTCAAAGTAACTCAACGATCAAAAACCATTGACATTACGATCATTTAGATTGTAACTTGTTTATTGAGAAGTGTTTTTAATATTAAAAAAAAGTGATTTTTTTTTTTTTTCGTGTTCACTATCCTTAACAAGGTGTCCTAGTTAATGGATCTAAAAATTTCTTTTTCATTTTTCTTAATAAAAAGAACATAAAATGATTTTTTGGTCCAAATTCAAGAATAATTTAAAGATCATTTCTTTACATTTTAAATAAGATTGGAACGAATTGTGTTTAGTAAATTTGTTAAATTGCAGACGTAGTCCTTAAATTTTATTATTTTTTTGAAAAGTAATTGAGTAAAATCAAATTAAATTGCCAAAAATTACAATTTTTGATTAATATTTTTAATCGATTAATCTTTGAATCTTTAATTCTGTTGTTGGAAATAGAAACAATAAATTGCTAAAAAAAACTTTAGAATTATCTTTGAAGATTCATACTAAGATGAAGATCAATCATCTAAGAATCAAAATAACCAGTTGCCACACCAGATACAGGCGAATCTTTTTTTCAAATTTCAGTGATAGTAAAACTTATAGTTATCCTAGTTAACAATATTTGATTACTTTTTAAAACTGGTAACTGCTTTCATTAAAATCAAAAATCCTATCAGGTGTCTAAATTCAAAGTTTCAATTGAAAAAACTTTTAAAATTGAAAGTTAAACAATTGTTAATAATACTTTTTGTAAAAAATCGAGTTTTTACAATTTTTGAGACAAATAAAAACAGTTAGTTCCACTTTTAAGGCACAAACTTCAACGAAAATTTGGGGCACAAGAAAAATCCCAAATTAAAGCCCAAAAGTCAGATTTTTTTTAAACAATTTGTAAAAAAAAAATTCCAAAAAATGTGCTCTTAATTTGAGATTTTTTTATGCCTTAAATTTAGTTGAAAGTTTGTTCCTTAAATTTGGAACTGGCTGTAGTTGCATGCATTTAGCCAAATTTCTATAAAAGAAAATCAAACACCTGTTTTGATTTTTGAGCTCAAAGGGTTTTTCAATATAAATCTGTTTGGTAAATAACAACACTTTGTTTGAAAAATAATTTTTTTTAAAATTGAAAGATTGTTGTTTGCCAAACGATTTTTTGATTAAAATTGTTCTTAGTCTATTAAGATAATCATATATTATATTTACTATTTCCAAATTATGGTGAAATACATTGAAATTTTTATTTATTAGGAAAATTGTAAAAAACTCTATTTTTTACAACACTCATATTTACTCTTGAGCAATACTGTTATTTCAATTCTTAAGGGACTATTCTCTATTAATTTTTTTTACCTAAATTTAATATAGAGTTTGAGATAATTTTTTTCCAATTACTTGTTTTTGAAATCACATTTTTATTCTCAATATTAAATATATTGCTAGAGAAGGAATCCTTATTTGAGAAAATGGTCAAAATAAAAATATAATAGAGACTAGTCTTTTAATATCATTAGATATTATATTTAACCCAACTTAAAATTGAACAATAGCAAGAAACTCTTTATTTGTCTCGAAAAGGGTAAAAACTCTATTTTTTACAACACTTATATTTACACTAGCGAATTTGATTTTTGATCTCCTAAAAGCCTTTCAAAATTTGAAATAATTTCAAAAAAACAAAAAGTGCTGTGTATCAAAAAAAGTGAACATAATTTTTGTTCTTTTCTTCACAACAAGAATAACACAATCCATATAAATACTTTCAAGACTTTTTGGAACTTTCAGAAGATACTGTTAATTGCCAAATAAATGGATCAAATCTTTCATTCAGCTTTCCAAAAACATTAAACATTTTAATAATTAAAATCCAACCATAAAAGACCCAACTCTAAAAGGTAGTTTAATATTTCAAGCTTGATTTTTTGTTATAAAATTTGAAATCTTACATGATTTATTCTTATCTTTTTTTTGTAAAGTTGAAGTGAGAATTTTGTTCGATTTATTTTTCAAAAAAAAGTAGTCTTCAGGATTTCCTTTCTCTGTTTGTTAATATTTTTTGAAATTTCAAATACTTGATACAAACTTTTATAATCCAAAGAAGGGTAAAAAAAAAATAATTAACAAAAGATAACATTTTAAATTTAATTTAAATTTTTGAAAGTTAACGAAAAGAAAAACATTTGTTTACTTTCAATAACCTGAAACTCTTTTACCAAAAACCAAAAAGTGAAAAGTTGTCCAAATTACAAATTTTTTCCAAGTTTGATTTGTAAAAACTTTTACATTGAAAGTTGTTGAATTATGATCATTAACTACTTTTCAAAATTTGGAACAATTTCAAAAAAACAAAACTATTGCCAATCAAAAAAAGTTACCACTATTTTTGTGATATTTTTGATGTGTTGCTGTGAAAATTTTTTCTCATTTTTTTGATCTTTGTCTTTATTATCAAATGCAAAACACACCCTCATTCCTTGGTGAAACGGGATTCACGAACTTGGGCAACACAGACGGGCTCAGTGCAGTACTTCAGTGTCTCTTAAATATCCCACATTTAATGCAATTCTTTTTAGTAAATGATTTTAAAAGAGAAATTAACCGGACAAATGTTCTGGGGTATCGAGGAGACATTGCAACATCGATTGGAAAAGTGTTACAAAGTTACTGGTCTGGAGAAAGCACAGTTATACAACCAAGAGACATTAAAACGGTTATCGGCAAATACGCACCACAATTTTCAGGCTTTGGTGGGATTGATTTTATTGAGCTTTTAGCGTTTCTTCTTGATGCAATACATGAAGATTGTAATCGAATCATGAAAAAGCCATTCGTTGAGCTAGGAGATCTCTCAAAGCTTACTGACAAAAAAGCTTCTACCCACGTGTGGAACACCCACAAACTCAGAAATGATTCAATAATTACAGGTAAGGGGACAACTTTTTTTTGATCCTTTGAGCAAAGACACACGATTTTGATTTGATCTTTTTTAAATTATTTACACACAATTTCTTTCTTAAACATATCATAGACCATTTTTCAGGACAGCTAAAAGCTACTCATCTTTGTGAAGGATGTCAAACTGAAACCAAATCGTTTGATGTTATCAATTCTCTGAATTTACCAATCCCTTCTCTTACAGAATTAAACGACCTTCGAACAAGTGAATCCGTCTTAGGGATCAAAGAAGATACCATAACGATCTATGATTGTCTTCGAAAATTCCAAAAGCCCGCCGATTCAAGCCTCAACGATAAAATGTACTGTTCTAAATGCAAGGGGTTTAAAAATTGTACCCATCAATATCAGATTTGGAAACTAAATGATATCCTGTTTATAAGATTTAAAAGACTCAATTTAAGTACAAGAGAAATCAATAAGTGCTACATTGATTTTGAAAGTAGACTTGATCTTTCCAATTTTGTGCTGTGTGAGAACCCAGAAATGTATCAATATTCGCTCATAGGGGTTTTGAATTACAACGAGAACAATCATTACACAATTAATCTCAAAAATATTGTTACTCAAAATTGGGTACAGTACAATGACTCCAAAACAGAGGTTATGTCTGGGTTTGAACAGGCACAAACAAAATATGCACACGTGCTCATATACCAATCTACAGCTTCAGAAGAAACATTTTCAATCGACAAAATTTTACCACAAAATTTGTTAGAGAAAAATGAGAAAAAATGAAGATTCTAATTGATTGCATTTTTGAACACTTTTTTGATCTTTTTGTTTTTCAAAATCAATTGACTCCTCTTTTCCTTTTTCCTTTTCTTTCTCTTCCCCCCTTTGTTTCCCTTTTATTTCCCTGTTGGATCTCTTTGAGTTTCAATTTTAACTTACTTTCTCCTTATTCCTCTTCCTCTTCTTCTTCTTCTTCTTCTTTTTATTATTATTCAACCAAGTTTTATTTTGTGCCCAATTATCAATAAAACTTCTATTTGATTATCTCAAAGAAAACCTTTTAATAAAATTATTACAATCTTAAGGGATTAGCCTCACCACAGATTTGTCTATAATCAAAACGAAACCATTGGAATCAAAAGTAAATCAAATTAGTGCCGAGAAGGTACAAATGTGCACTAAAATATCTCTTATAAATAGTATTGCTCAATAAATTATTAGATTATTTTATGAAAGGATCACTATTAAAAAATTGTCATTTGTTTATGAAATTATTTTTTTTACATAATAGGTCCCTTCTCCCCAAAAAACATTAAAAATGCAAAACTGAACAAATACCTTCCATTATAAAAATTAAAAAAACTAAATGAAAAAATAAAAAGAAATAAAGTTTCCATTTAAATTTTTCTTGAAAACATTTTTTCCCAATATCATTGAATTCAAACTTGAAATTATGTATATTTTTATTTACAATATATTTGTTTTAACTCATTTCCTAAAACAAATTCTAAATTATGGGAATTTTATTTTCACAAAAGGGACTCATTTGGTCTTCAAATGTTTTTTTTTTTTTAAATGGAAAAAAAAAAAAAAGTTAATTTAAAAAAGATGGATTCTCTAGAAAAATATTCTAATTAAATATATTAACTTAATCTTTGATTTCAAAATTTTCTCAACCCCAATTTTTTTTAAAAAAAAGAAAAAAGTGCATAGTAATTTCAAAAACTATTTTTGATATTCAAAAGTTAAGAGTGTTTTTATTCTAAAAAAAAATATCACAGTGGTTAATTGAATTAAGTTATAAGACTAATTTCGAAAAATATTAATCAGAAAAAAAATAGTGCTTTTTTATATTATGTACTTATTTTATATATAAAACTAAATAAAAAAGTAAACAAAACTGTTTTTCAGCCGAAGGGGCCAGGTTATAGTGGGTGAAAATTTCAGTGTTTAAAGAGTTTGCATAGATACTAGAATAAAAAATTTATTTCAGAAATTTCAAGATTGAAATCATTTTTTCACATTTTTGCACATTTTTGTTTTTTTTTGATCGATTTTTTTTTGGTAACCTAATTAATTAGCAAAATTTTTTTTAATTACAAGATCGATAGTAACTTGGTAAAAAAGTGTTATTTTAAGGTTATTGATAAAATAAAAATGATACTTGAGAAATCATATTTATTTCTTGTGAGATTTTTTACGATCTTCAATTGAAGATCATAATGACCTTTTCTGTATATATATTATCTTAATAATGTCCTAAGAATTTCAGTTTTTCTATTTTTATTAAATATCTATTGATCTATTATTTTTTTAATTCAGGTGAATATCAACTATTCTTGATGTTTATTATTCGAATTATTTCTTCTTTAATCTTCAAAGGTCTTTTAAAAAAATATTTGATATTTGAAAAATATCTTTTTTTTTTTTGGATACTCTTTTGACTATAAAAAAGTTTAAATTGATTCTTTCTAATACAGAAAATAATTAGCTATTTGAAAGAGATTCTAAAAAGAATTATTTTTTTTTTGGATAATAGTAAAATCTTTTTTTTGTAAATTTAAGAGTCTTTTCACCTTCAGGATAAAAGTAAATTAAAAAAAAATGAAATTTAACACCAAATATGATTATTGAAGTATAATTTGAAAACATTTAAACATTTTTTATTTTTATGTATTTTTAGGTATATTATTAAATTTCAAAATTGGTCAAATTGATTTTTTTATGAATTTTGAGAGTTTCTCAATTATTTTACACGTATGAGGAGTTATAATGGTTTTTAATGATCATAAGAGGATAAATATAAAATATATATTTGTAATTAGTGGGATTTTAATCACTTAAATTCTTGAAAATCCAAAATTTTGAAATCATCAATATTAGATATTTTTAAAAATTTGTTCATAAATAGAATTTTGACCACCAAGGTTAAATGAAAAATTTTTTAACATCTAAAATAAGCTACAAAAGTCTAATTGATCTCTAACTTCTTTTTTATCAAAATCTCAGTCAAAATTCCCCAACATACCATCTAAACTATCAAAACCTTCTTTAACATACTCCAATCTTCCCTAACATACCCCCCCTGAAAAAGTGGTTTTAAATTCATACAACCAATATATTTCAATAGAATCGACTGTTTTGAAATCTAAAACTTTTCCCGAATTTTTCGCAGTTTTATCCATAGATTCATAAAAAAACTTTTTAATTTCTAATACTAATTTTTATTGATTTTTTTAATAAGATAAATGTTTGGTCACAAAATAACAAAAAATTAACAAAAAAACTACTTCAGAGGAACGATCGACAAAATGTAGTTTTTTTAAAAAAATAAAAAAATAAAAATAAACAAATATAAAATCAAAAATGAAACTAAAAAAATATTTATTTTTCGTGCACATCAAATTTTCTAATTTCATTTCTAAATGTATTTAATTTTTCAGAAAATTTATTTCGATTGGAATTTTCAAGGTTGGGTTGTATTTCATCAGTAAAATTCTCAAAGATCACTAATATTTGTTCTTGCTCATTTTGCTCTGCTCTATTGATTATTTGGTTTCGATAATTAACAAAATGTTCTTCACATATCAATAATAAAGGAAGAAGAGGGTATGAGATATTTGAATCATCATATCTGAATTCAAATATTACAAAGTTCATCAAAATTGAAAGGATATATGGGAGCAAGTTTGAATTTTGTTTAAAAATATCGTGAATTATTGTTGACAATTGAATTTTTTTTTCGTTTTTTAGAAATTTGTTATCATAATTTTTAAAATAAAATTCGAGTAAAGAATTGATTGCAGAGAAGCAATTTTCAAAAACTTCCTTTTCTGGCAAAGACATTCCATAGATTAATTTTTCGAGCAATTGCGTAAAAATTTCGTTATTCTTTTGAACAATAAATTCAAGTAAATATTGGTATATAACTTGTAATAAATTATAAAAAGAAAGATACAATTTGGGATATGACATCATTTTTTCGAAAGAAATTGCTGACGATAAATGGATAATTATATCTATGACATTTTTTAATGTATCGTCGTCATATAATTCAAAAATGCCCAAATTGATATAATCGGCTGACAAGGAGTTATATAAAGTTTCCTGCATCAATCTTAAAATGTGTATGTTATCATCATTGATTTGGAAATTGATATCTTGGTTATCTTTAAGAAAGCTATCGAGATTAATACGGCTGTTGTCCCTCTTATTATTATTGCTCCCAATATTTAAATAATGCGAGCCAAGTAATATCAGGCAATTGGCAATTATTTTAAATAAAAACACCCCGTTGGGCGAAGAATTGGGGAAGCAAATTCTAGACGAGCGGTTAAAAGTTAATTCATTCCATAGTTTCAAACAATTGATTACGATAACAGGATGATCGATAAAATAGGAAAAAATTTGTGAAAATAAATCTGTGAAATTGGGATAGAGCCAATTGAAAACAATTTGAAAAGATTTGGAGTTTCTTATGGATTGGATCAAACCTTTAAGATCCTTTAAAAACCCTGTAACCAATTTTCTAAAATTGTTATTGATCGATTCATTTTTTTCAATTTTATTCAAAATCAAAACCGCCCTTTCCTCAAAGGGCTTGACAAAATAAAAAAACCGTTCCAAAATAATGTTTTTTTTTTCATCTAAAAACAAGAGCCTTCCCAATATTTTATAAAATTTGGATCGGTACCATTTCTTTTCCGAATAGTAATCCAAAAATGGGAAATTATAAGCGGTATGATTTTCAAATAATTGATTAATTTTGTCAATTTTTAAAATCATTTTACCACTTTTGTACATTTGCGAAAGTTGGTCAAAAAATTCCAAATTTTTGGAAATTAAGTTTTCAGCGTTTGTCCACATTTTCAGATTATTAATAATTTTATTTAAAATTAAAAATAGCATTTCGCTGTTATTGGAAATCTTAATTAATTTGAATAATTCCTCATAAATAATGGTTTGGCTACTATTTCGAGATCTAATGTATACCCGACTGAAATTATTTAAAAAATAAATGATCGATATTTCTAATAGTTCAATTCCCTGCTGCTCAGATTGGAGTAGAAAGCTGTCATTCCAAATGATCAATTTGAAGACCTGCGCAGATAAAAGTGAATCAATACGTTGCACTTGCTCCCTTAAAGACATGCTGTTTTTGATATTGTTCCCAATACAATTGCCAATTAGCATTAATAAAATGGATAATTGGATCGCTGAGATTTTACAATTCGGCGAGCCCGAATCTTTCGTCATATGCTTCTGATAATTATTAAATGTCTTTTCAAATAAGTCGTTAAGAAAAAGTTGGCTTTCTGAATAATTTAATAATATCAGATTTGATAAGGCCTGTAAATTGATCATAAATCTTGAAGATTCCTCTAATGGGTTTTCCAAATCTTCAATGTCTTCTTCTCTTTCTTCACATTGGATATATTGGAAAATTTGAGAAATAAAAGTTTTAAAAATCTCTGAAATGCAATTTACCAACGGAACCAATTCATTGTTAAACCCCCCCGTTTTATTTTTGTTATTATTCTTATTATTCTTATTATTATTGTTGTTATTGATGGTGTAATAATTATTATTATAAGAAATTTTAAAAAATTTTAATGTTTGGCTTAATTTGCCCCAAAATTGGATCAAATAATATTCCGAGTTCTCTAATTCATTAGAATTAAAACAATATAAAGTTAGTCTTGCAATTTCTTCAATTAATTGACCAAATGATTGCACTTCGATCAAAGAACGAATTGGGTAATTAATTATTATTTTGAAGATTATTCGGCAAAATTGATGCAAGTTTTCGATATAATCCAAAGAGATGCAATCGAAATTTTGGTTATTTTCATTCTCAAAATTTAGGTTTTGTTGTTCATTTAATGAGTAGCCTTTTAAATTGGAAATAGCGCTAATGGAATATAATCCTTCGACGAGTTGGGTTAAGTATAAACTATTTTGCTTTTCGTCATACAACTTGTTTTGCTTAATGGACGTCAGATAAAAAATTACTTTCATAACTTTGGAACCGAGTGTTTTGGAACCATCGTAGAGATCAAATAACAATTCGAGCACCCTTTCGTTTTGCACAATTTCTTCCCAATTTGTTGGTAGCACGATGAAAAATCGATCTGTAGTCGGCTCGTTTATTTTAGAACTGGTCCCTGTAAAGTCATAGGACAGACACTTAAAAATTAAATCCAGTGATAACAAACAAACTTCTCTGCTTTCCTCAGTGAAGGACTTTTGTCTGCTTTGGCAAATTCGGATAAAATGCTTGTTTTCATTGTCGTTTTCATTGAGATTATTATTGTTGACATTCTCTGCTATTTGCTCTTGAATTGTTTTTAAAATCGTCAAGGAGCGCTTCATAATATTTAATAAGACATTGCTTCGAAAGGAACTCGATCTTTGACGGTGCTCTAATAGCGACTCGCTACTTGGGATAATTGTGGAAAACTGCTCGATTAAATAATACATCACCTTCATCGTGACAACTAAATCAGCCAAGACATTGGAATTGAATGAATCTAAGATCTTCATAATGTCATGCTGCTCAGGATCATCCCAATTTAATTTGATGATCCTTGCCACGAGCGTTAAAAAGGAGACAAGGATTGCCCGATCAAAGTTTTTCCATCTCGGCTCAAGATACAACAAAATGAAATTCCTCAACTCGATTAATTGTGTGCTGTTGTAGGAATGTAAATGTGTCGTAATATGTTTCTTTATCTCGGTTGCGATCCAATATTGCAAATAGCCATTGTCTGTTGAATTTAAATAGTCTCGGCACGTGCTTAGGAAAGTGGTTGATTTGCTTAATTCCTCAAAGCACTTCTCGGCTTCAACAGTTAAGTTTCGATCAACAGAGCTATATAAGATTTCGGCATATTTTTCTACAATTCCTAAGTCCATTAAACACAAAGCAAATTATTAATGAGATTGATAATTCTTGATAAATAATTGAAGAGTTAAATGGATAAAAAAAAAATTTTTGTTTTTTTATTTCTTATTTGAAAGAAAGATGAAAAAAATGATTAAATTTATTAAAAAAAATGTTTTTGAATTTTGTCTTGTTTTTTTATAGAAAAGTTAAAGTTAAGGTTGGCTTTGAAATTTTTATGATCTTGAAAACAATCTTGAAAGTGACTTCATTAACAAACATTTTGAATGAAAAACTGTCGAGTTGAAAAGTTTAAGGCTCTTTTAAAAAATGAGTACTTTTTTTAAACCTTTTTATTAAGGACGGATGTTATGAATGAATTCTAGAGATATACAACGAATACTGTATTTTCATTTTTGTTACGGTTATTACGATCCTTTATTCAAATGATTGAAATTAATTTTTTTTTTCATGTAACCTGTTTTTATGAGTTTTTTTTTTTTTGTTCTTTTGTAAATATTCCACTTACATCAGAGATATATTGTTGAGTGGTATTAATTGATAGGGAAATTATTCAATTTTACGAAATTATTGATATTCTTATACTGATAACTGATTGTGTTAAAAATTTATTGGATGAAGATCTACTTTCGTGTATTTTAAGTGCTTAGCTAGTGGGGTTTTAAGAAGTAAACTCCATTTCACCCAAAGGGACCCAGCCTAAAATGAAAAATTCACTTTATTTTAAGAATCCACCAATATACCATTGTTTAGAAATAAGAGAAATAATAAATTTTGAATTAACGTTGAGATGTATAAAAGAAATTTCTAAGCAAACTCTTAATTTCCTAAAAAATGACAAATGTTAAAAAAATTATTGGAAACCATCTAATTGGAATATCTCATTTAAAATTTCCTTTTTATTTAATAAATTCAAATTTTTGACAATAAGATTTTTTAATTCTAAATGTATAAATTTTAAAAGAACTAACAAAGCCTCAATTTTTTTAATGCTAATTTGGAGTTTCAAACAATTTTTTTTTTTTTTATATTTACTTTTTTTAAAAAAAATAAAAAAGAAAAGAAAAAACAAAAAAAAAAGCAAAAAGAAGAATACAAAAAAAAAAAAAAATTTACAAAATTGGAAAAAATGATTTGATCTATAAATTGAAATTTTACTTTGAGAAGAATAATGAATTATACTCATAGTATATATTCTATTTATTCAATAAAACTGGACACCTTTAACTGAAAAAGAGTTTATTTTTGTTACCTGAAAGAAAAAAACAAAAAATTAAACATAAAAATATTCGAAAAAATTCTTTATAATTAAAGAAAGGATGAATAGTTTTATTTGGGTTATATTTAATGAACATTTTGTTATAAATTGTAATTTATTTTAAAAATTTTGCAATTTATTTTTTAAATAATTTAATTATTAAATTAATTATTACAAAAAAAAAAAAACAGAATAAAGATTTTTTTAAAAAAAGAATAAACAATATATAAATAATAATAATTTTTTTTTTTGAAAAAAGCATAGTTCGCAAATGGTAAAACAATTATTATTAAAAATAAAAAGAAAAAAAAAAACGTGAGAAGGGATCAAAGGAAAAACCGATTCTATTTTAATAATATTGTCTCAAAATTTGAAGAAATTGAATATATTAATAATTTTGTATAAAGCTAATTTGGTCGCCATATCTACACATTTCAATTCCAATACAAACACTGTGTGATATATTTTGGAAAGCAACACCAAAGTCTTTATTATTAATCATGAAGGATATTTTGCCATTATCCAAATCTAATACGATAGTGAAAATATCGTTAGTTTTTAAACCATCTGCAAATTTATTCATGAATTGCGCTTGAGGGGATAATAGCTTAACCCAGCCACCATCCCTGCCAAACCAATCATACAAAAAATTATAGCTACCATCCCAGCTTTTATCTAAAAATGATTGAACATAATCAACATCTATTATAGCTATTCGAATTCCTTTTGCGTTTGATCCATTATCTGATAAATTTAGTTCATCAATTTTCAATCGAATGAAATGTAATCCAGTTCGATAAACTTTTATACCACATACATTTTCTGAACTATTTGGTTTCATTTGCACAGCTGTGTTATTATTATTATATAATTTGATTCCTGATGTTTTAATGTTGATATCAAATTTGTCATTTGGAGTTGGCAAGAAAGATGAAGAAGACGATGAAGATTGTAAATTCGTTGTTAATTGTGGATTTATAAGTAAATTTTGGTTGTTTATTTTATTATTAAATGTTGTTTCAATGTTGTTTGAAAATGGATTTTGGGGTTGTTTCAGATTTTTATTTTGTAAATTATTATTTGAATTAAATAGATTTTGTTGATTTTGTTGATTTTGAACAAAAAAATTTTGTGAAAAATTTTGTTGATTATTTAAATTCTGTTCAGAATTTATTAAATCCATTCCCGATTGTTTAAGTCTTTCGGATTCAATTTCTTTTTCTAAATTTCTTTTTATTTGTAATTTCATTTTATTATTAATTCCAAAATTCATATTGGGGTTTGTATTAGTAGGGAAAATTTGATTTTCTTCCATTCCTTCATCTTGTTGTAAATAGTTTGCTCCATAATTTACATTTCCTCTTCCTCTTCCTCTATTTATCCCCATTCCCATCCCCCCTTCCATCTCTCTTCCCATCCCCATCCCCATTCCTCTTTCCATCCCCATCCCCATCCCCCCTTCCATCTCTCTTCCCATCCCTCTTGGCATTCCCCGTTCCATCTCCATTCCCATTCCTCTCCCCATTCCTCTCCCCAATCCAATTCCTCTTCCCACCCCCATTTCCATTCCCCTTCCTCTCCCTATTCCCATTCCCATCCCCATTCCCATTTCCCTTCCCATTCCTCTCCCCATTTCCATTTCACCCCCCATTCCCATTTCTCTTTCCATTCCTCTTCCCATTCCCCATTCCATCTTCATTCCTCTCCCCATTTCCATTTTCATTCCTCTCTCCATTTCCATTCCCATTTCCATTCCCATTTCCATTCCCATTTCCATTCCCATTCCTCTCCCCATCCTCCCTCCCATCCCCATTCCCATTCCAATTCCTCTCCCCATCCCCATCCCCATTCACCTTCCTCTCCCCATTCCTCTCCCCATTCCAATTCCTCCCCCCATTCCCATTCCTCTTCCCATTCCCATTTTCATTCCTCTCCCCATTTCCATTTCCATTTCATTGTTTAAATTATTTATTTTCTGTAATCTTCTGTTTAAAGGACTTTTTTTGAATTTTATATTTCTCAAATGATCTCTTTCTATATTTTGTTGATCTGATGTTTTGTTATTTGTATTGTTTATTTGTTGAGGATTTTCAGATTGAATTATTTTGTTAATATTTTGATTTTTTGATATTTTTTGTAAATAAGGATTGGGATTCAAATCGAGTTTTTTATCCCTTTCTACAAACGCATCTGTATTAATAATACTATTTTTATCTGTTTGATTTTCTTTTATATTTTTTGGTATCTTCTTATTCATTATATTTTGATCCGGTATTTGTAACTTTTTAAGTTGTATTTCTTTTGGGTTTTCCTTTTCTTTATCTTTTTTTAACACTGTTTCCTTCTTATTACTATCCCTTAATTTTTCTATTTTTCTCTCCTCTCCGCCACCTTCTCTTATACTCCCTGCCAGTATTTTGTTATCCTGCCCACTTCCCCCTTTATCATCATTGTGCTTACCAGGTTCTTTATCTCTGTGTATTTTTGTTTCAGCAACTTTCTCTTTTTTTCTATTTTTTTCTCTTTCTCTTCCTCTTTCTCCTTTCTTTCCGTTTCCACTTTCTCGTTCTCTTCCACTTCCACTTCCACTTTTCTTTTCCCCACCACTTCCACTTTTTCTTTCTCGGTGCTTATCATCTTCCCCCCCTTTTATTGTTATGTGTTCTTTTCGAACTATCTTTTTTATTACTTGATTTATCCTTTTCTTTTTTTATATGTATATAGTTTTCAGCAACTTTATCTTTATTTCTTTTCTTCTCACTTTTACCTTTCCATTCCTTTCCACTTTCATCTTTCCTTTCTTTCCCACTTCGGCCTTTTCTTCCTTTTCTACTTTTCCTTTCTCTTTCACTACCACTTTTCCTTTCTTTTCCACTTCTACTTTTTCTTTCTTTCTCACTTTCATTTTTCTTCCTTTCCCCCTCACTGTTTCCTTCACTTCCACTTTCATTTTCCCTTTCTTTTTCACCTCTTCTTTCCTTTTCACTTCCTCTTTTCCTTTTTCTTCCACCCACAGTTTTTCTTTTTCTTTCCTTTCGACTTCCACTTTTTTTTTCTCTTCGGCTCCCACCTTTCCTTTCTCTTCCACCCTCACTGTTTCCTTCACTTCCACTTTCATTTTCCCTTTCTCCCCCACCTTTTCTTTCTTTTCCTCTTCTATTATTTCTTTCACTCCCACATTTCCTTTCCCTTCCACTTCCACTTTTCCTTTCTCTTCGGCTCCCAACTTTCCTTTCTCTTCCACCCTCACTGTTTCTTTCTCTTCCACTTCTACTTTTTCTTTCTTTCCCACTTCTCATTTCCTTTTCACTTCCACTTTTTCTTTCCTTTCCACTTCCACCTTTTCTTTCTTTTCCTCTTCTACTATTTCTTTCACTCCCACTTTTCCTTTCCCTTCCACTTCCACTTTTTCTTTCTCTGTGTTTATCACCATCTCTCCCCTTTTTATCGTTATGTGTTCTTTCCGAACTATCTTTTTTATTACTTGATTTATCCTTTTCTTTTCTTATTTTTAGAGTGTTTTCAGTAACTTTATCTTTATTTCTATTTTTTTGTCTTTCACCTTTCCATTCCTTCCCGCGTCCTCCTTTCATTTCCTTTCCACTTCCCCGTTCTCTTCCACTTTCACCACCCCCCTCCTTTCCACTACTGCCCATATTTGTATTAATTTGTTTATCATTTTCTTTATTATTTTTTATAATATTTTGTTGATTATTATTTGAATTAAATAGATTTTGATGATTTTGATGATTTTGATGATTTTGATGATTTTGTGGATTTTGTGGATTTTTTTGATTTTGGGCAAAAAAATTTTGTTCAGAATTTATTAAAACCATTCCCGATTTTTTAAGTCTTTCGGATTCAATTTCTTTTCCCTTTTCTTTTCTTCTTTCTTCCATCTCTGTTTTTAATTTTAATTTAATTTGACTTATTTTTTCCTCTTGTATTTGGTTTGTTCTTTCTTGTACGATAAGTTTATTAGCAGGTTTAATTTCATTCTGTCTATTAATTTCTATATTTTTTCGAATTAAATTATTATTATTTATATTCAAGAAATTATTACTATTTTGAATGGAATTTTTTTCTTGGATAATTATTTTTTTATTTGGAATTGCAGTTTGAAAATTTTGTATTTTTGAATTAATGATCCGATTATTTGGTATCTTTTTTTTGTATGTTTGATTTTTTTTTGTATTTTGATCTCTTTTTCTTTTGCGTATTTTTTTTTTTGTTGTTTCAAATAAATTATTAAAATATGGCTGGTTTGTTTCTGATTCGTTATATAATGAATTAGAATCAGAATTATTTTCGGGTTTTTGATTTATTGTGTTAAAATTGTTCTTATTGTTTAAATTATTTGAATTTATTCCTGATTGATTTTGATTATTAATTTTATTTTTGGATAAAAAATTTGAATTCTGATTATTTTTATTTTGATTGTTGATTTGGTTATCATTATTGTATAAAATATTAGAATTTTGATTATATTGGTTTTGATTATCTATTTGATTGAGATTATTTAAAATATTAGTATTTTGATTATATCCCTCTTTTTGATTATTTTGAAGAAACTCTATTGGTTTATTAGTTATTATTTTGGGAAATATTAAATGATTTCCCTGTTTAATTACAGTGTGCGGTAATAAATCGTGTTTTTTTTTTGAACTATGATATTTTTCCTGAAAAGAGATTATATATAAAAAAAAACAAGATTATTTTTGATGAATGATATTATAAAAATAAAATGATCAAAGAATGGATTGTGACTTAAACCCCAGTTTAGTGATTAAATTTCAGATCATTTTTAGATATTTTATCTGCATTTTCTCTTGAAAAATTATTTTCTTTTTTTTTCTTTTGTTTTTAGAAGAAAATTGAAAAAAAAAATATTATTTCCTGTATCAAATTTGTTCAAATTCAACTTTTATCATATATGTTGGGGGTACTAAGTGGTAAGAACATACTTAATTCTTTGGAAAATGATTTTTTAAAAAATAATTAATTTTAAAAAAAAAATAAAAAAAAGACAATTTTGATTGTCAAGAATTTGATCTCATTTCTTTTCGTTAGATTTTTCTGTTTTGCAACACAAAACTAAATTTTTAATTTAAAATTTCTTTTTTGAAATTCAAAGTAATCTGGTTGAATAACGTTTTTCACTCAGATTCCCTTTTTTGATCATAAAATATTAAAAAAAATGGGAGAATATTGTGTTTGTCCAGTGATATTTTTCCTGTAAATCAAGTCATTAATAGAAAAAAATTAAATATAATTTTTGCATTTTTCAAAAATAAAATATTTTTCAAAAATTTTAACTCACTTTATAATGTTAATGAAAGTTGTTTTGTGTAATTTTATCCTATATTCTTGTAAAAAATTATTTTTAAATCTTTAAGATAAGAATCATTTTTTCTAATTTTTCAAATTTTTATTTTGCTTTTTCAATTTTTTTTTGAAAAATTTTTGTTTTTCTTTTGTTTTTCAAATTTTTGTTTTTGTTTTTCTTTTTCAATTTCTTTTTTTTTTCATCCTGTTTTTTTTTTTTTCAAAAGATCATAGTGGAAAAAAAAAGAGATCTTCAAAAAGACAAATAATCACTAAGAAAATTGAGATTTTGTAATGTCTTTTAAAATGAATTTAATTATTAGTATATAATCTTCTTGTTTACTTTTTTTTCAGTGAAAGTTGAGTAATAAAAAATTGGTAATGCTCATTTCAAAAATTGTGACTCACTTTTTTTGAATTTTTGGTTTTATGTTTTTTTAATTTTTAAAATTTTAAGTTATTATATATTTAGAATGATTTAAAAGTGAATTACAAATCAGATATAATTATTAGTTGTTATTGAATACTGTGAGATATATATATATATATATATATATATATATATATATATATATATTTCAATTTATTATTTCAGGTGAGTCACAATTTTTGAAATGGAGTTTAGTTTTTTTTAACCATTTAAAAGGATCCTCTATAAAATTTTGATTCTTTTATTTAGGAAAAAGTGAATACTAAAAAAATAATTACAAACATTTAAAAGCAATATAATAGAGAACAAAATTCTTATAAAAAATTAAACTGCGTTTTCAAAAGAAATTGTACAATCAAAAAACTTTTGTTCTCACTACCAATTAAAAAAGGTAAATTTAGGTTTCGACTAAATAGTTACTCAGAGTTAACCGGTGTTGGTTTTTGTATTAGTTTTGATCATGTTTTCGCGTTTCTGCAATTTCTGCGATTTCTGCGATTCTTGCAATTCAAATGAGATATTATTGAAATTAGTATTTTTGTTTCGGATTAAAAATTCATTTTTATTGTAGTTTTATTTTGCAAAATTTTATAAAAAAAATTATGGGTTTGTAATATACAAAATTACAGAAAATAAAAACTCTAAAGAAAAAAAAAGTGATTTTTTTAGTGTTTATCAATGAGGTAACTTATTTACTTTACTGTTTAGATTTATTACTCATTTTCTCTTCGAAAAAAAAAAAAATCAAACAAGGTGGAATATATATCCAGATATTTGTAGATGATATAATTTTATTTATGAAAGGATCATAAATAGAAATAAATTTTCAATTACAAAAAATATCTAAAATTAAGAGATTTTGGTAAGAATCCAAATGATGATAAAAGTAAAAAAAATATAATTCCAAAAGTAATTATATATCTTGGTATTTGTAAAGATAAAACAAACACATTTAAAGTTTAACCTTGATAAAGTTAAAACCAATTTCAAAAAACTTATCAATATCTTACAACAAAAATATTTTTCATTTTTTCCATTTTTTCCTCTCACTTGAATTTTCTTTATATTGGGAAGAAGAAGTTACAAAGGAAAAAGATCGAGCGGTTACTTGCTGATACTGGAATACTGAAATGTGACAGTATGAGTAACTTGAAAATAAAAACGAAAAAGAAGACATAAAAATTATCAAGAGGGTTAAAAAAAAAGAGAGATCAAAAAGAAAAAAGAAATTACAACAACTTAAACAACCATCTTCCCTAAATAAACATTCATGATCGAGTATCAAACGAAATTAAATTAACAAAAAGTATAGTGGCTGTGATTTTGTGCGTTTTTATCCAAATAATCTTGTTGTTTTGAATCATTCTTCTTATAAACCATTTTTAAATTTCTTTTTTCCTTTTTTCTTTTCAATTTTTTTCGTTTGCTTTTTGACCAAAAAGATAATAAGAGTATGTTTTTCCTTAAGTAATAATCGTGAAATCTATTATTTTTCGCTTAAATTCCCAAAAAAAGTAATGTAAATAAAAGTACATTTAGAGTGTGATTTACACTTCTTTCTTAATAAAAATAATTCTGTATATATATATATATATATAATTTTTTCTAATGAGAAAATCAATTTTGATTTATTATAAATTTTCATGGTGGTGGTTGGAACAGCTGTATTATTATTTTAATAAGTTTGGTTTTCTGGTTAAAATTTTCAAACAACTTGCAAATTTTTACTCTGGGCTTGTGTTTTTATTTTAAGAAAATATCTGATTTCTCAAAATAAAATTTTCTTGAAGATATTTGGGAAATTAAGTAATTTAATCCTCAAAAATTCAAAATCAATTATTTTCTGCCAAAAATTGTTTAACTTGTTGAAAGGTTTCTTGTATATTAGATCAAACAGTTTGTTAAAAGAAAAATTTCAAAATTGAATATTATTTTGTAATTTTTTTTTTCATTTTTTAAAAAACCAGAAAACCACTTTTTCCAAACCTTGATAGATAAAAATTTTTTACCTATTAGATCTCAATTTCATGATGAAATTTCATTTTTAATTTTTTATAAAATTTAGATTTATTAAATCAATCTATATTTCAATTAGTTTTCTTTACTGGCTAACATTTGAATTGAAATATTAATAATTCAAAAAACTTTTAACAATAAATTATTTTTTTTCAAAATCAAGACTTTCCAACATTAAACGAACAATTGTGTTTTACCATTTCCAAGAATTAACTTTTATATTAATAATATTAATGGGTTACTTTTTTGGTTTGTATATTGGAAATATGTGAAAATTTTGGATTTCAAAAAAGAGACTCAAATCAATAAATTGCTTAGACGATGTTAACTCATCCATTTCATCAACCATAACACAAATTACAAAAAAAATATTTTTTTCAAGATCTCAACAAGATTTTCGTTTTTTATTTTTGAAAAATACTAGTTCCTTAAAGTGAAATTTATCGAATAAACTCGATCAAAATAATCCTCTTTTAATATTTAATAATAAAACTTGTATAAATAAGATTGTTTCCTGTTCAACTTGAGGTTTAAAAGGAAAAGACAAATAATGTCTTTAAGAAACAAACAACATAAATAAAGGTGGGGATAAAAATAAAGAAGGAAATAAACATACTTTATCAATTTTAAATTCAAGATCCTTTTTTAATTTGCTTTCCTCCAATTCTTCTTTTTTATTGTTAATTACTAATATTGGTGGCAAAGTGTTTTTTTTTTGATCATTATAATGAATATTGCTATTATTGCTTGTAGAAGTAAGTTTTTTTTTCTTGTTTTTATTAGTATTGTTGTCTTTTTCATTGGTGTTATGAGGTTTAACATTTATATTCTGATCATTCTTATCATTACTATTACTCACTTTTGTTTTACGAATTGGTGCTGATTTCTCTGGATAATTATTTTGATTTTGATTTTGATTTTGTAGTTGTTTTTGTTTTTCATCTAAATTTTTGTTCCTTTTTCGATTATAATTAGGAATTGGAATTAAACTATTATCAATCCTATTCAGATATTTATCCAAATATTTAATATAATTATGAATCTGCTTGGAATGATTTATATTTTTATTATTATTATTATTATTATTATTATTATTATTATTATTATTATCAATCTTATTCAAATTATTATTATTATTAAAATTTTTGTTAGAATTATTTTTTTGATTCAAATTATTATTATTAAACTTAATAACCTGATTCAAATTATTATTTAAATTATTATTAAAAATCTGATTCAAATTATTTTTATTATTATTAATCTTATTAAAAATTTTTTTAGAATTATTTTTCGAATTTGGATTATTATTATTATTATTAAAATTTTTGTTAGAATTATTTTTTGTATTAAAATGATTATTATTAAGCTTAATAATCGTATTCAAATTATTATTATTATTATTGATCTTATTTAAATTGTTGTTGTCCAGAGGGATTGTCCCATTTACATTTCTTTTTGTTTCTTTTCTTTGAAATAAATTATCTTGGAATTTAATTGTTATTAAAGCTTTTTGAATTGGGGCATAGGAAATTGTTTGTAAAAATTCTGTTTGAATTCTTGGAATAACAGCTTCTGTGTTTATAATATCTTCAATTTTAGGGATATTGCTCATTGTTTCAATAATTGATATAATCGAATTATAATCTTTTCTTGAATAATTTTCCATTATTTCGTTTGTAGTTTTTATATATTCTTTCATTTTTGATCGGAAATTAATTTCTGTATTGAGGACTGGTTTTATAAAATTGAGTTTCTCAGTTTGGACTTGTTTGACGTACTGGATATTCTTTTCAAATTTTTGAGTAACTAATTCAATTAGTCTTGCTTTTTGCTTTGTCAAACTAGTGATCGTTTCTTGTTCAGAATTTTCTATTTCATACCTTTTTTTTTTCAGCTCGATGATTGACTGTTTATTCTTTTTGAGTTGCAGATCCACTTTCTTGTGAAACTCTTTAATATCCTTCATGTTTTCTTCCGCTGCTTTGTACAATGTTACTAAACTATCATAATGGTTAATACAATCTTCCTCAATGCACCGAGTACAGACATAACTGGAATGATTTTTACAATATGAGAAATATTTTTTTTGATGCTTTTTACAAAGTACTTTATCAGGATCTTTGGTTGTGAATTGAGATTTTGTTTTTTTTGTTTTGAAAAAAGGATGGAAAATTATAAAGAAAACGAAGCCAAATAAAAAAACAAAAAAAAAAGGATAAAAACAAACCATTAAACTGTATTTTCGGTATATAGTAATGGTTTGGTTTATAATTATATTTCAAAAGGCTGTAGCAATCTTGGCATAACAGTAGTCTTTTAGTTAAAGAATAATATCTACCTCGTGCTTTATTGCAGGCTCCACAGTGAAAATGGTATGTTATTTGCTCGTTGCTCAACAACCCAGAATTTTCTTTTCCTTGAAGAAACTCGACTTCCATAATAATTTTTTTGAAAAAGAAATATTTGGGATTGTTAGTTTAATTGTATCTCAATTTAAAAAAAAATGAAAAAATAAATCAAATATATCTTTTAAGGGAGTATTAACACCATTACAAACTTGAAGACTCGGTCTTTTATTCTTTTTTCATGTTAATTATTCGTGCTCTTGAGTCCAAATTAACCAAAAAAGAAAAAAAACAATGAAATGTAATAATTCTAAGAACCCCAATAATTAAATTTTGATGATCCAAAAATGAAAAAGTAAAAAATTTTGTGTGTTAATTCTATTTGGTATGGTTTTTTAGAAATGTTTTACAGGGAAGAGAATTAAGAGGATGGTATAACCCTAGAACAAATATTTCTAATTATGTTGATGATTTTTCAATTGGAGAATGATCTCTTCATCTGGGCCTTTCAATTCATATTAATCAAAATACCCCGAACTCTTATTTTAGAAGATAAAAAGTTATACTTTTTTTTTTTTGGATCCTGAAAGATAATACAGAATTCAATACTTTTCTTAACAGCTTTTCTCTACCTTTTTTTTAATAAGGAAATCTTGGAAAATTGATTTATTTCAATAGATTAATTTCACCCAGGATTTGAGAAATAGTTTTTGTGTTTTTTTTGGAATTGAGTGAATTTTTCTTGAATCATAATTTTTTCTTGAAAATAACTATGATATTTTAACAATAAAATAATACAGGTAGATTTATCTCAGCATATTATTACATTAATTTTATTCTTCCAATCGTTTGTTTGAGTAATATACTTGCAAGGGGTTTTAAAAAATGTTCCAATTTAATTTTTTTAGATTAATTGAAATATCTATTTCAATACAGGATAAGTTGCATCAAAATATATTAAGTTACAAATAATGAGATTATCTTAATATTGTAATTAAAAATTCCGAGATACTGAAAGTATTGGAAAGTTTACAATAATTTTGAATCCTTTTTTAAGGAGTTAATTTTTAATATGATTAACAAAAAAAAAATAGCTATTATTGAAAAAAAAAAAAATGAATTAAAAAAAAAATCCATTCAAAAGATTAATAATATTTGTTTTTTATTTGGTTGTAGATTATCCAATCCTTTATTTTAGTTTTAGTATAGAGTATTATTAATATTGGTTTCGCAGACATTTTTTGACTGTCAGGATTATCCAGAATATAAATGCATTAAAGACACCAACAATTTTTTTGATTCTATCTATATCCGTATTGTGATACAATGATACAGAACAAGATTTAAATATAATGCAGGGGGTTCAATTTTTAAGTTTTTTAATAAAAGAAACCATTTAATCACTATTTAACATGTTTGTTTTGTAATTTAAATTTTATTATTTGCTAAAAGTTAGATATTAAAATGAAATAATATTTTTACTTCAATAAAAAATTATAATAAAAATTCATTTCTTTCGAACTTATATTGTATAGGAAAGATTAACTTTTCAAAAACCCTTAAAATAAAGGTTATATATTTTTTTTCATGGTCTTTTGATAATTATAACATTTAGTTGTTAATTTAGAATTTCAAACTTGTAAAACTACAAAAACACAATTAAACAGAAAAATACTTTTTAAGAGTGAACTTTTAAATAATCAACAGCTTTCCCCCCAAATTGAAATCTTTAATTAAAGGTATAATTTGGGATGAAAAATATGTAAAGATGTATAAAAATCTAAAATATATTAATTCAACAAAAGAAAAAGACTAGATATAGACAATTTCTTATGAGGAAAAAAAAAATACAAAAACTAATAGAGGATTGAAAAGACTCAACAAAAAATAAAAATTTTGACTTTGGTATGATTTTCAGATAGGATATAAATGATTTACAAAGAAAAATAAACACTAAGAAAAATTTTGAAATTTCTGAATATAATACTTTTGGTTAATATAACACAATATTTTATTGATATTATTGAATTTTATATGATCAATAAATATGTTTTTTCCAATTGTTTAGATTACAAATAAGGAACTATTATTCAGAAAATAAGTTATTTGGTTTTACACAATAAATATTTATTATTATTATTATTATTATGAATTAATTTTATCTGTTTAAATGTTTTTTCAATTTTGAGTAATAATTATAACTCTGAATTGATAATTTAAGATTTGGATCCACTAATATAATTAATATTGAGTTATTAATTATTATTAAAAAAGAAAGAAATAAAATGTATTAATTAATATTTGTGTTATATAGTTGAATTTCACATATTTTAAAAAAAGTATTTTGGGAGAATATTTAATTAAATAATAGATTTTTCTCAGATTCATTTAATCAAGATAAAAAATTGATTTGAACTGTTCTTTGAATCAAAAAATTATTTTTTTTTTCAAGAACAAAATAATTATTCTATTGAATTTTTTTCCAAATTAATTAGATTTTTTCTATTATGTTATTACAAAAATATTCTGACTTGATTTATAAAGTGTATTTTTAACACTTTCTTCACATAATATAGATTTCTTTCTTCTTCAAAGTAAATAATTTTTTTTTAAATAATTCAGAAATATGTCGAATTTTGAAATTTTTAAAAATTGGAAAAATAGATCAAAAATTTATAAAAACTATAATTCATTTGACAAATATCTTTGAAAACAAGTTCGGTATTATAGTAATCAGATTTCCAAAACATTTTTAAATTTCAAGATTCTATCAAAATATTTTTGAATTTGCTATTAAAATTTAACTTGAATATTGTTTTAATGTTTAAGATTCCTTAAAAACTTGAAATTTGAAAAATATTCTTCTTTTCCTTCTTTACTTTTTTTAGTTCATTATTTTTAATAATATTATTATTATTATTTTATCTCACTGGAAGAGAGAAATAGGCGGTAATTCTTTCCTGAAACAGAAACAAATCAATCAAAATAGTTTTTCTTTTAATAAATTTTCCAAAGAATCTTTTTTTTCTCGTATTTTAACTTTTCTTTTCAAAAAATAAAAAATAAAAAAAAAAAAATAAAAAAAGTAAATAATTCTTCAGTTTCAAGTATGGATTAAATATTTTTGTTAATATTTAATTTTTGAAATTATTATCGTTTTATTTTTGGTTAATTAATTTCTTGTTTTTATTTTATTTTTTTTAAAAAACGAAAAAATATGTGAAAAAATTATTAATAATGAATAAATATTTATAATAATTAATTATTTTTCTTGTTGTTTTTTTGAGGTGCTTTTTTGTTTTTTTTTTCAACGTTGTCATCCTTATGATAAAGGAATATGATAGAAAATATGAAGAAACCAACTAACATTAGAATTGCCGATAAATAATATGGATATGCAACTGGAATAAATCTTTCATATTGATTATGCCAAAATGGCTTTAATGGAATTTCTTCAACCTTTTCAAGGAATTTGTATCCTCTTTTGTGGTATTGTAATCTAAATTTGAATGTACCATGTTTGTCTGGTAACGAAAGATTTGCTGAAAATTTCCCTGTTTCAGGATTATTGGCAAGGGTTGCTCGAACAAATGGGCTCAACATAACATATTCAATTTGAACATCATTAGCTACATAAGGCGCCCATCCCTTTTCAAGATCATATTCTTCAATGATCACACTAAATTCAACTTTGTCTTTAATTCTATAATAATCTTGCTTAATTTGTGAATCAACTTTATGGTGAGTAAAATCTCTAAGACGGAGAAATCCTCTTTCATTGAATGCCCATGAGCCAATTTCTTTGCAAAATAATGAATTGCCATAGTTGGTGTTAAAAAAACTATAAATAGGTTAGACATAATATTTCAATTAAAAAAAAAAAAAATTAAGATTAATTGAATAAGAATTTAGAAGTGATTAATTTTTTAGAATTCTTTTAAATTAATTGTTGTAAAGGATAATTCAGATTTATTAATTCAAAAAATTCGTTCAAAAGATTTTTTTTTTTTTTTTTTTTTTTTTTGTTACTCATACTATTTTGTTTGTAATTTTTGTGAAATTTTTGTGAACAAGAATTGAAATTTAAGTTAAAAAATAGAAGTGTCTCTAATTTGTAATTTAAATAATTGTTTAATTCTAGTTTTTAATTAAGTTTTTAAAATTGAAAATGCATTTCCATATTCGTAAAAAAATTTTGATTTTCAAATAATTTTTGGAATCAACACTTGTAAAAAAATTTTTATTTATTGAAAAGTTATCTTTTGATTTTTAGTATTAAAAATTAAAATTGAATATTAAAAAAAAAATGAATGGTTTAAATTGGTTTTTTTAATTCTTTTAGTTCTTTTAGTTTATTTATTTTCTTTGTTTTTTTTAGTTTTTTAGTTCCTTTGGTTCTTTTAGTTTATTTAGTTACTTTGTTTCCTTTAGTTCCTTTAGTTCCTTCAGTTTATTTGGTTACCTTGTTTCCTTTGGTTCTTTAAGTTTATTTGGTTACTTTGTTTCCTTTAGTTCTTTAAGTTTCTTTGGTACCTTTAGTTTCTAAACATAAATTTTGGAAAATTCTTATCTTTAAATCAAAAATCTTATAAATGATTTTTTGTATAGTTTTTATAAAGTAACAAATGAAATTTAATGAAAACAACCCCTTGCTCTTCCAAACCTTTAAATATTCCAATCTATATTTTCATTTGTTTTTTCTCTATATAAAAATTTTTGATTTCATTTTTGATAAAAAATACATTTTATGTTCTAAAAACCTTTTTCAGAAAATGAAAAAATCTTGAAGGAAAAATTTTAAACAAGTTTTACGTAAAAGATTATTTTAAAATAACAAACCGATTTATTTCTAAAAATGAAAAAATGTAACACCCATTTTTGAAAAATATAGAAATTTTTTTTTTTTAATTTGATCAAAAATTATCCAGAAACCAAGAGATTAAATTTTTTTTGAAAAATTTATTGACTCAAATAAGTTACAAAAAAAAAAAAAAAGCAAAAAATTCCTGATAGAAAGTATTTTCCAAAAAAGAAATAAAAAGAATAATCCAATTTAAAATAATAAATTATCATCCAAGAAAATAATATGGAATTCTCAAAAATAATATGAAATTCTCAAAAATAATTTGATTATTAAATCTTTACTGTCTAATCAATTCATTAACAAATGAATTTTTCCAAAAGATATGTTAAACAATAAGTTAAAAAGAAACATTGTAATTACTTTGTTCCCAATTAAAAATTATTTGTACAATATCATTTAAAGTTTGGATATTTATTATTATAATATAGAATAATAATCTTCGTTGTTGGGATCTAAAAATTATTACAAAATTGTTTATCAAAAGTTTCTTTTAATTTCAATAAATATATAACGTCTGAGATAGTTTCTTTTTATATTTCTGTGATTTCTGTTTTTTTTTTGTATTTGGTTAATATTTTGATTTAGATGATTTATGTTTTTTAATTACTTTGAATTTGTGGAAAATGAAAATAAAAAATTATTAGCTGCTGATGAAAAATATGAAATTATTTGAAGAAGGTGAATGAAATTAATTCATTTAACGTGGAAAGAAAAAAAATAAGAAGTTATCGGAGAAAAAAAAATAAAGTATTACTCGTTTGAAAACATCTCAATTGAACCTGAAAATATTACTCTTGCATTTCCTCTTGTTTGAAGTGCTGAAACAAGTGTAATTTCATCACCAATAACAAAGGGCTTTTCAGTTATCTTTTCATCAACAAAATAAGAGTATGAAGTGGATGGTGCAACTAAAATTCTTTTGTTTTGTTTTGTTTTGTTTTGTTTAGGTTTGGTTTGGTTTGGTTTGGTTTGGTTTTGTTCCATAAAGTTGGAAACAAGGGTATTTAAAGAAAAAATACAAAAAGGTAAGTTAATAACAAGTTAATTAGAATCATATAACGTTAAAAGATACCTACAAAAATTTGAGCTTCAAAAATTAAATGTTTTACAAAAGAAAAAAATCAACACTTTGGAAAAAGAAAAAGAACAAAAAAATATTACCTATAATTCAGTGGAGAGTTTTTTTTGACTTCCATTCCAATTCCCTTGAATAAGACGTCTTTTTTGTCTTGTGCAAAATCACCAAGAACTGAAGGAATGTCACAGAAATTTGACGTAGTAATGGTAGTGTGCTCTTTGTCTCCGCTTTTGAAATTGAAGTGATCGATAACACTAGTTCCTTGTTCATCAAATTCGATACCACAGCCAATTGCAAGTTCTCTGACGGAGTCTGAGAGATCAGACGAAGTGGCAACGATTACACTTCTTCCAGAATCAATAAAATCTAAAATATCGACAACATTTATTTCTACATCAAACATAAATTAAAAAGAAGATAAAAAAAAAAAAAAAAAAAAAAAAAAAAAAAAAAAAAAAAAAAGAAAAAGCAAAGCAAAATAAAGGTGTGGATTAAAAAAAAGAAAAAGATTGTTTAAATGAGATCTAGACTTTAATAAAACAACATCCAAAGAAGGACTGAAAACTAAAAATAGAATTTTTCTTTATTTATTCCAAGAACAATCCAAAAGAAATCGGGCAGCGAAGATCTTATTGGGAAGAATCAGAAATTAAATAATATTTTGAGAAACAGCCTTTGAAAAAAGTGCAGACTAAAATTTTAAAAAGTGTTGTTCAAATCGCTTAAAACGAGTGAATTAAACAGTTTGAAGAACCACTTTTTTATCTCTTTTTTTAGGCACTTTTTTCAAACATGAACTATATTCTATTAATTAATTAACTTTTATTTTGGGCGAACAACACACCATAAAAACTGTTTAGCACTTTCTTAAATTCGTTAACTTATGTTATTTCATAATTCTGTAAGCTAAATTATGAAAGAAAACATTCTTAAGTTGTGAATATTAAATGGAAAGTTAAAAGTTGTAGGTTAGGTTAAGGGAACAATTTTGTTTTGTAGTTTTATTAAAGTTCTTTGGATCAAAGAAATCAAAGTTTTTAATTTTAATGAGGAAAAAGAGTTAAAGGAATAAAAAGAAAAATTCTTTTTTTTAAAAAAAAAAAAAGAAAAATTATTTGAAAAAAGAAAAAAAAAAAAGTAAAAGAAATAGAAAAAATTACCTTCAGATTTACCAACAAAAAGAATAGCCTGATCATAAAGATATTCACCAAATTTTTTGAGTGTAATGTCTTGATCGTCAGCTCTTAAGAAATGAAGATCATACCCTTTTTTTGTAAATGAATCAAAGAATTCTGAATATTGATGCTTTTCGTCAATGTTCCCAAGTAAAACTGCTGTTTTAGGACCAAGAAGTGGCTTTGCAGACGAAAGAGTTACGAGGGTAATTACAAAAATACAAAAGAAGGTTAGTTTCATCTTGAATATAAAGATAACAATCACTATTTACAAGAAGAAAAAAAAATGAATCTAACTGAAATATTTTCGATCTTGTCAATTTCTATTCGATAGTTCATTAATTGTTACAATGATCCCAGACAAAGAGTGAAGAGTTATTGTATATTCAAATTGAATTTCTATTAAAAAAAATTCGAAAGTAGTGTAACATAAAAATTTGTATTATTCTACCTAAACATTTTTGGTTTGAAGAATAAAATTGATTAACTCCAATTTTTTTTTACTTTTAAGGTTCCTAACCACTGAAAAATGATCAAAGATTATCTTGTGTTAAGATGTAAGTGTATATTATTTTAGTTTTTATCAAATCAATTCTCGAATTAGTTGGGTGTTTTAATAGAGTGTCTAAAAGGAATGTTTAATTATCATTTCAAAAATTAATTTATTTTCTTTTTTTAGAAATCTGAATTGAAGAGCGGTAAGATTAATAGATTGATAGGTGTTCAATAATAAAATTTGGATTTTTGTTTCTCAATTAAAATTTTTTTATGGGTTTTCAATCAATTCTCTACCGAAAAGTAATTTTTTACAAGATCCCAATAAACCAAAGTCTAAAATAAAAAATTTCAATTGAGCACCACAAATCGTATTTTTTTATAACTTATTCATCAATCTATTGGCCTTCAACTCTTCAATTCAGATTTCTAAAAAAAAAAAAAAAAAATTTCTTTTTAAACAACTATTAAAATCAATACCAAGTCTAGAATTGATTACGTAAAAACCCAATTAACAAGTTGTTATACCAAATACGGTAAAATTCTTTTTTTTTTTTTTACATTATTCTATATGACAAAACAATAACACCTATAAAAATCATTCATAAAAAAAGCTATCATTAGAAATATATAGCTATATTATTGAACCTTCTATTTAATTTAATAGCAAATTCCAAAAAATAATATATCATGAAATTTAAAAAAAGAAGAAAAAACCGGATTACCTTCAGTTCCAAATTCAAGTCAAAAACTTCAAAAATAATCAAGATACAATAATAATCCCCAATAAAGGCACAAAATTCAAATTCTAGTAAAATAATTTATGTAAAATAAAATTATAAAATTTTGTGCTTAATTTGAGATGAATTTGTGCCTTAAATTTAACTCAAAGTTAATGACTTAAATTTGAAACCGATTGTACTACACAAACTTACTTTTAATGCCCTGTTTAGAAATGAATTTTTGTTTCTAAAAATATGATCCATTTTTCCCCATTTTTGTAAAAGTTTAAATTTAACAGATTTCTGAATTATTTCAAAAAAAAAAATATTATCCTTGCAGAAAGAAATATTTATATTTATGTAGAGTGTTTAAAAAATAACTTTAAAAATGAAATCATCTAAGTTTTGAATTAAATTATAATAAAACAAAGGAATAATTAAAAAAATAAAAAAATATCCTATTCTTGTAAACTTTCATAAAATAAATAATTTCTTTTTTTACCAGAACAGTTCAAATCCTTTTTTTTCTTTTTATTTGACAAAAAATAAAAATACAAAATATTTCAAATAAATGTAATTAAAATTTTTCCAAAAATACTTTTTTAAAATCTGGAAAAATCAACTTAGAAATGAAATAATTCTTTTTAATTTGAACATTTTTAATCAATAATTAATAAAATAATATAAAATTTATAAATTAAATTGTAATAATTCCTATAATTAAAATTACTAATTGGTTAAAATTAGCATTTCTCAACTTTTTAAATATTTTCAAACACACACACAAAAAATTTCAATGAATAATTTTAATAATAAAAAAATTAAACTTTATTATTTATCTAAATAAAAACTAATAAAAAATACTAAAAGTGATATTTGATATAATTATAGGTTTTTTAATTTTTTTTTTTTAAGATTTTTCAAATTATAAAAAAATATATTTGAAAAATAGATCTTTTTTCCCATATTTTCAAATCTTTAAAAAAGGTTTCATTATTCAATTCTAACTAAAAATAAAATTTATATCACAGATAATAATTAATAATTTGAAGAAATAAAAATTTCAATTTTAATATTTTGACTTTCATGTAATTTAACTGAAAAGTATTGAAACTATCCCCTCTTATTTTATTTGATGGATACATTTTTTAAGATAAAAAAACAAATTAGTTCTCTCAATTTATTTAAAAATATTTCTTATTCAAATTCGGGATACTAGGAATTTTTTATAGTGGTGCTGCTTTTGAGAAAACAAAATATTTGGGTATTTTTTTTTTTTTTTTTTGCTTTTGGGGTATTTTTTAAACTCTCGAAAAAATGATAAAAAATGGAAGAAATTTAGAACCAAACCTTTACAGGAAAACAAAAAATGAAGAAAAAAGAATAGATATTTATACTAAAACCAATGAAAATTTTGAAAAAGCAAAATAAAAAATTTTTGATAATACATTGTTCTAAATATTTTATACCCAAATCCTATAATCTCTATTTCAAAATATGGTCTGTGTTTTTTTTTTCTTGTTTCAATGTAGATTCTCATCCACTACCTAAAAGAAAATTTAAGTTCAAATGAGTTTTAACGGTAAACTCCTTGATTTTTTCAATTTAATTAAAAATATGAAGACAATTTGAAGAAACTTTTTTGAATTTTTTTGTTTTTTTGTTGATAAATTTTCTTTAAAAATTTACTCTATTTTTTGAGATAAATTTTGTAATTTGATCCTTGATTTTTAGAATTTCTTTTTTAATAATATAACCACAAGAAATCAATGTCATGTTTACTAAGGGTTTATTGTTAGTTTCTTTGATAGGTTCATGTATAGGTCTTCTATAACAAAAAAACAGGTTTTTGATTTTGAAATCATTGATTAAACTTTATTGCATGTATTATTTTGATAACAGTAGTTTTCTATTTATGGTTTTTAGAAACAAGTTGTAAACTAATATTGGTTTTATTTGAATTGTGTTAGTACACTTCTCAAAAATTGTAATTCTATAGTTTGATTTGAACAACTTTTTTTTCACTATAGGCACCCAACCCTTAAAATAAAAATTTTCTTTCATTTATTCTTAAAGGACAGTTTTAATTGAAGAGCAAAATTTAAGACTGTCAAGAAAATCAATAAAGAGAAAGTTATTAAATTAAAAAACTGGCCCATTCTTGAACTTTTATCAGCAGTCCTATAATAAAAAGATTTCTAAAAATATTCATTTTTCTTTATTTTTCTTTATTTTTCTTTTAGTCAATCAAAATGAAATTGGTACGTTTTTTAATGAAGCTAACAAATGAAATTGTTACAATAGAACTGAAGAATGGAACAATTATTGATGGAACTGTTACTGGTATGAATTTTCCTCACCAACTTTTTAGTTTCTTATTTAACTTTTTATTAATTTTTTTTGTTTTTTTTAATCTTCTTTTTTCTTCTCCTTGATCGTTTGTCCCATTAACAAAAAAAAAACAAAAAAGGAGTTGACAACAGTATGAATACTCATCTCAGAAAAGTCAAAATGAGAATTAAAGGATTTAATCCAATTAATTTGGATACTATCTCTATTCGAGGATCAAACATCCGTTACTACATCTTACCCGAATCACTCAATTTGGATACCTTATTAATCGACGATCGACCAAAAAAGAACAGGCTTAATCGAAAGATTGTGACCACATCAACAATCCGTGGAAGGACAAAAGGGAAGCATAGAAAATAACATGTGTCACCAAAGATAGAATTGGATCTCTTCATCCTAATTGATAATATTTGATACAATTTGCAATTGTTATTGCAGGAAATTGTATTCTTTTGATTCTTATTTTATTTAAACAATACAACAAATAATAAAACCCAAAATATATTTTTAGATCGTTTTAGACCAACTAATATTATTAATATTCTGACAGCAAACAGAATTGATCTCAATTTTTCAATCCTTTTTTCATATAAAAAGAAATAAAAATTTACCAGCACCATTTAAGAATCAGAGGTATCAGAAAATGTGCTTGAAAGCAAGTATTTTAGCATTAGAACATTTTTTTAAATCACTTGCTGTTTAATTGTCAATAACAAAAATTATTAATACTGATAGATCCAAATTCAAAAAAAATACAATTTTCTCTCAAAAGATCAATCAAGAAGCTTTATTAAATATCTTCAAAATATCATTCCTAAATGATTTTGTAAAGATCTTTGGGTTTTTTTTATCAAATAATGTCAGTAGTAAATCATAGATATTTGGGAACTTGAAAGAATAATTTTCATTTATTAATTGGAAAATGAGAGTCTCACCAAAGAGTGCTTATTAACCTAAACTTATAAAACAAAATTATATACCCCCACAACAAGTTTTTAACAATCATAGAAATCAAAAAAAAACAATACTGGTGTTGGGATCATAAATGGAAAAAAATTTTCACTTCATTTTCACTTCATTTTCATTATTTTCTAGTATTAAATCTAAATTAATAGATTGTAATTTGTTTTCTCTATTTATTTTGTCTTTTTTTTATTGTTTAAAATGTTCAATTCCTTTTTCAAACAAAGACCGAAACCACAAATTACAATCCCTCTTCTTTTAAAACTGGATCACAGAAATCACCTAAAATCAAAAAAAAACAATCTGAAATTTTTTATCCCATTTAAATTTCAAATACCAGTATGAATTTAATAAGAATGATAATTTGAATCAATAAAAAACACAAATTAATTCCAGGTATCTATTGGTAGTACTTTGTTGATCTGTAATCTAAAGAAAGATCACACTACTTTTAAAGCAAAAATAAATCTTATTAGAAATTTCATTTTCGAGTCACAAAAAAAATATTTACAGAATATTTATTTTAATTACAAACTAAAAAATCAGAAAAGACAAAAATCAAATAGAAAAACTTTCCAAAAACAAAGAGTTATACTTTCGAAATATCATCGAATCAATTTTTCCTTTTGATCTATTCAATGAAATTTTTGCCCGATTTATGATTTATTTAATAGTGACATGGATTAAAAAAAAAAAGTTTATTTCAGGTTGTGTTTGCTATTAGTTTTGAAATTTAAAATTTGTTTGGTGTATTAGGGATAAATTCCAAAGGATGTGACATTTTTAAAAATATACATTCAATCCAAGGACAAATTTCCATCAAAACTTCTTCCATGGAAGGGCAATAGGTAGCGATCCAAGAAATAGATTTCAGGAATTAGCATCTACCACGGAGAAGACAAAAATCAAAGTGTATTCCAGTGAGGGTAAAGCGTATTAGTGCTCTATGGTTCAAATTCCTGTAAAAAATCTATTAGTAAAATTTTACTAAATTTAGATCACATTCAATTAAAAAAGATCATTATTTTTTTTTTTTTTTATTATTTAAGGGAGGGGTTATTGACCCCTCTGATTTGCCCGAATTAAAAAAGATCCTTGTTTTCGTAAAAAATTCAACAATTTTAGAAAAATAACCATTTTGTCACAAATTGAAAAGTTGAAACATCAACCAAAAGACTCCAAACTTGAAAAATATCTATCTTTGAATGTAGATTAGTTGATAAATAATTACATTATTTCTAGATATCATTGAAGATTTGGATTATTTTCTCTGGAACTGCCCAGCCTATGAAAATAATCGTAAAATCTGGATATCTGAATTAAAAAAGATTAATATATCTCTTATATTAAAAAACAATAATATTCTTAATATTATTAACAGAAAAGATTCCATAACTTTATTAGCCCAAGTGGAAAATAAAAGTATATGGAAATCTTTAAAAAAATTTCTAAATAAAAATTTAGGAATTTGGGCAAACAAGAGGAACTAAAAACTCTCCCCTTAAACAATAAAAAAAAAAAAAAAAAAAAAAAATAATTACATTATTTTAAGGGAATAGTCTCTATTATTTTTTTTTGACCAATTTCTCAAAAAGGATTGATTATCTAGAAATATGTTTAATATAGAAAATAAATTGGTTTTCAAATCTAAGTAATTGGCAAATAATTTTCTCAATCTTTATTAAATGTTGGTAAAAAATTTTAATAGAGATTATCCCTTAAGTGACTAGTCTCTATTAAATTTTTTTAGGTAAATTTAATCTAGATTTAGAATTTTTTTTGCCAATTACTTAGATTTGAAATCAAATTGAAAAATTTCTTTGTATAGTAATTTAATCTCGATAAATGACATTCATTAAATTTGGTTATTGTTTTTATAGAAATAAAAAAATTTTCCTTTTTTTCGCTTTCTTGAAAGTTGCTTTTTTTCAACTTTTCACAAAAATACAAAAATAAAAAAAAAAAATATGAGCATGAAAGAAAAACCATGTTGTGTTTGTGGAAGACCTACAAAAAATAGTTTGAAAAATAAACCTGAAAGGTTTTTTTTTTGAATTTGCATGAAAAAACAATTTGATTCATAAAAAATATACAATATATGCTTTCCTCTTAGTAAAAGATTTTCTTTCTTTTTTTGTACTATTCTTTTTTTTTTCATGAATCTACTTTTTGAGTTTACACTCTTTTTTTTTGTTGAATTTGAAGTTTTTTTAAGTGTTCCCAAATTACCATCCCAAAAATTTTTGTCAGAGTCAAAAAAAATCAAAGAAAAGAATAAGAACTATTTTTTAAAAAAGTAATTATTGATTAAACAAATTGAGTTCTTTATTGAATAAATTTGGATGAACAGAAGTGAAGGAGAAAATATTCACTAGTTTTAAATTATTTTTTCCTTTTTGAAATGAGAATAAATATTAATTTTGAGAAAATAATTAAATCCAAAATTGATCAAAAAATTCTAATAAGGTAAAGATATTTTTTTAAAAATAATTTTTTAAAAGCCACGTTTTTGACAGAATTGTAAAATTTTAAAAAAACAAGATGTAAAAGTTCTAACATTGAAAAAACCTGTCTATTTTCAATTTTAAACTTATTTCTTGATAAGGATTCCTTATTTAGAAATTGGTCAGAAAAAAAAATTAATAGAGACTAGTCCCTTAAAAAAAATTAAATAATTAACTCAAAGATCTTTTTACCAAATTATTTTTGAAATATTGGAAATAAACTCTGTTTCAGTCAAAGGGGCCCAACGTTTTTTTCAAATATCAATTATTTTATATAATTGGCCTTTGAAGAACAAATAAGAAATAAAGAGAATAATAAACCTCAAAGAAATGTTGATACATGTCTGAAAGAAAACTAACTCATCAATAGATTTTCTTAAAAAATTGAAAAACTCAAATTCTTAGGGCCCTATTGAGAAAAACAACGATGTTCGTTTTGAACTTCTACTGGTATTTGAATAATAAATATGAAACATTTTTCACTTCATTTTTCATACTTTTCTTTTAGAAACCAAGCCCCCAAACAAAGTTTGTTGGTATTTGTGGTCTCTATTTGAAAAAGGAAATGAAAATGAAGTGAAAATTTTTCACATTTATTAAACAAATATCAAGATCAAAGATCAAATTGAATTGCAATAGAAATCAATAGATTTATCAACAATCTTTACATGGTTTCAATGACATTAGAATAACATGTTTTTACCAAGTGACTATTGATCTTGCAATAAAAATTTTTTTTGCAAATGAATGACGTTTTTTAAAAAAAAATCGAAAAAAAAAAACAAAAATGTATAGAAATGTGAAAAAATGATTTCAATTATGAAAATTTCCAAAATAAAATTTTTCTTCTAATATCTATGCAAACCCTTTAAACACGTGTATTATACCATTGCAACTGGGCCCCTTTGACTGAAAAATAGTTTATATTGAAAAGAAAAATATTTTTATATAAAGGGAACTAAACTAATTAATTTTAAGTTTTTTTATTTAATTATTGAGTTTATCTTGAAAATTTGAAATTGAAAAAATAATTACTTTTGGAGGTACTAAATTTGAATAATCAATTACTGGAATAATATTATTTTACAAGTGTAAATAAAGAATGTTGTAAAAATATAATTTTTACAATTTTCGAGATTCATAAATAATTCCTTGAATTTATCCAAATTTTGGTAATAGTAAACTAAATACCTATTGTGGTTTTTATTTTTGGGCTCAAAGGAATTTTCAATATAATAATCTGTTTGGCAAATATTAAAACTTTGTTTGAAAAATTTTTTTTAAAAAAAACTCCAAAGATTGATATTTGCCAAACAATTTTTTGATTAAAAGTATTAGTAATCTATTAAGATAATCATATATTATATTTACTATTACCAAAATTTGGAGAAATAAAATGGAAATTTTTGTTGATCATGAAAAATGTAATAATTCTATTTTTTACAACATTCATATTTACTCTAGTGTTGGGGTTTCTATTTTTAGATTTGGAATAGGGATAAAAAAAAATTCCAAATTAACAATTTTTATTTTCTGATCTTTAGTTCAAAATGCAATAATTTATTCTGTGATAATATTTATCACAGAATTTTTTAAATTGTATTTAAAACAGGTAGTATTAATACCATTTACCTTTAATTGTAAAATACTTTGATTAAAGAGAAATTGTAGGTGGGTCACTTAAATTAACAATTTTCTTCACAAAAATAAACTCTAACTTTTGAGAAATATTTTATATTTGATCCTTTATTTTTTAAATTTATCTTTTAAAAAATGATTAATTAAGTAAGTACATTTTACTATTTTGAAAAATTTTAATTGTGTGAACATTACTGAAAAAAATTTTTGAGTGCTCTGGATATGTTAACTTTGGAATCAAAACATCACTCACTACCTAATTTTTGAAAAGAAAGCGAACCCAAAGTAATATAGAGTTGAATCTTAAATTTTTCGATTATTTTAACATTTTTTTTTGATTCTATTTTTGATTTATATTAATTAATTTTTGGATCTAGAGATTTATTTATACGAATGAGTGAAATTAATCAAAGAGCAAACGAAAAAAATAGACCCAAAAAGGTGTGTATTTGAAACAAATATTTTCTTTTAGAAGACCAAACACGAAAGATTACCTTTCAAATAAATTTGTTAAAATCAAAAATGGATGAAATAATAAAAATTTGATAAAAGCCTATTTTTGAAGTTGTTTTTTCAAAGATAATTTTCTTTATCTTCTTAATTTGTAGGAATACTAAATAATTTCTAAACTTTGAATTTCTCGCCCCATTAAAATTATTATTATTTTACAATAAATTTTTTTCTAAATTTGCTTTCAAAATTCTTTTTTCAAATATTTTTATCAAACAAAACCAAAATAAAGGAGACTATGTCAAAAATTAAAATAACGGGGATTGAATTCTCGGAATCAAAAAACAGTTACAAAATATTTACTACAAAAAAAAATAAAAATAATTAAAATATTATACAAAAATGTAAAAGACTTTCAATTTTACTTAAAAAAAGAATTAGTTAAAAAAAATATTAAATTGTTATTTTTGATTTATTGTTCATGAAAATATTTTATACGAATTGGGAATATTAAAAAAAAAAAAAGTTAATAAAAATTAGGAATAATATATATTCTAAAATAATAAAACGTTGTCCATTTTTTAGATCAGAATTAATAAAATACAAAGAAAGATCAAGAAATAAAAAATGATTCTTATTGACACTCTATTAAATAACGAAATTAATCATTATTTTTTTTTATATTTTCAGAAACTAGATTGATAGTAGAATTACTATTGAGATTGTCAATAGTTTTTTTTGAAATATTTTGATCCTCAATTTGATCTTTATCTACAATTGTATTATTATTTTGTTGAGTACTTTTTTTCAAAACATTTTCCTTTTCTATTTCGTTCTTCTTTTCATTATTTGATTTTTGTTCTATTTCTTTTTCTTTTTCTTTTTCTTTTTCTTTTTCTTTTTCTTTTTCTTTTTCTTTTTCTTTTTCTTTTTCTTTTTCTTTTTCTTTTTCTTTGTCTTTTTCTAATTTTTCTTTTTCTAATTTTTCTTTCTCTAATTTTTCTTTTTCTTCCTTTTCTTTTTTCTCCTTTTCTAATCTATTTTTTTCTGCAATTTCTTTTTGTTTTTTTTCAAATTTCTCTTTTTCTGATCGTTCAAATTCTTCAGTGTTTTCACATTCTTTGATTAATTCGTCAATTGTTTCTAAACATTTCTCAGGCTCATCAAAATAATTTAAAAAATGTTGTTGGATGAGAGCCATCGACATTCTGTCCATAGGAACCTTTTCGGCAAATTGCTTTGCTAATTTAGGATAACCCTCAAAGAATTTTAAAAATAATCTTTCGACTTGGTCTTGATCAGCTTTCTTGAATTCAACTTTTTTGTCGACTCTTCCTGGTCTAATTAAAGCAGGGCTCAGTCTTTCAATATGATTGGTTGTTAAGAAAAACAGTCTGCCTTCCTGTACACCAACACCATCCAAGGCATTCAAGAGACCGGAAAAGGAGACTCTATTTTGATCCTGTTTTTCACTAGCCTCTCTTTGAATGAAGCACGAATCGACGTCTTCTAACAAGACAATACAGGGCTTGGGCGCCTTATTTAACAAAGTTAACAAGGTATCGTCATTTAATTCCTTGTTTGATAAGGACATGATACAAATTGGTAAACCAAGCTCACCAGCAATGGCTCGGACTGTGGTTGTTTTACCACATCCAGGGTACCCATAAAAAAGATACCCTCTTCGAAATGGGATTCCTAATCTTTCGTAAACTTGTTGTCGTTGCAAAAATTTTTTGCAATCGTCCATTAAATGTTCAGCTAACCCCTTTTTCAAGATTACAAAGTCCATTTTAATTGGCTTGGTAGTTGAGTTTTCGCGATCCCAGCTTTCGGCCCATTGATCCATTAAATAAATAGCTGAATTTTGCTTATCCATTTTTTTTTTCAATTCAACAACTTCCAAGATAATGTCCTTAAACAAATCCTTTTTTTGTCCAAGGACTTCAAAAGAAAGTTCTTGTTTATTAGAGGAATTGTTGTTGTTATTTCTTTGCCCAAAACCAAAAAAGCTTTGTTCCTTTTGGTTAATCGAAAAATCAACAGTAATTTTGGTCCCCTTATAATGGAATTTATGTGTTCCTTCTCCAATTGAAAAATACACTTGATCCAATGTATTGTTGCCACTTGAAGAATACAAGTTATCAGACAATTCCTGCTTAGAACTTGAAATGAGATTTTCGGAAAATAAATTAGTATAGAATTCGTTTTCTTGTATGGATTCGCACATAACCCGCAAATTGTTTGTTTTGGAAATTTCTTCGAAGTGTAAAAGCCATTTTAACATTGGCTGAAAGAGATTGGTATCACTTGAAATTGTGATTGTGGTATAAATTCGAGCCAATACATAATCATAGATTTCATTATACTTGCCTTTGAGAAATGTTGTAATGTAGCCTGCAATGGCAATAAATAATCCTGTTTTGACGATCAAAAATACCTTATTCAAACTATTTTCATCTTCTCCAGTGCCTGTGTTCACAAACAGAGTATTCATAATTTGTTGAACAATATTCAAAAGAATAATCATTTTCAGTTCTAATTCAAATGACTATAAAACGAAATTTAAAAAAATATGATTTATCGTTGCACATGATTCCTTTTTTAAACCTTCTTATTTTTCTTGTCAATCATTAAATTGGGGTTGTTTTGGGATACCTTGAACAATTTCATCTATCTCCAAGTTTTTGGTTTTTTTTTTCTTTTTAGAAACTTTGATTTTTGATCGAGAGAACTCATAAATTAATATTTTTTATTATTCAGTTTCACAATTTCAATATTTAAGTGTGTTCAAATTCAGATCCAAGGACAATACTTTACATTGTTTTAGAAGAAAAATCGGCTTTGGGAAAAATTAGAAAAAAAATAGTTTAAATTTGAATCGATTTATTTTTTTTATATATTCAGTTTATGACATAATAATTGGAAAATAAAAAGTGACCAGATTCTTTACCGGTTTTTGAGTCCAAATCCTGAAATTTCAAATCTTTTTAAAGTTAAAAATAAATTTTAAATGTTGTATTTTATTTTATGTGTAAAAATGGCAAAATTTTCATTTTCAACAAGTGATTTGCACACTTTTATTTCCCCCTTCCATATTTTTTCCTTATCAAACAAGAATAAAATGTTGAAGTGGAACTCCAACTGGTGAAAAAGCTAAATGGTTTCTCTATGATTCCTATCTCAACATTCTTTTGTTGCATTTTATTCTACGTTTGAAAAAAATCTAATGAATTGTTGTTAATCAAAGCACTTTAAATACTCAAAATTTAACAAAACCACAACTGAACAAACAATACATTTTTCGGAAGCATATCTAAAATTATGGAAAAAGTGAAATTGTTAACTTCATGGAATAAATCTATTATTATAATTGAACTTACTTTAAAAAATAAAACGGAATCGTATTATTTAGATGAAAAAAAAGAGATGGTTAAAGAAATTCAGATCTACCCTTTATTATTTAACCTTATTGTCAAATATTTCAAATTTGTACTACTGTTTTAGAAATGAATAGTAAAAGTAATTGTTTTAACTAAAGAGAATTTAAAAGATAGAATGTTTTAATAATTTTTTGTGTATCCCAGAATTTTTATTGCCAGTAATTTATTCTACTATTATAAGTTGGGATTCAATGATTATTCCAAAAAATATAATTTATTGTATATGTAAATGTTGAATTAACCCACCAACCAGATATAAACACAAGAAAAATATCTTTTGATCTGAACATTAGTATAATTTGTTTCTTTTAATTTATTTTTCAAAATTGATTGTTATTTTTCAAGATTTTTTTCTGGATCAAATTATTTATTTTCAATGTTAAAAGATCTTTTTTCTTTATTAATCGAAAATTTATAAACTTTAGTAAACCGTTATGTAATTTCAAATAACAAACGATCAAAAGACCAATATAGTTATTTGTATTGTTTTTTTCTCTCTTTATATTAACCTCATATAATCAAATAATTCGGATTTTTTTCAATTAATTAAGAATGGTACATACAGTTCCACTTTCAAGACACAAACTAGCAAGGAAATTTAAGGCATATAAAGATATCAATTAAAGCAGATTTTTTAGAATTTTGTACTTTAATTTGAGATTTTTTTTACTAGAATCTGAATTTTGTCTTTTAATTTGGGATTTTTGTGCCTTAAATATTGTTGAAAGCTTGTGCCTTAAAGTGGAACTGACTATATCAAAAAATGTGAAATTAATATTGTTAATTTTTACACGAATACTTATAATAAATCCAATATTTTTTTGAAAAAGGGCTATACAATGAATTCCAAAGATTGGAAACATTGAACAAAAGATATTTTTTTGATTTGATATTTAAGATACATTTTCTTACTTTTTTGAGTTAAAGTCAAATAAATCTTCTAAAACAAGTTTTAAATTTATCTGAAAAATTCGGGAAACTTTTTAAATAAAATTTAAATTGGAAATAACTTCCTCAGCAAAATATTCTTCAAAAGTTATTAAATAAATCCAACATTAAACTTTTTTTCAGTTAAAGTTGCCTAACATAAATTTTCAAATATCAATTATTTTTGAACAATTAAATCTTACCTTTGAAAAAAAATTAGAAATAAGTAGAATTATACATATTAGAATAATTGATATTTATATGAAGAAAACCAATCATTAAATATTTTCTTAAAAATTTCAAAATTAAAATTCTAATGCAACATTGATAAAATCAGTAATACTCAATTTGATCTTCAATTGAAGATCAAGATAATTCCAATAGAAATCAATCATGATTTTTCTTCAATCATTACCACTGTTTTGGTAAACTTGTTATAACATGTTTTTATTTTAACTATCGATCTTGTCTTAAAATGAAAAATTGAAAAATTATTACATATGAATTAGTTAACAAAAACCAATCGAATAAAAAACTAAAAATGTGAAAAAATGGAATTTTAAATTTGGAATTTCCAAAAATAAATTTTTACTTTGAATATCCATTCAAAACTTTTAAATATATGTAATTCATACCACCCCAAAATTATGCCCCCTTGACTGAAAAATAGTTTACTTATATTTTTATTGTTTTTTTATATATTTTACTCTTCTTTCTTTTTTTCTTGTTTTTCTTTAAAATAAGTTTGTTTCGTTTTTTTGAAAAAGCAATCAATATGAGTGACAATCTTACCTATATTAAAACTAATATAAAAATTGTTCAAATCAAGTTCTGAGTTTCTTGAAGTGACGTTGAATTCCTAGGTTTTCCATAATTCAAAAGAATAGAGAAAAATCTTTGATTTTATTCAATTCTTTTAAAATTCTGGAAAACCTAACAGCTTTTTTTCATATTTTTGAAATGAATAGAAAATTAAATGAATTTTCTTTACATTTCTCAAATTAAAAAAAAAACAAAAGAAAAGTTCCGTCAAGTACCGTAGAACGCCTAGGTTTTTTTGAGGTTTTCTGTTTTATATGTAAAATCAATCGATTTGCATTAGGTTTTTTTTGAGTTTTCTGTTTATTTGTGAAGTGTTATAGTTTTTTTTGAGGTTTTCTATTTTATTTCTAAAGTAAAAAAAACCTAACGAAAATCGATTGGTTTTACATATAAAACAGAAAAAGTCAAAAAAACTAACGAAAATATATTGACTTTCAAAATAAATAGAAAAATCAAAAAAACCAAACGTAAATCAATAGATTTTCTGAATAAAATAAAAAACATAGAAAATTTCACAAATAAACCAAAAATTCAAGAAAACCTAACGGCGCTTTTTCCTGAATTTAAAAGAATTGAGCAAAATCAAAGATTTTTCTCTATTCTTTTGAATTTTAGAAAAGCTAACTGCGGTTTTTTTTAATTTGAGAAATAAACCAAAAAATAAATTAATTTTCGATTCATTTCTCAAATTAAAAAAAAAAACCTAACAGCAAATATGAGGTAATTTTGTTGAATCACCTCTCCTCATTGATAAATCACAAAAATATTAAATAAAAAAAAATAATATTTTTCTTATTTTTTCCTGGAATTCTAATTGGTAAATGTAGGACTAAATAATTTGGAAGTTATTAAATAATAACTTTAAGTTGGGTTATCAATTGAAATTTTCATTTACCTTTAACTCAATTTAGGAACAAAACTAATTTCTTTATAAGGAACACCAAAATAAATTAATCCCAAAATAATAATTTTTATTCGAAAACTCAAAATTTGCCTTTTTTTTTACCTTTGTTGATTAAACGATCTATCGATATTTCAAACCGATCAAAATATAATACAATGAAAACTTTTTGCTTTGATCCTTCGTTGAATCAATATACCTTCTTGTTGTTTTTAAAAGAATAATATTTAACTATACAATGATCTACTTTTTGATCAAAGCAAATTTTTTCTTTTTGAAATAATTATTGAATTAGATCTAAAAGTCATCAACTTTTAAATTCTGATTTAATTTTTAAAACAATATTTGACAATTATCACGATCTTATGACAATTATAGTGATATTATAGAATAATTCCATTTGTGATATTCTCGGGATATTATTGATTATCACAATTTTCAAAAATATTGCTATTTGTCAAAAATGATGGTGATTTTTGAAGCTTTGTTGTAATTTGACAAAGATATAGCCAAACACTATCTTAAATTTATCAAAAAAAAAGTTAATGGTATTTACATACAGAAACACAATCATCCAGAAATTATACAATACTGATAAATTCAAATTTGTTTTATTAAAAGTTTTAATTCATTTTCCATTTTACAAATATGTTTACACAAGCTTTGATTAATTCATTATAGAAGGTTAAATGTGAAGAAACTTTGTAAAATTGAGTTTACTTTTTAAACCATTCTTTCTCTTGAGTTGTTTTATTTGTTGAGTTCAAAAACGAAATTGAACTAAAAATTTTAATAAAATAAATTTGAATTTATCAGTAGTTAATGAGAACACAGTATGTTTAAATCGATAGTAAAGATTAGTACTTCGTATTTGTGACCCAGAACAGTTTCACAAACTAGGCTTTGTAATAAAGTCAATAGAATATCTTTATGAAAGTCTGTCAACAGTTAAAGCGTCTTAAAAAAAGTTTTTTGAAAATAACCCTATAAAAATAAAAATTTATATTCTCGTTGTTAATCAAAACAATATAAGATCGATTTTAGTTCAATTAAAAAAAAGTTCTGTTTCCATTTTAATTTTCCAAATAAAAATTAAATTTACTCAAAAAAATAGAAATAAGATTTTTCCTATTTTTTGAAAATCAAGATCCTGTAACACAATCGTACAACAATAAAGGAATTTTATTTTCGCTAATTTTCAAATATTGAAACATTTAAGAGTTATTATTAAGTACCAAACAAAACAAAATTCACTTTTAATAATGATAAAAAGAAGAAATTTAAAAAATACAAAACAAAAGAAATAATTATTTCTTTTTCAAAAATAAATCGTTGACAAAATGAAAGAATTTTTTCGAATCAATAAATTGGTGAAAGTTAAAAAAAAAAAGGTGAATTGGCAAAATAGGGAAAAACTGAATAAAAATTAAATGTGATCACTAAAATACAAGTAGTTTACAAAAAAAAGTTCTCCTAAAGCCGATTGAATAGTTTATGAATAAACCAATCAGACTCAAGTTGATTATTGAGTTGTAACAAAATCATAATTTTCCAATTAATAATCCAACAAAACAAACTTAAAATATTAAGACAATAAATCAAATATCTGAAATTCAAGTTCAAAATACAGTTTCTTCAAGATTTAGGCACTGCGAGTTGAGAGGAGTAAAAAAAATACAAGAAACATTTTTTTAACAGCTTAAAGAGTAATTATTATCTTTTTGGTTTTTGCCTTTTTACGACAAGCATTTTTTAAATCCAAAGAAATTCGATTTTTCAATTTGAATTATTCTTCTGGCTGGATCACATCCAAACAGGCAGCGTCACAAGAATTACCTTTTATAATTTTTATTTTTTTTTTAAATTTTTTTTTTTTTGATCAAAAGCGGATCAAGAAAATCTCTGTTAAAGACAAACATTATTTTGACAACCCTCGAAGAATTTAAAAAAAAAATAAAATTAGGAGTCGACTCAACTTTCAAAGTTGCTGAGCAGTTAACTGAGACAATTTCATTGAAGCTTACGAATATTGTTGATTTAATTTATTCGAACAAATTAGATCATATCGAGGAACTTTTTCACGATGGAAAGTTCCATATTGATCAAATAATTTATGATCGATCGGTCTTACACTGGTCGTGTTGTGCAGGAAAGATCAGGATTGTGAAGTTTCTGCTTGAAAACGGCGCGAGGTGTGACACATTTGATAGCTACGACCAAACGCCGCTACAGGAGGTCTCGTCGCAAGGAAGAGCAGATTTGATTGCGCTTTTGTTGAAACACGGCGCGACGCTTGATCTGGGCATCAGCAATGGCTTCACTGCGCTGCACTATTCAATCTTCTCAAGACGGGTGAATGCCTGTGAGCTTTTGATCAAAGCAGGAGCGGACGTTAACGTTCTCTGCAAAAAGGGTGCTTGTTTGCCGATCCATTTGGCCTGCCAATTGGGGAGGATTGATCTAATTGAGGTGCTTCTGGATCACAAGGCAAATGTGGACAGCCTCTCGAAAAAGAATTATACCCCCTTGTACTATGCAATAGACTGCGCCTCCTTTTCGAGTGTTGAATTGTTATTGATGAAGGGGGCAAATCCTAATTTGCGCTTTGGCAAGTATAAGGAGACTCCCTTGCATTTCACATGCCAATTAAACAATCAAAAATTGTGTATCTTGCTTCTCAAATATGGCGCAGATCCTATGATTAAGGACAGTTATGGCGAGACGCCAGTAACACTTGCACTCGAACCGTTTAAATCAAAATTAATTCAATTTTCAAAAATGTTCGTAGATTATTCAGCTTCTTGTATGATTCATTTCATTGATGAATACAAGTCATGTTTAAATTCGCATAAAAGCAATTTGATCATAAATGCCAAGGAATTGGTTTGGTTCGAAAAAATTGGTTCGGGTGCCTTTAGCAAGGTCTATAGAGGATCATATAAAAATGAAATTGTTGCAATAAAAACCTTGACATCGCATAAAAGTGCTTTAAATAAGAAATTGTTTGATCGTGAAATTGCTTTATATAGCAAATGCGATCACAAAAATATTATCAAATTAATTGGCTATAATCACAAATCAACTAAAGTCACAACAATTAGTAATTATGATAATAATATTCAAAGCAATTCAGAAAACATAAGCTGTTTTGAGAATTTCAATATCATTATTAATAATAATAATAATAATAGCAATGATAACAATAATAATAATAATTCCAATATTGAGAATAAAAATGATAATAATAACGATAACAACACTAATAGTAATACTCATAATGATCAAAATAAAAAAGACTATAAGAAATCAATTTATAAATTTCGTGACTATTCGCAATTGCAAAAAAAAAACATTAAAAAATCTCGGTTAAGCCAGGAACAAAAAATAACAATGCAAAATAAATCTCCAAAAACAATATTAAAAACAATACACTATTTCTTATTAGAATATTGCCCTTCTTCTCTTGATCGTTTAATAAAATTTTATTCTGAAAATGATTTAAAATTTCCCAAAGATCGTCTTTTGAAAATTGTAAAAAGAATAGCAAATGGGATGAATTATTTACATAATCACAAGATTGTTCACCGTGATTTGAAACCCTCAAATGTTTTTTTAAAGGGACTAGATCACGTTAAAATTGCAGACTTTGGACTAAGCAGGTTTTTCGAAGATGGGCTGAAGGAGGAAACCAGTAAAAACATTAATTTTAGTTCAAATATAAAAATCTTTAAGGATCCAATGACAGTAAGAATTGGTACAGATTTATACATGGCACCAGAAATGATGAACTCCGAACAAAGTAAATGCTCCTTCTCAGTAGATGTCTTTAGCTTTGGTCTAGTCATATGGGAACTAATAAACCTTCAAAAGCCCTTTGTAATTAGCAAATTATGCAGATTAAAAAAGCCCATATCCGAGAGTATTAATATAAAAAATCTTTCCGATATATATCCCAAATTATCAAATCTTGTTTCCCAATGTTTAAAACAAGATCCGAAAGAGAGACCAAATTTTAATCAAATTTGTACAATTTTAAATCAGATTAATTAATGATATAAAATGTAATTTTTTTAATTCTTTTTGTTTGGTTATAATTTGGAATACCAAAAAATAAATAAATAATTTAATATTTTTTTTATTTGAATTGTAAAATAGATTTTATTTTTTTTTTCTAGTTATTAGGTGTTTGAAATTAAAACTGAATGAAGTGTTGTTTAAATAATTGAGATACTTTAAAAAATATCCATAATTTTTTTTTTTTATTATTTAAGGGAGGAGTTATTGACCCCTCTTATTTGCCCGAATTCCTAAATTTTTATTTAGGAATTTAATTAAAGACTCAAAAATAAGTTTATTACCCACTAAGGCTAATAAAGAGTTTGAATCCTTTTTTATAATAATATTAGAAATATTATTATTATTTAATATATTAGATATATTAATTTTTTTTTAATTCAGATATCCAGATTTTGCGATTATTTTCATAGGCTGAGCAGTTCCATAGAAAATGGTCTAAATCTTCAATAATATCTAAATTGTTTATTTTTTTACATAATTCACATAGTTTTGATTTGTTTTTTATTCATAACATAAGAGTACCTGTTAAGGTAATTTGTAAAATTTCTGAGTTTTAAAATTGAAGTTGAGCCCTTCCATTTTAAATATCTTTGCTGCTTATTTATAGTATTATTGATTTGTACTATTTTTAGATATTCTTGAACTTTCCAACTTGGACTATTTTCAAAGTTTTTTAATTCTAAAATTTTTCTAGTTCATTTTCCAATTGTTTTAAATTTTTGGAGTACCAATTTATATTTTCTGATTCTTTTTTTCTAAAAGGAAGATAATTAATTAATTCATCATAATGGAGGATTTTTAATTTTTGAATTAAAACAAATCTTCTTTTATATATCGTTATCCTTACGGGATCAATTTTTGCTTCAGTTTTATAAATAAGCCTTGGTGCGTGTGGGTTGATTAATAAAAATTTTGTAATTTTTTTATTAATCCAAGTATCAATATCTTTAAAATCTGTTTTTATTAAATCAAATATTTCTAAACCATATAATAATTGGCTATGTAATACAGCTTTAAAAAATTGAATTTTTAATCCATTAGAAAAATTGTTTTGTTGTAAGATATTGATTAACTTTTTAAAATTGGCCTTAACTTTATCAAGGTTAAATTTTAAATGAGTTTTTTTATCTATCCAAATACCAAGATATAAAATTTCTTTTGGAATTAAAGTTTTTTTTAGTTTTATCATCATTAGGATTCATTCCAAAATCTTTTATTATTTTAAAGATTTTTTGTAATTGAAAATTTATTTCTATTAATGATCCTTTCATCAGTAAAATCAGATCATCTGCAAACATTTGAATATGTAACGCTAGTGATTTAATTTTTTCTAAGAGAAAATGAGTAATAAATCCAAATAATAAAGGAGATAATGGATCTCCTTGGTAAACACCAATTCCTTCTTTTGAGTAATAAGCAAGTAGATATTCTACAATAATTTCATTTTTTATAAATTTTTTAATTGAATAATAAATAAGTGAATGATGAATAGAGTCAAAACATTTTTTGTATATCTATTGTAACAATATAAATATTTTCTTTTTTAAATTTATTTTTTATTTTTTGATATTCATTCAATAAGTTTAAAACTGCAATTCTAGTATCTAATTTTTTTTTAAATCCAAATTGGTTTTTTGAAACTATGTCCCAAGAATCTTGAATTCCAGCATATAACAATTTAAGAAAAAATCTTGGGAGAGTTTGATTAATTGAAATTGGTCTATAATTAAGTGGAATACCTTCATCGCCAGATTTATGAATGAATAATAAATTTCTTTTTTAATAAATTTAATATTTTTTTGAGAAATATCATTAATCCAATTAAAAAATATTTTTTGGATTGTTTTTATAAAGTTTTCATAATTTATATAAAATTCACTACTTTGATTTTTTTATTGTTTTATATTGTTTAATTTTATCAAATTCTTTGACAGATTTATTTTTTTGATATTTGATAATTTCTTTGATTTTAGTAATTGAGAATATTTCTTCTATTTTAATATTTAATAAACTATTTTTTATCTAATGTGAAATTTTTAATAAAATTAAGAATATATTTTTTTGGTTTTTTACTAATAGATTTAACAAACCCGAAATAAGCTTTTTCCATATTTTCATTATTTAGAATCATTTTACTCGAAGTTTCTCTTAATCTATTTAGCTTTTTCCAAAAGTTTTGATTTTCTTCAAATTCAATATTAATCTGGTTTATTAATTTAAAATATTGTTTACTATTCCTATCTTTAATTTCTTTAATTAATTCATTATTTTCAAATAATTTATTAATTAAATTATATAATTTTAAATCTTTTTTTTGGTATATTTAAGATAATTCTCTCTTTTTACTTTAAATTGTTTTTTAAAGATTTTAAAATTCTTTCCATTTAATTGATCATTTTTATTTTTATAAAAATCTATAAAGTCAACATGAAACTTTGCAATATCTTTAATTTTGTAGACATTTTTAATTTCCCAGTTTTTATTAATATTAAATTTATTTAATATTGCATTATGATCACTAATTTTATTTTTTATGGTTTTTGATTTGATAAATTTTAAGTTATTAAAGTTAGTTATAAAATAATCAATGTTATTATTTTTTCTACTTGGCTTAGTATTTAAAATAATTTTAAAGTTGAATTTTGAAAAATAATTTATTTGATTTTCATTCAAATTAAAATCTCCCCCGATAATTGTATTATGATTTTGATATTTTTGTAATAAACCAATGATTTTTTCATTTATTTCTTTATTCCTGTCATGTCTCTTATATAAGTTAATAATGATAAAATCAGTGAATTGAATTCCCATAATATCAAGATCTGGAAATAATATTTCTCTTGTAAAATCTTTAAAAATATTTTTTATTATAATTAATAAACCACCTTTTCTATTTTTCTTACCATAAAAAATATCCATAATTGTTTCTGTGATTTTTTTAATTTTTTCTAATTCTAAACATCTCTAAATAAACTTATTTTTTTGTTTTTAAAAAGGAAAAAAGCTATTTAGAATGTTAAGGGGGTAAGTACATTTTTCATTTTTTGAATGCCACCATTTGTGTAAAACTGAATTATTCAAATCATTTCTTTAGCCAAATACATTGATATTTTAATAAATACTAGAGTGGAATATATCCTAGTAGAAGATATTTTCATACCAACAACAAAACGGAAATCAAAAAAATCAAAAAAATGATCAAAAAAAAATAAATAAAAATCATTTATTACTTGATCTTATCTATAAAATTTTACACAATTACTGATTCTTTATTTAGTTTTATTTTTAATTCTTTATAAAAAAAATTATGTTTGGAAAATTTTTGAAAAACAAATTACTGTTTATTTCTAAAGAATTTCCAAAATAAATTTAAAAATCCTATTTTCATTTATTTCATCTAATTTAACTTTTAGTTCAGAAAATCAGAGATTTTTATAATTCTTCTTGAGAATGAGCGTTTATTGGACAAATGTGTTTGATTTTATAATTATTTATTTTCCATTAAAACGAGAACTCAAATAAATTCTGAATCTGATAGAAATTTGTTTCTTGAATTTTTCAATTATTTTGATTTGAATCTTTTGTAACTGTTTTTTGATTCTAAGAATTCAACCCATTTATTGTAATTTTTGAAATAGTATTCCTTGTTTTGGCTTTGTTTGATAAAAATATTTTAAAAAAGAATTTTGAAAGCAAATTTGTCACAAAAGGTTTTATAAAATAATAATAAATAGTAATGGGGCGAGAAATTCAAGGAAAAAAATAGTTTGTATTCATACAACTTAAGAAGATAAAGAAAACCAATCTTCGAAAATAGTCTTTTATCGATTTTTTTTTTTTCATTCTTGATTTCAACAAATTTACTTCGAATGGTGATCTTTCGTGTTTGGTCTTCTAAAAGAAAATATTTGTTTCAAATACACACCTTTTTGGGTCTATTTTTTTCGTTTGCTCTTTTATTAATTTCACTCATTCGTATAAACACATTTCTAGATCCAAAACTTTATTTAATAAAACCAAAAATTGAATCAAAAAAAAATGTTCAAAAAATTGAAAAATATAAGATTCAACTCTGAATTACTTTAGGTTCTTTACACGAATAGACTAGCAGATGGCGTTTTGGTTCCAAAGTTTCAATATCTGGTGGCACTCAAAAAATAATTTTTCAGTAATGTTATCACAATTAAAATTTTTCAAAATGGTAAAATGTACTTACATCCTTAATCAAGCCAGAATGTTCTTAATACATTTGAACATCGTTATTAATTTTCAGGTTCTAATTTTTGTAAGTGATTTCAATATAATGAACGAAGTTTACACACCCCTTTTTCTTTTCATACATTTGAAAAAAAAATTCCAAAATTTAGAAAAACTCTACTTTTCTTTAATCTCCCTTGATGTAAAACATAGATATTTAAACTTTTTTTTTTTTTTGTTGTAAAATTCTTTAAAAGTAAAAAAACCATAATATTATCTTTTTTTAAATATAAAAAATTTTTTCATTTCTCTAACAGTTGTGAAATTTGCTGCTGTAAAAAAAAAATGAGGAATTGTTTTGTTTTTTATGAAATTTAAAAAATCTAAACCCCAATTCAAAATTTTTAACACACCAAAATTTATTTTTGAAAAAAAAAAACTATTATTTAATCAATTATCGAAGAAATATCAAATTATAATCATTTGCTAATTGGAATATTAAAAATTGTTTATAAATTACAATACTCCCAAAACAATAAATAAATAATTATCAATACAAATAAATCAAGGGTATGTTAAAAATTTTGGAGAGAACAAAATAAAAAATGTATTGACATATTTATATAATAACTAAACTCTGTTTCAGTCAAAGAGGCCCAACGTTTTTTTCAAATATCAATTATTATTTTATATATTTGGACTCGGAAGAACAAATAAGAAATAAATAGAATTATACACACCAAAGAATTGTTGATATATGTCTGAAAGAAAACTAACTCATCAATATATTTTCTTAAAAATTGAAAAACTCAAATTCTTAGGGTCCTATTAAGAAAAACAACGATGTTCGTTTTGAACTTCTACTGGTATTTGAATAATAAATAGGAAACATTTTTCACTTCATTTTCCATACTTTTCTTTTAGAAATTAAGCCCCCAAACGAAGTTTGTTGGTATTTGTGATCTCTATTTGAAAAAGTAACTGAAAATGAAGTGAAAAATTTTTCATATTTATTAAACAAATATCAAGATCAAAGATCTTCATTGAATTGCAATAGAAATCTATATGATTTCTCGACAATCTTTACATGGTTTCAGTAACCTTAGAATAACACATTTTTACCAAGTGACTATTGATCTTGCAATAAAAAAATTTTTTGCAACTGAATGACGTTTTAAAACAAAATCGAAAAAAAAAAACAAAAATGTGTAAAAATGTGAAAAAATGATTTCTATTTTGAAAATTTCCAAAATAAAATTTTTCTTCTAATATCGAGTCAAACCCTTTAAACACATGTATTATACCATTACAACTGGGCCCCTTTGACTGAAAAATAGTTTATTAGGAATATTGATCGATCAAATGGTTAGATACTACTAACTAATTTTATTTGAGCTCTTCAATTTTGAACAACTCAACTTTAAACTAAATATCAATCTTTCGAAAAAAAGATCGATTTAACTAAAGAAGTTAGGTATTTCAAAAAATAAAAAGGAAAACTAAAAGATTAAAAAATGAAAAAATGATTTTCAGATTTTACAAAATTCAAAATTTATTTCCAATTTTAATGAAATTGTATTATTGTGATTATTTGGATCGTTTTAACTGTGTGGAAAATTTTGAATTTTTGTTTATATTTTTTTTCATAAAAAAATTAAAAGTTAAAAAAATTTCTCTTAAAACAAACAAAAATCAATCAATATAATTAATATTCTCAAACACTTTATAATATTTTCTAAAAAAAAATTAGAAAAAAAAAAAGAAAAAGAAAAAGAAAAAGTATAAGGATAAGAAGTAAAAAAAAACAGAAAGATTACTCAAAGTCGTATAAACAGATAAAATATCTCAAAAAAAAAGAAAAAATAATTAAAAAACATGAAACTGAAACTTGGTTCAAAAAACAAATCAAACAACTACTGGAAAGAAAATAAAACTTGTAAAACTATAATGGCCAATTTTAATGTTTGTTATCCGAACAATTTTTTTAAATTGAATAAAAATATGTTTTTTAATTTGATTTTAAAAAATTAATTAATTAATTAATAAATAAATAAATATGAAGATTAAAATTTTTTCCAAAAAGTCTAAAAAAAATTTCAAAAAAAAAAAATCAAAAAGCTCTATTATATATTTAGTTTGCGAAGGAAATATATCCTGAAAAAGTACTATTGAATTGAATTGAATTGAATTGAATTTAATTTAATTTAATTTTCATCTGCTTCTTCTTCTTCTTCTAAACGTTGTTCTAGTAACATTTCCTCCATCTCTGGATCTATTATTACAATTATACCAAGTTGAATGGTTTGTTCGTTTTTGAGAATTAATGGAAAGATTTGAACAAAATCCGAATCTTCAATTTCTTCGGGATCTCCAAAATGGATAAACTTTTCGTCATTATAGCCTTCTTCTTCTTCATTCAAATAAAGTAATTCAAGATTTTGTGTGGATAAATATAATTGTAAGAAAAAGAGCATGATTTTTTTTTGGAAGATGGCGATTTTTTCAAAAATATCTTCTTCAATGTATTTATTGTTTTCCTTAATTGAAAGTAAACTTTTTTCAAGATATTCATTCATTTTCTGTTCAGTTAATATTGTTTTGAATTGCTTAAAAGAGACATTTACAAGTAAATCCTGTCGAACTAGATCGCTATTGTATGGATAATAATTTTGGAAAAGGGATATTAAAAAAAAAAAGTGAATTGAATATATAAATAAAAAATAATTAATTGATCTGAAACTGTTTTGTTTATAAAATTTGAAAAAAAAAAAAAAAAAATGGTTTATGTTTCAAATTTGTCCTTAAGAGCAGTGGAATCTTATTTTTATTCATATTCAAACATTACAAAAGATAGTTTTTGGTCTTCAGGTTGTTGTTTTGAATTTTTAAAATAAGAAAATGAATTATATTGCATTTACTTTTTCTTATATTTAAAGTTTTGCCTTTAGAATTCTTGACTTAAGCACAAAGATAATGAGTATTGTGAATTCTATATTAAGTGGCTTTTAAAAATTAAAATGAGATAAGCAGTATTGGATTTTATTTCTTTTAATATGATAATACACAAATGAATAAAAATAGAGAAAGTAATTTTTTACATCACTTAAAAGGAATACAAAGAATCATTTTGGTTTGGTATGTGGTACTTGAAATTTCTTGAGATACAATTTGTGCTTTTATGAATTCTAAAAAAATAAAAAATAAGCTATTTTTCAAAAATTTTGACTCACTTTATAATGTTAAGGAAAGTTGTTTTGAGTGGTTTTGTCCCATATTCTTATCAAAAAGAAATTTTTCAATTTTTGGATCAGAATCATAATTTCGAATTTTGCAAATTTTTTGTTTTTTTTTTCTTTTTCTTTTTTTCTGTGTTTTTTCTTTTAACTTGTTTTTTTTTTTTTTTTTTTTTTTTTTTTTACTTTTACTTTTTCTTTTTTTGATGAAAGATAACATGGAAAATTAAAATATCTTCGAAAAAAAAAAATAAACATTTAGAAAATTTCAACGATGTAATGTCTTTTAAAATGAATTTAATTATTAGCAAAAAATCTTCGTGTTTACCTTTTTTTCATTGAAAAAGTTCAGTAATAAAAAAACCGTAATGCTCATTTTAAAAATTGTTACTCACTTTTTTTGAGTTTTTGGTTTAATTTTTTTTAATTTTTAAAATATCAGGTTTTTATATATGTTTAGAATGACTTGAAAGTGAATTATTAATCAGATTTAATTATTTGTTGTTCTTGAATACTAGTAAAATATTTTTTTTTTTCATCAATTTATTATTTTGGGTGAGTCACAATTTTTGAAATGGATTTTAGATTATGTATTTTTTTTTTTTTTTTTTCCATTGGAAAGTGAATTCTAAAAGTTCACCCATTTGCCGTTAGGTTTTTTTTACTTTGAGAAATCAACCTAAAATTTATTTAATTTTAGGTTTAAAGCAGTGAAAAAAATACCGGACATGAAAAAAATCCCTGACAAGATTTTTCATTGTGAATATTAGTAAAATTTTAGTGTAATTTCATTTATTTACAATCAAATTCCTTTTTTTAAGAATCGGACTTTTTCAATTATAACTCCCCTACTTATTAGAATGATGATTAACGAAATCACACTTGTTCAAAACAGCATTCAATCAATCAAAAAACAAGAAGAAAAATTATCATTTTCCAAACTCTAGTAAACCTCAATAAAACTGGATTGTTTTTCAAAAAAAGTTGATCAACATAGGCTATCAAACAATTACTCGAGTATTCCATAGACACCTTACTTTAATGAACTTTAGGTAGGTTTATTACTAATCTCATAAAAAAATTGGTTATTTATAATAAGGATTTGATTGAAATTAGACAAATATTTTACTAATATTCACAATTAAAAATCTTGTTCGGGATTTTTTTCATGTCCGGTATTTTTTTCCCTACTATATTTCTTAAATTAAAAAAAACCTAGTCACTCCCCATGAGGTTTTTTTGAATTTATATTTATTTAATTAAAAAAAATTTGAATTCTTTAAAAGTTATGTTATGTTAGGTTTTCTGTTTATTTTAAAAATCAATCAATTTTCTGAATAAAACAAAAAAAACCGATAAAATATAGTTATCTTATTCAATATTTAAAAGAATCGAGTAAAATATAAACTTTTTTCTATATTCTTTTCAATTCTGGAAAAGCACCGTTACGAATTTTTTTTGATTTTTGAAATTAAGAAAAAAAATTTTTCAAGAACTTTTCTTTATATTTCTCAAATTAAAAGAAACTTTTGTTAGATTTTCGAAATAAACCAAAAAAACTTGCACTCTACAACACTTTATGGTACCCAAATTTGAATTCTAGATATTGTTGAATCAAGCGAGAAAGCGAATCTGGCCAGTGCTCCCAAGAATCGTGATCCACTTGATAAATCGAGAGGGATTTTATTCCAATCACATTCCCAAGCGTTTTATAATAGTCCAGAATATTCTAAATCAGTCAGACAATTTCTTCAAAGAATTAGTCGTTCTCTGAAGCATAAGCCCGATTTTTTTCAATTAAAAATTACACCGTGGTGGTTTTTGTGGATGTTTGAGAAAATGATAAAAAATAAGAAATAATGTGGTTAGGGGAAATTGAACACCCGATCCTTTGGATTGTAAGTTGAGCACTTTACCACTAGTACATTATTGGTTCTTAAAAATTATTTTTTTTGAGCATTTTTATTCGCTCGTATACTAATAATAATGTATTTGTAAATTTCAATTTTTTTAATTTTTGTATTATTTTATATTTTAATATTTGATTTTTAGTAATAATATTAAAATTTATCAATTTATTTATTTTTAAAAATTATACAATAAATAATATTCGTAAAATAAAAGAAAATGAATTAATTTTATATATAAAAAAAAAAAGTCTCTATGATAAAAAGCTGTTATTTGAAATCAAGATAAATTAAAAAAATTGAAATAACTGTTGAGAGAAAAATGTTGAACACAGAAAAATGGTTGAACATCATTTTTAATTGTGAACATTAGTAAAATTGAAAATCAAATCCTATTGATAACTATTTGAATTTTATATAAATCCAGGTTTAAATGTGTTACAAGTTTATTAATCTGTGGTGTGTGTAGAATACTCATTTGAATGGTTGATAACTAAAGTAGATCTTGCTATTTTAACAAAAATTCAAGTTTTAGTAAAGTTTACTATTAATTCTGAAAATGGTAATTTTTAAACTTGCTTTAGATTATAAGAGATAAGGTTTTGAAAAAGTAGAATGGCATTAATAGTTATCCTAATAAGTAGATTATTGTTATTTTCTTTAGTTATTTAGCAAACAATTGAAATTAAAAATCATTTTCAGTAAGGTTCACAATTAAAATTGCTGTCCAACTATTTTTCTCTGTCCAACATTTTTCTCTCAATAGTAAAAGAAATTTTGGATTTTTAATTTTCAATATTTTACATTGAATGTGAATTAATTTAGAAATTATATTTTTAATATATTTTAATTTCAGATTATTGAATTTTTTAGATCTTTTTTGGTCGATTTATAGGATACGTTCTCAAAACCGTAAGTAAGCGCCGAATATATTTTCGTTATGTAGATGTTTCTCAGAATAAACCCAGATACAAATAAATTTAACATACCATGCCATGATAACATTTTAATTAGTGCAAATTTTCATATCATAAAGTTTACTCCATCACATAGGTTTTTCTCAAGATCTTTTTTGATTTTTTCGAATTTTAATAGTAAAAAATCAATTAAATTACTAATGTAAAAAAATTTATTTGAATACCGATTCAAAACAAATTAAAAGTAAAAAATAATTAATTTTCACTCTAAATTTGGTATTAACAATATTTAAACTTTCGAAATGATTTAAGAAAAGTCTAAAAAATATGATGTCTAGGAAAATTTATGAATTGTTGTTTTTTCATAATTTCATTTTATAAAGTGTTCCCATTTGCGCTTCTTTTTCATATTAAATTTTTGTTAATTGTATTTTTAATAATTGATTATTCAAGTAAAATTATAGATCAAAAACACCATCATTATAAAACGATTTTTAGGGTCTAGTCAATTATTCTTTTAAAAAAAAACCTTTTTCGCTTTTTTTACTGGTATTATTAATTATAAATGGGAAAATATTTTTGTTTCATTTTCCAAATTTTTCTATCATAAAGAAAGTTCTAAATGAAGTAGGTTGTGATTTAAAAACTCTTTTTGAAAAAGGAAATTGAAAATGAAGTGAAAAATTTTTCCCATTTGTAATTCAAATACCAGTAGGAACTTTGAAAAAAAATGATAGCTGATCTTATTGGGAAATTTAGTTTCTAACTATTTCTAAAATGCTAAGGTAAAATAGAGACTGAATTTAGTTTGTTTTTTGGTTGAACAGTGATGGAAATTAGTTGCCAAAATTGTTTCTCTTTTGAAACAAAAATAAATTTCACAACAACCAAAAAGAAATAATACAGAAAAAAAAAAAAAAGCAAATTGTGGACAAAAACGAAAGTGAGAGTGAAAAATTAGTCTCAATTTGGAAAAATATTAAAAAAAATTATTGCTTTTTGAAAAACCAAACAAATAATTTTTTTAAAATTTAGAATCAAAAACAAAAACAAAAAAAAAAATTAAAAAAAAAAAAAAAAAACAAACTTTTTAATTGTTGACAACTGAAGCTTTTCGTGCACAACTTGTTGATATTCTTTTGCAATATTTTGAATAAATTGGAGTGTGTTTTTGAATAAATTGGCGATCGCGAAATATTCATCTTTTGTAATTCTTTCTTCAAGCTCGTATAAAAATGGGTTCAAATGATCGATCAAAAATTTTGGCACTAAGAAACTGGGAACCGATTCGTTTTTTAATCTTAAGACTTTTGGGTTTAATGTAATTTTGACTTCTGGTTCCTCTTGAGACAATTTCTCGTAGAGCTCGGTGATTTCTTGTTTGTTCATTTCCTCAAGATTGGAAATATTCTTTTTATTTAAATAAAAATCTTTGTCATTCTCTGTGTTGTTTGTTTCCAACGTTTTTTTGTTGCTGTCATTTCTTTCTGATCCTTCGGTTTGGAGTTCAGTTGTGTTTGCTTGTGCAATTTCTTTTCTTTTTTTATTGACGTCTTCATCAGAATCATCGGAATCCTGATCATAGGAGTCAGTCGACGAGGGTTCCTTTTCGATTTCTAATTCCTTTTCTTTTTCCTCAAGATTTGCTTTCTCAGTTTCTTTTGAAACAAAATCTCCCTTGACTGGTTCCTCTTCTGGATCAATTATTTCTTCAACCTTTGGTTCAAAGGCTTCATTACAAAGCTCATTATTAATTTTCTTTTCTTCTGTTTCTTTTTTTTCACTTGTTTTTGTTTCCGTTTCCGTTTCTTTTTTTGTTGTTTGGTACTTTTCGCTTTCTTGTGATTCAGTTTCTTCATCTGTTTCTTCTTCTGGGTTTGGGCTATTTAAAGAGATTAATGAAAAGATTTCTTTTTGGAGTGGATTGCTTTGATCAAAGACTAAGCCAAGTGCGTCTCGGTTGTTGGATTTACTTTGTATTTTACCCATAACAAATATTAATAATTATAAAAAAAATGAAACTAGTGAATTTTTTGTAGATTTTCAAGAGAAATTAAGGTTGACAAACTCTGAAATCTGAAAAAAGGATTATCTTGTGTCGTTTGTACAGTAACTTGTGAATTGGTTTCTTAGCTGATTGATCTTGTCCTTGATATGGGTTTTAATAGTGGTTCAAAATGGCAATTTTTGACAATACATTTTTTTTTTTTTCGAAATACTAATTGAAAGGTGTAAGATTAATTGGCTCAAAAAAAAGTTTTAAAAAAATGTGGTTTCTGTGTTGTTAATTAAAATTTTTTATAATGTTTTGTTTTTATTGGGAGCTTTTTAAAAAAATTGATATTTTTTCATTTGGTTAATTGACTAAAAAGTAAATGAAAATTTTTTTCTCAAAAACCCAAAAATCAAAATATATTTTTGCACACCTACCAATCTATTAATCTTACACTCTTTAATTCAGATTTCGGAAAAAAAAATAATAAATTGTCAAAAATAGCCATTTTGAACCACTTTTAAAACCCATACAAAGTACAAGATAGATCAGTTAAGAACCAAAATTGTAAGTTACTGTACCCAACACAAGATAATCTTTTTTCAAATTTCAGGGATTGTAAACCTTAATATAGTCCAGGATTGTTTGTCTAAATTTGAAAAATTAAATCAGTTTTTAACTTGAAATCAGTTTTTAGGTTTGACTGCTTCCTTATATCAGATTACTCAAGTCCAATTTCATATAAAAAAAAATAATATAATTGGCAAATATTTCAAAATCAAATGCTTCAAAAACAGATTTGAATTTTATTTCAATAATTGCACCTGGTGATTTTTGGGAATCTGTTTTTTGATCAAAAATTTCATTCGAATATGTTTTAGTTACAATTTGTAGTTTTTTGTTCGGTTTCAATTCAAAATTTGTAAGTTTTTTTTCAATTTTCAAACACAAAAATCATATTTTCAATTTTTTTTAGATTTTTTTTATATCCAAATTTCCTTTTTTAAGTTATTTGAGTTCTTTATATTTCCCCATTTTTCATTTTGTAAGTATCTGGATAAGATAAAAGTGATAAAGCATCCTTATAAGAATTGATCGGCATGATCCGGATTGGATCTTAGACAAACTATAAATTTCAAAAACTAATTCTTATACTTAAAAACTGGTACTTTTTAGGAAGTATAATAATTAATAAGTTTCTTCGTTAAACTTAATAAAGTAATTTATTTCATTTGGTCTATAGCTATTCAAATATTTAGATCTCTTTGTCAAAAAAATTTTTGGAGATTTCAGAAATTTATTTTTTATTTAACAGAAAAGTAAAAAATCAACTAATTCAAAAACCAAGTTACATAAAAAAACTTTTCAATGAAGTTTTTACTTTTTTTTTATTTTATTTTCTTTCTTTCATTTCTTGCTTTTCTTTCTCTTTTTCTTGTCTTTGTTTAGAAATAATTATTTTCTTTTTCTTTCTTTTTTCATTAAGTGATTACTTTTATTTTGATTTTTTATAAAGATATCTTTTATTTCTTAATTTTATTTCTCTTTTTTTTGGTATTTTTTTCGAAATAAATTTTTTTTCTTTTCATTTTTTAAATAAAGACAATATATGAGTAAAAATCTTGTCTAAACTAAAACTAGGATAAAAAATTTAATCAAATTATGTGTAATAGGAAAAACATTAAGTAATTTAGTTGTTTTTTCTCATCTAATTAATAATAAAAAAAAATGATTATAAACATTATTGAAAAGATCATTTTTCAACATTTATTAATAGAATTTGAAAAAGGAATGTTGATGTTCTTCATTAATTTTCTTTTTTCTACAAGATAAAATGTTAAATCTATTTTTTTTTTTTTTTTTTTTGATTAGTTAAGAGATTTGAAATTTTGAAAAAAAGTTAATTGGTATTTTTTTGTATAAAATTTCTAAAGAATTTTCTGATATATTTCAGGTTGAAAGGATTCTCATGTATATGCTATGTAGACTAAAATTCAAATTTTATACACAGTTAAAAAAGTTAAAAGAATAAAAATAAATCAATTTCATTTAAATTGAAAATAATGGTATATTTTAGTAAAATATGAATATCAATTTTTCATTTTTTAGTTTTTTATTTTATTTACATTTAATTTTTTTTGTTTTTTAATTATGTAATCTGTTTTTTTTGATATAATATTTTACAAGCAGTTATTATCTTGTTAGGCTGAGTTCTTCAAATAAAAAAAAAACAATACAATTAGTTGATGGTATCTTGTGTTAGATTGATATAAACTTTGCTTCTGTCAAAGTGGCACAAATTTTTTTTAGATGTCAATTATTTTAAATAATTGACCTTTGAAGTACAAATAAGAAATAAAAAAAATAATAAACAACAAATAATTGCTATTATAAGTGCAAAATAAAATTTATCAATCAATATATTTTCTTAAAAATTGAAAAACTCAATTTTTTAGGGTACCATTGAGAAAAACAAGAATGTTCTTTTTGATCTCCTATTGTATTTGAATAATAAATAGAAAACAATTTTCACTTCATTTTGTATACTTTTATTTTAGAAATCATTTCCTGAAACAAAGTAAACTCCATTTCTCTCAAACAAACCCAGTCAAATATGAAAAAGTCACTTTATTTTTAAGAATCAACCAAACTTACATTGTTTAGAAATGCGGGAAATAATAAAATTAGTATTAGAGTCGATAATCCAATCAGAAAAGCCTAAAAAAAACCATAAATTTCAAAAAAAAAAATCTGTTAAAAAAATTTTTAGGCTCCATTCATTGGAGGTCTTGTGCAAAAATTCCCATTTTCTTTAGGAAATTTAAATTATTGAGAGAAAGATTGTTTACTTATAAATGTATGATTTTTAAATGTAAATTCAAAGACTCATATTTCTTAAAGTTAATTTGGAGTTTCCAACAATTTATTTTCAAATTAATTTTTAAAAAAATAATAAAAAAGAAAAGTAGAAAAAAAGTAAAAAGCAAAATACAAAAAAAAAAAATTTGAAAAAAATTAAAAAAAATTATTTTGATCTGAAAATGGAAATTTTAGTTTGAGAAGAACAATGAATTAAATTCATAGAATATGTTCTATTTATTCTATAAAATTGGGATCCTTTGACAGAAAAAGAGTATATGTTGGGATTTTTTCTCTATATTTGAAAAAGATAATGTTAATGAAGTGAAAATTGTTTTCTATTTATAAATCAAATATCAGGATCAAAGATTGAATAACATTCCAATAGAAATCAATATGATTTCTCAATAATCATTTCTATGGTTTCAATAACATTTGAATAACACATTTTGATCAAGTGACTCTCGATCTTGCAATAAAAAAAATTGCAACTGAATTAGATTTATAAAAAAAATTGAAAATAAAAAAACAAAAATGTACAAAAATGTGAAAAAATGATTTCAAAAAAGTAAAAATTTCCAAAATAAATTTTTTCTTCTAATTTCCATGTAAACCCTTTAAAAATATTTAATTCACTCATGACAACTGTGCTCCTTTGACTCGAAATGAGTGTATAATCCTAAATAATTTAAACAAATTTATCAATACATTTTTTTGTTATGTTCAAATCCAAAATTTTTAACACACTGAAAATTTATTAGTATTAAAGAATATAATATTTCTTATTTCTTATTCTTCTAATTTATTAACGATTGTTAACATTCCAATTACTGAAATGGTTCTAATTTGGTTTTTTTTCTAGAATTGATTAAATGATATTTTTTTTTTATAAAAAAATAATATTTTTCATGTAATAAAGATTTTGAATTAGAGTTTATTTTGGGTTGAAATGGCATCACTTTTTAAAAAATTCAATATTTAACAATTAGATTGAAAGTCTATATATAATATCTTTGATATTTTGTATTATTAATTGTCAAAAAGGTAATTTTAATCTCTATTTAAAATTGATTTAGGTACTTAAGGCAAGATCAGACCGATTTATGGAGTATAGATAATTCCAAGATCAAGTAAAATACTTTCAATAGTATTTAATGTATAAAATTTTTCTCAAATTAAGGCACAAAATTCAGATTAACATGTGGTAATTTTCCCAAAAAAAAAATACCTAAAAATAGTCCCTCTTTTTTTGATTTTTATTTTACGTTATAAATTTAGTTGAAAGTTTGTACCTTAAAAGTGGAACTTGAAGTATTTTTTTTATAATATTTTTTCCTTAACGCAAAGAATTCCTGATTCTGGGATTTTTTAGGAACAAAGATCTTTGAATTAAAGGATCTCCACGTAAAAATAAGGTATTTATTTCTATTCGCTCTCGATCGGTGCTTGGGGTAAGTTGAGACACAATTTCTCAACTTGTCTTGATTATTAAAAATATTTTTAAGGTTGAAATAGTATAGATAATTCTTTTGAAAATATTACAAACATCTTTTAAAATTGTTTTAGCAAAAAATGGTATTCAAATACTTTTTTCCACTTTTTTAAGAGAAAAAAAGTATTGTGCTTCTTCTTAATTATAATCATCGTCATTTTTGTATAATCTTTTATTTGAAATTTTATTATAAAAATACAAATCAATTTTAATAACAGAAAATTTTCTTTCCTGAATATAGTAGACTGATAGACTCTAGTTATATCGAAATATATGAAGATAACACCACTATTAACTTTAACCTAACTTTGTGAATATCTCAATAATTAATGAAAAAAAAATTATTTCAAAACATCATTTAGATAATTTTCAGAATTAACTTGAAAAAAACAAAATTCCAAATTTCTGTTCTAAAAGTAAATCCATAAAAATCTACTCTACTGAATGAATTGTCTTTAAACCCTAATGAACAAATAATTAGATTTTTTATGAATAATTTTGTTCTTGTTTACGAAAAAAAAGAAAAACAAAAAGGAGAATAAGAGAAAAAAGAAAAAAAAAGAAAAAGAAAAAGAAAAAGAAAAAGAAAAAGAAAAAGAAAAAGAAAAAGAAAAAGAAATAGAATAAAAAAGAAAGAAATAAAGAAAGAAATAGAATGTTTTTCATTTCCCGTTTGTAAATTGGATTTATTAAATACGTAAAATGATTCAACTGCCGCTTTTTTCAATGACAATTTCTCTAAAATTAAGAATATAATATCATGGCAATCTATCCAGTTCAATTAATAAAATTTTAGATTTGATATCAAATTAATTTGATCCAAGATCATCCAAAAAATTAGATCAAGGTACAATATTCCTTGATGAGACAATTTTGACAAGAACAATTTAAATCATTTTGGACATTTCCAGAAGAGAAACGGAATTTCCAACAAAGTATAGATCGAGAGCTAGTCTGACCTTGTTTGGAAGATTCTTGGCCATAACTCCGAGATCTTTGTCATTTATTTTGAATGACAGTGTTTTTTTATCCATATCGACGATCGCAGTAACAAAGTCGTTGTTAGCAAATGGCTTACAATACTTGTGGACTGATACGTTTTTATTTTTGTAAATTCCACTATAGCTATAGAGCATAAACCCATTTGGCGATTTAAAATTACACCCCGTAACGGAGGCCTCACAAACGCCAATCATGACCCCGTCAATTCCTTTTTTCCCAGACAATTGGTTAATTTGAAAGCGATAGGCAGTAATGCCATTTGTTAAAATTGTTGTCCCACGGAGGCCCCTCCAATAATTACCATACGACTTGATCGTGACACTTCCGACTTGATCGTCAAACTTGATTCCTTGGTTGGGGCCGGACGTGAGCCAGAAAATGCTTTTGTTATTTAAACTTTTGATTTGTTCCTTTTTTACTTGCTCTTGCTGTTGGTAGCGTTCCAATTTCTCAACCCTTTTTGTCAAAAGACCGAGTTGCTCATGTAACGCTTGGTTTTCGTTTTCTAATTGCTTTATTCGGATCGTCATTTTGTCAGTTTTTGTCATCTCGATCATCTCGAGTTTAATTGTTTTGCCTCCAAAATGGAATAAAAAATGCTTGTTGTTTGTGTCCTTTTCAAAAAAAAATGCTGGCATCAATTTTATTGCCTCCATATTCTTTTTAAGTACACTTTTTTCAAATTTTTTATTGTTTATTATGCTTTGATAATAATCCTTTGTGTTATGGTTGAAGAGTTTGATCTCAAGAAATTGTTGTGTTAAAATAAATTCGCACTCGAGCTCGACTTCGTCCAATTTAAATTTGATCGTCTCATTAAAAAGCTGGGTTTTGTTTTCCTTTTTGTCAATTGGGATTTCAATTAAAATATTTGTTGGGTGGTTTGTCATAATAATGGGGTGTGGGAGAAAAAAAAAAAAAAAAAAAAAACAAAGAAGAAAAATGCTTAAAAATGAAATAATTTTCAAGCTTTCACGGCAAAAATATCTCAAAAATTGTATCACTTTTTTTGATAGTCAACACTGTTGTTTTTTGGAAATTGCTCCAAATTTTGAAAGCAATGACAAGATCAAAATTCTACAACATTCAATATAAAAGTTTTTTGCATTTAGGACTTTTACAAACATGTAATTTAAACAATTTTTCTCATTTTTTTTTAAACTGTTTTGAAATTATTTTAAAAAAATTTAAGGTTGTGAGATCTTGGATATTAATGACAATAAAAGAAGATTTGAGTCCAAAATAACAATCGCCCTTTTCAATTAAAAGGAGTTTAAAGAAAGTTTAATGAAAAATTTAAGTTAATTAAATCGTGTGAACCAGGTTTGAAATGGCTGTAAAAAACCGAAATGTAAAAAATTTTTGCTTTTTGTTTTCAAAAAAAGGGTTTCAGGTTCTTGAAAGTTAAGGAAGTACAGTGATCAAAATAAAGCGTTCACAACGACTATAATCCGTGTTTCAAAATATTATCCGTGCTTTTTTTTATTCTTGTACCAAGGCAACATCCAATCTACTAATAAATAGTATACTTAAGTTCAAATCAATTTTGAAAGTAAAGGTCTGGTTATTTTCAGTAAAATTTAAATTATTCATGCAAATTGTTGAAAATTTTCCATAATATTTGAAATTTTTTTGAAATTTTTTTTTTTTTTTATGATTAGTATTTTCTTAAAAATTAATTCTATTTTTTGAGATAAATTTTGCAATTTGATCCTTCATTTTTAGAATTTCTTTTTAAATAATAGAACTTTAAGAAACCAATACCATATTTTTTTAGGGTTTATTATTGGTTTCTTTGATTGGTTAATGTATTGGTCTTCTATAACAAAAAAACACGCTTTTTATTTTGAGACACGCATTATATTTTTTTGCAGTGTTTATTTTGACTACAGTAAGTACATTTTACCATTTTGAAAAATTTTAATTGTGATAACATTACTGAAAAAATATTTTTTGAGTGCCACCAGATATTGAAACTTTGGAACCAAAACACCATTCGCTAGTCTATTCGTGAAAAGAATCAAAGTAGTATAGAGTTGAATCTTAAATTTTAAAATATTTTGAACATTTTTTTTGATCAAATTTTTCGTTTTATTAAATTTGGTTTGTGATCTAGAGATGTGTTTATACGAACGAATGAAATTAGTCAAAGAATAAACCAAAAAAATATACCCGAAAGGGTGCGCATTTGAAACAAATATTTTCTTTTAGAAGACCAAACACGAAAGATCACCATTCCAAATAAATTTGTTGAAATCAAGAATGAAAAAAAAAAAATCGATAAAAGCCTATTTTCGAAGATTGATTTTCTTTATCTTCTTGGTTTGTGTGAATACAAACTATTTTTTTCCTTGAATTTCTCGTCCCATTACTATTTATTATTATTTTAAAAAACATTTTGTGACAAATTTGTTTTCAAAATTCTTTTTTCAAATATTTTTATCAAACAAATCTATAACAAGGAATACTATTTCAAAAATTACAATAAAGGGGTTGGATTCTTAGAATCAAAAAACCGTTACAAAAGATTCAAATCAAAATAATTGAAAAATTCAAGAACAAATTTCAATCAGATCCAGAATTTTTTTGAGTTCTCATTTTAATGGAAAATAAAGAATGATAAAATCAAACGAATTTGTCCAATAAACCCTCATTCTCAAGAAGAATTAAAAAAATCTCTGATTATCTGAACCCAAACTAGAATTAGATGACATAAAATCAAAATAGGAATTCAGTATTCATTTTGGAAATTCTTTCGAAATAAACAGTACTTTGTTTATCAAAAATTTTCCAAAAAAAATTTTTTTCATAAAGAATTAAAAATAAAACTAAATAAAGAATCAGTAATTGTGTAAAATCTTATAGATAAGATCAAGTAATAAATGATTTTTATTTATTTTTTTTTGATGGATTTTTTCATTTTTTTGATTTGTGTTTATTTGTTGGTATGAAAATATCTTATACTAGGATATATTCCACTCTAGTATTTATGAAAATATCAATGTGTTTGGCTAAATAAATGATTTGAATAATTCAGTTTCACATAAATGGTGGCACTCAAAAAATGAAAAATGTACTTACCCCCTTAACAAATATTTTTTCTTTTGTATAACTTAAAAAATTTCAATTAAATTCCAAAATAGATCTTTTGTTAATTATTTTTTTACTCTTTTTTGGCTTGTAAAAGTTTGTGTCAAGTATTTGAAATTTGAAAAAATATTATTGAATATCAGAAGCTGAAATCTTACAGACAGTCAATATGAAAGTTCGAAAAAGACTTGAAAGTATTTAGGTGGGTTGTGCTATTCTTGTCATGTTTGATAATGTAACAATTGAATGAAGTTTAGTGTGTTTTGTTCAGTTCTTATTCCATTATTTAATTTTGGTCAGGCAGAGTAAATGGATTTCAGGGGGGTTTATATATTTTGTGATTTTTTTATCTTCAGTTGATGAGAAATTGAATCACTTAAAAGCATTCGTTTATTTAAACATCTTAGTATTTAAATAAAATAAGAGAGTATCTTATATCCTAGTAAATAAGTTTTTATATCAATTAAAAATTGTTTATCAGATTAATAATTGTTGTAGACAAATAATCACTTGGTCTCAATAACTTCAAATACACACCACTGAGTAAGAATTCTATTTAACCTTAGATTTTGGGTTATAAAAATCAACATGATAACAAAACAAGGTATCTATTAGTATAATACTACTCAAATTGTGAAAAAATTAGCATTTATCCGACCTATAGAGTTTTACAAATAACAAAACAAAAAAAAAATACTGGAATGGATCCTAAAGTTAAAAAATACTAATTTACAAAAAAAAAATTATGGGATTATAATTAATAAATTCCAAAAATAAAAAATTAAATTTGAAATATGTAAATAAAAATTCAAAAGATCCTATTGGTAAAAAATATAAATAAAAAAATACGTTACATAAGATTCTTAATTTCGAAAATTCAAATTTACAAAAAAAAAATCAAAGGGTTATAATTAAAAAATTTCTAAAATAAAAAATCAAATTTGAAATGAGGAAAAAAATTGTAAATAATATAAAAAATTTTAACAGTGTTATCAATTTTAAAAAAAAAAAATAAAAAAAAAAAACAATTAATAAAATCTTCAACAAAAAAAAACAATTAACAAAAAAAAAGTTTAATAGATCTTGATCAAGAAAAAATCCAAAATTTTGAAAGAATAAAAGTAATCTTTTCTTATTTAATATTTCCAAAAGTCATAAATTACTTAAATATTAAATATTTTTTTTTTTTTTTTCAGTATATAATCGATTAAATTCGATTAAGTCTGATTAGTGGTATATATGTAACTCTCGATATTTGACAGAATCTGGATTTAGTAATATTCTTAAGATAAAAATAAAAGATTTGAAAAAAGAAAAAAAATCTTCAAGATCTCAAAAAGCACCCAAGAACTAAACTTGGATACTATGCAGTGTTTTCAGAATTAGAATGTACAAGAATTCAAATTGGTTATTGAGTGTTGATCTTTGATTTTTATCTGAAACATATCATTTTTTATTAATGTCGATTTTTAGAGATCGATCGGACATAACAAGTTGGTTAGTTTTTAATTTTCTTTGGAGCTAATAAGAAATTAAATTTTTTTTTTACATTTCAACAAATATCTTTTCATCATAATGATCCTATCCTTAACAATAATTAAGCTATGACAAAAATTTCCTTTTTTCAGTTGGAACTAATAACTTTTTTTTTACTGTTATTTTCCAATTTAGAAATGATGATTTTTATTTCAATTTCCAAAATTAAACAGTTAATTATTGCATCTAAAATCAAATTAGTAGAGTAAAAATTTTATCTTTGAGTCATCTAAGTAAGTTTAATTTGTTATCTTAAAATAATCATTTCTAATAGATGCTCTAAAGATTTTTAGGTTTTTCTTCAACTACAGTAGTGTAAATAACCCATTCAGACAACCTTTAAATCATTACGAAAATTTAACTTGTGTTTTTTTTTTTTCAGACTTGGGTATTGGAAGACCAGAAATCACTTATAGATTCTTGGATCAGATCCAAATTGTCTTTAGGGGTTAGATCTTTGATTAACCGAAATAGCTCAATTATATTAAATGCTTTTGTTTCAAAAATTTCATCATATTTACAAAATTTCTGAGATTAAATGATTTTTTTATCAAAATTCAAAAAATGAAATTATGCTCATTTTTTTTACAAAAAATTACATTTTAATCTTCCATTATCTTCATAATTCTTTTTTAAAATTTATTTAAAGAACCCAATTTCTTGTTTATATACTGTTGTCATTCCATTGATTTGTTTCTTTTTATTTCTAGATTCAGCCTATATTTTTTGCTTGGGTAAAATTTTAGTAATGGGTTAAAATAAAAAACACGGGTTATTTACACCAATGTACAAAACCAAAAAAATATTTTTGAAGTGAACTAAAAAGTTTCATTCGATCTAGTGCCTTGAAGAAACTTAGTCTTGAAAAATGAACTTTTCAAATAAAATCTATTAAAACTTGTGGTACAAAAATTGAAAAAAAAATTTTTTTTTGTTTTTGAGAATTAAGGAATCAGCATCTACCAAGGAGAAGCCTAGGAACAAAGTATTTTGTTATTGGAAAGAACCACTTTAGTACTAAATGGTCCAAATGTCTCTTATAAATCCATTAGTCAAATAGTAATATTTGTTGATCTCATCAATTAAAAATGATCCATGTATTAGTAAAAAACTCAACAATTTCAGAATAAAATCTGCATTTCGCCATAAATTTAAAGGTTGAGTTATCAATATTCAGACTCCAAAGTTGTAAAATATCTTTCTTAAATTTGTGGCGAAATGTAGATTAGTTACTGAAAAAATTCGTTTTTTTTAAAAATTAATTAATTAACGAATAAAGTTTTTTGACAAATTATTTCTCAAATCGTGGAAATATATTGATGCTACAAGTAGATTTATCAAAAGCAAACAAAATTAATCAGTCTTTGTACTTTTATGTTGATGATTATTGAGTTAATCTTTGAAATTAAAAAATTATAAAAATAGTTACTTTTGAAAGTTCTAAATATTAATTATTAAATACCCATATACTGTATTTTGTGTTTCTTTTTTTAGATTGGGAAAAGGAATTAAAAAAAATTATTTTTCAAAATGATATTTTTTAATTGTGATCCTGAGTAAAAAATGTAATAATTTATTGTGCACAAAGATTTATAATAGATTTTTTAGAACTATTTGAGACATGGTGCACTAATATCATTTGCACCCAATTACAACATACTTTGATTATAGAGAAACATATGGTGACGCTAATCTCTTAATTGGAAAATAATAGTAGTTCAAAATGAGTAAGAAAAGTTCAATTTGAAAATCCCAATAATAAGAGAAGATATCTTTTTTTAACACCACCTTTAAAAATGTTTTTGATACTGGTGTTTGAATTATAAATAGGAAAGAATATTCACTTCCTTTTGAAGATTTTTTTTTCAAATAGAGTTTTCAAAGAAGAATGACGTAGTGTGTGGCTTTTTTTAAAAAATGGAAATTAAAAACAAAGTGAAAATTTTTCCCAAATTAAAATTCATAAACCAGTATTGAAAATTGAAATGAACGAAATAAAATTAAAACATTCAAAAAACTTCCTCGATTGCAAGATCTTCTAATTTCAATATTAACACAATGAAAAAAATAACCATTACAGTGATCAAAATAAAGCGTGCACAAAGACTATAATCGGTGTTTCAAAATATTATCCTTGCTTTTTTTTATTCTTGTACCAAGGCAACATCCAATCTACTAATAAATAGTATACTTAAGTTCAAATCAATTTTGAAAGTAAAGGTCTGGTTATTTTCAGTAAAATTTAAATTATTCATGCAAATTGTTGAAAATTTTCCATAATATTCTCCATTTTTTTGAAATTTTTTTTTGTTTTTTTGATGATAAAAAATTTCTGAAAAATTGACTCTATTTTTTGAGATAAATTTTGCATTTTGATCCTTCATTTTTAGAATTTCTTTTTAAATAATAGAACTTTAAGAAACCAATACCATATTTTTTTAGGGTTTATTATTGGTTTCTTTGATTGGTTAATGTATTGGTCTTCTATAACAAAAAAACACGCTTTTTATTTTGAAACACCGCATTAAATTTTTTTGCACGCTTTATTTTGGCTACAGTATTTATTCCTTTCAAAAAATAAATCAAGTTCAGAAAAGGATAATTTAAGTAACTAATTAGAACTTAGTCTCTAATGGAGGGTTAAAAATTCAATTTCTCTTCAATATCTTGTTTGGTTCTCAGGTTTTGGTAAAAAATAAAAAATAAATCATTATGAACCCTCTAGTTACTGATTTGAAATTGTATAGAAGGAAAACTCTTTTCTGAAACTGGGTAAATCAATTTGCAAAATTATCATTTTTTTTATTTTGATTTTTGGTTTTACTTTTTTTTAATTTTTTTTTTGTTTGTTTTTTCATTTTTCTTTTTTCTTTTTTTTTGTTTTTGTTCACTTGCTAATTTTATCTTTTTTTTGATTTTACAGTTTTTATTATTTTTTTGATTTTTTAGAACAAAAATGACCCAAGAACATAACAAAAGAGTTTTTGTTGGTGGAATTAGTTGGAAGGTTTGGAATTTATTAAGATTTTTTTATGAATGATCTTTTTTTTTTAATTTTCATTTTAATGCTTTTTCTTCTCAAAATTTTATAAAACCCTTTTTTTTTAATTATTTTACAATAAAAGGCAACCGACAATTCACTTGAAAATTTTTTTTCCGCATATGGGAATGTTGTAGACTGTCGTATAATTATTGATCACGAGACAAGCCGATCAAAAGGGTAATTATTTTCGATCATTGTTTTTTCTTTTCTTTTTTCTTTCGTTCAAGCAACTATTCTCAACCATTTTGCAACCTCTCCGCATTTTTTTTTGTTTTTGATTTTGAAATTTCATCTTTCCTTCTTTCATTTTTAAATTCCAATAGATTTGGATTTGTTACTTTTGAAACTGAAGAGGCTGCTACAAAAGTTAAATCACTTGGTCACATTGAGTTTTTAGGAAAATTAGTAAATATTCTTTAATTTTTTTCGTTTATTCTTCTTTTCTATATTGACAAAAGAGGCTTTTGAATTAAAAAAAAACAACATCCAAAAGTTGATGGTTTGTTCTTTTTTTTAAACAGAAAAAAAGATCTATCGAAACAACAAAAAATTCATTTTTTAAAAAGAAAAACATCATTGCAAACAAAGTCGTTTCTAAAATTTGACCAAAAAAATATTAATAATGGACTGAAAATTCTTCTATTTAAGTTTGTGAACCGTTTTAAAGATACTTTTGAAATCTATTTTTGTCAAACTTGTTTTAAACAACCAAACTTGTTGATAATAACCATTTTGTAATAAAATCGGTTATTAAAAAAAAATCTGTTCAAGGTTAAATTTGTTTTCATTTTTGTAATTGTAAACATTACTAAGATTAAATTTTTAACAGGACCATTTTCTGAAAAGGCAATACACTTATGGAAAAACTACTAACCACCTCAAATAGTATTTTGGAGATTTTGAATGTCTTTTTGAAATTTAGATTTTAGTTCCCAATGAATAAGTGACTAATAAAATTGTACCAATAAACATTTTAAAAATTAGTAATCAATTTTCATACACTGTACATAATAAAAAAATTAAGTTCATATAAATCAAGTTGTATTGAAATAATTTATTCCTTTTTTAGATCAAAAAGTTTATTTTATTGAAGCTATTAAAAAACTCTACACAAATTTAAAAAATTACTAATTGTTTTTGTAAAAATAAAAAATTCAATAAAACGTAAAAGAAGTTTATATATGAGAAATTAAATATAACCATTTTAGACTTATTGTTTGAAGTCAAGAGCATTACACCAACAGAAAGACTCCAACTCAAGACTAACGTTTAAATAAATTGATTGAAAATGACATTAAATTTAAACTTTCTTTGAACTAAAATAATTCACAATAACCTAATAAAAAAAATTTTTGAAATACATCTAAGCTATTTCCAAGAATGTGGGGCAAATTTATTTTAAAATATATTTATGTAACTCATTCTTCAAAAAAGGATTTAAATATATAAAATCATTAACCACCATTTATATATTCTTGATAATAATTCAATTTGTTTCTTATTATTGTATTATAGAAATAAAATATATTAAAATTTATGATCTCGATTTTATCGGATATTTTTTTATGGTGAAAATTGGTGTTTATTATTTTCTTTTTGATCGAAAAAAATATTTTCATAACTTGTATAATCTCAACAAAATTTACAATATAATTAAAAACATATAACTGCGTTTTCGTGTTTAAAAAATCATTTGTTCCCTTTCCATATTTCCGGTTTTTTATTGAAATTGGTCGTACATTGCTTTAACCAAAAAAAGTGCTAGTTTTTTTTTCATTTTTTGGGAATATTTCAACTAACATATTTTGAATTAAATACATAAGTAATTGATTCAATCAGTATAAATATTAAACTTAATTTAGTATAGTTGATTAATGATTACCATCACTAAAAAAGATTATTTTTTATGAAATGTAAAAAAAAATGCCCCACTTTTTTGAAAAAACCTTATAACATTTTTATAACAAAATTCCCTTTTTTATGATGATTTTTTCCATATATTTTTTTAAAAAAAAATTAATATAATGGGTTTATAACATGTTACAAATTTTATAACACATTTAATAACAAACATAAATGTTATAAACGTTGTTCTTAAAAAATTTTATAACATTTTAAACGTTTATAACACCTTTACAACACGTTTATAACATGTCATAATTTTTTTTTTTTTATTTGGTGTACTTTTAAAAAGAATTATTTTTTTTCAAATTTTTTGTATTTAAATTCTTTACAATATCAAAATCATATAAAGCTATTTTAAAAAACTCTTTACAAAAAGTTTACAAAAACTTACAAAAAGTTTTCAAAAACTTACAAAAAGTTTTCAAAAACTTACAAAAAGTTTTCAAAAACTTACAAACAGTTTTCAAAAACTTACAAACAGTTTTCAAAAACTTACAAAAAGTTTTCAAAAAATAGAAACAAAATGGTTTCAAATTGAAATAGCACAATTTTATGAACACTTTTTAAAACCTTTTTATATCCACCCAATTCGTCAGAAAATAAATCATTCTTAAAATTTAATAAAAAAAATTTTCAAAATCTATCATTATTTTCATTAAATAAAAACCATAACTAAATCATGAAAAGATGAATGTTGGAGACGCCTTTAGAAGAAATGATCAAGATCAGAATCAAAATAATAACCAACAAAACCGACAACAAAACAACCAATCAAGCTCAAGATATGACCAACAAAATAGAACAAATAACAATAATAAACAATACCAAGGAATGCAACAACAATATGTCCAACCACAATATTACTGTAATTTTCTTTAATTTATTGCTTATTTCTTCCAATCAAATTTTGTCAAATTATCTATTTTCTTTTCTATTTTATTTTTTCTTCAAATATAAATTGTTTGTCTTATCAATTTATATTTGTTTTTAAAATATTAATGTTGTATTTTTATTTCCTATAACTTATTTATTATAATATTAATATATTCTATTGTATACTATATAAAAAAACAATGTAAAAATCTTTTTTAAACAAACAAATAAACAGAAAAACATTAATTGAAAAAAAAAAAACAAAAAAAAAAAAAAACAACTATTAATGCAAATATTTATACCAAAAATTTTTTAATGTGTTTTGTATTTATTTTAATTGTTGTTAACATTTTGCTGTTTTTTACATTTTATTGTTGTTATATTTGTTAAAATAATTGTCAAATGCTCAAAGTTTTTAATTCTAGAATAACAAAATGATTTTTTGAAAATACAACCCTCTCTTTTTCATTTTTTTTAACAATATCTTTTTCATTTTCTTTTCAATTACTTTTCAACTTTTTAAATCGATTAATTTAATTTCACATTTTTTTTTTTTATTTTTATTATTTTTTTTTTTTTAATTATTTTATTTAAAATGTTTCTTATCATATAATATATATACATTTATTTTTGAAATTCTTATTTTGGTTGATCTGAAATTCGTTGGGTTTTAAATGAAATACAATTTTTTTTTCACATTATCCGTTTTGATTTTTTTTTTTTATAATATTTTATTGTTGTTACAAATCAAAAGCAAACTTAATGAATCAATATTATGGTAATTATTATTATTTTTTTTTTTGTTGTTATTATTTTGCAATTTTATTTTTATTTTGGAATTTTATTATTATTTTGAAATTTTTTTTTTGTTTATTTTTTTGTTTATTTTTTCAACTTTTTTTTTATTATTTTTTTTTCTGTTCACTATCCCTATCCATAATTCCATAATTCTAAATATGATTATTTTTCAAATTAAAAAAAAAAACAAAACAAAAACATCACTTCGATCCAATAAATAAAGGATACCAATATACACAGCAACCACAATACCAAAACCAAGATCTTCAGAAATATTACAATCAATATAATAGGCAATACCAACAACAAATGTATGGATATAATATGCCATATTATTATCAGAACCAGAACCAAAACCAGAACCAAAACCAGAACCAAAATCAAAATGTAAACCAAAACCAAAAGCAAGTTCAACAAAACCAAAATATTAACCAACAACAACAATCAATGCAACAACAGAACCAAGGACAACAGAATTATATCCAACAAAACCAACAAGTTTATAATCAACAACAGAATTATGGCCAACAACAAATGCAACAAATGCAACGACAACAGCAAATGCAACAGAATCAACAACAAGGGCAACAACAAAACCAACAGCAAGGACAACAACAGTGGTATCGAAATATGAATTAAGTGGTCCTATCAAAAAATATTATTTTTTTGATTTGAATCGTTTTTTTTTTTTTCTTTCTTTCTTTCTTTCTTTTTCTTTTATTCTCATCTTTTCTGGACTAATATATGAACAACATATTTTAAGATCTGAAACAAGATAATACTTTACAAATTTTTCGAAAAAAGTAATCGTATTTGGGTTTAAAATAATAAACAATTAAAAAAAAAATTTTTCATTTTTTTCAAAAAAAAAAAAAACATATTTTCTTTTATTTTTTTTTTTGGTTATTAAAAATAAAAAGATCTTTTTTATTTTGAATTTTAGTTTTTTTGCTTTTACAATTGTTTATTTTTCAGATTTCTCTTTGTAGACTTTTTTTTTATCAACAATTTGCTTGATGAAAAAGAATTATCAACTTGTGGAACATATGTAATTTTTTGTGGATTAATTAATATGAAAACAAATATTATATTGATATTCACTTTAGTAAATGAAATTACTATGTCTAAAATTTAAAAGACTCTATCAATAGAATCATTTAAATATTTTTATTGTTTTTTTTTTGTTTTTTTTCTGATTTTTTTTTTATATTTCCAGGGATTAGCTTTTACCAAACGAGAAGCATAAGATATAAGTATATTGTTATTGTGTGTTCAACCACATGGTGCACAATGGTTCAAATGCCTCTAAAAAATGGATTAGTCAAGTAGTGATATTTGTTGAATTCATCAATTAAAAATGATCAATATTATTAGTAAAAAACCTTATCAATTTCAAAAAAAAATGTCAATTTAGCCACAAAACTAAAGAGATGAATTATCAATATTCAGACCCCAAAATTGCAAAATATCTTTATATAAATTAGTAGAGAAATGTTTTTTAGTTACTAAAAGATTAGTATATATAAAAAAATTCAATAATTAAAGAATAGATTTTTTTGAACATATTAGAGGTTTTGATGATAACATATTGTATCATGATATTAACAATAAAATTGCGATAAACAACATTATCGCGATATTCACATTATCGCGAAAAAATGAAAAATTATATTTATTGAGATCATTTTTAAAAAAATCTCTTGACTTTTACAAAGCATTGAGATTTTTACAACACTTTCCCCTTTAATAATGTCAGAAAGTGTTTGCAAAGGTTATGAACTGTCTTCAAGTATTTGAAAGTTTTGAAAGATAGAAAACTTTTATATATGGAATGAGTTTGGTTTGTTGTGGAAAAAAATTTTCTTCACGACAAGAATAGCACAATCCATACAAATACTTTCAAGACTTTTTCGAACTTTCAGACTGACAGTCTGCAAGATTTCAGTCTCTGATATTCTTTCATATTGTTTCAATTTTCCAATACTTGATACAAACTTTTGTAAGCCGAAAAAAGGGTTAGAAATAATAATTAACAAAAGATAACATTTTGAATTTAATTGAAATTTTGGAAAGTTATCTAAAAAAAAAATATTTGAAAACTTTCAATAACCTGAAACTCTTTTTATGAAAACCAAAAATTGGAAAGTTGTTTAAATTACATGTTTTTAAAAGTTTGACTTCTAAAACTTTTAAATTGAAAGTTGTTGCATTATGATCTTGTGATTACCTTCAAAATTTGGAACAATTTCAAAAAAACAAAGTGTTGCTAAGGAAAAAAAGTGACTACAATTTTTGTGCTATTCTTGTCGTGTTCTTTTCATTTTTTTTTTTAACAAAATATAAAATCTCAAACAAATTTTATGATCAAACTAATAATTACCAATCTCATCAATACACTTGAATATAAATTATGTGTGTTTTCTTAAAATGGAGTTGTTACCTTCACAATTTTAAATAGCCAAAAAGAATAAAGAATAATTTGACTTCTTATTGGTGATCGATCAAACAAAAACCTCTATTATTCTAATTGTGTTTTCTGTCCAATACAAAGATATGAGTAGAAAAAGAAGAAGAAGACAAGAATTGTATAAAAAATCTTAATAATTGGTGATCATCTGGCAAGGATGTTGAGAAAGCTTTTGAAGAGTTATCCAACTCCTTTTAGCTTTCTGAGAAAAAATGAAAATATTGTAACCCAAGAAAACATTCTTTAAAGAACAGAATAAGGGTTGGTTGTTTTAGAAGCTAATTAATCAAAGCAATTTCCAGCACCACCATTAACTGAAAAAATATTTATTTCTCTTTAGTTCTTATTGTTGTTGATCTAAAAGGATCGATTGGTTTGTCAACCAAATAAAATGAAAACTCAACAAAACTCTTTGATCTGATCCTTGAATGGATCAAGTATCTTATTTGTTGTTTTTTCAAAAGAATGACTTTTTGTCACCTAAGCTATTTTTTGATCAAAAAAAATTTTTTATTCAAAATATTTCTCAATTAGCCCAAAAACCCATCAACTATTATATCGCGATTAAAAAGTAATCGCGATATTTTGGCATTTATCACGATTTTTTAATAATTATTGCGATTTTATAGAATATCGCGATTTGTTATATTATCGCGATAATATTGAATATCGCGATTTTTCTGATATATCGCGATTTGATGGAAATTATCGCGATTTTTGTAACTTTATCGTGAATTTTGTAACTTTATCATGAATTATAGCATGTTATCATCAAAACCTCTATTATGTTGGATATATTATAAATTTACGAATGTTACAATTAAGTTCATAAAAAGGATACAAAACTAACTAGCCTTTGCTTTTTTATATTGATGATTATTAATTTAATCTTTGAAATTATAAAAAATTAAACAAATAATAACTTTCAGAAGTTCTAAATATGAATTATTAATTATCAGAATACTGTTGTTTTGGTTTCATTTTAAAGATTTGGAGAAGGGATTAAAAAATTTTTCCACAATGAAACTTTTTTAATTGTGATTCTTGGTAAAAAATGTAATTTATTGAACAATAAGATTTATAATATATTTTTTAGAAACTATTGTGGACCCAGGAGGAACCAATATCAGTGAAACCCAATTATAAATATTTGATTATCGAGAAATATATGGTTAGAATAATCCCTTAACTTCTTTAATTATTATTCTCAAAAATAATTTAATAAATATGAATTTATTTAAGGTTATTTCTATTAAAATTACTAATAAAGGTCTTCATTGTCATATTTCAAGTTTTTTTTTCGGTAACATAACAAAAAAAATAATTTTTAAAGAAAATAGAAAGTGATTTGTTTTTTTTTTTTTATTATTTAAGAGTGGCGATTCAACAAAATTATTTCTATTTGTTTGAAATTGTAAATTTATTTAATTTTTTTCCACAAGACAATAATATAGGCGATATTATAGTTCATAGGATAACTTTTCGTTAAAAAAATAAATTGAAACAAATTTTTTTTTTAAAACAAAAACAAGTATATAGAGAAAGAAAAAATAAAAAATAAAAGAGAGTAGGTTTTATTAGTGAAATTTAATAACCCAAAAGCACTTAATCTGTTAAAGAGAGAGTTTTGAAGTGAGTAAATTTGCGACTCCTATTTTAAAGAGTAGTCAAAAGAATGTTTTACTTATAATGATTAGAAGTATTATTAAATCAATTTAGTTTACTGAAAAAATGAAGAAAAAAAATAAAAGAATTAAAAATGAAGAGTGGAAAAAAAAAATTAATATATAAAAATATTAGTATCATTGAGGTGGATACATGTTTATTGTAAGTTGAATAACTGGTTATTCAGAATAGAGCTTAATTAATTGTTTCTTATATCGTGCTGTTTCATATTAGTCAGAAAATATTCTATTGTGATGTCGTATATTTCTTTTGTATTCATTTTTCTGAAAAACGTATCGGTATCTTCTCTGTTAATAATACTAAAAGTCAAAATATTTGACTTTTTTGAGCCTATTTTTCCAGTATTTTCTGTTTTTTTCATATTTTTCACATTTCCATATGAAGTGGTCTACATAATCTACTTTTTTTTTTACAGCAGGGGCATATTTTGCATTTTTTTCAGTTTCCCTATTTTTTTGTATATCTACTTGAGTTATTTGAGAAAGATTTGAGCTTAAGTAAAGTTTTTGATGATTTCCAGTTCAACTATGGTTGTTTTATTGCAAATTTTTCTGGAAATTGAACAATTTTGAGTTTTTTTTTTCAATTTCCAGTTTTCTTCTCCAACGGACGAGTCGACTTTATTTTATATTGTCTTTACGTGGACTTTGTGGAATTTTTTTTTTCCAGTTTTTTCTCATCCATATTTTTCCAGTCTATACCTTCAATTGAGTCCATTATAATGTCAAATAAAATAGAGTAAAAAAATATTAAAAAAAAATTAACCCCCCCTTTTTTTTTTTTTTTTTTTAACACCATTCAGCTGAATGGGTCATAAATTTTATTTCAGTATCTGTTGGAATTTTCTTGATAACAAATAAATTATTTTTAATAAATATGTTCAAAATATTTGATCATATCAAATAAAATAGATCAAATGAAATAGATCACTTATTAATATTTAAATCAAGAATTTCATAGATAGTGTAAAAATAAAGTGATTGTGTTTTAATAATAATGATTTATTTTTCAAAATTTTCTTTTTTTTTTCTTTTATTATTTTTTTACAAATTTCACATATCTTGTTTTTGCCAATTCCCAGTACATATACAAACTCAAATACATTCACCTAGTCTAATTAGTGACTCGGAAGACTTTATGAAAAGACCTATTCAGTTTACTTCGGTTGAGTTTAAATTACTAGAGTTCGATTCAAATTACTTAGGTTTGCTAAACTAAAGTTCTTTTTTTTTTTTAAGATCTAATCTGAACAAGTATAATTTGTTTAAATTCTAATTGTCAAAAAGTTTTAAAAATCTACTACTGATTTTTGTTGTCCCTTTTAAAAACTTTAAAAAAAATAAAAATTGAAATGACCCTAATAAGAGAATTTCGATATAATAGAAGTCAAATAAATGAAAAAATATAAAATTTGAAATCTTACATTGTTCCTTGAACCACACTTCTTAGTAACCATTTTTTCTATTTCCAATCTTGGGTTTCTTACTTAAAGAAAATAAAATAATGATAGACCTTAATTCTTTTGATCAGTTTTTAAAATTCTTGAATCAAATTTTAACATTCATTTTTTATTGTTTTGATCTTTCAAAAAAGACAAATCAACTCAAAGAAAAACAACAAAAAAAATAAGAACAAGAATATAAACAAATTAGGAAATGAAAGAATACGATCAAAGTAAAAAAGAAAAAGAAAAACAATTGAATAAAGAAGACAACAACAAATTTCTGAACAAGTGTAGTCTATTCTTGAAAAAAAGTCACATTTTCCATAACACAAAAACAAAAAAATACATATTGGATCGTATTATATGAGAGTTAGATCTATTCCAAACTGGAAAGAAAAAAAAAAATCTTGAATTAAGGGACTAGTCTTCTACGACAACAAGGCAAAATTTTAAAATATGTTATTGGTGGTATTCTCTACTTACTAATTTTGAAGATCCCATGTGTCAAAAAATTCTGATCGACTAAGAAAGCGATAAAAGAAAATTAGTTTAATGAGATCAATTTTTTTTTTCCATTTTTTCTGAAAAAGAAAACTATTAAATATATTTTATTTCTCACAATTTAACAATTTTTTACCCCGTTTATTGTCATTTTGATCATTATTATACTATAACATTTCTTTGTTACCAGTAATATTAATATTAAGGTTTTTGTTCTTTTTTGAGATAAAACTTTTTGTTGACCAAAAAAATTGATATATTTAACGGATTAAAAAATAATTGTATTTTTTTAAGAATAGTAGTTATAATAATCAAAGTTTTGTGGTCATTTAAAAATTTTACTCTGAAATTTTGTTTTTGTTTTAAGATGAAATTCAATTTTTCAAAATAAAATTTTCTTGAAGATATTTGGGAATTAGTTAATTTTATCCTCAAAATTCAAAATCATTTTTTTTCTGCAAAAAATGAATTGAATTTTTATAAGGATTCTTGTGAATAAGACCAAACAATTTATTAAAAAAATTTTTCAAAATTTACAAATTTTTTTTCAATTTTTATTCATTTTTTGAAAACCAGAAAACAACTTTTTCAAAACATTAAAGAATAATTTTTTTTCTTTTAAAAGATCTCAATTTAATTAATAAACTGTAGTTAAGCTTCTACCGAATATTAATTTATTGAATCACCTATGTACACAATAAGTTTGATTGGCTAATATTTGAATTGAAATATTAATCAAAGAAAAAGAAACCAAATAAAAAATTTGCTTTCGAAATCAATTCTTTCCAACATAAAATGAAAAATATGTTTTCCCATTTTCAAGAATTAACTTAATTGTCAAACAAAATAATAGGTTACTTTTTTTCGTTTTATATTGGAAAGATGCAAATTTTGAATTTCAAAAAAGAGACTTAAATCAGTAAATTGTTTAAATGAGGCTAACTCATCGATTTCATAAGTCGAAACACAAATTACAAAAAAAAAAATTTTAACAAGATCTTGACAAGATTTCATTTTATTTTCAAAAATGACTACTCCCTTAAAAAAAAAGTTTCCAAGATGAACCAAGTGAACAATAAGTCAGTGTGCAATTAAATAACAAAGTTCATGCCTTAGGCGGTGATTGTACATCACTTGGTATTGATTCAACTGCTAATGCAGCTAATTCGTCATTGCTAATGTAAAATTATTTTAATCTTTTTTTGTTTTATTTTACCTTTCTTGAAATTTAAAGAAGACTATTTAATTGAAAGAAGAAATAAACAGAGCGAAAATTTGTCTGTAAGTTTTTTTTTTTTTTGATTTAAGGTTTACAATCCCTGAAACTGGAAAAAAGATTATCTTTTATTGGGTGTGGCAACTTGTTATTTTGGTTCTTAGCTGATCGATCCACAACTAAGTTTTGATCGTATAGGTGGTTGAAAAATGCTATTTTTGACAATTTTATTTTTTTTTTTTCCGAAATCCGAATTGATGAGTCTAAGATTAATTAATGGGAAGATATTTAATTAGTAATTGAGTTTTTTGTTTTCTGTGTTGAAATTTTTATTTACGCTTTGTATTATTTGATGCTTGTAAAAAAATTTTTTTTATTTACTCCTAATTCCGCAAAAGGAAAATGATAATTTCAATTGACAACCCAAAAATTAACACTTTCAATTCAATTCCTTCCAATCAATCAATCTAAGACTCACCAATTCGAATTTCGGAAAAAAAAAAAATAAAATGACAAAAATAGCATTTTTCAACCACCTATACGATCCAAACTTAGTTGTGGATCGATCAGTTAAGAACCAAAATAACAAGTTGCCACACTCAATAAAAGATAATCTTTTTTCCAGTTTCAGGGATTGTAAACCTTAAGGGTTTCGAATCCTTTGAACATTTTTGCGAGAAGGTATCCGATTTTGAATTGGTACTTTTCTAGCAAAAATAGTGATTTAGTCCGACATTTTAACACGAGTTGTTGCATTTAAAGCAAAAAAAAATTGAGATTAAAAGTTAGAGAATCAATTCAAACAAAAAGTACAGTGATCAAAATAATGAGTGCACAAAGACTATAATCCGTGTTTCAAAATATAGTCCGTTTCTTATTTTATTCTTGTACCAAGGTAACATCCAATCTACTACCAAATAGTATACTTAAGTTCAAATCAATTTTGAAATTAAAGGTCTGGTTATTTTCAGTAAAATTTAAATTATTCATGCAAATAGTTGAAAATTTTCCATAATATTCAGAATTTTTTTGAATTTTTTTGTTTTTTTGATTGATTTAATTATTCTTAAAAATGTACTCTATTTTTTGAGATAAATTTTCTAATTCTGATCCTTCATTTTTAGAATTTTTTATTTAAGAATCGAACTTTATGAAACCAATATCAGATTTACTTCTTGTTTATTGTCTTTTTTTACGAATCCTTTAATTTTTATAGGTCTTTTATAACAAAAAAAACACATCTTTTATTTTGAAAAACCGATTCAATTTTTATATACGCATTATTTTGATAACAGTAATTGGAATTGTTATTTCGCTTTGGTTTTAAAATGAGCTTTTCAATTTTTATTAATTTTTAAAAAAAAATGAATATTATTTCTAAAAAGTAACTTTTTAAAAAAAAGAAAGATAATTTCTAAAATATTTATTTTTCAAAAAACAAAAAATATGAATTTTGTTTAAAAAAATACCAATTTATTTTAATCAAAAATTTTTTGAATTTGTGACACATCTCTCATTAAAGAATGATTTTATTTTAAATGTATTCGGCCATACCCAATTTAATAATCCTGGACACATTCCGAACCCAGAAGATCAACGAAATGAGGGCTAAGTTAGTTAGTGAGATGGGGAACCTCTCGCGAACACTTGGTGCTGAATACTTTTTTATAATTAATTACATTTTGTTTTTTTTTTATTTTAAAAATGAAAACTAAAGATTTAATTTTTTTTTCTAATAAATACATTTTAAAAAATCCAATTCATTATAAAAAATCCAAAAACATCTATCGAATATATATATAAAAATTATACTTTTAAGAATACCAACAAAAATAAACTAAATAATATCAATTAACACTTTTTTTAGTAACATCTACATTTTAAAAAATAATCTAAATCTTGAAATACATTAATTATATACATTGGAATTATTAACTCAAAATAAAAAAATTAATATAAACTCTTTTATAGTCAAAGTTCCCCAGTTCTATTGAAGAAATGGAAGACATTCTATAAGTTTAATTCATTACTCTTATCAAACTAAAATTTTCAATTTTTAGATCATGATCCAATTTTTTCTCATTTTGTAAAATTTTTTTTTGCTTTTTTTTTTTTTTTTTTTTTTTTTTTTTTTTTTTTTTTTAAAAATTTACTTTGAAAAAAAAAAAATGTTTGAAAATCGAAATAAACATTAAGAAAAGTTAAGTTTTGTATGTTCTTTTAAAATTCATACATTTACAAGTAAAAAATCTTTTTATCAACGATTTTAATTTCCTAAAGAAATTGAGAATTTTGCATGAGACGTCCAATGAAAAGGGCCTAAAAAATTTTTTAACATTTTTTTTTTTTTGAAATTTATAGTTTATTCCAGGGTTTCTTTTATAATTATGGACTCTTATATGAAGTTTATTATTTCTCGTATTTCTAAACAATCTAAGTTTGGTTGATTCTTCAAAATAAAGTGACTTTTTCATTTTTGGCTGGGCCCCTTTGAGTGAAATGGAGTTTAGATAACAAAATACATAACATCAAAAACACAAATAACAAATTAAATAAAATATAATATCTATAACACAATTAACCCAATACACTGCATTAATTTTAAATTTATATATTTCTACATATAGTTGATACATATAACTTTGTCTAAAAACTCATACTCACAAGCCATAAAAAGAAAAAAAAAAACATTCATTAAATAAAATAATATTTATATTAAAAAACCTTTTCTGATCAAAAAATTAAAATCAATTTTACTTCATTTTTCAAAATTTAATTCCAAAAAACTCTAATATCATTAAAAAACCATTATTCTATTAAAAATCAAGTTTTTCACAAGATATTTGAATTTTAGTAAAATTCAACTTGTTTCAACATTTCAAAAAGAAACTTAAAATTGATTTTAATTTTTTGGATCTAAATTTTGTTGTAAATATTATTTAAAATGTAAAGGATCAAAATTTGAATGATTTCAAATTCAGAAAAGATAGTATATATTTTTACAAAAATTACTAAATAACACACACACAAAATCAAATCAAGAATTTAATGAATAATCTTATCACTTTTTTGAAAATAAAATCATTTCCATCAATATAAAAATTATCACAATATATCAACTTTATTACTCCCTATAAAGTACTGCTAGATAAACTGAATAATAATAATAAAAGGCACACAAAAAAAGCAAAATAAAACTAAAAATGTTTTTTTAAAAATATATTCAGTTTTCACTCAAATGAACATGAATAAAACAAGTTATTTACAAAATATATCTCATCTTAGTCATATTATCAATACATTACCAGAATGCCTGTTTAAATACTATCAACAATAATAACAAGATATTATTGAAATATTACCGAGTTAATATCTGTTTACTTATAACATAATAACCACCCTTAAAACTTAAATATTTTATCAATTCAAACAAAAAATCAACTTTACTAATTTTTTTCGCAATCATCTATCCAAAAACTATCTTTGTGTTAGGAATTAACCAATTTTAAAGAAATAATACGAAGTAAATGAATAGCAAGAATAATGATTATGTTGGAAAAAGATAAACCAATTACAACTTATATATACTCTCAAAAAATATATTTGTTAATGTATTTATAATTAACAATATTTTTTTTGTTTAATTTAATTTTTTTTAAGATTTCTTATATTTATTCATCTCTTTCGGTTCGTTTCTTTCATTTACTTTCTTTCACACACACACACACACACATAAGTTATTTCCAAGAAAGTGGGGTAAATTTATTAAAAAATATCTCAATTAAATCAAATCTTCAAAAAAGTATTTAAGGATAGAAAATAATTTATTAACATGTATGGATTCTTGATAGTAATTCAATTTGTTTATTAGTATTGTATTACTTATATAAAAGATTTCAAAATTTCTGATCTCGATTTTATCTGATATTTTTTAGGTGTGAAAATTGGTTTTTATTATTTTCTTTTTGATCGAAAAAAGAGTTTTCATAACTTGTTGAATCTTAACAAATTTTTAAATAGAATTTAAAAGATATAACTACATTTTATTGTTTAAAAAATCATTTCTACCCTTTCCATATTTCCAGTTTTTTATTGAAATTATCCGTACATTGTTTTCTCCAAAAAAATGCAATTTTTTTTTTTCATTTTTTGAGAAATATTTTAATAAACAGATTGTGAAAGTAATACATTAGTCATTTATTAAATCAGTATTAATATTAAACTTGTTTTGGTATTGTCAATTAACAAATATCTTTACTAACAAAGATGATTTTTGATGAAATGTAAAAAAAAATGCCACCACTTTTTTGGGTATACCTACTATATAAAAAACTATTTTTCAAAAATATTAACTCACTTTATAATGTTAATAAAAGTTGTTTTGAGGGTATATTCCATATTCTTATCAAAAAAATATTTTCAACTTTTTGGATCAGAATCATTTTTTCTAATTTTGCATATTTTCGATTTGCTTTTTCAAATTTTTGTTTTTCATTTTTTTTGCTTTTTCAATTTTTTTATTTTTTTGTTTTTCTTTTGTTTTTCTTTTTCATTTTTTCTTTTTTTTTTTTTGATTATTTTCTTTTTAAATATTCTGTAGAAATAAAAAGAGATCTTCGAAAAGACAAATAATCACTAAGAAAATTGAGACTCTGTAATATCAGTTAAAATGAATTTAATTATTAATAAAAATATTCTTGTCAACTTTTTTTTCAGTGAAAGTTCAGTAATAAAAAATTGGTAATGCACAAATACAAAAATTGTTACTCACTTTTTTTGAGTTTTTGGTTTTATTTTTTTTTAATTTTCAAAATATCAGATTTTGTAATATTTAGAATGATTTAAATGTGAATTATAAATCAGATTTAATTATTTGTTGTTCTTGAATACTCACGGATATATATTAATTGTTACTTATTATTGTGGTAGGGGTAAAGATATTAAATCCAAAAAAAAAAAAAAAATGTTTTTAATTAAAAAGATTCAAAAAAATAAAATTTACCTTTTTTTAAACAATTCTAAAACAATGAATTTTTGACTTTCAGATAAATTATTCAAAAATTTAAAAATTAAATAGGGTATTTTTCGATTTGATTGGAAATATTTTCTGACTATCTGAATTTTATGCTATCTGATTGTTATGATACAATAAATTTAACAATCAAGATATTTGACAAGTTTTTCAATGAAAGTAAATCTAAAATAATTCAATTTTTGGATTGTTGAAGATTTTGTTGAATATAGTTTTTGATTAAAAACTTTAATGAATTTTTAAAATAAAACAAGGTAAAAATTAAATCAATTATTTTTTTGATGATTTTTTTTTCACATTTCTTTTCCTCACCGAATTTCATATTTATTGAGAAGAAGAAGTTACTATGTAAAGAAAACAAGTGATTACTAACTAATACTGAAAAACAGAAACAAGACAATATGACGTAACCCGGAAATAAAAACGTCAAAATCATCAACAAAAATAATCAAGATAAAACAAATAAATTAGATCATCATGAAAAAAACTCATGATTTTAACAACTAACCTGAATTGACCGAACCATAATTACTTAAAACTATCAACAATAAAATTTAAAAAAAAATAAATCCTGATTATTATTTTGTGTATTCTTAATATAACACTGGAATTTATTTTTATTTATTTTTTTTTATATGTTTTTTAATTTTTTTATCAATCCCACATTATAAAACTCTTCCAATTTTTTTTTCTTTTTTTTTTTTTGAAAAGTATTCTAAAATAATTTTTTGATCTTTTGATTTTTTTTTTTTTAATTGAGTTACAAATCAAAATAATCGTAAAACCTTTTCAAATTTTTTGATTAAAAGTCGAATTTTTAACCTATTTAAAACAATCAATCAAATTAAATATTTTTTGTTCAAATAAAAAAGAAGAAATTCTACATAATAAAACAATGAAAATAATATGTATAGTGAAAAAGTTCATACTAACAACATTATAGAACTATTATTTTGTGAGACGAGATTAGATGATTTTGATGAATAATTATTAATAAAATTACTATCATTTTCTTTTAGATAAGACAAAAAAAAGATAACAAAAAAGATGAAAAAAGTAAAATGGAAAAATAATTTCAATAAAGTAGAAAGATAATAAATTTGTCGCATTAAAAGTTGAAAATAGGAAAATTGATTTTGAATTCTAATATTGTCTCATCAAATATTTATTTTTTGACTACAAATAAAAAAAGAAAATCTAGAAAAAAAAAAATTGAAACAAAATTCTTTGTTAAAATATGGAATAAATATGCAAGTTTTATTGGAAATATTTTTTAAAAAAACCCTTTTTTTTCTTTGAAAAATCCATTTTTAACGATTATTGTTTTTACTAATGACAAACTTATTAATATTTTGCTTTGTAATGAAATGTTGAAAAAATTGGTTTTACTTACTTTAAAAAAATATCTTTAAGGCTTACAATCCCTGGAATTTGAAAAAAAGATTATCTTGAGTCAGGTGTAGTGACTTGTTAATTTGGTTCTTTTCTGATCGATCTTGTACCTTTGTATGGGTTTTAATAGTGACAATTTTTGACAATTTATTTTTTTTTTTTACAAAATCTAAATTGAAAAGCGTAAGATTAATATATCGGAAGTTAAGTTATAAAAAGTTTGTGATTTATGGGCTTTTGATTGAAATTTTTAATTAGATTGGGTTTTATTTGGAGCTTTTTAAAAAAATTTTAATTTTTTTATTGAGTTAATTGACGAAAAAGTAAATCAAAATTTTCTTTGTCAACCTAAAAATCAAAATTTATTCTTAAACACCTACCAATCTATTAATCTTACACTCTTCAATTTGTATTTTGGAAAAAAAAAAATAAATTGTCAAAAATTGTCAGTTTGAACTACTATTAAAACCCATACCAAGGTACAAGATCGATCAGATAAGAACCAAATTAACAAGTCACAACACCTGACTCAAGATAATCTTTTTTTAAAATTTCAGGGATTGTAAACCTTAAATGAATCGATTCCTAATTTTCAAATTTTAACTTGGAAAAATCATATTTAGATTAAAAAAAAAATCAAGAAGAACTATCTAAAAAATAACTCTACAATTAAAAGTTTTATGAACAATTTTATATTAATTGTTTTGGAAAAATCATTTCTTACTCTTTACATTTTTTAGTAATCTTAAGAGATTAATTAAATTTATAAACATAAAATATTTTGAAAAATTATTTAACTAATTGAGTTAGTAAAAATATATATCCTGAAACTTATTTTTTTTAAAAATAATAATAATCTAAAAAAAGTGATACTTTTAAGAGAAAAATTATTGTTTTCAAAAAGTTAAACATGTAAGAATTTTAATTTACAGTCACCAAAAATACCCATTTTCAGATAATAAACCCCATTTTTCAAAATACAATTATGCTTTTTTTTTCTTATTTCAACACAACATCTAATTTACTACCCAATATTATACCAAATAGTATACCTAAGCAAAAAAAAATTGAAGTTAACCCATTGATATTCTGAGAAAAAAAAATTAAAATTTATGAATAGAATTTATTAAACCTTTTCGGTAATTTTTTCAAATTTTTTGGTTTTTTGTTGATTTTTTTGTTTTTTTGATTGATTTAATTATTCTTAAAAATGAACTCTATTTTTTGAGATAAATTTTCTAATTCTGATCCTTCATTTTTAGAATTTTTTATTTAAGAATCGAACTTTATGAAACCAATATCAGATTTACTTCTTGTTTATTGTCTTTTTTTACGAATCAGTTAATTTTTATAGGTCTTCTATAACAAAAAAAAAAAACATCTTTTATTTTGAAAAACCGATTAAAGTTTTATGAACGCATTATTTTGATAACAGTAATTGGAATTGTTATTTCGCTTTGGTTTTATAATGAGCTTTTCAATTTTTATTAATTTTTAAAAAAAAATGAATCTTATTTCTAAAAAGTAACTTTTTAAAAAAAAGAAAGATAATTTCTAAAATATTTATTTTTCAAAAACAAAAAAAATAATTTTCGTTAAAAAAATACCAATTTATTTTAATCAAAAAATTTTTTGAATTTGTGACACATCTCTCATTAAAGAATGATTTTATTTTAAATGTATTCGGCCATATCCAATTTAATAATCCTGGACACATTCCGAACCCAGAAGATCAACGAATTGAGGGCTAAGTTAGTTAGTGAGATGGGGAACCTCTCGCGAACACTTGGTGCTGAATACTTTTTTATATTGAATTTAATTTTGTTTTTTTTATATTTTAAAAATGAAAACCAAAGATTTAATTTTTTTTTCTAATAAATACATTTTAAAAAATCCAATTCATTTCAAAAAATTTAAAAACATCTTTCGAATATATATATATAAAATATACTTGTCAAAATAATAACAAAAATAAACTAAATAATATCAATTAACAATTTTATTCAGTAACATCTACATTTTAAAAAATAATCTAACTTCATTAATATATTAATTATATTCATTAGAGTCATTAACTTAAAATAAAAATCAATATTGAGAACAAAATACATAACTTCAAAAACAAATTTAATGAAATATAATATCTATAACACAATTAACCCAATTTACACGATTAAAAAATTCCATATTTCTATTTTTTTTTAGATACAATACTGATTGTCAAATAAATAATTCTCACAAGCCATAAAAAGAAAAAAAAATAGAATTCAAATTCAATAAAATTTATATTAAAAAACCTATTCTGATCAAAAAATTAAAATCAATTTTACTTCATTTTTCAAAATTCAATTCCAAAAAACTCTAATATCATTAAAAAACCATTATTCTATTAAAAATCAAGTTTTTCACAAGATATTTGAATTTTAGTAAAATTCAACTTGTTTCAACATTTTAAAATGAAACTTAAAATTGATTTTAATTTTTTGGATCTAAATTTTGTTGTAAATATTATTTAAAATGTAAAGGATCAAAATTTGAATGATTTCAAATTCAGAAAAGATAGTATATATTTTTACAAAAATTACTAAATAACACACACACAAAATCAAATCAAGAATTTAATGAATAATCTTATCACTTTTTAGAAATAAAATCATTTCCATCAATATAAAAATTATCACAATATATCAACTTTATTACTCCCTATAAAGTACTGCTAGATAAACTGAATAATAATAATAAAAGGCACACAAAAAAAGCAAAATAAAACTAAAAATGTTTTTTTAAAAATATATTCAGTTTTCACTCAAATGAACATGAATAAAACAAGTTATTTACAAAATATATCTCATCTTAGTCATATTATCAATACATTACCAGAATGCCTGTTTAAATACTATCAACAATAATAACAAGATATTATTGAAATATTACCGAGTTAATATCTGTTTACTTATAACATAATAACCACCCTTAAAACTTAAATATTTTATCAATTCAAACAAAAAATCAACTTTACTAATTTTTTTCGCAATCATCTATCCAAAAACTATCTTTGTGTTAGGAATTAACCAATTTTAAAGAAATAATACGAAGTAAATGGCTAGTAAGAAAAATGATTATGTTGGAAAAAGATAAACCAATTACAACTTATATATACTCTCAAAAAAATATATTTGTTAATGTATTTATAATTAACAATATTTTTTTTTTATTTAATTTAATTTTTTTTAAGATTTCTTATATTTATTTATCTCTTTCAGTTCAATCATCTCTTTCATTTGTTATATATATATATATATATATATATATAATTTATATAAACTCTTTTTTCAGTCGAAGGGGCCCATTTTTATTGAAGAAATGGACGATATTCTATGAGTTTAATTCATTAATCTTATCAAACTAAAATTTCAATTTTTAGATCAAAATCATTTTTTCTCATTTTGTTAAATTTTTTTTTTTTTTTTTTTTGTTTTTTGCTTTTTTATTTTTTTTCTTCTTTTCTTTTATATTTTTTTTTAATATAAAAATTAAATTTGAAAAAAAAATGTTTGAAAAACCAAATAAACATTAAGAAAAATTAGGCTTTGTAGGTTCTTTTAAAATTCATACATTTACAAGTAAAAAATCTTATTATCAACAATTTTAATTTCCTAAAGAAATTGAGAATTTTGCACGAGACGTTCTAATGAATGGGGCCCAAAAAAATTTTTAACATTTTTTTTTTTTTGAAATTTATAGTTTATTCTGTGTTTTCTTTTATAATTATGGACTATTATATGAAGTTTATTATTTCTCGTATTTCTAAACAATCTAATTTTGGTTGATTCTTAAAAATAAAGTGACTTTTTCATTTTTGGCTGGGCCCCTTTGAGTGAAATGGATTTTATTTATTAAAAATGTTTCCTATTATTGAGAGAGCGGATAAGTTTTAAAATCCGAAAAATAAATTTTTATTTTTTTTAACCAATTCCTAAACAATGACTTTTCGACTTTGAGAGAAAAGATTCAAAAATTTAAAAATTAAAAATGGTATTTTTCCATTTTATTGGAAATATTTTATGATTATCTGAATTTTATGCTATCTGATTGTTATGATAACATAAAATTAACAATAAAAGACATATAATTCAATTAAAGTAAATTCAAAATATTTCAATTTTTGGATTGTTGAAGATTTTGTTAAAAAATTAATTGATTAAAAAACTTTAATGACTTTTAAAATAAAACAAGGTAAAAATTAAATCAATTATTTTTTTTATTTTTTTCATATTTCTTCTCCTCACCGAATTTCATTTTTAGTGAGAAAAAGAAGTGTACAATATAAAAAAGACAAGTGATTACTAACTAACACTGAAAAACTTAAACATGACAGTATGACCTAAAATTTGCTATAAATACCTCAAAATCATCAACACAAATAAATAAATATAACAAACAAATTAGATCAAAATGAAAAAACTATACATTTAACATCTAAATCTCAACTTACAGATCCATAATTAATTAAAACATTAAGTAATAATTTTTAAAAAAAAAAATAAATCCTGATTATTATATTGGATATTCTCAATATAAATCTGGAATTGATTTTTATTTATTTGTTTACTTTTTTTTTTAATTTTTTTATCAATCTCATATTATAAAACTCTTCCAATATATTTTTTTATTTTATATAACTTTTTTTAAAAGTTTCTTTTTATTTTCTCAATTATTCTTTTTAATTCTTTTTTTTGTTTTTCCTACCAAAAAAAAAAAAAAAACTTCAAATATACCCGATTCCAAAAGATTTAATTTAGTTCCTATATTAATTGTTAATTTACCATTATTAATCAATGTCTGTAATTTGATCTATGTTATTCCTCATCAATAAAAAAATAAATGAAAAATTGATTTTTTACCCTTATTTTACTTATTCTCAACTCTATTTTCAAGTATATATTATACCATAATGATAGTGCTTTAATAATAATAAAAAAAGAAAGTCTAATATCTTTTTAATACTGAAAATTTTATTGTCAAGCCTTTTTTATGAAAATTTCGAATTTGTAAAGTAGAAAAGATTTTAGAAATAACCAATTGTTGAAAATAAAACCTAAATTTTAAATTTGAATAAAACGAGATTTAATGACTCAACTTTCTTTTAAGCCAATAAATATGGTATATTTCATCAAAAAATCAAATCAACAAAAAAAAAAATCAAATTTTCTCCATGAATAAAAATTCAAACAAATTACAAATATAAGACAATTGTTCTAATTGGTAAAAAATGCAACAAAGAGAAAAAGGTTCAAAATATTTCAATTAAAAAAAATATAAATTACAAAAAATTCAATAAAATTAAAAAAAAAAAGTCTCAAAGAATTCTCAATGACAAAAATTCAACTTTAAAAAATTGTCAATTGATTCTTTTCTTGTTTTGTATTTCCTAATATTTAAATTTTAAAAATTTGAAAGAAATTGTTTTCTAAAAGTACAAAAACAATCGATTTAATTTAATCTAATTTTAGGTTAGATTGTAACCTTCTACATTCACCACATTCAGGTTTTTTTTTTTTACATTCTTGAGGATAAAAATAACTATATAGTAAAACGAAAAACATGAAAAAAAAAAAATCTTCGAAATATAAAAATTCCCAAAGATCAACACTTCAAAACCAACATAGTTGTTTTCAAAATTATATATCACAACCATTCAAATTGTAAATTGAGTGTCTGTCTTTTCGGCTTTTTTCTAAAAATGACCTCTTTTTGTTTGCTAATTTTTGGAAATTGATCATGATTCACATGTTGATTGATTTTTAAATGGTATTAGGCACTTTTAAAAATTGCTAAAAAATATCTTTTTTTCATTTCAAATAAAAATTATTTTTCTAGCCTTAATGAACCGACCCTTAAAATATATAAAACAATATTTTTTATTTTGTATTTCAATATATCACAATTGAGAAATTAATTTATTTTAAATTTCATTCTTAAAATATTGAAGAAATAAATAATTATTATTGGGAATAATAATAAATAGGAATAAGAAGAATAAATTATTTCCAAACTTTGACTACACCATCTCTTGAACCGGAAATCAAAAATTTGCTAGGGTATTCTAATAGATTAATTGAAGTAATTGCGTCTCTATGTTCTGCCTTCAATTTCGATACTCTTGATTTCAAATTTTTAGATTCTTGCTGGTGTCTAATAAAACGAAGTTCTTGATCGTCAATTTCTTTAGGATAAGTAGAATAAACTGCAACTTCTTGTTGGACACTGCTATTAAATTCAATTTCCTTATCTATTGATCCAGAAATTGTATAAGAATTAGTAATTTTGGTCAAGTCCCAATATCTAATTATTGCGTCTGATCCGGTTGTGATCATAAAAGATTTATCTTTTGCAATCCACGAAGTTTGCATTGTATTGAATTTTTTTTTCTTCTTTTTAATGTCATTAGAATAATCATCTATACTATCGCTATTTTCCTCATCAGTAGTCGAAGAGGATGGCAAAATTTCACCAATCCCTTGGCTTTTTCGATCTGTATTTTTATAATACTTGTATTTTGTTTGACCAAAAACATTCTTTCCCTTGTCTTCGTTATCTCCCTTCTCCTTCCCCTTCTTCTCCCTCTTCTGATCCTGATTATTTATTTGAAATTTTCTATTATTTTTTTGATTAGAAAGTTTTAAAGTCAAATTTTCAACATTTTTAATAGAATCAGGGATTGATTTTAATTGGCTTTTCCCTTTTAAAATTAGATAAACATTTCTACATTTTGATTGTTGGACATTCCAAACACTAACTTCGTTATCCCCTGTTGTAACTGAAATCCAAAATTTATGGTATGAAGTATAATAATAACTAATATTAAAAATCTTAGTTTTTGATGGGTGTCTCCAAGTTTGGAAGGGAATCAAAAAACGAAGATCCCAACATTGGATATAACCCAAATAGGTCCCCACAACTAACCAATTTGAACCCGGTTCGATACAGAAGCAAGAGATTAAACCATAAACCAAATTTTGGATCGATAGTAAAGTTAAAGGATTCTTTGGAAGTTTTCAAATCCCATCCATACAGCGAGCCAAATTGTGTAGCATAAATTAACAAGTACTCTGCGGAAGTTTCAATATATTGGACATCAATGATGGCACCTTCATTAGGATTTTTAATTACGGAGTTGATCATTTTGTATTTTCTGGAATGATGTTTCTCTTCGTAGGTATATTCAAGATCAGACAAATGTATTGTGCCAAAATCAGAGCTTGATGCAATTAATTGTGAATTATTCAAAATGGCAATCCCAGTGATTCTTCCCCTTTGGTTTGAATATGTACATTGAGACTTGTTTGTCTGATCTTTTTCAATTTATTCCGAACTCCAAATTTTGACAGTTCCATCATTACTTGCCGTTGCAAAATAATATTGATCAGGCGAAACCACGATTTTGTTAATTGATCCACTATGTTCATGTAAATGCGTTGCCAAAATGCCCTTGGGCCTCCATCCACATAAGGAATCCCCATTATATTTTCTTAAATAATAATTCGGGTTGCGCCTTTTACGCGAATTATTTAAACTGTTGCTTTTTTTATGAGTTATTTTTGATTTACTTTTGTTCTTTGTTGTTGAATTATGATCATAATTATTTTTTTTATTCTTTGAAGAATTTTGCCTTGATAATAATTGGTTGTTCCTTCTTTTTTGTTTAAATTTATTAATAAAAAACTTTGAATTTTTTTGGACATAATTTTTTATATTCTCTTCCAATTCGCAATCAACCTTCTTATTGATCCATTGATCCCTTATTTTTTTTTCTTCCATAATTGATCGGATCATTTCATTATCGAATATTGAATTACCTGTGATCCCAAATAATGAATCGAGGTTTAATTCTTGATTTAAATTTGAAATATTTTTTTTTTGATATTGGGTTTTATTACTACTACTACTATTATATTTTCTACTTTTTCTGTATTTTTTTTTTAAATTATTATTATTTTTGTAGTTACTTTTATGACTATTATTCTTACTATTATTGTAATAATTATTATTATAATTATTATTATTGGCATAAGATCCAAATAAAATATTATATTAGGAATTTTTTTTTTATTAGTATTTGAAATGTTTTTTAGCACCTTTGTTTCATTGAAATTTGTATTATTTTGAATTTGTATGGGGCAATTTACAGTTTCTAAATTAATATTATTTTTTAATTCAATTTCAAAATTCAAATAATCACTATTATTATCATTATTATTATCAATATTTCGGCTGCCAAGACTATTGTATTTACCACTACTGCTATTACTGTTGCTATTGACGGTGCTATTACCACTAGTATAATTTTTGTAAACTATTTGTTTTAAAATCATGTTATTTTTTAAATTTGAATCGACTGTTGGCTTTCTTTTATAATCGTGAGATTCTTTAATAATGTATTCTTTCAAGCAAACAATTTGGATTATTTCATCAAATTCATCAACCAAAGGAATTTTTGGCTTTGCTTTTCATTAATTCAAGTTCATTTAATGTTTTGTTTTTTTTATTTTGTTTTAATTCCTTTATTTTGTGTAAATAGTTATTTTTATCATGAGAATTATTTGCAAGAGATTTTTCTTTTTCCAATTCCTTTTTTCTATTTTTCTTTTCGGTTTCAATTTTTCTAAATTTTCGTAAAAATTCTTCTATTTCATCAAAATTAAATTCCTTATTTTCAAAAGTTTCTTGTATTATTTTTTCATATCTGCTTTGGTTAAGAGGAGTTTTTAAAACTGAAAGTATATTTACCTTTGTGGGATCAATTATTTCTTTTTTTAACAATGGCTGCAATTCTGGTATTAAAAAGCAATGAATATCAGTTTTGGAAAATTTTTTTTTCACTTCTGAAATAAAGGATAAAGTAGAATTCCGAATCCAAACATTGGGGTGAGCAAGTAAAGGAATGATTTTTTTCGACAAATTAATCAAGTCAAATTTTGAATAAAAATTGAAATTTACTAAAATACTTATAACATTTAGGGTCTTTTCAACAAATTCCTCCCTGTCATGCAACGATTGCTCAATTAGCGGCATCAAAAAGATTTTTAACGTCTTTTCTCCAATGTAGGAGCATATTTCGATGATCTTTTCTAAAAATAATGATCTTAATTTCCAATTACGATCATTTGGTATTGTGGTCAATAGAGGTAAAATGGCTTCGTTTGTTAATTCATAACCAAAAAATATACACAATTCAATAACGTTTTGTAAGATCATCATCTTGACAGCCGATTTGTCAGTTAACAACTTTGATACTATGGGCACAAACATTTTTTGTAAAGTTTGGATCTTTTTTTCATATCGTTTGTCGTGTTTTAAATCCTTATTTCTCAAGGACAAATCTAAAAAGGTTTTTGATAAAAATGCAAATTTCGAAACATATTGTGCAAATACAACTCGGACTTGTAAATCTTCATCAGAAATAAAATTAGAAAATGCTGGGATTAAATAATCACTAAAAATGCTTTGATTGTTTGAGTCTATTTCATTGATTAATTCTAAAATTTCACATAATCTAATAATGGAATTGCGTCTTATATCAACTTCAGTGTCATTAAATAAACTCACTAAATATGGAACAATCCTTTCCAATTTAATTTCATCACTAACATAATAACTTATTTTAGTCAGTAATTTTAATCCTTTTATTTTCTCTTCAGGTTTATATGAATTTCGAATTGAAGATAAAATAATGTTAATAATTAATAGCATACCAGATATTTTTGTTTTTTACAATTTCTCATTTTTTGCTTTTAAATTTTTATAGTTTTTCTCATGAATTGAGATCATCGCAAGCGGGACAGATACTCCTGTTTTTTTTGATTCTTCAAGTGCTTTTAAAAAATCTGAATTATGAATGGATAGTGATAAATTCTCCTGAAAATTTTTCTCAATTTTTTTTTGATTATTATTTTCTTCTTCAGATTTGTCAATCATTATTGAGTTATCTTCAGAATCAAATTCAAAATTTTCAATTTCTTCATTACCAAAATTCCATTCGTCTCCACCACCACAATAATCACTGTCATCACCATCGTCATCTTGCTCTTCTTTGTCATCATCTTCGTAATCATTATCAATTTTATTTGTATTGCTTTTTAATTTTTCAGAAAGAGTGTTTTTGTTTTCATTTTCCTTATTAGTGTCCTTTTTTTCTTCATTTTCATTTTCATTTTTATTTTCATTTTTATTTTCTTTGTTTTTATCCCTTTCTGTTTGGTTTATTTCTTCTTTTTCATTTTGAATTCCATTTTCATTTTCATTTTCTTCATTTTCCCTTTCTTTTTCATTTTCTATTTCTTTTTCCTTTTTTGTTTGGTTTATTTCTTCTTTTTCATTTCCTTTTCAATTACCTTTTCATTTTCATTTTCATTTTTATTTTCATTTTTATTTTCATCTATAATTTCTTCGTCATTAAAAATAATATTCCATTTATCTAATTTTTCATTTTTATTTTTTTCTTTGTCAAAAGTAATATCAAAATCTTCAGAACTGTATTCTTTGTTTAATGCTTTTAAAAAATTGATTGATTCTAATAAAAAATCATCTGTTTCATTCATAGAAAGTAGAGATAATGGTAAAAGATTTTCTTTTTCCTTTTCCTTTTCCCTTTCCTTTTTTTTTTCCTTTTCCATTTCTATTTCCTTTTCCTTTTCCTTTTCCTTTTCATTTTCCTTTTTATTTTCCTTTTCATTATTTTTTTCTTTTTCATTATTTTTCCAATCCTTTTTGCTAATATTTTGTAAAGAATGAGAAATTTGATTAAAATTTTTAGAAATATCGCTAATTTTTTCACCAGGTAAATAAAAACATTGTTTAGCCATGAATTCTCTTAAAAATTTCGAAAAATAAGTTGGCCAAATTTTACCACTATATTTTTTAAAATACCAACTTGCGTTTTTTCTTTTTTGAGGATCAATATTGATCATTCTTAAAATCATTTCACGGATTAATGGATATTTAATTTTGGAAATTTTTGTAAAGGGATCAAATTCACCTTTTTTATAACTCAACAAATCAGAAATTAAAAATAAGGGTTCACTTTCTAAATACATTTCTGCGATAACACATCCTAAAGAAAAAATGTCCATAGCTGGAGTTAAGCCTTGTGATCTTTCAACAGGATCATCTTTTTCTATTTTTTACGATATTCGTTTGAATTACAAAATCTTTCTGGCGCAAGATAGCAAAACCTTGTTCCCGAGGTATAAAAATAATATGAAAAATTTATTGTATTGTCTTGGGGTAAATAAACAGGTTTAAATGTTGCTAAATCAACTAAATTAACCCACATAAAGGATGTAACCATAACATTTTGCGTTTTGATATCCCCATGACAAATGCCTACTTGTTTGCTTTGCTCTAATGCGACTAATAATTGATATAAGATCCATCTTTTTTCTAAATTTTTTAAAAATGGTCTGGTACTGTTTGTTTTCATTTATAATGAAATATAGAATCAAGAAAAACATATATGGATATTAAAAAAAAGATTAAAAAAAAATAAAGTTATTTGGTTTTTTTTTTGAGTAAAATTAAAATTTTATTCACAATGTTTGAATGTTTTCCATTTTAGTATATTTAAGATTTAAAAATTCTTTGAGGAACTTGGTTTACATAAACAATAATTTTTTTCAAATCTTTTGTATATAAACCTATGAGTTTTAAATATGTTAATATTTTCATTTTTTTTTTTGTATCTTAAACTTTAAATGGATCAAATTAAATATTACAGGACAAATAAAAAAAAAAAAAAAAAAAAAAAGTGTTATAGGATTTAATATCTTGGGGGTCTTAAAAGCCAAGGTATCACTCTTGTAACCTCCCTTCTATGGAAAAATGTATCAAAAGTACTAAAACAATGAAATGGGGATAATTTATTGAATAATCATAAGATATAACACAGAAAAAAATAAAACAATAAATGTTCTTAAGGGAAATGGAATAATTTCTTTTATATATAAATGAACCTTTTAATATGAGAGTAATGAAATCTCAAAGAAAATGTATGTAAGGGCTTTTTACCAACAAAAATTTTGATATCAGAGTGGTTTTGATGGATATACTTATGAAATAATACAAAAAAAAATTAAAATTAAAAAGATAGAGCAGTAAAGAAGAAACTTTTGGATATTGTGCTGTTATTGAATAGTAAAGGAACGGATACAAGTAATTTTCTCAGATAAGTTCATAATTTATCTAGAAAAATTTAAGAAAAAAGGTAATATGTGAAGACCAAAAGATAGAAAGAAATTTATTTTTAAATATGAGTACTTATCATGGGAAATTTTATATAGTCAAGTGTGTGTATTTTTTTGGAGCAATATATTAATAATGAGAAAAGCCAATTAATTCCTATATAAGGATTTTTGAAAAGCGCAAAATATTACCAAATTATCCAAATTAAAATTTCATAAAAAAATAATAATTAATATTTTTTTCTGCAACAATACCATACAAGATCCTTTCCCATAACACATCAAAATCATCACATACCTTTTTTCGAGAAAAACTATTTACAGCCTCTTGATTGAGTTTCTAATTCACAAGATTTAAATCCAATCATAAATCTGTTTGTCTGTGTTATTAAAAAGAATCCTAAATAATATTAAAAAAAATTATAGAGAGTTAAAGATTTCTGCAATTCAATCAGGAAAAAATCTTGACCTGAAAATTACAAATAATTGAATTGAATATATAGATTTAAGATTAACCCAAGTTAGAAAGTTAATAGTACGACAAATTCATAATTAAATATAAATAATTTGATTTTCATTTGTTCATTAACAATTTTTAAATCTAAGCCAAATTTTAAAATTAGTGGAAAAAACTTTTTTATTATTATTTTTTTCTTTTTTCATTTGTCTTTCAAAAAATACAATGATTACACAATATTTTTATTTATTAATCTTTATTGGTTATTATATCTAAACACGTTAGTAAAATACCTTATTATTCAAAAAAAAAAAAACAATTAAACAAATTTTTTACTGATGAAAAATCTGCCCCTATTTTTGAAATTAAGCTTAAGTATTTATTTTCTTTTCTTTATATCTTTATATGATAGTAGATATTCTTGAAATTAAATATATACTTGGGCATCAACATAAAAGAAAAATATAAATACACTGCAGATTTTAAATATATTTATATTTTCAGCAATACAGTTGAATATTTTATGATCTTTAAAATCATAACTATATTATTTTAAACTAAAATTAACAAACTTTTTGGTTCAATTTACATTTTTTTATATCTTCTAAACCAACTTTCAAAAGATTTTTTTCAAACAAAGTTCTTGTTTTCAATTTATTTAAAGTTTTCTTTGTATTTCGGATTGAAAAAATTCAATCTTCCAAAGATCATAAATACAACTTCGAAAATATACAAAAAAATTGAAAACATTTTTATGAATTTATCGGTAATTGCCATATTATTTTAATCTAAAATTTCTTAGTCTTGTTTTCTTTCTATTTTTTTAAAAATAATCTGATGTTGTGAATTTTGAATCCATCCTAATTTGATAAGTCTTGGAGAAAATAATTTTTGAAGATTTTGTTTTTTCTCCAAACAAGGTAAATCTTTTTTCTTGGGTCAATTTAAGTGAAAAAGAAATTTATTATTGCTTGTTTATCATTGTTTTTTTGTTAGCTTTGTCTTTTTCTGTTAAAAATGCTAAAATAAGTAAGACAAAGAAAATAACAGGTATTTTGCTTCTTTAGAAATCAAAAACAAGATAAATATTTTCACAGGTTGTATAAAAGAATAAGTATCTCTTTTTTTTTTTGCTTCTTTTTGTGGGCTATATTTTTGAATTTTCTTTTTAGAAGGTTAGTTACATTAGTCCTCACCAGTGTCTAGTATTTGAAGAAGATCACTTAAACACATCTATCATTCCTTTTAATAAACAACTTTTTTTACTTTCAAGTTTTTGGTGCATCATCTTATAAAAGCTTCTTGGAAATGAAAAAAAAGGTGATCATTTAAAAAAGAATTGAATTAATAACAAAACTCTTCTTTTGGAGAGTTGTCAGTTTTTCGAAAAAGAAATAGGTAAGAAGGAAAGAAGAAAAAAATTTGGAATTACTTGAAGCGATCCCGAAGGTTGGCATAAAAATAAGGTCTTATCAAATAGATAGCTTTTGTTGTTTCTTGATAAATATCAAAAGGGAGAATATTTTTGAATTCAATCTTTGAAAACAAAGCGTTAATCTCTTGTAGTTTTGTTAAATAAGGCTGAAGGTTAAATATTTTTTCCATTTTGGGATAAGCTTTCACAACAACAGAACCAAAATTTTCTTTAATCATTTTGGATGCACGGAGGAATCTATTGTGTCCAATCTTTGTTTTAAAAAGATAACCATTTAGATCATGGAAATATCATTGGTGACTACTTGCTAATTGGTTTCCCATTTTTTTGTTTTTTATTGAACCTAGGTTCTCTTTTTGATTATGTGAATTCCCAAATGAGTGAAAGAAAAATGTTCTTGATGAGTAAAAATCGAAAAATAATAAAAAAAATGATTCTTTTGTTAAGGTGGTAAATCCTCAATGAAGTTCGGAGGGACAGGACAAAAAAAAAAAAGATTCTTTTCTAATAGTTAATTTAAATAGAATCTTTTATTAGGGATTAAAATACTGTTATTTGAATAATAAATGTAAAATATTTCATCTGATTATCTATTTTTAATTAGGAAATCTTGGTTTTGTTACAGTCAGTTTCACTTTTAAGGCACAAACTTTCAACGAAATTTAAAGCACAATAAAAATCTCAAATTAAGGCACAAAATTTTTGATTCTAGTAAAATAATTTGTAAAAAAAAAAATTCCAAATTTTGTGCCTTAATTTGAGATTTTTATTGTGCTTTAAATTTCGTTGAAAGTTTGTGCCTTAAAAGTGAAACTGACTGTAAAACATTCCATATTTTATGAATAAAAATAAATCACAATTTTGTCAATTCTAAATAAAAATATTTAAATATCATCAAAGTTATAGACCATTTTCTATGGAACTGCTCAGCCTATGAAAATAATCGGAAAATCTGGATTTCTGAATTAGAAAAAAATAATTTTTCACTTATTTTAAATAATAATAATATTTATAATATTATTAATAAATAAGATTCAATATCTTTATTAGCTTTAGTAGATAATAAGACTATGTTTGAATCTATTATACGATTTCTAAATTCAAGTTTAGGAATTCGGGCAAACAAGAGGAATTCTAAACTCCTCCCTGAAATTACAATAAAAAATATCACTTTTTTTTTTTTAATTTTGGAAGACAGAAAATTAATTTCCTCTGAGTTTCCGTCATGTTATAGGAATTCAAAAGAATCGAGTAAAATCTTAAATTTTACTCGATTCGCATGAATTTTGGAAAACCACAGTTAAATTTTTCTTGATATTTCTGTTTATTTGGAAAATCGATAGATTCTCGTTGTTTTTTTTTGAGTTTTCTATTTATTTATGAAGTGTTCTAGGTTTTTTTTATTTTAGAAATAAACTGAAAATTTATTAAAATTTTCGGTTTATTTCTAAAGTAAAAAAAAACCTAACGAAAATCAATAGATTTTACAAATAAAATAGAAAACCTCAAAAAACCTAGAACACTTCACAAATAAATAAAAACCTCAAAAAAACCTAGAAAACTTAACATATAAAACAGAAAACAGTAAGAAAAGCTATTACTCTAAGATATTTACATTATTTTTAAATTTTTGTTTAGAAATTTCAATAAAAAATGATAAAAATATTATCTTTTTTAATTAATTTTGAAAGATCTTGATTTTTTAATCTAATAATTATTAAAATCTTTTTTGAAAAAACTGGAACAAAAATATTTTCTTTTTTTAATTGAAAAAACAAGATTAATATATTTTTTCAAACTATTAAAGCTTTTTTAGATTTCTTTTTTTTTTGTATATCATAAATTTGTAAGAATTACAAAGTAGTAATTAAGAGCAATATCGATTTATGGTGAAGTTATTGAATGATATTGATTGGTTAGTACTTTTTTACTAATAGCACACTTGAAGGAAAAATTATTAGGATAAATATCTTTTTAGGTTTATTTTTTATCATTTAGTATCATAATTATTTATGAGAGAACAATTAATAAAAAAAAAAAATAAACATTTTTTTATTATTCAGAAAATTTATTATAATCAGTTTAAAACTGATTATTAGAGTTTTAAAAAAAAAATAAATGACTGCGTTTACACTGTTTATAAAGAATTCATTTGTAATGTCAATCCTTAAAACAGAAAACTTTATTGAGTATAAATTCCAAAAATATCATTGAAAAATAACAGTACTTACTATTTTAAAATGGCTATTGTATCATTATCTGAAATATCTGATTTTTATAAAATTTTTTTTTGAAGATTTAATTCAGTATAAATTGAATTAGATGACCAGGTTGACTAACATATTGAAATATAAGAGTAATTTATTATAGAATTTTTTTTCATTAAATTGAAAATTAAATAACTTTTGATCATAAAAATTGTAAACTTAAAGTATTTTATGAAGATTATTGTCCCTTAAGAACTTCCTTTACAATTTCCCAATTTTTTTTAAATCGTTTTAATTCAATCACATTCAAATTGGAAAATCAATAATCATCAAAATATTCTCCAATTAGGATTTATAAAAACATTTTAAGTGAATTTTTTTAATAAAAAATGAACCAGATATTTTTAGATATGTAAACCCGAAAACCTTATTAAAAAGTAAGAAAAAGAAAAAGAAAAACAATCACGATTTTCTTCACTAAAAAATGACCATTAATTCAAACACTCAAACAACAACTCTAACTTTTGAAGATCACATTACCTCTAGATTATCTACAATATGGCTACTTGAATTGATCCATTATCTTCTAAGAAATTAAAACATTTCTTACAAAGAATTTGTATCTTTCTCATTTTTTTTTTTTTTTTGGTCTTGGTTCCGTTGGTTGATTTTATTTTTTCTTAAATTGAAGTTTCCATTGTTTTCCTGGGGATACTGTTTACTCTATTTTATATTTTGAAAGAATTTCCACTACCTTATAACTAAACACTTTGGATTGATTGTGTGATATATTTTTTTGTGTTGTTTTTGTTTCTCTCAAATATCTCAATTGTTTGTTTCAATACAAATTTGGATGGTGTTGTGGGAAAGGTTATTGGGATATTATGAATTCAGGTGTGTGAAGGGAAATTAAATAATCAAAAAGTGGTCATTTTTTGTATCAAAATTTATAAAACAATTTTTTGTAGCTGAGAAAAAATTTAATATCTTTTTGAGGAACATGTAAATTTTCGTGAATTCTATTCAACACCAAAGAATTTGCCAGTCTTTTTGTAAATAGTAACCTAACCAGAAAAAAACATAGAATTCATCCAAATTTTTTACCATTTTTCTCAATTTTACCTTCTTAGATGAAAATATCAAATCCCCTAAACTTAATTCAAATATCAAAAATAAATAATATCAAACTTCTCAGTAATGCTTCAAGTTTGTCATTTTCACCTAAGAAGAAATATTCTCAAAAAGTTGTTTTTTTCCAACCTTCTTTTTCATTTTGAGATACTCTTACAGTATAAAAAAAGTTATTTTTTCATTCTTTGATCTTACTAAAGAAATATCTGTGAGAATTACAAACTCTCAAACCATGATAAAAACACATAATACTCTAAATTTCAATTTCAAAGGTTGTGCCTTAAAAAAAAGGAAATTGAAAAAAATGTATTAATTGCTTGAGGAAATTTTTCTTTTATATGTACTGAGCCACCACCAAAATGAATTTTTTTGACAAATTATCCTTGTTTGTGTTGAGATCGTGTTCTGTTCTCTAAATAAGATGAAAAATTTAGGCTTATTTTGAAAATAAATTGGTAAAGATGAACTTGTCTTTTTGTATTCTGTGATTCTTTTCTTTTTTTAAGACCTTACCCCTATTTTTTTTATTTCCAATATTTATTATTTGAGAGACAAAGGTTCTAACAAAAAGAAAGGAAATAAATATCCAAAAGCTTACAAAAAGAAAAAACAAAAAAAAAAAAAAAAAAAAAAAAGAAAATTTATTTAGATTTTCTTTTTGCTTATTTTACTTTTTTTTTCAAAGTATTTTATCTTTTTTTGAATTAATATTCAATACTATTATTTTTCCATCTTTGATCTTTCAAGTATTTCTAAAAACATTTGATCTTCATTTGTGGAGGTTGTATTAGTATTTTGGTTAGTTGTGTTTTGAAGAGACATTTCCAAAACCAATTGTAATTGCTCTTCTTCTGTTAGTTGCCGATTGTTTTGGTTGTTTGTGTTTATATTTGTGTTGTTGTTTTTGTTTGTTCTTGGTTGTTGATGTGTATTTACAGGTGAAGACGATAATTCGATTGCTAATTTCATTTGTTGTTCAAAAGACAAATTGTTTGTTTGGCTGTTTTGTTCATTGCCTTGTTTCTTATTCAAATCGGATGATTTTTCTTTTTGAAAACTTTCAATTTTGTTTTCTTGATCGCTACTGTTGTTATCTTGTTCTAATTTGAGGATTTCTGCAAATTTTTTTCTGTTCTGTTTGAATTCTTTACACTTCTTTTTCATTTTTTTGTCCTCTTTTAATCTTTTACTTTTCATTCGCTTGTTTGTCATTGGTGATACAGGCTTTATCTTTTTTCTTTTACACCGATCAAACCAATCTAAAATGGAGTCTCGCTCATACGTAAAGCCATCAGAGGCCACTACAGGATCATCGAAAATGGAAAAAGAGATCGGTCCTAAAAGCTCTTCTGGGATTTTAATAACTTCTTCGGGTATTTCGTCCTCTGAGTCCGTGTCACTGACTCTTTCATACTTGTGTTTACTTTTGACTTTCTTTTTTCGTCTTCTTGTTTTTGTTGACATAGATTAAAAGTGTAAAAAAATGATTTATTTTGGAAAAATCAAAGATTTAAAGTTTTAGTCAATTTCCCAGTACTAAGAGAATAATAGTTTTTACTTTATGAATACTATTTGTTGCAAAACATTTAAAACAAAATATTCATTCAGCTTTCCACAATTAGAATTTTAAAATCATAGTAACCATTTCAAATTTTTATTCTAAAAAAAAAAGCTTAATTTATTAATTTCTGTTGAATTGGGGAACTGGATGATTTTTTTTAATTCTAGGAATGTGGTTTTTTTGAAAAGCCGAATGTAAATTTTGATCTTTTTATTTTAAAATTAACAGTAATTCCAAAAAACTGAATTTTTCATTGAGAAGAACAATGTTTGGATGAAAAAACAGTTTTTGGGTGAGCAATTCTTAATTCAAAACAAAAAATGTAATATTTATATGAACCAAAACAATTTTTTACTCGGAGAATCTGAATACTATTTGTTTCAAAATAATTTACAAAATTTTCATACAACTTTCCACAAATAGATTTTTTAAGAAATCATCTAAAATATCAAAATTTTAATTCAGAAAAGAAGACTAAATTGTTCCTTTGACTTTTTGAGAATTAGGAACTTTGATTGAATAATAATTCTTGAGATGTGTATTTTTTTGAAAAGTTGAATGGAAATTTTGATCTTTTAATTTTAAAATTAACATGAAATTCAAATAAAACAAAGTTAATGTTTGGAACAAGATTTAAAAATTAAGATTTGGTAGGAGCAATCTTTTTGGTTATTTTTTTTTGAATATTTTAAACTTTTTTTTTTAATTTTTAAATTTCCATTAGATATACATTGGATTAGAACAAATAAAATTGAATATGCTGATATTGGTTAAAATAGTCCCACAAATAGCAATTGATATATATTTTTTTGTGATAATATTTTTATATTATATCTAAAAAAAGTTGGATTATATAAGAAAAATTATCTTTTTTAGATTTGGGAAATAAAAAGTCATGGAGTACATATTTTTTTAATAATTAGAAATTACTAAATCAATTATTTATCATATTTTGCATTTTTTTTTAGATATTTTGATTTCGAATTGAGATTATAAGGGTCTATTCATCTCGGAAAAAAAAAAAAAAGTTTTGATTTTATTTCTATTATTTGAAGAGATCTAAAAAATTACATTTCAAAAATTAAATTAGTTGAAATTTTCTAAAAATAAATCAATATTTATTTTAGATCTCTTATTATGAACGTGTAATAACTAAAACTTTTACAATTTCCACAGTGGTGTCATGTAATTCTATAAAGATATTAGATTAGTTTTTTCAAAATATAAATTTTTTATTTGTGGAAATATGAGTAAATAATTTTTGGATAACTACAGATAAGAAAGAGATTAGAACTCTAAAATGATTAAAGTGGTATTGTAGTTGTTACTGGAAGATATTGGAAATAAAAAAATTATTAGGCAAAGTTTGTAAAAGTTTTGAAAGTTCTTATTTTCTATTCTATTTATATAAAATAGGAAGTATTTGTGAAAAATATCGTTGAGTTTTAAAATTGTTATTTAATATTATTTTAAAAGACTGTATTTTTTGGAAGATTTTTTTTACTCTTCATAAATCTGAAAAGAACATTTCTCTCGACTATTAAGAATTTTATGAAAATATTTTTATTCCTGGAATTACATTGTTAATTCAAATACAAGAGTCTAAATAAAAGGTGACTCTTTTTTAATTATAAAGTTTGAACTTTGGTAAATTTAATTTCTTTATTGAAAAGAATGTACATATAAAAAGAACATTTTTTTTTTTTCGTTTTGATTAAAAAATAATCTCATTTTCAAATATATATTCTTTGGTATCTTTTTTTGAAGTAAAAGAGAAAAGAGTTTATTTTTTAAAGATTTCATAAGAAAAAAAAAGAAAATTTAAAAAATTTATAAAAAAAAACATTTTTTTACAATATCAAGTCAAATCAGTTTTAGAGGAATGTTCAAAATCAAATATAATTAATAATAATCAATATATACTAGCTTTTAAATTTGTTCTTTTTCTTTAGAAAAAATGTTAAAAAAATATAAAAAATGAGGCTATATTTTTCAATTCTACCACATTTGGTATATTTAATATTTTTTTTGGGTGTTTAAAAACAAATCTCTATGAAATAAAAGAGAAAAACGAGAGTATCGGAAATTTGGATGATCAAATTTGTCTCTCAGGGATTTTAAACCAAGTTTTTTCTTAATGGCAGATTTAATATTTATCTTTAATAATTCCAATAATCCAGTTGGAGATCTTTTGATGTAAAAATTCGTCAAAGTTCATTGAAAAATCATCATTTGGTTTTTTTTTGTTAAATTTTTTTGGATGTCATGTTGTGTAGATTTAGATCCTTACTTGGAAAAATCAATAGCAACCCATATTGTTTTATTTGTTCAACAATCACCAGTTATATTTCCTTGCTTTGGATCTCCTTCCAGATTCCAAATAATGAGATTGTTTTAGTGCCAGGGTGATATTAATAGTCGTTCTTTGAGCTTTCAAATATCATCTTATATCACTTCTTAAAAAATTGTATTTTTCATTCATCCAGATCAAACTCACATTATTACCATATTAGGTGATTGTCTCCAAATCAAAACAATAAAGACAATTATTGGATTACTATAAAATGTTTTTTCTATTGATATATTCCCCAAGTTTTCAATAAAAAAAAAAAAAAAAATTAAATTCCAATTTCCCCAACAAATCAAAAATTCTATGTAATTTAATCGGATCTATTACCCACAATACAAACAACTTTGATTTTTTTTCCTGTTATTTGAATAGTATTAAAAGTATGTTATAATTTAATTTTTTTTCGTTTACACATTTATACAAAACTTCTGAACACCAGAGTTAAAAAAGAAACAATTTATCAATTATTTGAAAAAAAAAATTGTATTTTTACTTAAAATAAAGAATAAATTCTTCTCTAAATTTTATAAATAATTATCTTTTTTTAAAAAGATTGCAAAATTTAAAATATTTTCCCTTTAAAAAAAAAAAAATTATGTTAATTTTTTATTATAAATAATTTAAAAAATTATGTAATAGAAAATTTTAGTATTAAATAATCTTGTTGGACATTCAATTTGAATTTATGAAATTAAAGGATAATATCATAAAAACGAAATCAAAAATCAAGATTAAAACAAGAAAAAAGAAAAAATGTAAATAATAACATCAATAACAATATGGTTCGTTACACAGTAAAGTTGGTATTTTTATTAATTACAAGTTTTGTGATTAAAAAAACAGCTTGTTTAACCCGCAAGTGTTTTTAGCTTTCATTTATTATTTTTTTGTTTCAGTTTTCCCTATATTAATTTAATTAAAAATAATGAAAATAAGAAAATGAAAGTGTAAAAAGAATACAAAAGATATTAATGATTATATTAAAAATAAATTTATTATTTAATCGTTAGAATAAATTAGTTTATATGTCTTAATATAGGGGTATAATGTTTTTTTTAAAAGAATTTGTTTTTATTAATATAAACATTTAAATTTGATTTAAATACAGTTTAACTCGACTCTTGATTTAATATTTTGATTTCAATAAACTCCCAGAATATTTTGCTCAAAATTTGAAAAAAATCAAAATATTTTCAACGTTTTATTATTTTTTTGTTACTAAAATCAAATTAATTTAAAGTTCAGTCAAAAGGGTGAAGTTTTAGCTTGTTATTATTTGAAATTCGAACAAATAAAGAAAACTATTTTATTTTTTTTTCTAAAAATTGAAATTTCATTTAATTTCTTTCTTTAAAAAATACAAATCCTTTTTTTTCTGTACCGATCGAAACACGCACCACCAAAACTGAAACAATTTTAAAACCGAAATTGAAAATTAAACTAAAGCTTTCTATGAGTTGAGGAAATTAAATTTCTCTTTTTTGTTATTTTCTTCAATCAAAAAAAAAGATAAAATCTAATTACTACCAATCATTCAAGTTACAAATGCTTTTATTTCCGAGGACTATTTGTAATTTCTTCAAACCCACTTGGTAATAAATAATCTCAAAAAGTAAATCTCGTTAATGAAAATGAGTACCAAATCCCCGATGTCTATTGAAGATTAATTTTTTTAAAGAAAATTTCACTCCAAAAAAAGCAATTAAATCCTGTGTTCCAGTCTTGCTCTAAACTAAATAACATTTTATATCCTTTAGAATTTGAAATTGAAATGGTGATTTTCCAAACTTACTCTGACTAAATATCCTTTTCTACTTTCGAATTTGTATTTATAAGAGAAGTTTTTCAAAAAATTATTCCAAAAAAAATAAATATCATCTTATGTTTCGAAAATTTGTAATATTTCAAGGCATTTCGTTTTTCAAAACAAATCCATTATGAATAAATCTCTTATGATCAAAAAACCGAGTATCTAAACTTTTTTAACCTTGTTAAATTCAAATTTCAACAAGTAACTCTTCATTCAATTCCAAATTAATAGATTTTTAATTATGTTTTCACTATGAGCAAAAAATGTTTCAGCTTATCTCTCTTTGAATTTTTTTTTCTTTATTAGTTTATTGATCAACATTTCCCATTCAATTTTTAATATTCACATAAGAGTCAATATTATTTTTGATGTTGTTAGCTGGAAATTAGAAAAAATAAAAAAATACCGAAATTGTAGCGAAAGACATCACTAGTATGAAAATTTAAAATTGAAAAAAAAAGTTAGACAAAAATACAACTACAATTATCATTTCCATCCTTGTTAATCGAATTTATTCAAAATATAATCAACATTCCAGTTCTTAAAATTCTTGAGGCTGTTGTGTTTATTGTTTTTAGTATAACCAACATTTTTAAAAGTCTCTAGTCTAGAAAAAAGGTCTAGTTTTGGGGTAAAAATTTTTAAATGGATGTGACAATGAATTTTCTTTAAACTCATCTTTAATATATTTTTTTGAAGAGATAATAACTAATAGTTTTGAAAACAAATATATTGTATCAAAATATGTAACAAACATGATCGGTGAAATACAATTTCAAAAATCTTTATTGTAAATTAAAAGATTGTTGCTTTTTAATTCAAGGTTTTAAAGGAAATTTAAAAAAAAGGAAAGATCTGTTTTAAAAAAAAAAAAACTTCACTTTTTTCTTTTGTTGAACAAATAACAATTTAAAAAGAACCAAATAAAAGGTTGGATTTAATTCTTCAGGTTTCTAATGAAAAAAATAGGATTTTAAAATACAAATTAAAGTTTAAAGTTTTAAAAAAATTTGAATTATATGAAAATTTTTCCACAACTGTCTGATTGTTAACTCTACAAACAAAACTTGATTTTAAGTGATATTTTTCAAAGTTTAAATTCTTTTCCAGATTTGTCTTATTTACAAAATTTAAAATTGAAATTATTGACAACCTTTTTTGACTTTATGATAAAATCGGAAATAATTTCAATTCCTCAGTATCTGTGATTTCTCCTCAAGATTTTAATAGAGAGAAAAGGTGCTCACTAAAATAGTTTTGATTAAATATAAAAGACATTTTCTGAAAGTTGCCAAATTTAAGATATGAATTGCTTAAAAAATGAAATTTTTCTTGTTTTTGAAGTTAGGTTTTAAGATCTTTCAATAAGGCTATCTTATTTCCAAACTTGTGTTTCGAAAATTACAAGGATCACAGATGAATTTAAAATAAAAAGATCAAAAAATACAATCGTCATTGATTATTAAGGACTGACTAAAATAAAGCCACCAGTGGGAGCTTATGGGTCAAAACACTGAAGAATTATGCAATTTATCTCTTGAGATCCAGAAGAACTAATAAATTTCTTAAATTTTAAATTTTTCTTGATCATATCCTTATTTGTTAGATGGTCGTAAAAACAATAACCAAAACATGTTTCTTCTAAGTCAAGTATTGTCTGTTTTCCAATGAAACCCTTTTTTAAAAATGGATTTACAACAAAAAGGAAATGGTTTGGCTTTTCACAGTTACTCCCAATTAGGGCTCTGATCAGTCAAAATTAAAATTGCTATAAAAATTTGAAATTTTAATAGTCCTTCTGTATCTCAAAAGATAAAGAATATAGTTCAACAAAATTGTAACACACGTAAGACCCTCACAGTGGCTTTATTTTTAGATAACCCTTAAGAGTCTTCAATCTTGATTGTCATTTTTTTGAAATTGAAAAAAATTTGGTAAATTTTAACACTTATAATGTTTACAATTGCCCACCACCCAAATGAAAAAAAAAAAAATTAACAAGAATTCTTCGCTTTGTCAAGCTCCTAAATTTTATTTCACAGACCTTCGATCCAACAATTGCTATTTGAAATCAAAATTATTCGAACTAAACTTGTTTTTGATCACAAAAAAGGGATACAGGTTTTAGTTTGCTGACAATTACTTTTAGAACAGCAAACCAATAATTAAATTTTTTTAAGAAACGAAAAAAAAGAGTAAATGGTTGGCTTGTAAGAATTTCTCTTCTTTTTTGTATTTTTTTTTTTGTTTAATTCTAGTTGTCTTCTATTTGATTTTTTAAAAGATCTTTTTGATGAACATTGACTCAAAGATTTAAAATTTCGAATAAACAAAAGAAATTGAAAAAAAAAAAAATAGAAAAAAAGATTTACTTATTGGAGGATAAGTTTGTTCATAAAAGATAAGCAAATCCATTAATAAATGAGAAAGTAAGGTTTCTTTTGATTTCTTTGGCATTATTTCTAACAAGTCGTCTCCTCGTCTATCAAGCCATCTGTTAATTAAATTCATCTCACCACTTAAAGTATTTGAACCAAAAATCTTGTTCATTTTCTTCAAAATAGCTTTGAAATTTGTGTTTATTTTGGATCCGCTTTCGACAATAAGGCCTTGTACATTTGTCACGAAAGTATTCATAACACTAATTACAGTTGGTTTTCGTGATTTGATTGATGGGATCTAATAGAATTTTTATTTATTTTAAAATTAAAAAAAAAAAAAAAACCAGAATTTAAAAACACAAAATTAAAGTTTTGTTCGGGTTGATGTGCAAAAATAATCAATTACAGTTGAGTTAACTTGATCCGAAAAAGAAGATTCCTTTTTTTCAGTTGTTTCGTTCCCGGTTCCTGTTCCTCCCCCTGCACCCCAATTCATCATTGGTGGCTCAAAAAGACTAGGAACAGCAAAGATTTGAAAGGACTGTGACCTATTGATAAAAAAAAAAGAGCAAGTGTGGATAGTATAAGAATAAGTTTGTTGGTCTGAAGAGGATTTTTTTATTGCAAAAAATTTAAAAGTTTACATTTTGGTAAAAGAACAATTAGTAAATCAAAATTTTTAAAAAAATGAAATTATTGCTTGTACTCAAACAAAAAAAATAGAAGAAAAATTCATTCTCGTTTTTTAATTCACAACACTTTGGTTTTTTGAAATTATTTCAAATTTTGAGGAAGTAATGATCAAAATTAAATAACTTTCAATACACAAAACTTTTTACAATTTAAGGGATTAGCGTCAACATATATTTCTCTATAATCAAAGTATGTTGTAATTGGGTGTAAATGGTATTAGTGAACCAGGGCTCAAATACTTTCTGTGACTATAAAAAATCTATTATAAATCTTATTGCATAACAAATTATAACATTTTTTATTAATGATCACTATTAGAAATTTTCATTTTGAATAATACTTTTTTTTAATTCCTTTTCCAAATCAAAAAATAGAAACACAAAAAACAGTATATGGGTATTTAATAATTTAGATTTAGAACTTCTGAAAGTAACTATTTTTATAATTTTTGAATTTCAAAGATTAACTCAATAATATTCAACATAGAAGCACAAAGACTGATTAGTTTTGGTTGCTTGTAATAAAGATACTTATAGCATCAATATATTTGCATGATTTGAGAAATAATTTGTCAAAAAAATTTATTTGGTAATTATTTAATTTTTAAAAAAAAACGAATTTTTTAGTAACTAATCTACATTTCTCCATAAATTTAAGAAAGATATTTTACAACTTTGAAGTCTGAATATTGATAATTCAACCTTTTAAATTTAAGTAAAAAGTAGATTTTATTCTGAAATTGCTGCGTTTTTTACTTATACATAGATCATTTCTAATTGATGAGATCAACAAATATTACTACTTGACTAATCGATTTTTTAGAGAAATTTGAACCATGTAGCACGAATGTGATTTAGGCCCAATAACAACATATTATAATTAGAGGCTTCTCCTTGGTAGACGCTAATCCCTTAAAACTTTTAAAAACTTTGGTATTTTACTGGAACTGACTGTATCTAGCAAATTATAAGTTTTTGAGATAATAATTAATATTTAATTCAAAATTATTTTGTGAGTAATTGAGAAAAACTCGATTCTGTTTAAGGTAAAGAAATTGTGAAATTAACCAATTTCTGATTTTTCGATTTTTCCTAGAAAATCTTAGTAGAACCTAAAAACTTTATTTTTTAAAAAAACTAGTATTGAATATAACGATCAAGGATTAAATTCATAAAGGAATCGATATCAAATTCAAATGACTAAAGCAAGAAATTCTCATTTTTAAAATAACATTTAAAAGGGCCAAGATGTAAAATCGTTAGAATTGTTTGTTTCTGTGAAGGTTTATAATAACAATTTGATTTTTACAAATTCTTTTTAGATTATCTTGATAAAACCGAAATCACGAAAATGAAAGTTAGATACTTTACTTCTTAAAATGTTTTGATCCCAATTTGGATTCTTATTATCTTCAAAAAAAAATAGATGTTTTGACCCGTTTTACAAATTCCAGCAATTAAATTTTTAATTTTTAGAAAAATAATTGTACAACTTTTGTTTCTTGTTACACTTTTTTTCTATAAAAGTTATCATTTTTTTACATATTATGAATATATTTAAAATATGGAATCAATTATTTTAACTAATAAAGAATTATTTATTGATTTAAATTGAAAAAAATATTTTTGTTTTCCATTTTATTGTGACTTTTTTTCTAATTTTTGAAATAAACAGAAAATTTCAAAAATTTTCTGTTTATTTCAAAAAGGAAAAAAAAAACTAGTATACTTTTCGTTAGGTTTTTCAGAATTTAAAAGAATTGAATAAAATCAAAGGTTTTACCTTTACTCTATTCTTTTAAATTCCGGGTATTATATTGCATTGTAATTAATTTTTCTACTATTTAAAAAATTAAAAGAAAATATTTATTTTTATTCTTTGTTTGGAATCCAAAAAAAACAAAATATCAAATATTTTCATTAAGAATTTTTTTATCTATATTTCAGTATTATTAGTTTAGTAAAATTATTCAAATTAACTGTTGTTATCAATTAAATAAATATTATAAAGTTGAATTAAAGGAAAATTTATTTCAAAAGAGTTATAATTTTTTACCCCCAAAAAAAAAAAACACTTTTTTTTATCAACACTTATAAGTGTTAAAAATCTTAGATTACTAAAAAAAGAATAATAAATACAATAGAGACAAGAAATTAAAGTTCGGTGATTTTGGTTATATTATAATTAAACTTTATTATTCATGGTCAAATGTAAATTCAAGTATTAAGTTTTTCTACCTAAAAATTTTCAATTTTATTGTTTTAGAATACAATACTAGTAAATTTTTTTTCAAAAAAAAAATCACTGAAAATTGTATTTTTAAAATATACTCATTATAATAAATATTATTATACATAACAATTTTGAAAAAACGTTTATAACTTTAATAGATATTAAATCGAATTGAAAAAAAAAAATGAAATTTTTCATTAATATTGTAAGCATTTTTAAATGTAAAATTTTTAAAATTTTTTTTTACTTCATGGAGAGATTATTTTTATCTCTTTTTTTAATAGTATCTGAAGAATTTTATTTTTCAATTTTAAAATAAAATCAAATATTTCTTACAAAAGATATTGTTAAATTAAATTGAAAAACTGTTTTATTTCTTTTTTTGGAATATTTTTCAAACTTTTAGTTTTTTTTCAATGTTTGAGCTTTAATATATCTTCTCTGTTTTTCTACGATTTTTTTTGAACATTCATTATCTTTTCTTACTTAATGCTCCATCAAAATTTCATTCGTTGTAACTTATTTCAATAAAATAATCCCTAAAAAGTGGTCTTTTTGTCTAAAGTTGGTAATTTTGAAAAGGGGGGTATTCAAATCTTCATGGGTTTAATACCATCTTTCCTTAATTGTATTAAATTATCATAACTTTGAAAAAATAATTTATAACAGAGATATATATCTGAAATCCAATATGTAGTTTTGGTTAACTTTAATTTCTAGAATTTATTTTCTTCTTATGGTGTAGTTATCCTTTAAGTTTAAAAGTAGAGAAAATTTCAAAATAGTTTAGTGTTGTATCTACAATGTAGATTCTAATAAAACAGATTAATATTATTAAGACGAAAACTTCTATAAAATTTTTTAAACAAAAATTTATTGAAAAAATAAAAGGAAAAATTGCATGAATATTGTATGTAATTACAACAAATTGGAAATAAAAAATGATAAATTTTATTGACTTGGCAAAAAGAAAGTAAATTGTGATATAAAAGTGAGTAAAATAAGAATAAAAAAACCAAAACTTATATAAAACAGTTTCCATTTTACTTCAATTGTTAAATTGATTCTTTGTTACTTCATTTTATTTGAAAATTTTATGGATCGACTTCAAAAATATTTTTTAACAACAAAGTAAAAATTTTTAATCAAGACTAGATCAAATTAAATATGTTATTTTACATAGTTAGAAATTAGGATTGTATAGATAATAGTACATATAAAGCTTGGTTTTTAAAAATTTAAAATTCTTTTCACTATTTTCTTTTTTTAGAATTTTTTTTTTAATTTTATTTTTTTATTATTTTTACCAGTTTTCAAAATTCATTTAGTAAACCCTCAATAAAAGAAACTAAATTAACAGTTTTCATCCACACCATTATCGGTTAGGAAGGTTTTATATTTTGTGATAGTATAGAATGATTAAATTGTAAAGAAATATCTATTCCTTCCATTTAATTTTAAATAATTTAATTCTAGTTCACTTAAGATCGAACCTTAGTCTAAATATGAATGTTGTAAAAAATAGAGTTTTTACAATTTTAGAGTTAAACAAAGATTTATATACATTTATCGAAATTTTGGTAATAGTAAATATAATATCTTATTATCTTAATCAACTAATAATTAAAAGTAAAAAATCTTTTGGTGAAAACCAATATTTCAATTTTAAAAAAAAATCATTTTTCAAATAAAGTATTGGTATTCACCAAACGAGTTTATATTAAAAATTCATTCGAACTATAAAATCAAAAGGGGTGTTTCATTTATTATAACCAAAATTTGGATACATACAGAGAATTCTTTATTTCTCTTGAAAATTATAAAAACTCTTTTTTTTACAAGTTTCAATATTTGCACTTCACTAGTATGAAAAAATAAAAGTGAAAAAAAAAAGTTAGACAAGACAATAATTTTAATTATCATTTCATCCTTGTTAATTGAGCTAACACTGAATTATAATCAACATTCCAGTTATTAAAAATCTTGAGGGTGTTGTATTTATTGTTATTAATAGTACTACAATTTTTAAAAGTCTCTAGTCTAGAAAAAAAGGTCAATTCAGGGGTAAAAATTTTTAAATGGATGTGACAATGAATTTTCTTTAAATTCATCTTCAGGATATTTTTTTGAAGAGATAATAACTATTAGTTTTGAAAACACTCTACTCATCTAAAAAAAACTCAAATACGGAAAAAAAAATAACTGATGATAAATATTTAGGGTGTCTGTTAAGTGCCGTTAGCTTTTCCAGGATTCAAAAGAATAGAGAAAAATCTTTGATTTTACTCAATTCTTTTAAATTTTAGAAAAGCTAACGGCAGTTTTTGGAACTTTTTGGAATAAATCGAAAATTTCTTAAAATTTTATGTTTATTTCAAAAATTAAAAAAAACCTAACAGAAAATCAAAGAAAAATTATTTTTTCCAATTTAAAAAAACAAATAATAATTTAATAGTCAAAATGATAGGTTCCCTATTTGAACAATATTCCTTAGATTTACCATCACTTTAAAAATATAATAAAATGACCTCTTATCTAGAAGCAAAAAAGTTTTCAAATTTTTTACTATTAAATTGAAAAAAAATATTACTGGAAAATTGGATTTTCCATCTTAAATAGTAAAATAACTTGAAAAATATTTTTTGATCAAAGATCCTTTATTAACCAATAGTTTTTATTCTAATTGAAGTTAGTAAAAAGGGTAAAATTAGCAAATAATTAATTTTTTTTTGAAAAAATTTTTTCATGATCATGCTGTGTAAGAAGAACAGGTATAATTTGTTCAAGATCAAATAAAACCACATTTATTCACTCATATAATAATATTTTATCCACCTCATCATCCAAAGCACCTGAAAAAAAAAGTGGATGAACTCAAATAACTTATAATAGGAATTTGTAAAATGTAAAAAGTCGAAATAAAACAATTCTTTTTTTATTCGGCTTTTTTTCCTCTGAAAAAAAAATAAAATTCAAATTTTGTTTTTTAAATAATCATAATGGCATTAAAAAAGTGAATAAATAAAACAAATTAAAGTATTTTTTAAAAAAGTTTTATTTAACATCAGCAATAAAATAAAATAAAATAAAATTGAATAAAATAAAATAAAATAAAATTGAATAAAATAAAATAAAATAAAATGAAATGATGAGGGGGGTTTGAAAATTAAAAATGAGAAAGAAAATAAAATCTTTGAAAATCAAACTAACAAAAATAACATATCATACCAAATATTTTTCTTATTGTATTGGTTTATATAATTTGAATAATTAAATAAAAAAAATAAATAAATAAAAATTTTTTTAGTAAATGTGCAACAAATTATCGCAAGGATCAGAATAAAGAGAAAAATATTTTGGATAACTCTAAAGTAACTCTTTACGAGAGTTAATTTTGGTAGCTTATTCTATAAGGTGCAGATTGTTGTAGAAAACTTTCATTGATTATTATTTTTTTTTTTTTTCAATTATCATAATTTTAAAATCAAAGCTTGTTCCAAGCAATATAATGTTTTTCATGGGATTAATTGAATGTAAAGAGAATGATATCAACCTTGAAAATTCTAAATTTAATCTAGCTTGCCATTTGATAATGGAAACCGAATAGAGTTTACACATTATAGGCATTTTCTGCTTTATATGTTTAGGAATTTGAATCAAGGCCAGTGCTTGCTTTACATCTCGTACAATCCAAAATGTGATATTATTTAAGGAAAATTCAGCTAGGCATCTCACGAGGACGTTTCGAGAAGACATGCTTAATTGTTGGAAGCTTGTGCAAATGTTTTCAATTTTGACAAAATCTGTATCCAGATCTATTGGGCACAATGGGCTATTCCTATTTCCAGTTATTGAGACATTGTCCTGCTTTCTTTTTGGATTGCTGAGGAAGATTGAATAATTGGGTTTTTCATAAAATGCGACAGCTTTTTGGATTTTCGTTTGTAAATCCTTGTCTTGACAAATACGATCAAGAATTGTTTTCGATTCCTTATCAAGTTTTTGAATAAAATCAGTACAAACAATTGTTTTGATTCCAACAAGACAATTGTTGTTAACTTCAAATTTTGAAGGAGAGATCTCAAGCAAATCACCAACCCGAATTTTTGTCTTTTCCAATTTGGCTTCTTTGAATAGCACTTCCAAAAAGTTTGTTTTAATATATTCAGTAAAATGGGTGTCGGCACTATAATTGATATTGCTTTGATAATCAATTGGATTAATAATTTTGCACAACGTTGTGGCCGAATTGCTTTGAGCATTGCTTTGCATGTGAACAACATAATAAAGCCGAGTTTTATTGGTGAAGAGGCCATCTTTATGAAGATTGTCTCTCTCGTGACGAGTCAGATTTACAATACCATTATGAATTTTATTGCTATTCGTCTTATTGGTGATAGTACTAGCAGTTGGATTTGATTGCTTGTTGAACCTGAAGTCTTCTCTCTCACAACGTATTAATGCTTTTTTTAATTTTGCTTCATAATTCCCCACCTTAATTGGAGTTTTTTGGCTTTGGCTTTGGATTTGGTTTTGAAAGGTGAAAGGAGCTTTTCTGGTTTTCTTGTTTGTATTCAGCGGCTTGTTTTTGAGATTTTGAAAGAGCTTTTGTGGAGATACCATTAATTTTTGTTTTGGTCGACTAAACTTTCGTGGATCGTGTGAGTTTGGCTTTGGTTGTGATTTGGTGTTGGATTTTGGTTGCACTTTTTTATTTTTGGAGAGGTGGAGAGGTGTGTAAAAGATCAGCTCTGGTTTGTGTATAAATTTTTTCTTTATTGGTGTTTTGGCTTTGAATTTTTTTTTTTTTTTATTAAATTTATGGGGATCAAAAAGGTCAAAAGAAGGAAAAGGAGAATAATAAATAGGAACTTTTTGTTTTTGTTATTCAATAAAAAAAATTGGAAAAATAAAAGAGGTACACGATCTTCTTTTATGGCTTTTGCCCCTTTTCTTTTTTTTTCTTTTTGTTATCTTTTTCTTTTTTTGCGTGTTGTTTTTGTGCTCATCCTGCTCTTCAATTTGAAACAACTCATTATCACATTCTTCGTCTGGCTCGGAGATCTCGTCATAGCAATAATTTCTTGCGCGGTTCAACATCCGTATTATCGGTTCATATTTTCTTCGTTTTTTTTTCTTTTTTCTTGAATGGTTCTTTGGATCTTTTTCTGCTTGTCTTTTTTTTTGCTTCGGTTTTTCTTTCTCTTTCTCTTTCTCTTTCCCCTTCGCTTTTGTTTTTTGTTTTGGGGGCTTTGGTTTTCTCGTTGTTCTTTTTTTTTGTGAATTCAATCTTTTAGTTTTTAAAGCTTGAGAGATTTTTTCGTTTTTGTTTTTTAAGCTTTTTGTTGTTCTTGTTTGGCTTGGTTCTCTTTTACGCCTAATTTCTTCAAACTCAGTAATGTATTTTTTTTTAAAACTCTTTCCTTTGACTTCTTTCTTTTTTCGCACGATCAAATTATCCGAATAAACAACTGCCATCTTTTTAAAATGGAAAATTTTTTTTTTCAAGTAAAAAATTCAAAAAATAAATTATTAAAATTAATCATCTTTTTTTAAACTTTTTCAAAATCTAATTCATGTAAAATCAAGAAAGGTCTGAACTAATAACATAGTTTGTCGTTTATATTTTTTTAAAATCAGAAAAGAAAAACAAGTAAAATTTTGAAGGAAAAAGAGTTTTTCTTTCAAGTCAAATTCTTTTTATTAAAAAATCAAAAAGGATCAAGAAAATCTGTAATTGTTTTTAGAATTTGTACACAAACAAGAAGTGTATAATTTGTTTGTTATTATTTTTTATCCTGACACCACAAAAGAAAGAGGATCCAAAACAAACAGTTTTTTTGGAATAAACCTATTTTCAAAAAGTTTGATCAAAAAAATTTTCCAAAAGGTTTGAAAAATGAAAAAAAAAATTTGTTTGTTCTTCCAGTTGGTTTTAGAAATAACAACTTTTTGGGATTAAAGTCAAAGGTTAAATTTTGAGAATTCAAGGTAAGTTGAGTAACCTAAAACAATAATCATTTTTTTTTTTATTTGAATTTAGGGTTGGTATGTTTGAATAAGCTGGGACAATGTTTTTTTTAAAAGAATTTGTTTTAATGAATATACACATTTAAATTTGATGAGGAAATTGTTAAAACCATCTCTTGGTTCACTATTTTGGTTCAACACACTCATTGAATCTTTTACTTAAAATTGAAAAAAAATAAATATATGTTCCAAGGTTTTATTATTGTTTTCGTCTACTTAAATCAAAATAATTTAAAGATCAGTCGAAAGGGGGTGCAAAAGTAGCTTGTTATTATTTTAAAATTCGAACAAGAAAAGAAAACCATTCTATTTTTTTATAAAAATTGAAATTTTTATTGCAATTTTTTCTTTAAAGAATACAACTTCTTTTTTTCTATACCGAGTGGAACAAACCACCAAAACAAAACAATTTTCAAATCAAAATTGAAATTAAACTATGCTTTATATGAGTTGAGTAAATTCAATTTCTCTTTTTTGATTATTATCTTGAATCAAAAAAAATAAATTTGAATATTCCCCAATCATTCAAGTCTCGAATGCTTTTATTTCCCAATGGGTATTTGTAATTTCTTCAAACTCGCAAGCAAATAAATAATCTCAAAAGTAAATCTCATTAATGAAAATGAGTATCTGAAATCGAGTTGTTTTTTTAAAAGATTTGAAATTGAATGAAAATTTCACAATAAAAAAGGGCAATTAAATCCTGTGTTCCAGTCTTGCTCTAAACTAAATTATATTATATATCCTTTAGAATTTGAAATTGAAATGGTGATTTTCCAAACTTATTCTAACTAAATATCCTTATCTTTTAGAATTTGAATATATTAAGAGTGGTTTTTCAAAAAATTATTCCAAAATAATAAATAAATCCATTAGTGATGTTTCGAAAAATTTATAGTATTTTTAATACTTTTCGTTTTTCAAAACAGATCAAATTATTTTGTATCTTTTTCTTATGATCAAAAATCTTATTAAATAAACTTTTTTAACCTTGTTAAATTCAAATTTCAATATGTAACTCTTCATCAAATTCCAAAATAATAGATTTTTAATTAAGTTTTCACTATAAGCAAAAAATGTATTCGTTTATTATCTCTCTTTAATTTTTTTTTTTCTTTAACAGTTTATTGTTCAACATTTTTCTACAATTACTTATATTCACATAAGAGTCAATATTTTGTTTGGTTTCGATCACAGAAATTTAAAAAAAATAAAAAATAACGAAATTGTGACAAAAGTAATATTTATGTAATGTGAAAAAAAAAGCAATGTTTTGTATTTTGTTGGTTCCATTTTATCATTATCTTCCAAAATGACTATTTATCACGAAGAAAAAAAAATATTTTTTTAAAAAAAAGAATCTTTTAGAAGAATTGAAAAAATAATTTTTTGACCAAAAATTTGAGAATATTTTTTCATTTTCTGAGAATTTCATCAAAATAAAAAGTTATTTTCTTGTTTTTTTCAAAATATTTTATATGTGACATTTATTCAAATTTGTAAAGAATTAATTCAGGTGATACTATAACAATTAAAAAAAATATCAAAAAAATCATTTATATTATTTTTTTGAAAATATTTCAAAAAAAAAAAAAAAATAAAAAAAATGATTTCAATACATTTTAATTATGTTTCTGGCTCTAAGAAAAAGAGTTTAAGTGTGGTACTTGTCGTTATTTGATGAATAAAACCTTCTCTTAGGTTTGAAATCACAATCCTAATCTTATTTTTTTATATATTAAAAAAAAATACTTTGGAATGGTTTCTTTTTTATATTCCAATTTATTGTTCTATTTAATGGTTTCAAATATGTATTGTATGTTTTATTTTTTTTGGGACAAATAAATTGAACTCTTATTCGTATTTAGCATGTTCAATCCACTCCTATTGGAGATTTTAAAATATGATTGTTGCTCAATTTTTTTTTTCTTTCATATCATGAAGCCTATTTTATTTTAGTTTTTGTATTCTTGAATGTAAGGTATTTGCAAAAAAGTGAGGTATTTTTTTTTTTCATTTCATGAAAATCATTTTTGTTAGTCGATGTATTCGTTAGTTGGTAATATCAAATCTAAGTTTAACATTAATACCGATTGAATCAAGACTAAGGTATTTATTTTCAAAATATGTTCATCAAAATATTTCCTTCAAATGTAAAAAATAGTACTTTTTTTTTGGTAAAAATGTACCGCCAATTTCAATAAAAAATTGGAAATTTGAAATGGTAAAAATGATATTTTAAACAATCAAATTTAGTTATATATTTTCAATTCTATTGAAAATTTTTTTCCAGATTATACACATTATGAAAAGGATTTTTTTGATCAAAAAAAAAATTAATCAACACAAATTTTCACCCCTAAAAAATATCTGATAAAATCAAGATATCAGAAAATATAATATCTTTTATTTATGTAATTTAACAATAATAAGAAACAAATTGAATTATCAAGAATCAATAAAACGTGGTTAATGGTTTTATATATTTAAATACTTTTTTGAAAATTGGGTTTAAGAAATATAATTTTATCTAAAATTTGCCCTACTTTCTTGGAAATATATTTTATCTTTTCACTTCTCTCTTTTTTTACTCTTTTTCAGTTTTTTTAATCTATATTCTCACTTTTAATTCACTGTTGGATCAATTTATGGTTGGAATATATTTTTTTTTCAAAAAAAAAATCAAGAATTAAAAAACTATTTTTTTCACATTATATATTTCAAAAATAGAAATTAAACTTTAATAATTGGAAATGATTCATATTATTCTCACTGAACCCAAAAGGGGAATGTAATATTTTTTCAAATTTTAAAATATTTTTTTTATGCTCAAAAGAATTATCTGAAAAAAGAAAAAAAATCTTTATATTAATATTACTGGTAACAAAGTAATATTATAGTATAATAAGCCATGAAAAAAGTCATAAACATTGTAAAAACATTTTATATGGTAAGCAATAAAATGAATTTAATAGTTTTCTTTTTTTCAAAACAAAATGGAAAAAAAAAATTGATCTAACTCAAAAAATTTTCTCTTCTCGCTTTCTTAAGGGACTAGTAACTATTATTTATTTTTTTCCCAAAGGTAATAGAGTAATTATTTACATAAGGATACATTAAGACCAATAAGAAACTTCGTTTGTCAACTTTAGAGAAATGAATAATCATTTTTAAAAGATTTCATTTTTCCCAATGGAATTTTCAGTCAAATGATCTGATCCTTTTTTGTTGGGTTTTTGGATAAATTTCAAAAAATAAAAATTTGCAAAAAAATTTAATTTTTGAAGAAATATCACTTTTAGTAATTTTTGAGAGTCTTTATGAACAAGTAACGTTGTGTCTTTAATATTATTTTAAAAATACATGAAAAATAAATCAAATAGTGTATCCTTGAAGATCTAAAAAATTTGAACATTTATTTTATTCACAAATATTTATGAAATTTCTTGAAATTTAAAAGACTTGTCAATATACTTTTTCAAATATCAAGAGTATAAACAAGGAACTGTTTGTATTAAAATCAGGTATTTGATAATATCTATTATTTTTTTAATTATTAGAAATATGCATTTGAATTGTTTTATTTGTTGCAAAATCTTGAAAAAATTGAAAAATAAAAGAAAAACCTATTTGATAAATTTAATCATTGGGTTGTTAATGACTTACTAGAAGAATTAAGATTGGGTTTATAATTATTGATTATAAATAATGAAATTAAAAAGTATTTCTTGAGATAATAAGTTGAATTTTTGAGGTTTTAAAAAAGTATTTCGGGAGAATTTTTAATTCGATTATTTGGTTCTTTTTCTCATATTTTTTCATTCAATCTCTAGAAAAAATAGATTTGGTCTGTTCTTTGAATCAAAAAATTATATTTTTTACAAGTTTAAAATAATTATTGTATTTTTTTTGAGATTAAGTAGATTTTTAAAACTTAGTTATTTTAGAACTTAGTGGTTTTATTTCTAAAGTGTATTTTTGTACACTTCCTTTACAGGCAATAAGATTTCAATCTTCTATCAAAGAAAATAATTTTTTTTAAATAATTTGGAAATATGTTGAATTTTGAACTTTTCAAAAATGGGAAAAATGGATCAAAACTTTTAAAAACAATAATTCATTTCTGAAAATAGTATTAAAAGTAAGCCATGTATTGTAGTTATCAGATTTTTACTTTATTATTCTATTTCAAGATACGGTAAAATTTTTTAAAATTTGTTAGTAAATTTACTTGAAGATTTTTTTTAGTTTACTAAATCCTTAAGACAATCAGAATTTTACCTAAACACTTTCGCATATTTCAAAATTGTTCAGTAAAAAATCTCACCTAATACCATATTTTACTATTTTATCCTGTTGAAGTGAAAGTCTGATCGCTTAAACCTTCAAGAGAGAACCCGAATATAAAAACACAAGATGAATATGTTTTAAACTAAGAACGAAAAAGAAATTAACAAAATCTTGGATTCGCTGTGCTTAATTTTCACCCGATGCAAACTCATTTTATCATCTATTTAGCTCTCCAATTTCGAGAAATTTGAATAAATTATAAATATCTTCAAAGTATTATTTTATTTGGTAGCTTTATAGTTGGAAATTTATTTCAAACAAAGAAATAATAAATTGTTTTGGAATTTAAAATTAAAATAAAAAATAAGAATAGCAAACAAAATAAGAATAGATATTTGTTGGTTTGTCGAGATTTATTTGTTGGGAAAAAAAAAAAAAATAAACTCTAATTTTCTTGATTTATTTCTTTTTTCCTTTTTTTCCTTGATTTTTTTTACCCGTTTTAGGGGATTTCGAGAGATGTCTTGAATCTACAAAATCGCTTAAGTTACCAGATGAAGATTTTTTGATATTTTTATTGGTTTGTTTTTTATTATTCTTTGTTTGGGTTTTAATTGTAGGTTTTTTTGTTGATGAGCCAGATTTATCTGAAGCATATTTCCAGTTGTAGAATTGCACGCCACCAAATACGGCACCAGCAAGAATGGCAACATAGGTGAAAATCATTGTTGCGTCAAAGGAGCTTCCGCTTTCAAGTAATTCAATTGTGGTGTTGAAGAAGGTGCTTGTGTAGTTGACTAAAACGGGATCTTGCTCGGCATAATAGGCCTCTAAGACAAGTGTGTAGGTACGTGGCTGCCATGCTTCGCTTAAATATAAATAATATGGTAAGGCAATTTGTTGACCTGGTTCTAATTTAATTCCCCTAAAATCGGTTTCGGTTACATTTGTAATAACCTTGGAATAATCTTGTGGGTATCTTATACTTCCTCCAATTCTTTGAAGATAATAAGTTGTTTTTCCTTTTTTTTTGAGTTTTGTTTTTACAAGAGTTTTTGAATGAAAATTAAAATTAAAAAAGAAAAAAAAAAAAAAAACAATTAAGCAAATAAAGTAAATTAATAAAAAAAAAAGAAAAAAAAAAAATTTCTTTCTTACCTTTATTGGTGAGACCAGCAAGTATTTTTAAGTTTGTTGGGATTTTAATTTGAAGATCAGGATACGAAGGAACAACAAATTTTGTTTCAACAAATTCAGATGCTGTTAGTGCAGGTTGCGCTTCCATTTCTAAATTATCATCCTCAACAAAAATTAATTCTTCTTCTCCGTCGTCGTCTTCTTGTTCATCTTCGATTTCAATATTTTTTGGTTCTTTATCTTCTTGGTCTTCTTTTTCACATCTTATAAACGAAAAAAGAATACAAAAGACAAAGGTTAAGTAAAGGATTGATTTGATTTTCATGAGAGAAAAAAAATAAGAAAAAAAGGGTTTTTAAAAAAAATAAATCAGTGATTTGACTCGTTAATTTATTTTGGTAAGATGGAATTTTACTTTATAGAAGTTGTGGAAAAGTAATCGTATTTTGTTGATAATTATGGTTGGATTGTAACTGACTTTAAAAAAATTCAAGACTCAGAGACACAAAAGATTTGTTCGAGCAATATAATCAAAAAAAAAGAAGAAAAAAGTACAATCTCTTCTAGGTTTCATTAACAAACAGAATTTGAAAATTTTACAAAAGGGGTTTAATAAAATATTCAGTGGTCTTGAGATTTAATCCAGATACTCTCCTGTCATCAAAAGAAAAAAAACTAAATTTTGATTTAAATTTGATCATACAATGTTGTTAAAGACTCTTGAGTGAATTGTAAATTTGCTATCCCTATATTGATTCTTTTCTGTTCTTTTCGGAGAATATTTTCAGAGTATTGGAATAAAAATGTGAACAATATTTACTTTCATTTTCAATTTTTATCTATTACAAATAAGCTTTATTGGAGACTTTAATTAAATTTTGTTTTGACCTTTTTTGTATATCAGAAATTTGTTTTAACTACGGTTCCTTAAAGGAAAGTTAGGAAGAGATAATTGAAAAAAAAAAAAATTAGCAAAATGAAGTGAATTTTATTTCCTATTTATTATTCAAATACCCTTAAGAAAAATCATTTAGACTACATTTTAATTTTGTTTGTCACTAGTAAGTAAACTTGTTGATCGTGTCTGATAGTTATAGGTCAAATAAAAGAAGATTAGATAATGAAACTGTTTTGAAAAATTTGTTCAAAGTTGTTTGAAATTCTTATTTGTCAGCTTGGTTCTGTTTAGTAAGATACACTTTGATTATTTTCAAACAACCACAATCTTCATTCTCTTTTTTCTGATTTTCATATGGAATATGAAATTGAAATTGAAATTTTCATTTTTCTAATGTTTCCTTTCCTTTAGTTATTTGTTTCAACAACTCCAAAAAGGACTTTTTAATTTTTTGAAAACAAAAAAAGAAAACTTAACGCACCCAAAATGAACAAGCCACCAATTTCACAAACATTAAAAAAATCAAGAACCAACAATTCACAATGGCACGAAAAAAAAAATGAGCAACAAAATTTTTCAAATGAAAAAAGAAAAGAAAGAAAAGATCATTCAAAACAAGGAGAAAACCGAGAAATAAGCCACCAAATAGACAAGAACGATCAACTTGAAAATAAACTAGTAGCTGTTCACGAACGACTAGTTAATCTAAAAATCCCTAAAGGCTGGGAAATGATTTCTCGGATGGGAGAAAATGTTGAAAAAACAAAGCTTATACCAATGAAAACGCCACTGGATCCTGAGTAAAAAAAAAACAAATTTGATTTTACCTCTTTTTTTTCTTTATGTAATTCTCTTTTTGCTCTTAAAGATCGATTTTGTTGTTCAAAAATACAAAACCAACAAAAAACAAAAACCCAAAAGTTTCAATCAAGTGATTAGTTCCTCGAACTGCTTCTCGGCACAAATGTTTTTAGATTTCCAAAGGTCAAAAGGAAGAAAAATCGGGCTAGTTATTGATTTAACAAACACACACCATTATTACGATCCATCGAATTTTGAGTCACGAGGGATAGAGTATAAAAAGATCCCGTGGAGGACAAGCGACGTGCCGCCAAACAGATCTGCGATCAGAAGATTCATTAAAGTGGTTGTTCTGTTTGCGAAAGAACACCCGGAGGAATTCATTGCTGTGCATTGCACAAACGGCTACAACCTTACAGGCTTTATGATTGTGTCTTTTTTAACGGAGGTCATGAAATATCCAATTGCCACAGCGGTTAGAGAATTTGCAAAGGTAAGGCCGCCAGGTATTTATAACAAAATGTATTTGAACCATTTATTTCATACGTACGAATTAAAGGTGAAACAATTTTCAAGTCATTCCTTTTTATACCCCAAAGTGCCTAAGTGGGAATATGTAAACTTAAATAACAAACCAAAAAATTATCAATTACAAAATTTCAATAATTATAATTTCAATTTGAATAATATATCCCCGAGGCTAAGCCAAGTAAATAATAACACCGATCGTGATTTGTTAAATGGCAATGGTTATAAAATACCAAAGTGCTTTAAACAGATTGGTGCAAGGTTATTATCTGCGAATGATCAAATGGGTTTGATAAAATTCCTAAGGAACACATATCCCTTTGTTGATAAATTAACCTCGAATTCAACATACCTTGATAAAAACAATAAAGAAATTATCAAGGATGAAGAATTTTTCGTAACTTGGAAGGGTAATTCAATAAGGTGCATGCTTTTAATAATATCCACCGGCTGCTTTTTAATTGATTCTGCTTTTAGATTTTATCAAATTAATATAACCTTTCCAACTTTAAAGCAAACTTTAGTGGATGGTGAATTAGTGTTTGAAAGAATTGACAACAGCGAAAATGAAAAGAATGAAAATGGAAATGAAAATGGAAATGAAAATGAAAAATATGACAAAGAAAATGAAAAAGAAAATGAAAAAGAAAAAGAAAAAGAAAATAATAGATTTAATGATAATAATTTAAAAAAAAATTCTGATATTCCAGAATTTCAATATGTTTACTATGTTTCTGATGTGTTAATTTTCAATAGAACCCCATTTTGGAAAAGGCCCTTCAGAATTAGACTGGGCAATGCCCAGTATTTAATAAACCACCGCTTGGAACTTTTATCGCAAAAGCAGCTCGAAGAGGAATCATTACAAATCCGATTTAAAGAATGGCACGAGCTAAAACATTTAAGAATATACTGCGAAGGGTTTTTAGACAATTTAAACCACGAAACAAAAGGAATTTTATTTATGGCAACAAAGCATCCATATACAATCGGTTATAGTAATTACTTTTTCAAGTGGATACCAAGAAATTTGATCACGATTAATTTCGTTCTTAGATCATATTCCGGCAAAGACAAGTTATCTTTATCATTATATGTAAATGACTCTGGGAAAAAAGAAAAAAAAATCTCCACAATCATTTTTGATAATTTTGAAGACAAATATACATACCTCAATAGAGTTATTGAATGCTATTGGAATAATCAACAGGGGAAATGGGAAATTTTTAGAATCAGACACGATAAGTGTAAACCTTCCAGCTATTCTTATTTTAAAAAAATACAAAAATATAAAAAAAATGTTATTTCTCAACGAGAATTAATTCAATTTGTTGATTCCATAATTGAAAATAATAAATAATTTTATTTTAAAATTTTTTTGTTTTTTTAATTTTTTTATTTTTATTTTTATTATTTTTTTTTTTTTTTTTTTTGAATCACTATTTAATCCTTGGTTGAAATTTAATTTGTACAAAATAAAGAGATTTTCGTTTTAAAGGATAGAAAATCATTTTTTCAATAAATTATTTTGAACAATTTAGAATCAAATTTGAAAGTATTTCAATGGTTGGATTCTTATAGAGTAGGGTTAATACTTTAAAATATCTTATCCTGAAAAATATTGATTATCAAAATGACTAAATTTTATTATAAAACAAGAATTATATTCCTTATTTTTTTAAAAAAATAAGATACTAATCACTATTTTAAAGTAGAAGAAATGACTAAGAATACCCCCCTCTCTTTTTTTTGTTGAATTATTATATTACTATTTAACGGACATTTTCCCCAAAATAGAGCTGTTTTAAAATTAGTTCTATACCCAAAAAAACTGGTATTTAATACATTTTTTAATATAAATTGATGGATTTGAAGTAACAATAAAAGCCACAAAATTAAAAAAAAATTTAAAGAAAAAGTACAATCCAAAAAGTTTAAAACTGTAAAATTCATTTTTTTATTTGAATATTTATAAGGAATATTTTTGATAAAATTAAAACAGAAAGAAAAAAAAAAATTTTTTTTTGTGTTTTACATCCAATTTTCACAAAAATTTGGTTTAATTATGATAAAAAATTTTGGAATATAGAAACAAAAAAAAATATTATTCCTTATATATACCTTTTGCATGTTGTGTAAAAATTTAGTTTTTAAAAGATTTTTTTTTTTTTTGAATTAAAAAAGTCTTCATGAAGTTGAAGATTTATCTCTTTCATTTTTTTTTCTTAGACATTTTCAAGGACATTTCCGAATACAATAACAATAATACATTTAAATTATCATTATTTTTATTTTTTAAATGTTCATATTCAAAGTATTAAAATTTGAGTTGAAGAAAATACTTTTATTAAGATAGAGTTTTACCCTTATGGTATCTATGCCAATAGATTATGAGAAATGTTGCTGATGACCATTTTTGTAAGAAGTGGTAAAATTTAGAATTGATCTTCATACAAAATGAAAAATTTTTATTGTGATTTATAATCAAAAATCGCATAATTTATTATTAATTAAGAAATATAATAATTGTTTTTTAGAGTTATTTGAATTAATGAGAACTGTTCTACTTTGCCCTCATCTATAAAATACTTTACTTATTGAACTAATATATTTAGTTAATAAATCCCAGCACTATTAAAAAAAAATAAATTAACAAAAATATTCTGTCTTGTTTGTACAAAATCACACTTTACTCCTTCAATTTGAAATATTGTTGGTGTTTTGATTCTCAAGAAAAAAATTACGTTATTCAATCATTTTTTGATACATATACCCCCCCCCCCCCATGAATATTTTATTTTAAATAATCCTTAGTCCCCACTGTGGAAATTATTTTAAGAACCTAATTTCGTTTTTATGCTGTTTTCAACTCAATTATACACTTATTTTATCTTTTCAGTGAGTACAGATTCAAGACCATATGTTTAGTTTTTGTTAAATTTAAAAATATGATTTATTTAGGTATTTTAATTCCTTTCAAAATACCACATCTTTTATAAAAAAAAAAAAAAAACTTTTTTTTTTCAGTCTCTCTTTGTGGTTTAAATGAAGTTAATTTTAAGCTTTTTTTTCAATTTTTTTTTTAATAAAAATTCTTTTTTTAAGGGTATATTAAATTAAAAAAAATCTTCAAGTAAATTTAATAGCCAATTAAAAAAAATTACTGTATGTTAAAATTTCAAAAGAGAGTAAAAATATCATTATAATAAGACAAAACTTATTTTTAATGTAGTTTTCAGAAATCAAATATTATTTTTAAAAAGTTTGATCTATTTTTTTCTCATTTTGGAAAGGTTCATAATCAAACATATTACAAAATTATTTCAAAAAAAATTATTTCTTTGAAGAAGAAACAAAAAAGAAACCCTGTTGCTTGTGAAAGAATCGCTAAAAAATCATATAAAAAATAAAATTACTTAGTTTTTTTATCATTATTATTTAAGGGGGGGGGGGGATGGGGTATTAACCCCTCTTATTTACCCGAATTCCTAAAAAAAAATTAGGAAAAAATCAATTAGTTTTAAAACAAGTCAATATAAAAAATTATACTTACTTTCAAAATAATTATTTTAAGGGAGTAGTCATGGTAAAGGGAAATTTTTCACTTTTTTGCAATTTTGAAAAGGATAAGAAAATGTCATTTTTTATTTTCGTTGTAACTCATTGATTTTTATAATTTAAAGTACTTCATCCATTATATTTTAAAAAAATTTTTTTTTCAAAGTCTCAAAGAAATTGCCACAATAGAATGTTGAGTTGAATTGCTTAAAATAGTGTTTCAAGTGTTGAATGACTTATCTTTCATCCTTATCTCAACATTCTATTATGGTATTTAATTTTTTCATTTTTCTTTTTTCATCATTTTTGAATTTTTTTAATCATTACAACAAAAAGCAATTAGAAAGATTTTTTTCTAAGTGACATTTCGGATAAATGGATTTTGTTGAAAAAGAATAATAACATTAAAATCGAGAGAATCACAAAAGAAAAGGAAATCGGGCTTAAAAAAGCTAGAAGAATTCCAAAAAAATAAAAATTCCCCCAAACAATAACTTGTTGACGGTTTTTATAAAGTTGGATTTGGTAGAATTGGAAAAGTGAATATGAGTATATTTTATCAAATTTTAAACCAAAAAATAGCTATAAGCTTTTTTCTAAGAATCTAAAATTATTTTCTCCAAAAAAAACTAAACCCCATTCCCAAAATTTGGACAGACCAATAATAAAAAAAATACAAAAAAAAAAAAAAAACTCAATTTATAATATTTTTCCAAACCTAATATAACACAACATTTAAGTTACCCAGTATTAATGTTTTAATAAGCAATCCTTTTAATCCACATAACAGAAAAAAATATAAAACTCAAAAATAAAAATCAGTGTGTCCAAAATAATGAAACAAGGGGAACAAAAAATGTATTTGTAAATAAGTTGATATTTCACCAACTAATAAGTTGATCGATCAAATTATCAGATAACATGGACCAATGGTATGTGGATTTTTCAATTTAAGAAACTTAACAGAAACATTATATCAACCATCGAAAAAAAAATTCTAGATCTATACGAAACATATTAAGTAACTGGAACAAAGGAAATGAAAAAAAAACAAAAAAGACAAAAAATGAAATAGTTTGAAAAATCAAAATTACTTTCCGATTGGATGTAAATCATGTTATTGTTATTTTTCCAACTGTTTAAACTGTGCCCAAATAATTTTTTCGAATTAAGTTGATTTAAATAAAAACAAAAAAATCAATACTATTTTATCAATATATTCTCTTTCTTTTTTATTGTTAAACATTACTAAAACAAAAATATCAAATAATTTTTTAAAATAAATTTATAGAGAATCTACAATCACAGGCCACTAAAATATAATACTATTATCTCATCTCTCTCAGATTTTTATCATGTCTTATGGTGTTTCTACTTCCTTAAATGTGTAAATATTATGATTTATTCATACAAAGAACCTGATTAATCAATTTTTATCTTTTAGACGAATAACAAAAAAATATGAGAAAAAAAAACCAAACAATTATCATTTAAAAATTCTCCCAAAATACTTTTTTAAAACCTTGAAATTTCAACTTATAATCTAAAAAATACTTTTGAATTTGATTATTTATAATCAATAATTAATAACCCAATCTTAATTATTTCAGTGGGTTATTAACAACATGAAGGTTAAATTTGTCAATAAGCTTTTATTATTATTGATCGAATATTTAATTATTTTCAAAATAACTAAAATTAGTTCAAATTGATAATTTTAATAAAAAAATAAAATCCCCAATAATTGATTTTAATAATAACAATATATTGCTTATACTCTCGATATTTGTTAAAGGATATTGTCTAATCATTTAAATTTCAAGAAATTTAATAAATAATTATGAATAAAATAGATGAATCAATTTTTTTCTGATCTTCAAGGTTTCAATATTTGATTTATTTTTCATTTATTTTTTAAATAAGATTAAAAGTTGAGGTTATTTTTTTTAAAAAACTCTCTGAAATTCAAAAAAATGAGATTTGTTCAAAATAAAAATGTTTGGCAAATTTGTTGTTTTCGTTCAATGATACTAATCAAAAAAGGATTTAGAGCTTATTTACTTAAATTTAATGATTATTATTTACATACTTTTAAAAATGATAATTCGATTTCTCTAAAGTTGACAAATAAGTTGATTTATTGGGGCCCATGATACCTATGTGAAAATAAATACCCTATTATCCTTGTGAAAACAAAATAAATAAGAGTAACTATTCCCTTAAGGATGTTTTATTGCACTACAAGGAAAATTTAAATACCTAAAATTAAAGTTAGCCAAAACTATACTTTGGATTTAAGTTATACTTCTTTGATAAATTATTTTTTGAAAGTTATCATAATTTTATGTAATAAAAAAAGGATAGCTTTTAAACTCTTGAAAATCTGAATACCCCTCTTTTCAAAAATACCGACTTTTGAAAAAAACACCTATTTTCAGGTTATTTTTATATTGGAAAAAGTTGAAATGAATTGTTTTTTAATTGAACATTAAGATTGAAAAAAGAATATATGTTAAAGCAATTTGCAGAAAACAACCGGGAACGTATATAAAAACTCAAACATGGAAAAAAATAAAATGATAAAAAAATATTCCAAAAACAGATAAAAAATCAGATTTTCAATTTAATTTAGCGATATCTTTTGATTGGAATATTTTGTGTTATTTTCAAATTGAAAAATATGTTTCCTTTTAGACCATTAAAAAAAATACTTGAAAATTATCTCTCTGCTAAGTCAATTAAAAAAATTCAAAAAATTTTACAATTAAAAATGAAAAAAATATTACTGAAAAATTTCATTTTTTTTCAATTCCTATTAATATCTATTAAAGTTGTAAACCTCATTGAAAATTGTTATGTATAATAATGTTTATTATATGAGTGTATTTCAAAAATACAAAATTTAGAGATTTTTTTTTGAAAAAATTTTCCTTGTAGTGTAGTGTAGTGTTGTGTGGTATCTAAAAAATAAAATGGGATAACATTAAAGTTGATTTTTTTCAATTCAAAATATTCTTTTTCATAGTGAACATTATTCAACCAATTTTTTCGAAATATCGAACCAAAAAGCACAAAAAAAATAAAAAGAGAAAATCGATTAACACATATTCTTTTTAGAATTACAAGATTTTTGAATGAAGAAAAAGAGAAAAAGGAAGTGAAAATTTTTTCCTATTTATCCGATAAATACCTGTAATATGAATTAGGATTGAAATTTCACCTTCCCATTGCAAAAAAAATACTTTTTTTCAATTCTTCACAAAGACATCCTCAGTTAGAACAAAAAATAAACAGAAAAATGTAAAATTTTTGGTTTTTGAGATCATTTATAAAAAATAAACAAACACCCCTTCAAAAGTTTTAGATCTCTTCAATAAACATTTTCAATTTTTGATTTATTCTATCTTTTTTGTGTAATATTTTCTCATTAATTGGACTCTTTTTTTTACAGTTTTTGTCCATTAGAGATATTGTTATTCGCTTCCTTTTATACCTAAAGTAATTAGGAAACAACATAAACAATTTTCATAAAAGAAGATCAATCCAAATCATTTTTTAGTATTTAAATTAGTTTTGGATTGTTATTGTTTATTTTCAATCGATGAGCAGAACCAATAAACTAGGAAGAGTTATTAAAGAAGGTTGGTTAACAAAAAAAGTAAATTGTTTTCAGATTTTGATAAATATTTTTAAATTCTCCTTCTCACTCAACCTTCTTTTTCTCTTTCTTCATTTTTTCGTTTTTTTCCAAGGGAGGTTTTATAAAATTTCGACAAGTTTATCAATGGAGATATTTCAAATTGGTAAAAGACAAAGGGGTGTATTATTTACATTGGTTTATTAGCAAAGAGGAAGCAAAAAAAATTTCACCAAGAAATTCTCTTTTATTAACCAATGTTTTGGAAATGGGGATCCAAACCATCAAAGACCAAAAATGTTTTTATTTAAAAACAAAAAAAAAAGTTTACTCTCTAAGAACAAAAAACTCTGAAGAAGGTTTTAATTCTTGGGTTCAAGCTATTGCTGAGGTATGTGATTTTTTATATATCTTTATTTTTTTTTTCGTTTTTTTGTCATTTTGGTTGTTGTCAAATATTTTCCTTTTAATAAATAATGATTATTTTTTCTTTTCTCGCTTTGTTCCAAGTAGTTAATTCCAAAAAATAAGAGAAAAGGGATAGTGCTTCCAGAAGAACAAAATACTGAAAAAGAAAAAGAAGAAGAAAAATCAAAAAACAAGGAAAATGAAGAAACAAAAGAAAAAGATCAAGATATCAATAAAAACAAGAGCGAAGATGAAAAAGAAGAAAACAAAAGCAATTCAGATCAAGAACTTGAAATAAAACCAAAAAACTCGAATGAGAAAGAAAATGAAAATTCTACAGAAGAAGATCAAGAAAAAGAAAAAGAAAAGGATAAAGAGAAAGAAGAAGAAAAGGAAAAGGATAAACAAGAAGAGAAGGAGAAGGAGAAGGAGAAGGAGAAGGAGAAAGAGAAAGAAAATTAAAAATAAAGATCTTTTTTTTTTATTGTAATTTAAGGGAGGAGTTTAGAATTCCTCTTATTTATAGTTAGGAGGTTTTTTTTAATTTTAGAAATTTTTTAAAGATTCAAACAAGGTTTTATTAACTACTATAGCTCATAAAGATATTGAATCTTGTTTATTAATAATATTAAAAATATTATTATTATTTAAAATAATTGAAAAATTATTTTTTTTAATTCAAAAATCCAGATTTTACGATTATTTTCATAGGCTGGGCAGTCGTTAGGTTTTTTTTAATTTTAGAAATCAAAAAAAACCTAACGGTGGTTTTCTGTTTATTTCTCAAAGTAAAAAAAACCTAACTGCAAATTGGTGAACTTTTAGAATTCACTTTTCAATGGAAAAAATAACTTTTGTAAATATGTCATGGAATGTAAACACCATTTCAAAAATTGTGACTCACCTGAATTAATAAATCGGAAAAAAAAATATACTTTAGTATTCAACAACAATTAATAACTAAATATAATTTGTAATTAACTTTTAAGTCATTCTAAATATATAAAAGCCTGATAGATTAAAAATTAAAAAAAATAAAACCAAAAACTAAAAAAAAGTGAGTCACAATTTTGGAATTTGTGCATTACCGATTTTTTATTAGTGAACTTTCACTGAAAAAAAGTTGAACAACAAGAATTTTTACTTATAATTAAATCCATTTTCAAAGACATTACATAGTCTCAATTTTCATTGTGATTATTTTTTATTTAGAAGATCTCTTTTTTTTTTCCACAAAGGATCTTTTTAAAAAAAGAAAAAAAAAGAAAAAGAAAAAAAAAGAAAAAAAAAAAAAGAAATCAAAAAAAATGAAAAACAAAAATTTGAAAAAGCAAAACGAAAATATGCAAAATTAGAAAAAATGATTCTGATCCAAAAATTTGAAAATATTTTTTTGATAAGAATACTGGAATAAACCCTCAAAACAACTCCCATTAACATTATAAAGTGAGTCAAAATTTTTGAAAAATATTTTAGTTAGCCATTCTTATTTACTATTTACAATATGAGTCCTTTAATAATAATTTTTTTTACTCAAAAAGTGTGTTTTGATATGTAAAAAATTATTTATATAGAGTTTCATAAATACACCCAAAAAAATTAAAAAAACAAATTGAAAAAATAAAAATAAATAAAGTTCAATTTAACTTTTTCTTGAAAACATTTTTTCCCAAAATAATTGAATTCAAACTTGAAATTATGTATATTTTTAGATATATTATCTTATTTTGACTCATTTCCTAAAACAAATTCTAAATTATGGTAATTTTATTTTCACAAAAGGGGCTAATTTGGTCTTCAAATGTTTTTTTTATTTTCAAATAGTAAATTTTAAAAAAAAAGTTCAACTAAAAAGATAAATTCTAGGGAAAAATATTCTAATTTAATATATTAGATTATTATTTGATTTCAAAATCTTCTCAAACACAATTTTTCAAAAAAAAAATAAAAAGCATAATAATTTCAAAAAATTTTTTTCGATATTCATAAGTTGAGAGTGTTTTTATACTAAAAAAATATTATCCCAGTGGTTAATTGAATTAAGTTATAAGACTAGATTTTGAAAAAGATTAATCATAAAAAAATAGTACTTAATTTTGTTAAGGGCATACATACATATACATCAATATATATATATATATATACATATACATATAGAAATTTTTGTTCAAGAATTAAAAATAATAGTTCATGGCTTGAGTAATTTTATCATTTTTTTACACTTTTTGTATTTTTTTCACTTAAAGAGTTTTTCTGACTCTTTTTTAATTCTGAGAATACTAACATTTTATAATTGAATATACTTTAATTTTACTTTTCCTAATGAAAAATATTTGAATTAAAAAAAAGTAAAAAAACATTTGACAAACATATTTTACAAAAAAACTAAAATTGATCAATTTTATTTAAAGAGAATCAAATATCATATTTTTACGATCTAATCAGAAATATATTGATTAATTCCAATAATGATTTTTTTATCCCTTTAGCTTTCTCCAAACACTGGAAAAAAATAAAAAAAATAATAAATCAAGATCTCAAATAGCACAAAAAAAAATGAATTTGAAAGAGTAAAAAGGATAAAAATAAAAAAAAAAAGTAAAAAATAAAAGTAATAACAAAGAAAATTTTCAAGAAATAAAAAATATATATTAAATTATTATTTATTTATTGTTAAATTCCATTTATAAATATATAATTGTTTTTAAAAAACAATAACCAGTTGAAGTAGATACATTGGTTTTATTTCCCTTCAATAAGAAAATTATTAATTTCGAAACAAAAATAATAATAACTTTGTTTTAAAATAATCAGTTATAACTTAAAAAAATATATAGTATCATTAATAAAAATTCAAAAAATATTTAATTTCTCTTAAAAATGATAGTAAAAAAACTCAAAATAAATTTATAAAAAAAAAAAAAAGAAGAAGAAAGATATATAATTTGATTTTAATTCAGTAAAAAACTATTTAACAATATTTCGCTCCGTTAAGTTGAATTATACTCTTACTAAAACTAAAAAACTAAAATTAGATAAAGAAATAAAAAAAAATAAAATTAACTAACTATTTTTTAAATAATTTCGAATGTAGAGACCCCATACTAATACTAGTTTTTAATTGATTTGATTCCTGTTGTATTCCTGAAATATTACCAGTGCTTAAATTACCTAGCATATTTTCCATGTTTTTTTGATTCCTTTGGAAAGTGAAAGAAGGCTGTGAAGAAACCCTTAAAATACTGTTATTCCTTATGTTATTGAATTTTTGAAAGGAGTCTAATCTCTTTTTTTGTAAATTTTTTTGTTGTTTTTCAAATTGCTGTTCCATATTTTCTGTAAAGCCTAGCTTTATTTCATCAATTACATTGAGGAAATCATTAAATTGTTGTTTTAAAGTGTTTAATACATTTTCTCTATTGTTTGTATTATTTTGATTATTACCACTATTATTATTATTACTATTATTACTATTATTACTATTATTACTAGAAGTATTATTGTCACTAATATTACTATCATTAAATACCCCTGAATTGGGTGAATATTTTTTGATGTTAATTTGAATTTTATTCTGTTTCTTGTTATTAAAATTATTATTATTATTATTTTGACTTTGATTTTGGAAATTCATTCTTTGGCCTTGCAATTTTATTTTTTCTCCGTAACTTGAAATCCCCTTCTCAACTTTTATTAAAATTTCAAAAGCTTGTTTAATTACTTCAAGCAATTCCTTTTTTAATCTAATAGGAATTCTTGGCGTTTTATTTTTTGGAATATAGCTTGCTGTAACAATATTTCCCCTCTGTGAACGCAATGGCTTTTTGGAGTTTGGTTTTTCAATTTTAATTTGATATATCATTTGCTTTGAAATTAATAAAGAATTTCGAAACAATTCAATAGATTTTTGCATTTTCAATAAAATACTTTCAGAAATTAAAGATTCAGAATGATTATTTTCAATATTTTGATTTATTTTTGAATATTCTAAAAATGTTGAAAATAAATTTGTAAGTTTAGTAATTTTTGATTCAATGTCTCCTAAATTTGTGTGCCTTGCCAATATTTTAAATAATTCTTTCCTCGTGAATTGCTATTTTTTTTTTTTTTTTTTTGTTTATTTTATCAATTATTTATATGAATATTTATTTTAATAAAAAGAAGTAATTAAAAAGTTAATACTTGAATTTAAAAACATGATGTGATTTTTGATAAAGATAAAGAATAAATCAAATGAAAATGCGAATTATTCCAATTAATTATTTACAATCAAAAAATTAATATCTGTGGATACTGTTGGCCTAAGTTAAAATGTTTTGATATTGATTTCAATTTCTAGATAAGAGGAATCATTTAAACTATTTTTCAGTCAAAGGGGCCAAGTTTAATGGGTGAAATACATGTGTTCAAAGAGTTTGCAGAGATATGAGAAGAAAAAATTTATTTTGGAAATTTTCAAAAATGAAATCATTTTTTCACATTTTTGTACATTTTTGTTTTTCGATTCTTTTTTTTACACCTAATTCAGTTGCAAATTTTTTTATTGCAAGATCAATAGTCAGTTGGTAAAAATATGTTATCCTAAGGTTATTGAAACAGTGGAAATAATTGTTGAGAAATAATATTGATTTCTATTGGAATTCTATTCGATCTTTGATCCTGATATTTGATTAATAAATGTGAAAATTTTCACTTCATTTTCGTTTCCTTTTTCAAATAGAGACCACAAATGCCAACCCACTTGATTTGGTGGCTTGATTTCTGAAAGAAAAGTATGGAAAATGAAGTTAAAATTGTTTCCTATTTATTATTCAAATATCAGTAGAAAGTCAAAACGAACATAGTTGTTTTTCTCAATGGGGACCTAAGAATTTGAGTTTTTCGATTTTTATGAAAATTTATTGATTAATTAGTTTTCTTTCAGCCATATATCAACAATTCTTTGAGGTGCATTATTCCGCTTATTTCTTATTTTTTCTTCAAAGGTCAATTATAGAAAATAATTGATATTTGAAAAAAATGCTGGGCCACTTTGACTGAAACAGAGTTTACAATATAATATAAATCAAATACCCTTTTTTTATTGTTATTTTTCCTTTTTTTTTCCCTAGCTGAATCTTCTTTACATTGGGAAGAAGTTACAAAGGAAAAAGATTAAGATGTTACTTGCTAATACTAGAATATTGGAATATGACAAAATTATGATCAACTTGAAAATAAAAACTAAAAAGCAAAGATAAAAATATCAAGATTTAAAGTTAATCGTATCAAAAAGAAAAAAAGAAATCACAGCAATTAAACAACTACAATCAAATGAAAATTCTTGGTTGACTATCAAGTTAAATTAAATTAACCAACATTATAATTACTGTGATTCTGGGCATTCTTAATTAAAAGATGGCTGTTTTGTTTTTTTTTTTTTATTTTTATTTACCTATTTCTAGTTATAAACCCTTTTTACATTTTTTTTTTGTTTTTACTTTTAAACTTTTTTCTTGTCAATTTTTTTTTTTACTTTTTAACCATAAAAATAATTTGAGTAAATCTCTTTCCATGAATAATCGTGGAATCTATTATTTTATGATTAAATTTATTTTTGAAATTCAAGTATAAAAGTATTTATAGTATAATTTACACTTCTTCAATAATAAGAAAAAAAAAAAAAATACATTTTTAACAAATTTAAAACTATTGAAAGAACAACAATACTTCAATTTCTTCCAATTTGTAAATAATTTTGATTTTAACAAATATTTGTTAATCATTTTTATTTTTTTTGTTTTTATTTCATTTTTCTAGTTACGTAATCTGTTTGGTTAGATCCGGAATTTTTTTTCAATGGTTGATAGAAGGTTAGTATTGTGTTTGTTAAATTGAAAAATCACATACAATTTATTGATGGTATCTTATCATTTGATCGATCAACAAATGTTGGTGAAATTTGAACAAATTAACCAATATATTTTTTGTTCCGCTCGTTTCATTATTTTGGACACACCGATTTTTTTTCATTGGTTTTATATTTTTTTCTTTTATTTTATTTTTTAAATTACATAACTTGTTACTGTCGATCAAAATTTTAAATTTTATCAATGATTGATATTATGTTGGAGTTGAATTCTTTTAAATAGAAGAACTCAAATAAAATTAGTTGACGGTATCTAACCATTTGACCAATCAATAATTTTTTAACGAAATTTCAATGAATTTATCAATACATTTTTTATTGTACTCTTTCAAAAAATTTTTTACAAAACGTTTTTGCATTTTGATTTTTAATTATTGATCTTTTGATTTGTGGGTCTTTTAATTTACAAATAATTGTTACATTTTAAATAGTGGAATGGTTGTAGTTTAGTATATCTTCTAGAATTGATTAAATAAGTATTTTTTTCAAAAATTGAATTTTGGTGTGTTGAAAATTTTGAATTGGGGTTTATTTCTTGTTTTTTGGCTGTTGGTATTTATTTTAACTTTTTTTCTTTTAAAGTATCACAGAAAAAATTATCCAACCCTCAATTATTTTATATAATTTCCCTTTTTAGATTAAATGAAAAATATTTAGAATAACAAGACATCAAATAATAGCTAATATTTGTTTCAAGTGAATCAAACTAATATCTAAATATTTTTTCTTAAAATAGAAAAACTTCGAATTCTTTGAGAATCTTTGAGAAAAGCAACAATGTTCGTTCTGATCTTCGAATTAAAGATGTAAGAAAATTACAATAGAAATCAAAATTATTTTTCTACAATAATTCTCACCTTTGTATAACCATTCAAATAACATTTATTTTACTTAGTAACTATATATCTTATAATAAAAAAAAATCTGCAAAACAATTATGTATTGATGTAAAATAGAAAAAAAGAAAAAATGTAAAAATGTGAAAAAAATATTTCAATTTTGCAATTTCCAAAATTAAAAATTTTCTTTATAATATCAATCTTCAAACACTTTAAATACATCTAATTTATCCATTACAACTGGGCCCCTTTGACTGGAAAATAGTTTACACACAAAAAAGCCTATAAGCCTGAATTCATTAAATAACATTATTCAATCTAATAGATTCTTTTTTTTCTGATAAAAAGAAAAAAAAAAAGAATTTCAGAAAATTGACAATCATCTTAGTGAAAAATTTTTTTGAATAAAAACCTAGTAAGTGAAAAATGATTAATTATAAAATAATAATAATAATAATAATAATAATAATAATAATAATAATAAATTACTTTTTCATTTTGATAACCTAACCCAAGAAGATTATTTGTTTGAGTATTATTATTAATTTTTGATGACAATTTAAACCCAAATTTACAATCGCATATCTCAAAACTCTTTTTCCAATCATACCAAATTTGTTCAATAACTTGGAGTGTATCCATTTCTATCAATTTACCTTTTTTTCTAACTTGACAAGTTTGGTTTTTTAAATTACGATCGCCTAAAACGACAATAAAATCTGCAATACTTTGGGAAATGATTTTTGATAAATTTTCTGTTTTAATGATGTTTCCAAACGAAGTTTCCAGCATTAAATAGACATGTATCCCATTATCTAAAAAGGCTCTCCTGACAAGATTGGAATATTTAGTGACTGTTTTATCATTGGAATACAACACAACCAATTCCAAATACGGCTTCCTTCTATATCGGCATATCAATTGCTCTAGCTGTGTTTCGTCGGGAGTTAATTTAAATCTTTCTTTTTGTGAAGATATATTTTCTTTATTCGTTTCTTTCATATTTTCTTCTTTTACATTTTTTGAAACCTGATTCCCATTTTGATTAAATTCATTAAAAGTTGAAAATTTCTTTTGTTCATAATATCCCTTGAATGTGAAAATAATTTTAAAATTAAGAATAGGAAATTTAAGAATTAATTAAATTCTGTTTTTAAAAATGATATCTTTTTTTTTTTGTTATTTAAAATGTTTTATTCATTTAATGGATATTATCCTTTGAACAAATAAACATAAAAATTGACAAAATTTTCTGATCACAAATAGTTTTTGTAAATTATAAATCTATCAATTTTTTTTTTTCATTTATTTTTATTTTATTTTAGCACGTAATAAACTGAAAAATATTGAAGAATTCTATGTTGAAATTAAAAAGAAAAAGAGAATTAAAATTACCTTTTGAGATGAATAACTATTTTGGTTGGAATCCAGTTGCTGTATGTTCAAAGGTTGTTGATAGGCTGTTGAATTAACGTTGTTATAATTATTTGTATAAAAAGATAAATCAGGATTTTCTCCGTAATTTTGATTGGAATTATGCATTGATATTTGCTTATATTTGCCTTCACTGATATATACAGGGGGGCCAGTATATTCTGGTCGGCGTGGATCGTCACTTAACTATTTTTGTATTTTAAAATAAAAATATACATATTAAAAAAATGTTCAGTAGTTAAAAATTTTTTATAAACATTAGAGGTGATGATATCTTTGTCAAGTCACGATAAAGTTACAAAAATCCCGATTATCTTTATTAAAAATTGCGATATTATAGAAAATCGCGATCATCAATAATATCGCGATAATATCATAAATCTCGATAATTCTATAAAATCACGATAATTCTCTAAATTCACGCGATAATTGTTTAAAATCTCGTGTTAAAAATTAAATTAAGATATAATAGTTGATGGCTTTTGGGCCAATTCAGGAATAATATTTTAAAGAATTTTTTTTGATCAAAAAACCGATTGGGTGATTAAAAGTGATTTTTTTAAAAAACAACAAAAAAAATTATTTGCTTCAATTAAGTATCATATCAAGATTTTTCATTATATTTTCTTTTGATTTGGTTTACAAACTTATTGATCCTTTGAGATCAACAAACGTAATAAAAAAGGCAAATAACTATTATTTCAGTTAATCGTGAACTTATAAATTGCGTTAAATAAAAATGCTTCTAAAACAACCAACCCTTTATCTGTTCTTTCAAGAATGTGTTCTTGGGTGAAAACCTTTTCTTTATTCTAACAAAGCTGAAAGAAGTTGGATAACTTTTCAAAAGCTTTCACTACAACCATGCCACATTATCACCAATTATTAAGATTATTTGTACAGTTGCTTTCTTCTTGTTATTATTCTTTTTATTCTTCTTCTCATATCTTTTTAATGTACAGAAAACACAACTAGAGTTTAATTGGTTTTTGTTTTGATCGATCACCAATAAGAAGGAAAATTACTCTTTATTCTTTTTGGTTATTTAGCTTGTGAAAATAATAAGTCCATTTTAAAAAAAAACACCTATTTTATATTCAATTATATTGTTAAAATAGATGGTTCTTTGTTTGATCATAAAATTCACAGGAGCTTTTACTTTTCTGAAAAAAAATAAAGTAAAGAAAAACATTTTTTTTCCCACCACAAACAGTCTCATTCCGTTTATAAAAGTTTTATGTCATTCATACCTTCCAAATACTTAAAGACACTTTACAACCCTTTAAGCATTTTGTAACATTTTTAAAGGGAAAAAGCGTTGTAAAATTAATGGGATTTTTTGCAAAATTTAAAGTAATATTTTTAAGGTGATTTCAAAAAAATAATTTTCCATTTTTTCGCAATTTTTATTTTATTGTGATAATGTGAGTTATCAGGATTTTGTGATTTTTCATGAAACGATCAAGAAAAATTTTTTTCTAAAAAAAAATAAATATTTTTTATTTATTGGGGAGGAAGTGTAGATTACACTCAAAGTGCCCTTTTACTTAAATTCCCAAAAAGAAATTTAAGCGTAAAATCATAGATTTCACGATTATTAATTAACGAAAATAATTTTAAGCTATCATAATTTAAAATTATTTCATTAAGATTTATTTCTTTTAATTTATTAAGAAAAATTAATCTATTTTTTTCATAAGAAGGGCATACCCATAAAAAATGATCAATATTTTCTATTATTTCCTTATGTTCATATTTTAAACATAAAGGACAAAATTTATTTGAATTTTTATTTATTACATAATAATATCTTTTTAAGCAGTTGGTAAATGTTCTGAATTTTAGAATTGTTGAACTTGATGGATAACTTAAATATCTTTGATTAATAAATAAATTTTTTTTGGTTTTTTAATTATTGCGAAATATTTTTGTACCTTCCAACTGGTAGAATTCAACAACTCATTATAATTATAATTATAAATTTCTTTTTTAAGAAGGTTTAAACTCTCCGACTTCCAGTTAATTTTATTGTTTATTCTTGATTAAATTTTATTAATTTTTCCAGATAGGGTAGAGATAATTCTTTTAAAAAAAAAATAAATATTTTGCTCATTAAACCCTTTTTACTAACTTCAATTATAATAAACACTATTGATTAATAAAGGATCTTTGATCATAAAATATTTTTAAAGATATTTTACAATTTGAGTTGGAAAATTCAATTTTTTAGGTTCATTAATATTTTTTTCAAATTTAATAGTAAAAAATTTAAAAACTTTTTTGCTCACACCTAAAAGGTCATTTTATTATATTTTAAAAGCATTTTAAATCTAATAAATATCTTTCAAATAGGGAACCAATTATTTTTACTATTAAAGAATTATTTGTTCTTGTAAATTGGAAAACATATTTTTTTTTTGATTTTCCGTTAGGTTTTCTTGAGTTTTTTGTTTATTTGGAAAATCAATAGATTTTCATTAGGTTTTTTTTACTTTAGAAATAAACATAAAATTTTAATAAATTTTCGGTTTATTTCTAAAGTAAAAAAAAACCTAGAACACTTCACAAATAAAACAGAAAACCTCAAGAAAACCTAGGACACTCTCGTTAGGTTTTTTTTAAATTTTTGAAATAAAAAGAAAATTTTTTAAATTTTTATTTCAAAAAGTAAAAAAAAACCTAGGCACTCTACAACACTCTACGGACACTTTCATTAGTTTTTCAATAATTTTTGAAATAAACAGACAATTTAAGAAATTTTTGGTTTATTTCAAAAAATAAAAAAAAACGCCGTTAGGTTTTCCAGAATTAAAAAGAATAAAGTAAAATCAAATAGATTTTACTTTATTCTTTTAAATTCTGGAAAACCTAGGCACTTGACGGACACTTTCACGTTAGGTTTTCCAGAATTTAAAAGAATGGAGAAAAATCAAAGATTTTACACAAATTTTGAATATTATCGAGAATTAATATAAAAAAAAATCATTATTATTCTTATTATAAGTTCTTATTATTATTACAAGCTCTTATTCTTATTTATTTCTTTTTATTATGATGATTTTTTATGAGAAACCAAAATCAACAATAATTTTTTTTATATATCATTTTATTTTAAAATTAACTTTCATTAGAAGTTTTCATTTTTAGGAATTTCTTTTTTCATGGTAAAACTTTAAGAAACCAATATGGTATTTACGTATTATTTACTGTTGGTTTCGTTGATCATGTGATGCGTAGCCTTTTAAGAAAAAAGAATAACTGGCTTTATTTTAAAACACGCTTTTTACCAAGTCTGCACAGGATTATTTCAGCAACAGTAAGTTTGAAAATTGGAGGTTCTTTTTCTTTTTGATAGTAATTTTTTTTTCCTAAGAGGTCCAATCTTGAGAAATTATCTTGTGAGAATGAAAGACTCGAAAAAGTATTTTATTGTTTAACAAATAATTTGAATCCTTACCATATTTTCCTTTTTTTATTGAATTTGGCTGTAACTCATTTTGTCTCAAAAAAAAGTGTTTTAATTTTGCTTTTCATTTTTTTAGGAAATTTTTGACAAGCATATTTTGAAAATAAATACACAATAGGTGTTGATTGAATCAATATTAATGTTTCTCTTAATTTGGTATTACCATTTGACAAATAGAACTACTTAAAAAGAAAATATTATTTTAAATAATATTAAAAAGGCATAATTCCCTATTTTTTTGGAAATACCTTACTGTTCAAAGGTAGTCGGTTAGAGTCCTCACAACCGAATTGTTTCTGATTGTTTATCAATTTTCTCAAAAAGTTACAAAACCCTCCAGGGTGTAATTTTAATTAAAGACCGAGTTTGTGCTTCCTAAAACCACTAATTTTATGAAGAAATCTTCTTACATATTTGAATCTTTTTGATTACAACTATTTTCCAATTAGCATATTAAAATTTTTTTTCAGATCCAAAAATATTTTACCAATTGTTAGCCACAAAAACAAAAAGAATTTCTTTACAAAACCAATGGAAAATTAAAATTTTTCAAATTGGTAAAATGTGCCTCCTTCCTTAAATGGAGTTCTTTCTTTTTGATATTTGAGATCGGACCATTATTTGGTCTTTGAATAAAATTCAACCATGCACCTTACCAAAAATTTTCGTTTATTAATCTGAGAATTTTGATGATTCCAAAAGACTTTTTCTCAAGACAACCAATTCTTTTCAAACCCTCAAAAAACAGAATTGCTGATAAATGGAAGACTTAATAAAAACACAATCAAAGAAAGCAAATGGCAAATTTTGATTTGTACAAATCGATACAAATGTCTTTTCAGATTTTTTCAGAAAAATATTTTTTGAAAAGTGTTTATTGATAGTGCATCAAGGTGTAAATAATTCCAAAACCAAAATATTTTGCATTTTGTCTAGATAACTTTATACTCAGAGTGTTGGTTTTGTATTTTGGTGTTTACTTATTTTAAGAGATTGGGGGTTGTGTGGAAAAATCTCCAAAATCTTGAAAAATAAAATTCAATCAAAATAATGTATGTTTGGAAAAAAAACAAGTAACAAAACAAACGAAATGGTAGTTTTGTGTTTCGAAAAAACAAACCGTGTCAAAGGTTTTAAATAAGGAAAAATCAATTTAATTTTGTTGGAAATTGAACTTTTTTTTTCTTACAAAACCGTTCAAATTCTAAATCCATTTTTTGCTAGGTATCGATTTTTTAATGAATTTTGACTCAAAAAACAAGAAATAGGTTCTTCAAGAGAGAACTTTTAAAAAAATATAAAGGAAATCATTTGAAAAAAAAAGAAAAGTTGTAATAATGAATTAACTTGTGTTCAAAGGTAGTGTTTGAAAATAAAACAATTCATAATTTAAGATGTGTGTCGGTTTTTGAGGTTTTTGTTTCTAGTTGTTCATTTTCTGCTTTTTTTTTATTGTCTTTTGTCGAAAAGGATGTTAGAAGAAAAAAAAGATTGTGAACAGGAAGAATCAAAAACACATACTTCTTTTCCATGTAAAAAGCGACACTGCTCCCCCATTTTACAAGTACCTAGACTCCAGTATTTACAAGGTACGGTATATAGTCTGGGGTCAAATTTGTTATACACAATTGTTTTTGATCCAAAATAAATTGCTGTATTTTCTGATGAATCTTTATTATACATTTCCTTTTGAGTGATCGAATCAAGTTAAAAAAATGAAGAATTGAAAACTTTTGATCAGAAAGGATTAAAAAAAATGAAAAAAAAAAATGTTCTGAAAAATTTATTAATAATTCTCTTAATATTTTTCAAGTTTGGGAGAATATGGATATATCAAGAGTTTACGATTTAAATATTTCCTGAAACAATTGTAATAAGTAATTTTTCTTTTTCTTTCCCTATTGAGAAATTAGAAAACAATTTTGGACAATAATGGGAGAAAAAATTAAAAAAGCAAATTTTAGCATTGAATAATTACCTGAAAAGCAAACTTTCATCTTTTCTAGTTTTCCCTTGAACAGCTGTTATTTTTTCTTCGACAAATCATTATATGGTTGAATAGTTGTTTAAAAATGGATTTTCCTTTTTCAAAAAAAGTTCGAAAGTAATTACTGGTACTTGAATTATTATTGGGAAAAAATTGTCACTTCATTTACCATATTTTTCTTCTTCAAAATAGAGCCTTCAAGATCGTAGATTGTCATTTAAATACCCTCTTTGAAAAAGGAAATTGGTCCTGAAGTGAAAATTTTTCCCATTTATAAATCAAATAACAGTATTAAAAAAAAGAAAAAATCTTTTGTACCTTAACCCCAAAATTTTAATAAACACCTAAAATTCCATTTTTCAATCAATTTAAAAAATCTATAAAAATATCACAATTTAACAAATAATAATATAAATCATTAAATAATATTTAACCATTCTAATTTGGATATTGTTTAACTTTTCTAAGTCTATGAATTTACACCTTTTGTAAAAGTAGAAATCAAAAAAATTACATATTTTCAAAATAGATCTAGAAACTAACTGAAAATCAAAATTAAATTTAATTAAATTATTCCAGAGATAAATGATAAATTTGTCAGAAAATAATACTATAATAATTAATTTTTTTATTATTCCGAAATGAAAAGTTTAGGTATTTTTAGATCTAGCTATGAATATTTTTTCAAAATTTTTTCTTAAAATCAAAAAACTTTGTTAAGAATAATTTTTTTATAAAATAATTGTTTATAAAGCTCTTAATAATCAATCACCTTTCTTGAATTAAAATTCATTGATATCTTTTCAATTGGTAAATATTCTATTCATCTTGTAATTTAATATCAAAAAAAAAAAGATTTTCGTTTTTAGTCAGTTACGATTTTATTTACTGATTAATTTTTCAGATTTGGGATTTGATTGATTTTAATATTTACCAAAGGGTTAAAATTCATAAATTTAGAATATTTAATCAATAATTCAATTAGAATGGTTAAATATTATTTATATATTTATCTTGTAAAACGGGAACATATTTATGAATTTAAACAAATATATTAAATGGATTAGAAAAATATAATTTACTCGATTATAAAATTTCTGTGTTTTGAGAGGGAATTACATTTTTTTTTTTATTATTAACTAAAATTATTTTGTTTTATAAACATTTTTCCATTGTATCTTTTTTATTTATTTTTATTTTTACTTAAATGATCAAGATTTTTGCTGAATCAATCAAGTTAAATATTTCTTTCACCTTTTGTGTTTAACATATATATTGTCATTTGATTAGATAATTTGGGATAGTGATTATTATGAGGAAAAAAGAGGCTCTTATGGAATTTCAAGAGTAAATACATTTTTCTTAAAATACCCCCCACTCCCCCAAAATAAATACCACACCAAGTAAAATTATTTGAACTATAAATATTATTCATCTTTTTTTTTTTTTTTTTGACCAGATTCTAAGAATTTTCCTAAATTATCTCTCATCTGGGAAGGTATATCAGTTTACATAGCCACACAAATATTTCAATTAGTACTAAAAAATGTAAAAGAAGGAATATATTTAACAAATTATGTTAATCATATAATCTTCTCAATTGAAATTTTAGAATTTTGTTTGAAAAAAATAGAAAAATTGGATGACCAGATAGGAAGTAGATTTTCATATAAGTTATATTTAAGGGTATGTATACATATAATAAGTTTTCATTTTTAATTAATATAGGATTATCATCCTGATTACATTTTATTATGTGCTTTTTATAATTGTTTATTTATTATTTCTTGAATCCTTTTCTATAAAATAATTTAAAACTAAAATAAAAAGTTTTAGATCTTGAAAAATTTGAAATTTTAATCTAGGGACATTAGTAAAAAAAGAATTTTTGGAATTTTTTTGTTAAATTTATTTTTTTTTTTTGGACATAAAAATAAAAATTTCTATTAGGGGATAAAGGATAAATAACGTGAAATTGATTTTTTCTTCAAAAAATTGAATTTTTATATAATATTTTGTAAAATTGATTATTAGAAAAATAATTTAACAAACTTTTTATGATTTTTTGGTAAAAATAATCAATTTGATAATATACTAAGTACAAATAATTATAATAAGATGGTTTTTTTATTATAATTAATGATTTTCTGTTCAAAAAAAAATTTCAAAAAGATTCTTAAATTTACTGTAGTCAAAATAATGTATGCAAAAAATTTTAATGTGTGTTTCAAAATAAAAAGCGTGTTTTTTTGTTAAAGTTGACCAATACATTAACCAATCAAAGAAACCAATAATAAACCCTAAAAAAATATGGTATTTGTTTCTTAAAGTTCTATTATTTAAAAAGAAATTCTAAAAATGAAGGATCAAATTGCAAAATTTATCTCAAAAAATAGAGTAAATTTTTGAGATAATTTTTATCATCAAAAAAACAAAAAAATTCAAAAAAATTGAGAATATTATGGAAAATTTTCAACTATTTGCATGAATAATTTAAATTTAACTGAAAATAACCAGACCTTTACTTTCAAAATTGATTTGAACTTAAGTATACTATTTGGTAGTAGATTGAATGTTGCCTTGGTACAAGAATAAAAAAAAGCACGGCTAATATTTTGAACCACGGATTATAGTTGTTGTGAACGCTTTATTTTGATAACTGTATGATGAAAAATTCACAAATTTTCCAGAATTGCTTTTATAAAAAATCAAATTAGATTGTCAAAAAATAAAATTATTTAGGAACGTAGTTTATTGGATATGTTATTGAAAGAGAATTCATAAAAAATAAAAAAAAGCAAAAAATAGAAAAATATCGGAATCGGATCTGTTTTATGTTTTAAATAGCTAAAAGAATAAAGGGAAAATGAGATAACAAAAATTCAAAGTTTGATCAGTTGATTACTGTTCTTGTGTTTGATTTTTATTAGCATTGTGATTGTTACTGATGTTCGTATTGTTGATGAAGTTGCTCCTGCAGTTGTTGCTCATTGGTGTTTTAAGATCATTTGAATGTGTTTATTAGTATTATTGTTATTGTTCTTGCTTGTCGTTATTGGTATTGGGTAAATTTTGTGAAGTACTACCACTCGTACTATTATTACTGTTTCTACAGATACTATTGTTGGACAGGTTAAAGGTGCGATGTTGGACTGTTTGGAGTATTTGGATTTGGTAGTTGGATCATTTTTTGTTATACGTTTTATTCTTGTTATTGTTGTTATGACTCCTACTTTCGGTGTTATCAGTTCTTTTAAAAGTTTTGGGTCTGAATCGTTTGAATTATTGGATTAAGTTTTGAATTTAGATCATTGATTTGTGTTTTTTGTTCTCAATATTATTGAAGGATATTATTTATATTTGTTTTAAAAAGAAGAAGAAAAAAAAAAAAACTGTAAAAAATGAAAATCTTTTTATTTTATAATTAAACTAAAAGGAAATCAGTTTTTTAAGGCAAATTGAAAAGCAAAAAAGGGTTAATTAAGGTGTAAAAAATAACAAACTAAACATTTATTTTTGGTGACACACCTAGATACCCCAGTAACTTGATCTTTAATCCCCTCCAAAAGTCATATAGCTTTATTCTTAGATACTTTTTTAATCGTTTTTTTGTTTTCTTTCCGACTTTGAACAAGTTAAAAAAAGATCTCTTTTTAATTCACAAGATCGAATAAAAAGAAATCTTTAAAATCTCACAAAAGAAAAAGAAAAGTTCCATCAACAAACGAAAAAAAAAAAATGTGTGTTCCCATTTTCAAGAATTAACTAAATACTTCAACAAAATAATAGATTACTTTTTTTTGTTTTATATTGGAAACATGCAAATTTTGAATTTCAAATAATGGACTTAATCAACAAATTGTTTAAATGAGGTTAACTCATCCATTTCATAAGTCGAAACACAAATTACAAAAAAAAAATTTTTAACAAGATCTTGACAAGATTTCATTTTATTTTCAAAAAAATACTACTCCCTTAAATAAAAAAAAAAATTAATAGATCTCTTAAAACGACCAAAGTACATATGTTGTTTTCAATTAAAAGGTACTTTAGAATGATGTGTGCTCTTTATTCTATTAAAAAATACTTTTTAAAAAAAGTCTAGCATCAAAAAAGACAATAAAAAAGAGGAAAAAATGTTCAGGTAGATTAAACGAAACAAGAGGAGGGGAAGGCAAAAATGAAGAAAAAAAAGAATCTTTATTAAAGAAAAATTGTACTTGATTTAATAAATAGCACAAAAAATTAATCAGAGTTTGAGTCTGTATCTGAGCTCGACTCTGATCCTGATCCTGAGCCTGATTCTGATCCAGAATTTAACAGTTTGGGCTGTTGAGAAATTTGACCTTCAAAAAGCTTTGGGAAGGCTTCGATACCAATACGAAGGTAGATCGTATTTTCTGCAATACAACTACCTTCAGACCCCATCCAAATTGTGTCACTGTGCCTCAACAAGACAGTATCTGAAGGGTGCACCATTTTTTTATCATTTTTCTCGTTGGTGATCATGCAAAAAGAATTTGAGGAAGTATTTTGAAGCCAAAAGCGATCATACTTTTCAAAAATCAGCAAATGGTTTCGCGAGACCGTCCTGGGACATTCAAATTTCAATTGTGAATATTCCTTAAAGCTTGTAGTGATCGATGCAGTAAATTTGTTTGGGTTGAAGAACTCGTGCAATTTCGATTTCGGATCTCTTCCAAGCACAAGAGATTTATCACGGATCTTGTGAAAATTAACTGAAAAGGCATTGCTTTCTTCGTGGATTTCTAAACCAGAACTTTTGAGTTCTTCTTTACCCAAAATACCAGGGAATTTGATTTCGCAATTATTGGGGAAAAGAAAATAAATTATGCCTTCATGGTTTTCAAGTCGGACATCAGACGAAACGTCTTCTTCACTCTCAAGTTCACTTGACATTTTGGAAATCGGAAATTTGAATCTACAAATTTGTTAAGATTATCAAAATAAGAAAAAATGATTTTTCCATTTATTTCTGAAGAAAACGATCTTTGAAAGCTAATTATTCCAATAACTTCATAAGAGAAAAAGTTTAAAAACATAATCTCCAAACAATAGAAAAACTCCTTTCAAAGAGTTTTGTAGTAACCAAAACTTTTGTTACTTTGTTTCTGAGTTACTTTTTCTTTAGACAAATAATATATCAATTTATTCTTAAATCATAACTTAAGCGATTAGGGTCTACCAATGAGAAGTCTAAGATTAAAGAATGTTGTTATTGGGTATAACAACATTTAAGTGGTACATGGTTCAAATGTCTCTAAAAAATTGATAAGTAAAAAAGTTATAGAAGTTTATCTCAATCAATGAAAAAATGATCCTTATGTTCAAGTAAAAAAACCCCAACAATTTCACAAAAATTTGTATAGAAATACAAATTTAAAGGTTGGGTTATCAATATTTAGGCTCCAAAGCTGCAAAATATCTTTCCTAAATTTGTCGCTAAATGTCGATTAGTAGCTTAAAAAATTTTTTTTAAAGATTTAAATAATAAACCCTTTAGATTTTTTTGACAAATAATTACTGAAATATCGAAAATATATTGGGATTAAAATTAACTTTATCAAAAAGAAAAATTCTAATCAGTTTTTGGGGTTTTATGTTGATGATTATTGATTTAATCTCTGAAAATTTAACAAATTTACAAAAAATATTTTCTTTTAGAAGTTCTAAATATGAATTTTTAATTACCAGAATACAATTGTTTGGAGTTTCTATTTTTAGATTTGGAAAAGGGAATAAAAAAAATATTCCAAAATGAACAGTTTTTAAAAGTGATCCTTCGTTAAAAAATGTAAGAATTTATTCTACAATAAGATTACTAATAGTTTTTTTTGAGTTATCTTAGCTGTGAGGTACTAATATCATTTACACGAAATTACAACATACTTTTACTATCGAAGAATCTATGGTGAAGCTAATCCCTTAAGTACAATTTACCATTTTTTAAGACTTCAGTTTGTGTCAAACTGAATGAATAAAATTATAACTTCAATTAAATATTGAATATTTTAAAAAACAAGAGAAGGTGTCAGATACCCAAGTTTACTATATCTACACATCAATTTAACATAGAGAAATCAAAATAATTATAAAATTTATCAATAGAAAAGAATAAATAAAAATCATTTATTTGTTTCTTATCTATAAAAGTTGATATAATTCCTTCTTTATATAATTATATTTTTAATTTTGAATAAAAATATTTTTGCTTGATAAATATTTGACAAAAATATTACTTAATATTTATAAAGAAATTTCAAAATGGATTTTAATTCAATTCATCTAATTCAGATTTTGTTCAAGAAAATAGTTTAAAAAAATTCGTCATTAAGATATTGAAAATTATTGAATAATTTGTTTGATTTTCCAATAATTTATGTTCGAGAGGAAAGTTAAATATAAGTGCATTTAGAGCGTAATTTACACTTCTTCAATATAATAATAATAATAATAATAATAATAAATATAAATAATTTATCTATCTATCAATTTTTTAAAACAAAAATAATACGTAATTTATTTTCATTTTTTACTTTTTTTTTTATCAAAAGTCTGAAATTTTTGAATTTTTTTTTTCGATTTTAATAATTCAATGCTTTTATTATAATTTTTTTATTTTTTTTTCATAGAATTATTTGAAAAAAGAATTTTGAAAGCAAATTTGAAAAAAATAGTTTTTGTAAAAAAAAATAATAATAAGAAAAGAGGTGAGAAATGTAGTCTATCAGAGTTTTTTTAAAACCGATATTGTTAAGAAAAAGAAATAAATCTTCTAAAATAGAATTTGGCCGATTTTTTTTATTACATTACACGATTTCAACAAATTTGTTTGGAAAAGTGATCTTACTTATTTGAGTTTAAAAAAGAAATGATTTTTTTAAAATAAAAACGCTCTAAGGCCTTCGTTATTGTTCATTTATTAATTCAAACATTCACCTGAAGACACATCTTGAAGATCAAAATATTATTTAATAAAACCAATAAATTCATTAAAAAAAATGTTGAAAAACTTGAAAAATTACATTTTCAACTCTGATTTATTTGATTTTTTTTATAAAAAGTACATTTATTGGAGTTTTGATTTCAAAATTTCAATTTCTTGTGAAACTCAAAAAATCTGTTTTTCAGTAATACTCTCAAATTAAATTGTTTTTAAATGTGAAAATAGACCTACCCACTTTAAAATAATTTGGAGCATTTATAATTTGTGATAACAGTACTAAAAGAAATCAAATATATACTTTTATACCAATTACCTTTCTTTTATTTTAAAAATTATTCAAATTTCTTAGATTTTTATTTTTAATTACACTTTTTCTATTTTTTAGATCAAAGTATTTTCATTTCATTTTAATATTCATGTAAATTAATTATTTTTCAATGTGTTTAACTAACTTTGGAATATTATTGTATTATTTTTTCTTCTTTTTGTCTCTTATTCTTATCAAAACATCTTATATTTTTTTTATGAGCAAATCTATTTTTTTATGATTTCATCAATTTTTTATTTGAATTTTTTATTTTTTCTCTGCTAAAATAATTTTTTTTTCTTTCTTTTTGGAATCGAATAAAATAAAAAAATCTTTTAATAGAATAAAATACAAAATTTTACACCTAGTTAAAATAGTTGAGAAAAACATAATAATTCAATTTCATTCAAATTTGAAATAATTTTAAAAGATATCAAAATCATTTTAACTTCTTTTCTTTTTTTTGTTCTCATTTCATTTTTTGAATTAAGTTACAAGTTTGGTTCTATCAATAATTATTTCAAACAGTTGGTATTATATATAAGTTGAGTTTTTCTAAATAAAAAACTTATATAAAATCAGTTGATTCGAACTAACGTTTTGATTGATCAAAAATTGTTAATAGTATTTAAACAAATTCACCAATTTATTTTTTTGTTTTGCTCTCTCTCCAAAATTTTTAATAAATCCTTGATTTATTTGTATTGATGATTATTTACTTCTGGGTTTGTGAGTTTGTAAATTATAAATAATTAGTAACATTTCAATTAATGAAATGGTTATAATTTGGAATATCTTCTCTAATTGATTAAATAATATTTTTTTTTCAAAAATTAAATTTTAGTGTGTTAAAAAAATTTGAATTGGGGTTTACATGCCCTTAATAAAATTAAGAAATATTTTTTTTCTGATTAATATTTTTCGAAATCTAGATTCTAACTTAATTCAATTTACCACTGGGATAAATTTTTTTAGAATAAAAACCCTCTCAACTTTTGAATATCATAAATATTTTGTGAAATTATTGTGCACTTTTGTATTTTTTTTTGAAATATTGTGGTTGAGAAGATTTTGAAATCAAATAATAATCTAATATATTAAATTAGAATACTTTTCAGAGAGTTTATCTTTTTCGTTGAACTTTTTTTAAATTTTACCATTTGAAAATAAAAAAAAAAACATTTGAAGACCAAATTATTCCCATTGGTGAAAAGAACATTCCCATAATTTAGAATTTGTTTTAGTAAATGAGTTAAAATAAGATATTGTATCAAAAAATATACATAATTTCAAGTTTGAATTTTATAATTTTGACAAAAAATGTTTTCAAGAAAAAGTTGAATGGAAAATATATTTATTTTTATTTTATCATTTAGTTTTTTTAATTTTTTTAATGGAAGTTATTTGATCAGTTTTCCATTTTTAGTGTTTTTTTTGGTACGTAGGGACATATACAAAAAAAAAACTAATTTAGAAATGGACGAAGAAATTAATCTTTTTCTCTGCTACTGTCCATCTATAAAGTAAATCTAATAATTTGGATTCAAGAATCAAAACAAATTAAAAATGTCAACATGATAAACATCCTAGATATTATTCAAAATAAAGTTTCATTCTTTATTTTGTCATTAATTAATTATAAAATGAAAATTATAATTCTTTATTGAAATTTCCAAACAAAATTTACTAATTTGGGAAATGAAATAGAAAATTAATTTTCACCTTCAAAATAAATAAACAAACAAAAAATCTTTTCTATTTTTAAAGTAAGTTAAGTTTAAAAAATCAACTTAAAAAAAAAGAACTTTGAAAAAACAAATAATAAGTAATAAAAATTGAGACTTTATAATACCTTAAAATGAATTTAATTATTACAAAAAAACATCATCTTGTAATCTTTTATCCAGGAAAAGTTCTGTAATATAAAAAATCCTAAATACCCATTACAGTAATTATGACTCACTTTTTTTAGTTTTTGGGTATATTTTTTTTTCATTTTTTAACAGTCCTATATAAATAATCAATCATTTAAAAAGATAATTATTTCATCCAATTTAATAATTAGGTGTTATTGAATACATAATATATTTTTTTTTTCAATTTATTATTTCAGATTAGTAACAATTTTTAAAATATGGTTTAATTTAGAACAAAAAATAAAAACCAAAAAAAAATAAAAAAACATCATTTTTTGCATCAAAGATTTATTTTAATCATTAAATAAAAGATCGTAATCACCTTAACCAAAATAAAATGATGACATTTATAGTGTATGTTCAAAATTGATATGGAACGTACATCATTAAAAAAATATTTTGAAATTATATATTTATTAAAACAAAAAAAAAAACAAAAGAACCATTTTTTTTTTCACCTTTAATTAAATTTGGCTAATTAACAATTTCCCGTTCATTAAGCCCAAAAACAAAAATTTCTGATTTACGGATAAAGTCATTGAACAAATATTACCCTTTATTTGATATCTTTTTATTAATGACAAATCAGAAATTAATCTAATTTCAACCAATCCATTTTCACCAGCTAAGAACAACAGTTTTTCATCATTTGTGGATAACCAGCAATTTATTTTAAAATCGATTTGGATCTTTTTTAAAAATTTACCATTTATTGTATGTACGAGAAGAATTTTATTTTTTAAAAATGATACAATTTTCCCAATTCCAGGTATTATTTTCACATTGATTATTGGCGATTTAAAAAAAATAGTTTTAAAATATCTATAATTAAAAAGATTATATAGCATTAATGTTTTGCCCTTCGAACCGGTGACAATCAAATTGGAATTTACATTTACATCTAGACAGGTAATTGTGTCATCTTGCCCGACTAACAAATGTGAAAAATGAATATTTATTTTGGAATTTTCTTCTGATTTAATTTTCCAAACAGAAACTGTTGTATCCCTTGACCCAATCAACAAATAAGAGTTTGTATCATCCAATGCCAGGCAAGTGGTTATATCGATGTGCTTATTTAAAATTTGGATAACTTTAAAGTTTTTTATATTATAGATTGAACTAAATTTCTTGTAAAAACCACAAACAAAAAGCAAATCACAATTTTTATTAATTGCAAAGCATTTATTAAAATTTGAAATTTTTGATGAAAATTTTTGCTTAATTTTTTTTTTTTTTGATTTTTTATCAGAATGAATATTTAAAGTAAAATTGGGAATGCCCTTTTCCATATTTTTTTTTTGATTGCTTTGTTGAGTGATCCATTTACTAAAATATAATTGCTTGTCTTGATCAATGAGTAAAAGTTGGTCAGAAAACCCAATTAAATTAATATGGTTGGATAGCTCCATGAAGGACAGAAAGATTATCGCCTTTTCGGAAATTTGTTTACCAAAAGTAATCAAATTATTGTTATTATTCTGGTTATTTCTTTGAAGATTTAAATTATTAATGATCATAGAAGAGGAATTTATTAAATTGGAATTATTTGTATTTTGGTCTTTATCGGGATCGTTTTGATTTTTTTTATTTCTTTTTGGGTGTGGTTGAGTAAACAATTGGATCGGACACTGCCCAAAATTTTGGATTTGGGATTTTATTGATTTTCTGAAAATAGGATCATCAATTTGATCCAAATTAATATTTTGCTCATATGTTAAATAATAAAATACATTATTGGCTTTAACGGCTTCTTCCCCTCTTTGCTTGTATCCAAATATTAAATCAATCCACTCATTTAAATGCTCACTGACATAGTCTGATTCCAAAGCATCATTCATTATTCTAACAAATTCTTCCGTTGAATTATTTGCCCATGGCGGTAATTTGACATTATTTACTATTTCCTTATTCTGCTTTGTACCCAAATTTACATGATTCAGATTTTCTAAGAATTCTGGTAAATAATAAAATTCTGGTATTAATTCTTTTAAATCACCAGTGTCATTTAAACAATTCTCCCAAGTTATTTGAATAGAATGAAATGTTCTATCCGATTTGTCTAATTTCCCACCTATTATTTTTTCATATAAAAGTTGATTTAATTGTACATTTTTTAATTAAGAAGCATAAAATATTTACAGTAAATGAAAATTTGCTTGTCTTTCTTTTAATATGAAAAAAAAATATTTTTTTTTTTTTTTTTAACGCAGGAGTTTTTAATTCTAATGCTTTGCTGTTAGGTTTTTTTTAATTAGAGAAATAAAAAGAAAATTGATTTAATTTTCTTTTTATTCCAAAAAAGTGAAAAAAACCACTGTTATCTTTTCCATAATTTGAAATAATTGAGTAAAATCAAAGATTTTTCACTATTCTTTTGAATTATGGAAAAGCTAGGCACTTGATGGATACTTTCTGAAACCCTAAATTTATTACGAGTTTTTTATCTTAGTTAATTTTAATTTAAAAGTATTGAGTAAAATCTTTGATTTTTCTCTATTCTTTTGAATCCTGATGAACCTAGGAACTTTACGAATTCCTAAAAAAAAAAATATTTTTTAAAAAATGATTTTTTTTTCTTATCTTTTCCTTTCTTTTTTTTCTTTATCCCCGAAAAATAACCAATGAGATAGATTTTTATTATATGTTATCACATTTTGAATATTTGTAAATATTTTTGTATTTTAATAATTTTTTTTTTTTTTTTTAGTTAATTTGATAATAACCAATCCAAATGAAATTAAAATAAAATAAATTTTTAGAATAGTCTGAAAATGTTGATTTTCTGGATTTTTTAGTAAAAGAAATGAAATTCATTTATTTGCTCATTCAAATAAATTAGATTAAAGAGAAATAATTTTGAGATTTTTTTTATCAATCCATATTTTTTAAAAAAATTTGGAATATAAAAAAAATATTTTGTTGTTTTTTTCTATTAACAAAATGAAAATTAGATAAATATTGTTATTTGAATTTAATAAGTAATTTCTAATTCAAAATAATATGATCAAAAACTAAATGTAAAATTGAAAAAAGAAAGTAAACTTTAATTAAAAAATTTTTGTTCACCATTTTTTAAAAATGGTAATTTGGTATTTGTTAGTTTAAATATCAAAATTAAAATATTTATAGCATTTTTTTTTTTTTTTATTAGGAATCAATTTAATAATACAATTCATTTAGAAACTAAAAGCATGAGAAAAAAATAAGAACACAATAAAAAGATTTATAAAAAATTTTTGAGTGTTTATTTATGAATTTTTTTGCTATTTATTAAGAAAAAAAAAACTCACAAAGGAAACAACAACACTACAAAACCGATTGGAATTGGAATCGGTGATATTTTATTAAAAAATATACTGATACTCTTCAAGTTATCGATTCTCAAAAAAAATTATGAAAAAAAAAAAATCAAAAAAACTTTTATTTTACTAATTTCTACAATTAAAATTTCAGAGAAAATAATATTTCACAAAAAAAAAAGTTAAAAAATGATTTTGAGAAAATTATTTGATTTTTTATGGAGATTATTTTTTTCGAGATCAAATACTAAATCCATTTGATTTATATTTTCAGATTTTATTTATATTATATTTAGTAATTATTTAAACATGATTTTCTTAACAATTATTCTCCAAATCCAACTATTTTAGAGATTCTCAATTATTATTAAAAATTAATTAAATAATTATTGTTTCTTCAAAATTCTACTTTAAAAAAGAGAATTTAAAGGTTCATGAGTATTAGCTCTTTTATTTTTTTTTTCTTTAATTGTATCATATATTTTAAAAAAAGAATTCAATTTATTTGGGTAATATAATTTCAGTATTATCAAATAATTTTGTCCATTAATTAAATTCTCCTTTTTTCTTTCATTTTTTACCTTTCTTTACTTGTTTTAGTAACGTTTGGATAATTATTTATAAATATTAAATCACATTTTGTTTTTATCTTTCAAAAATATCTAATATATTTTCTAGATAATTTTTTTGAATTTTTATAAATAAAAATATTTCTTTATTTTAGAAGTATTAAAAGAACTACGATTGAATTTATTAAAAACTTTTTTTTTAAAAAAATTTACTCACCTGAACTCAAAAATGTAAAAGTATGTATATCTGAATTCTTAAATAAAAAATTAACTTTTTTTAATACTTCCAATCTTTGGAATTCATTATTTTGTGAATTTTAGAAAATTATTTCAATTCATATTAATTATTCTTTTATTAATTTACAAGAGTAATTTATCAATTTTTTAACCAATTCAAAAAATATCTAATTATTTGAAATTGTGAGATTCTATATACAGGAAATCATTTATAAATAATGATATTGGTCTTCGGATCAGTTGTCAAAATTAATTCCAATTTAATAGTTTTATAAATTTTTAAGATGATTTAAAAATATTTTAGAAATTTGAAAAATAATTATTTTATCAACACAAAGATCCTAAAAGAAATTAATCAATTTTCAAAAATAAATTAAAAGAAATAAATAAAAAAAAGTAATCATACCAATAGATATTTTACCTTTGGTTTTGATTTAGTTGATTAATTAATCAACACTTTATATCGACAATAATAATAAATTAAGGAATAATCATTAAATCTCAACTTATTATCATATTAGATTAGAACTAACAACAAAATTTCTCGTATAATACAAATCACCTAAATACATTCAATATTTTTTATTCTCTTCAATTAAATCAATTTCGATTGACTCAATTCATGCTTTAAAAACAGCAGTTTAAATTCAAAATATTTCATAATAAGTTAAATACATAAAATGATAGATCTAAAGATTGTTTGTCATATCATTTTTTTTATTTTTTATTTTAACTCATTTTGTATTCCTTTTAATTTTTGAAAATAAGTTAAATTAGAGTAATATCATAAAGTCAGAAGTTAAGAATTTCACTTTTTTATTAATTTTCAATTAGTTCAGAAAACGGGATTGTTTATTTATTTCTGTTGATTTTGTTTGATTTTTATTATTTAAAGTGCCTCCTTAAAAACGATATATTTAAATTTTTTAAAAAAAGTAAAATTAAATGTCACAATAGAATGCTGAGATAGGAATAAAAGGCAAACCATTTAACATTTCCGAAAGTAGACAAGACAAATCAACTTTAGTATTCTATTGTGGAATTTCATTTATTTTTATGTTTGAAAAAAAAATGTAATAAATTGTATGACAAAATTACTTGGAATAATAAAAATCAACGAAACATAACCAAAGTAAAAAATGTTGTTTTATGATCCTTTGGAAATTGGTAAAAAAGTGAAAAATTTTACTTTCTAGTTGCTACCACCTTGATGTAATTACAAACACTTTTATTAAATATAGATTTTCCATTTTTGTATTTTTAACAAGTTTTCTGTACGATAGCACCAAATTAACCAAAAATTTAACGAATGACTGGATTAAAGCCCTTCATTTTTTTATTTTCACCCTAGCATCATTAAAACAATTAGACTTTGAACAACTCTTATGAAAAAAAAAAAAAAAAAAAAAGATCAGTATTTTTGGATTTTTTTTTTAAAAATATTTTTTTCTCTTTAAAAATAGTTTCTTTTTAATGATTGATTTGCGTTGTAGAATTTAATCATTTGTGAAAAAAAAATAAATTTTTCCCTACATGATTAATATTTGAATAATATAATTACAAATCTTTTGTTGACTTCTCTGTTTTATTTTTTTTATTGTCAATATTTAAAAAAATTTTCAAATCTAGAAATCACTAAAATCAAAATATAAAAATAAAAATGAAAAAAAAAAAAAAAAAAATCTTCAAACCTTGGTGTTCAATCAAAAGTGAAGTGAATGGCTCTAATCTAATCAAATAATACAATACAAAATAAATGGAAGAATAATGCGTGCCATAAAAATAGGCTGGTGTTTGTTGGTTTGGATCATTTTTACAAAAAAGATATTTAGTTTTAAATTCATCAAATCTTTCCAAATTTAAAGCACCAATAGGCTTTGATAAATCTCTATATACATTTGGATCATTTAAATCGATTGACTCGCTGGCATAATCTTTTATAACCCAGGGGAATATTGGATATTGAGCCAAATCATTATAAGTCCTCCCAGCAAATGTATTTATTTTCATCAAATATTCGAAATTTGTAATTGCTCTTTTTTGCCACATTTTGGTAACGCCTGATTTCTTTAAAATCTTTCTTGGGTCAGTTGTTATTAATTTAATTTTAAATAATTTTTTTAATGAAAACAATTGAATTAAAACATTATTTCTAATGCTATTTTTTGAATTTTTTGAATTTTTTACGTTTTTTGAATTTTTAAAATGAAAAAAATAACTTTTCCCATTTTTTAAAAAAAATTCAATTGCTGTTTGCTGAAGACCATATCTACGAGGTAAAATTTTTTTAATATTATCTAATTTCCAAATCCAATAATTTTTATATCCAAAATTTTGTTTTTTTAAGAGAAATTCAAGCCTAAGTGTTGTTATTATTAGTTTACCCTTTAAAACCTTCATTGGCTTTATCATTTCACAAGAAAACTCTTCAATAAATTTGCTATCACGAGTACGACTATTACTATTACCACTGCTAATATTACTAATTCCACTGCTGCTAATACTACCATTGCTACTATTACTATTACCACTGCCACTACCACTGCCATTGCTACTATTACTATTAATCCGATTGAGATTATCCCCAAAATTTAATTTATCAAAATTATTATTTGTTTGTTTAAAATCAAGCAAATTAGAATTTAAATTATCATTTTTTATGAAAACTAAATCTAATCTGTTCTCATTAATATTTGAATTTTTTTGACTATTTATATTTATAATATTAGGCTTTCGAAAATAATAATATTTATTTTTCAATCTCCTCTTCCTCCTTTTATTATCTTCATAATTTCCCAATTTATAATTATAATGAAACTTATTATTATCTTCTTTCAATATATTTATATGAGCAGTTAAATTATTCATTAATTTTCTTAATAAATAATGATTAATTTGGTTATTTTTCATTTTTTTTTTCAATTTATTATTCCAAATTTTATCAAATTTTAATTCAATTTGATTCCAATTTTGGAAAGAAATCATTTCTTGTTTATTGTTTGAGTCCAAAATCATGTTATTTTTTTTGTTATCAATTATAAAATTATTTTTGATTGAAGATTGTTCCCAAGCCTGTTTTGAAAAATTTAAACTAACCTTCCAAATTTTTTTTAATTTGAAAATAAATGAATTCCATTTTTTTTCTTTTTTAATCAAACTGTTAAATATTTCTTCAAATTTTGTTTCAAATTGTTTTTTTTTTTTTGGTAACAAATTCGTTTTATTAACATTATCATTAATTCCCCTTTTAATTAATTTATTGAAATTAGAATAATATTTTAATATTAATTCAAATATAATGTTTTTTAAAAGTTTTAATTTTTTTTCATTATTTTTAATTTTTTTTTCCAATTCAAATTCTTTTTCTGTTTTTTTGTGTACATTTACTTCTTCTTTTGTATTTTTTATTTGCTTATCATCAATTTCTCCATATTTGCCCTTCGTTTCACCACCTTTTATTTCTTTATCTTCTTGAAGGGATTGAATACTTTTTAATTTATTAATCTTTTTTTCAAGATGATTATTAATTTTTTTATATAATTTTATTAATTTATAGAAATTTAAAAATATTGTTTGATCCAAATTTTCAGAAAGTAATTTGATTTTTGAAATGTTTAACAATATAAAAAAATATTTTTTTAAATAGAATTTAAAATTAATAAAATCTAATTTTTGATTAAATATTAAATAAAAATATAAATTTAACAAATAAATAATTGTTTTCTTTTTATTACCAGGAATCATTTTTATACCATATTGAAATAAATCAAATTTGTGAAACATTTTTAAAAAATTTGTAATTAAATATATATTAATATATTGAAAATCTATTTCTTTTTTCCCCTGCTGCTTCGCTTGGCGGGATTTATTTTGAATCAAATTTAAAGAATTTAAAATGATTCTAAATATTGGTAAAGAATTATTAATAATCAAATCACTATAAATTTGAGTTAAATGGGAATCAATAAATATAATGAATCTATTTAAAAACTTTGCCAATTTTAAGATATTTTTTGAAAATTCTTTCATGGATAATAAACTCTTTTCACTTGTATCGTGAATTTCATTATTATTTTCCTTTTCAAAAAAATTTTGATTATTATTTTGCAAAATATTATTTTTTTTTAATAATCTTAAAAGAATATTATTTAAGATATGGATGGCAATTAATTGGAAAATCATTTGATTTGTAAAATTTAATGAAAATAACATTAATGTGTTTTTTAGTAATGAAATACCAAACTGTGAATATATAATTTGGTTTGCTAAAATTTTTTCAAAAAATTTAAAACTAATTTTACAAATTTCAATATAATTCTCATTTTCTTGTATACATTTTTTATTGATTAATTTATTAAGAATATTAAATATATCAACTGAATTATTGTTATTGTTATTGCTATTGTTATTATTATTATTATTATTATTATTATTATTATTATTATTATTATTATTATTATTTTTTATTTTTATTTTTATTATTATTATTATTATTATTATTATTATTATCATCATCATTATTATTATTGTTGTTGTTGTTGCTGCTGCTGCTGTTGTTTTTAATACTGTTGCTACTTAGTGATAAGATTGGATTTTCACATGTTGGATATATTAAAGAAATTAAAAGAGTTTGCCAATTTTTTACATTTATCAAAAATGTATTAATATTTGTATTATTAAAAATTTTACTACTTTTTAATAATAACAATAATAATATTTGTGAATTTGGAAATTTTAAAATTAATTTAAGTAATAATTTTAAAATATTTGGATTAATCAAATGAATTTTTTTCCTGTCTCTATGAATGAAATTTCTACCATCAAAATTTGAACGAATTAAAAAATAATACCAAGAGATTTTTGTATTTTCTTCAATAGGATACAGAAAACTATTGGTTTTAAAAAGTTTCCAATTGGGATTGCTTTTTGAAAATAATATTGGATAATCAGTTTCATTATGGATAATTCTATGAATAATAGTTATAAATTGTAAAGACAAATCCCTAATATTTGGATCAGAATTTTTTAAAAAATTGCTTATCCATCCGAATAATTCTAATTTATTAAAAACTGATAATTTAAATTCTTTTTTATCTTTTTCAGTCATTTCTTCTAATTGCGTTTTATTTTGTTTTTCTATATTTCTTTCCTTTTCCTTTTCCTTTTTCTTTTCCTTTTCCTTTTCCTTTTTCTTTTCCTTTTCCTTTTCCTTTTCCTTTTCCTTTTCTTTTTCTTTTTTCCTTTCATTTTCCTTTCCCTTTCCCTTTTCCCTTTCCTTTTCCTTCACATGTGTTTCTTTTTTCTGTTTAGGCTCCAGGCTAAGTTTTTGCTCTTGCTTTTTAATTCCATTTCCCTTCCCTCTTGTATTATTTTTATTCAAACCAAAAGTTTCTGTAAAAAAAATAATAAAGAATAATAATAACTCTTTAATTTCATAATTACTTTTACAATTATTTGATGAATAGCACATTATAGATGAAAAATCTCTTGGATTATGGGTTTTTATTAAAACAAATTTTAAACATTTAATAATTTTTTTTCGAAGTTTTTTTTTCTCATTAATTGTTGGTCTTTTTCCAAGAAATTCATCTGTCAAATTATGGTTTTTAATACATTCACCTTTTGAATCTTTGTTCTTAGATATCCAATAATAATTATTTAAAATTATTATTAAATTTAAAGTGTTAATTTTAATTAATTGGTTGACAATTATCTTTTTTATTAAATTAATTACCTGTTTTTGTATTTCATATGGACAATAAATCCAAATTTCAAAATTCAATAAAAACTGAAAGATCATTTTTTTAATAATTTTTTTATTATTAATATTAAAAAGAAATCTTTTCATCAGTTTAATATGTGTTATATTTATGTCATGCCTTGGAATACTTTCAAAAAGTTTTGAAATGATTCTAAATCCTTGACAATGGAGAATATCCTTTTGATGGGATTCTTTAGAGAGTATTAATTGAAAAATGATATTTAAAATCTCATAACCTATAGATTAATAAGAAGAATATTATAATTTATAAGATAGTAGAAAAAAAAAAAAAATGAATAATAAAAATAATAAGAATATAGTTTAGCAAATGGTTTGTTAAAGAGAAAAATTGAATTTAATAAAATAGAAAATGAATAATTTTTAAATATACTGATTAATTTTAAAATTTTAATATATCCAATTTGAAATAGAATCATTTGTTTAGTATTTTTTTAGCCATTCTACTTATTGAGAATTGATTATAAAAAAAAAAAAAAAAAATAGGGAAAAATAGCTTAATTATCCAGATTGCCTTTGAACATCTATAATTTAGAAATGAAAATGAAACTATTTATATTGTAAATAATTGAAGGGGTTTTTTTTTCCATTAAGGAGTGAGTATTAAAAGTTCACCCGTTTTCGGTTAGGGTTTCCTTAATTTGAGAAATTAAAAGTAAATTTCTTAAATTTTCTTTTTATTTCTTGATATTAAAAAAAAACACCGTTAGCTTTTCTTGAGTTTTCTATTAATCTGTAAAATATATTGATTTTAGAATAAAATAGAAAACCTCAAAAAAACCTAGAACACTGCACAAATAAAACAAAAAATCTAAGAAAACCCCATTAGGTTTTCTATAATTTAAAAGAATTGAGTTAAACCCGTGATTTTACTCTATTCTTTTGAATTCTGGAAAACCTATGCACTTGGCCTCACTCTTCCGCACTTGGGGGCACTTGAAGGTACTTCCCAGATCTCTAATTTGAATTAGAGATATTATCGAACCGAATGAAAGATGATCAATTCTTCCAAGAATTGAATATGCTCCTTAAATCGAGAGAGATTTTGTTCCAATCCCTATCCATTTTATAATATCCAAGGTGATTCTAAAGCTGTCAGATGATTTTTTCAAAGAATTAGTGGTTTCTATGAAGTTATAATTCCGATTTTTAATTAAAAATATGATGTGTATCTTTTTGAGAAAATGATAAATAATCAAAAATAATGAGGCGAAGACGAATTAGCTATTTCCAAAAAAGTGGTGCAAATTTATTTTAAAATATATCTTTTATATTTAATCGTCAAAAAACTATTTGAATATACAAAATCATTAACAACCATTTATTGATTATTCTTAACGATTCAATTTGTTTTTTAGTCTTGTATTACATAAATAAAATTGATTAAATTGTCTGATCTATATTTTATCTGATATTTTTCAGGGGTGAAAATTAATGTAAATTATTTTCTTTTTGATCCAAAAAATCGTTTTCGTAACTTCTTTAATCTTTACAAATTTTCCAATAGAATGAAAAACATATAACTCTATTTTATTGTTTAAAAAATTATTTGTACCATTTTCATAGATCCAGTTTTTTATTGAAATTGATGGTACATTGTTTTCTCCAAAAAAAAGTGTTATTTTTTTTTCATTTTTTGGAAAAATTTCAACAAGTATATTATGAAATGGATATCTGCCTTTATTGTTTTGATTTGGAAACAATAACTTTGTTATGTTACCATTTTGGCCTGGAAGAACGAAAAATATGATATTGTTCAAAGTGATATAAGATTATGTTGAGGAGTTCGAAGAACGACGATTAATATAATCTTAGCACCAGAGCAATATCATATTTTGAGTATGGAAGGAGATCCAAAACGAAGAATTATAACAATGGTGATTACTAACAAATTAAACAATATGAGATGCTATTTATTTTTTGGAACTAAGGATCAAACTCTACACAACAAGACAATAAAAAAAAAAATTTAAACAAAAAACAAATTTGTTATTTTTCAATGGTAATTTGAAGAACTTTTTCTTCAAAGGATCTTTTTCTCCCAATGGAGTTACCGAAAAGATTGAAGTTAAATTTTATATTTTCATCCATTAAGAATAAAATATGGTTTAAAATCCCATGAAACAAACTATATCGTCCAACTTTTCAAAGAGTATATATCTCCATTTTTTATTTCATGTTTATTTAGAAACATCTGAAGTCGATCAAACATGCAACCCCGCATCTATTATGTGTTCTTAACAGTAACTGATTTTGAACATTCCTCTAAAAATTCTGACTTTAAATAGCAAAAAAAAAATGTTTTTTTTTTTTTTCTTTCATAAATTTGGAATTATGTTTTTTTCTCATTTTCAAAATATTTTATTAATGGTTTTTTTTCTGCTTTTTTCTAAGAAAAAAGAGACCAATCAACATTTTTTATTTTTTTAAAAATGATATTGGTTTATTTAGAACTAAAACCAAAAACACTGTTTGGTTTTAGGAATCATTTTTAATCAAAAAAAGAGAATTCATTCAATTTCCAACCTTGAAGGGAAAATTGAATGGACTTTTTTCTTTGTCGTATATTAAACAAATAATTGGTTTCCTTGAACCCAATTAATTTTTCAATGTCGTAAATACTTGAGCGCGGCGATCTTTTGGGATTTATGAGATTAACAGCGTGTCAAAAAAATTTGTTAAACTGTTCTAAAAAACTTTAAATAACATTTTTAAAGTCGAATTTATTAGTAAAATGCTTCCTATTTTATCAAATTGAATTCAAAAATTAAAATATCAGAAAATTTTCAAACTTTGCCTAATTACTAAAGGATTTCCCAAAATCTTTCCATCGTGGCTACAATACCATCCTAAACTTTTCAGTGTTCTAATCTCTTTCTTAACCGTAGTTGTCCAGAATTATAGACTTAAATTTTTACAAATAAAAAGTTTGAGTTTAAAAAAAAAATACATTGAATTATAATTAGTTTTTTAAGGTATTAATTGAATTTTTTTTACAAAATATGTATCTGAATTGAAAAAAAAAAATTAAGAAAGATATCATTGAATACCAATAAAAATTCGAAAGAAGAAGGGGGGGAGAAGAAAAAGAAGAAGAAGAAGAAGAAGAAGAAGATATTATTAATTCATAATATACACTTACTTTCAGAGTAAAAATCAATATATTTTTTTGTTAAAAGATTAATAGGGTCATTTACTAAAGAAATTTTTATTGAATTATTATTGATTTCAGAAAATAATGGTAAGAATATTTTAATTCCACCAATACAGTGGATAATATTAGTAATTTTTTTAATTTGATAGTTAACCATATTAATTAATTTTCCATTTAAGGAGCGTTTTTTATTTAATTTACTTTGATCAATACACAAATGATCATCGATAAAATTTGAATTATAATATAAAAAAAGAGTATTTTTTATTGAATTTAGAAATGATTTATCATAATTTTTGAAATTGAATTCATTTTTATTAATAGTATTATCATCAATTTTTTTATCATCATTAACGGCATTCCGATCATTATTGTTAAAACTAGTTAAATTTATATTATTAATAAAATGATTTTGTTCAATTAAATTAAAATTTGGTCCTAATTCATAAATAAATCCAATATTATTTTGTGAAAAAATTGTTTTAAAAAAGCAAATATTGCTCATTTTGCCATAAAAATGATTTTTTCTTTTGAGCTGGTTATTTTTGTTTTTATAAATATTTGCACCGATAATATTATTCGTATAGTTTAATTCGAGAGGATATTTTAATAATCTTTTACCAATAATTTTTTTATTTAAATAAAGAATAATTTTTTCCTTTGAAGAATTCCATTTTGATTGTGAAGTGTGAACTAAAGTAAATAAATACCATTTTCGTTTTTGAATTGGGAATCTAAATTTAAGTTTTTTTTTTTCAGTTTTGTTAACATTTTTAATAGAAATGATTAAGTTAGGTACAATTTTTTTTGATCCTGAAGAAACGCTACTAATAGATTCATGAGATCGATTCAATTCACTTAAATCTAAAAAAATTTGGATTCCATTTTTCAATTTTTCATCGACAAAGGAATAAATGCAAGGCTTGTGATTGATATCCTTGGAAACATTATAAAAGCTTTCAAGATAAATCCAGGTACAAAAAGAATACCCTTCATTTGGCCAGCTAATTTTTGGTAAGATCATGCAACTGTCTTTACCATCAAATGAAAAATAGTTGATCGGTGTATATTGATTAATATTAATCATTTCCTTGATTAATAAAATTAAATTAGGCTTATAATTGATCGATATGTTTTTATCTATTATATTGTTTCAGAAAATTAAATACATAATGAGAAACATAAGAAATAAATATAATTATAAGATCATACAGTAAAAATAAAATTAATAGAGATTAATAACTAATATGAATACTTTAAGCAATTTTGAAAATAACAAAAAAAGAGAGAAATAAAAGAAAAGAAAAAGAAAAAAATATCAAAAGAAAAAAAAAAAGAAAAAAAAAAAAAAAAACAAGAAAAAAATAGAAAAAGAAAAAAATAGAAAAGAATTAAGAATGAGAATTTAAATAAAGATTACTTGGATTATTTAATAATTTAAATAATAATTTTAATTCAAAAACCGAAATTGAAACTTTTCCTAAAAATTTGATAAATTTGAAAATTTTTTCTAATAATGTTTTCTGTGTAATATTAGGAACTAATAAAGTAAGGGAAGAAATCATTCCAATCTTGCATAAACAAAAGGTGTTATTGATTGAATTTTTACATATTTTATAAAAAATTTCAATTAATTGAGGGAAAAATAAAAAATTATTTTCAGAATACAAAGAAAATAGCATTTTAATTGCATCAGTATTTTTAATTAAAAAATTCTTTCGAATATTAAAATATTCTCCAAAAACTAAAAAATTCAATAATTCTTGAAAAATTTTGACATTATCATTATAATTAAGTTTTAAAATGTCTGATAACAAAATGGCAAATCGGGTATAAGAAATAACTTGTTTAAATCCATTTCTAAAAGTGCTGCTAGTTCGGAACATCACATTTAATAATTTCAAAATACTTAATAATAAATTAGATCGTGTATTCGTATTTCCTAATAAATATAAAATGAAAAAAAATAATTCTTGGCCATCCCATTCTTTAAACGGAATTGGATTTTCTTTCATGCTTTGAATCAATAATCTTAATATTCCTTTCATTAATTCCATATTGATGTTTTTTTCACCTTGGATTTTGATTAAAAACATATTCATCAAATGATCTAGCAAATAGTTTATTTTGTTATTTTCTTTTACTCTCGTTAAAAAAAAAAATAATTGATCAAAAGCAAAATTTCTAATTTTTGGTTCATCTAAATAAATTAAGATCCATTTAATAATTTTTTTTTTTTTTGGATCTAAAAATATTTCTGGATAAATATTGTCATAATCAAGGTATAATTCTAAAACAACAAAATATAAATAAACATTGTCGATTCTATTTTTTAACTTTAAAAAATCTTGTTTCTGTTTTTGAGTAAAATTTTCTAGGTTACTGTCATGTTTGGTTTTCTTGACATTTACATTATCATTTTCTTTTTGTATTTCCTTTTCGTTTTTGTTTTTGTTTTCTTTTTGTTTTTCTTCCAATTTTTGTTCAAGTTTTTCCTTATCTTTTTCCTTATCTTTTTCTTTTTCTTTTTCTTTTTCTTTTTCTTTTTTTTTCTTTTCTTTTTCTTTTTCTTTTTCTTTTTCTTTTTTTTCTTTTTCTTTTTCTTTTTCGTTTTCTTTTTCTTTTTCTTTTTCTTTTTCTTTTTCTTTTTCTTTTTCGTTTTCTTTTCCCTTTTCTTTTCCCTTTTCTTTTTCTTTTTCATTTTCTTTTTCATTTTTTTTGATTCCGTTCCCCACAGTTTTACTATTTTGATTATCATTAATTTGATTTTCATATTTTTTTAATATAATTTCTTTATTTTTAGTTTTATTAATTTTATTTATATTATTAAAGTTTATTTTCGTCAAGAGAGGCAAAAAATTAATTAATTCAATGGATTTTATTGTATTTAAATAATCGTTTTGTAATAAGAAAATTATATTTTCCAATATTTTTTTCATAAATGTTAAATTATTTTTATTTTTTAATATCGATGGGAATAATAATTGAATAAAATTTAATTCTTCGTTTTTCATTTGATTTGAAAACATATATATCGAATTGAAAAAAATAAAAACACCATCAGTAATATTATTAAAAATTTCTTGTTTTTGCCTTTTCAATTCTTCTTCTTCTTCCGTATTAATAATCAACTTATCATGTTTAAAATCAGCATTCTTCGAATTTGTGTTCAATTCATGAAGAAAATAATCTGAAAATAATAATTCAAAATATTTTTCGTTTGAAAAAATTTTAATCATTTCAATTTTTTCTTTGATTGGTTTAAAAGCAAAGTTTTTTATTAAAAATTTTACTATATTATACTGAATTTCTGGATTGTTATTTTTTAGATGATATAAAATTCCTAATTCAAGTTTTGATGTTTTTTCATTTATTTGGAATAAATCAAATAATAAATCTATAATAAATAATTTTAATTTATAAAATAATTTTTCATTATCATTATTATTTGTATTATGATTATTATTAGTAGTAGTATTGCTTTTATGATTATTCTTGTTATTGTTATTATTTAATAAACTTTCATTTAAAGAGAACAAGACATTTAAATAATCAAAAATTTGACATAATTCTTGGCTCAAGATAAAAAATTTTGGTTTGTTTATAAAAGGATTGAAATTATAACCATTTGATAATTCGTTTTCTTCAAATTGCCTTTTCGCAGAAATTACATTAGTGATTCTGACTTCAAAAGGTAAATTGGATTCATTTATTGGATTCAATTGCCAGGGCATTTTTTGTTTTCTTTTTTTTATTTTAATGATACTTTTTTGTTTGTTTACAATGAAATCCTTGTTTTTTTCTTTATCTTTTTTTAATAATAATTCAATTCCATTATCATCCTCATTCAATTCTTCTTTTGAAATATCTAAACTTTGATTTGAAAAATTTAAGTAAATCCAAAAAATTTGATTTTTGAGATTTATTAAAAAATCATCTGAAATAAAAATCAAAAGACTGTTTGGTGTTCTAATGATAAATTTTTCAATTAAAGTTAATGAATATAAAAAAATATTATTTAAAGAATTGTTTAATTGTTTTTTTTTTGGAAATTGCTGTTCTTCTTTGAATTTTTGATCATCTTTTAAAATGGTAAAAAAAGTATTAAATTCATTATTCAATGAAGATGAATATGAATTTGAATTCAATTTTAATTCCCTTTCAACGCAATTATTCAAATTAAATTCTAAAATGTTTTTAATCGAATCCCAATTCGTTTGTGATTCAAAAGATGTTAAAAATAATTTTAGAGTTTTTAGAAAACTTTCATAAATCTTAGAGTAACATATATTTAATCGAAAAGATTTTTGAAATTTTTGAAAAATTTGAATATATTTTAGAAAATTTTCTTCTTGTGAAGACAAAAACCGGATTAGGGAATCAGAAAACATTGGGTCACTTTTCCCTTTTTTTTCTTGTAATTTTTCTATTTCTTTTACTTTTTCCATTTTTTCTTCTTCTTTTTCAGTTTTCATTTCTTTTTCAGTTTCAGTTTCAGTTTTCTTTTCCTTTTCCTTTTCCTTTTCCGTTTCTTCTTCCTTTAATTTACCCCTTTCCTGAATATTATTCTTAATACCATCATCAATTATAATTTCTTTTAAAGAAAAATTTTTAATATCTGATTGAGAGTCAGGATGTAATAAAAATAATTGTGTGATATCATTCAATCCAATTAAAATATATGAAATTACAAATTGACACAATGTTTCAAATTGATTCAAAATGGGATTTTCATTTATTTTATAATACGTGTGTAACTATAAAAGTAAGATATTATAAAATTAATAATTTAAATTACAAAGGAAATGATTATAGAAACATTTGACAAAATTTAAAGATATTTTTTTTTTTTAATTGATTGAGTTGTATTTTTTATTCAATCATAACACGATCAGTAAAAAAATTTTTCAAAAAAAAAATTAAATATTTGATAATTTTTCATTTTTTAATAACTTCAATTATAATAAACATTATTCATTAATAAGAGATCTTTAATCAAAAATTATTTTTCAATTTTTTTTACAATTTAAGTTGAAAAATCCAAGTTTCCAAGTTCTATTAAGATTTTTTTCAAATTTAATAGTTAAAAATTTGAAAATTTTTTTTTCACAGCTAAGTGGTCATTTTATTATCTTTTAAAAGTGTTTTAAATTTAGTAAATATCTTTCAAATGGAGAATCAGTTATTTTAACTATTAAAGAATTATTTTTTTTTTTTTGATTTTTCCGTTCGGTTTTCTTGAGTTTTCTGTTTATTTGTAAAATCGATAGATTTTCGTTAGGTTTTTTTGGGTTTTCTATTTATTTGTGAAGTGTTCTAGGTTTTCTTGAGTTTTCTGTTTATTTGTAAAATCAATAGATTTTCGTTAGGTTTTTTTGAGTTTTCTATTTATTTTCCAAATAAACGGAAAAGTAATAAAAACCTATACACTTCACAAATAAAACAGAAAACCTTTAGAAAACCGCCGTTAGGTTTTCCATAATTTAAAAGAATTGAGTTAAATCTTTAATTTTACTCTATTCTTTTAAATTAAAAAAAAAACCTAGGCACTCTACGGCACTTGAAGACACTCTACAACACTCCACAAAAATATTTCACAATAATAAAATATCAAAACTCTTTATTTAAAACCCAAAGAATTTCAGAAAAAAATCTGCATTTCGATACAAATTTAAAAGTTGAATTATAAATTTTCAGACTCCAAAGTTGCAAAATATCTTTCTTTAATTTGTCGCAAAATGTAGATTAGTATTGCTAAAAAATCAATTGTTTTAAAAAATTAAATAATTAACGAATAGATTTTTTTGACAAATTATTTCTGAAAACTTGGAAATATATTGATGTTACAATTAGATTTATCAAAAAGGAAACATAACTAATCAGTCTTTGGGTTTTTATGTTGATGATTATTGAGCAAATCTTTTAACCTCAAAAATCGAAGAAGGAATACAATATCAAAAAAATTTATAATATTCATTGCAAATTAAATGGCGCAAAATTTTCATTCAGATTTCCAAAATTGTAATTTTTAAATCATGTTACATTTCAAATTTTTAATTCATAAAACCAACTTAAATTATAAATTTTCCCTCTTTTTAGAATTGGGAACTTTGATGATTTATTATTTTAATTCTGGGAGATATGATTATTTTGGAAATCTGAATGAAAATTTTGATCTTTTTATTTTATAATTAACAGTATTGATGTTACAATTAGATTTATCAAAAAGGAAACAAAACTGATCAGTCTTTGGGTTTTTATGTTGATGATTATTGAGCAAATCTTTGAATTTAAAAAATTGATAAAAAATATATACTTTTGGAAGTTCTAAATATTAATTATTAAATACTGCAATAATATTATTTGGGGTTTCTATTTTTAGATTTTGGAAAGGAATTATACAAAATATTACAAAATGAAAATTTTTAATCGTAATCGAAAGTAAATAATCCAATAATTTATTGTGCAACAAGATTTAGAATAGATTTTTTAGAGTCACGAAACCATGGTGCACTAATATCGTTTACACACAATTACAACATACTTTAATTATAGACAAATCTATGACCGCGATAATACCTTAAGAGTTTAACATTGGGTTTTGTTTCAGTTTGAGCAATTTTAGTTTCAGAGACCTTGATCGATCAATGAAAAATAAGTGAAAAATAATTATTTGAAAAATTTTCCCCATCACTATTGTTTTACAATTAAAACAGATTTGACAATTGTTTTTTTCCTGAGTTGTTAGTTAAAAAAACACCAAGATCGAAACAAAAACAATTAGAAATGATATTTTGAGATATTTTAATGAAGCTTTATTATTAAACTTTGAGATTAAATTTTAATTCGGAAGAATTTGATTTGAGCAGTATAGTAGTGAAAAAAATACCTGACAAGAAAACAAAATCCCAGACAAGATTTTTAATTGTTCATATTAGTAAAATTAGTTGATTAATTTCTTTTATTTTCAATCAAATCCTTTTTATAAATGACCAATTTTTTTATGAACCTAGTAATAAACCAACCTAAAGTCCATTAAAGTGGGATTAGTATAGAATACTCTAGTAATTGTTTGATAGCATAAATAGATCAACTTTTTTTGAAAAACAATCGGGGTTTATATAGAGATTTACTAGAGTTTGGAAAATGATAATTTTTATTCTTATTTTTTGATTCATTGAATGGTGTTTTGAACAAGTGTAATTTCATTAATCATCATTCTAATAACTGGGTAAGCTATAGTTTCAAAAGTTTGATTCTTAAAAAAAGGATTTGATTTCAAATAAAAGAAATTAATCAACTAATTTTCCTAATATTAACAATTAAAAAGCTTGTCAGGGATTATTTTCATGTCCGGTATTTTTTTCACTACTTTACTATTAATTGTAAAATAAAAAGATCAAAATTTTCATTCAGCTTTCCAAAAAAAAACACTACCCGAGAATCAAAATAATTCTATCATCCAAATCCCCAATTACTAAAGGGAAAATTCATAATTTAAGCTTTCTTTTTGAGAATTCTAAAATTGAAATTTTCTCTGATTATAAAATCTTTTTTTGGAAAGCTGAATGAAAATTTTGTTCCATTTATTTTGAAACAAATAGTATTAAATTCTTTTCGTTTTTTCAACCAAAATATTTCAACTTTCACATTATCACTTTTTGAGAGTCAGTCGCACCTCGAGCATGGAAGAAATTGTGTAGTGGTTACAAGATCCTTAAAAATTGCAGTAAAAATACTCTTCATTGTACCTCAAGAAGACTTATCAATTTATCTGTTTATTTGAAAAAGATAATAATTAAATTATGAAAAATATTTCAAATTATTATGATTGTGTTGCAGGTAACTTCTCAAAGAAAAACGAATTCACTATTTTTAGAAACTGTCGTGTTTTCTTTTTGTGGGCTTTGAAAAACACACGTTAATTGTGTTCAAAAATTTCTGGAAATGATTGTAATTGTTTGGTGATGGAAAAGAAAAAGATCGGGTTTTTTGAAAAGAAGAAAAAATAAAAGAGAATAATTACATAATTAAAATAGTTTTTTGTCAAAATAAATGTAGCTTGTGAGATCGTTTCTAAATATTCGCCACAACTCAAGTCTCTTAATATTCGTTGTTTTGTTTCTGAAAGAACTAAAAAATGAATCATTCTTAAAGAAATGCCATCTGTTAATCTGGATATAATTTGATCTAGAGGGTAGTTGGTTTTTGGATCATAATTCTCCAAAATCGAATTCACTTTTCGGAAAAGAGAAAAAAGAATATTTTCGTTTTGAGAGAACACTTTGGTTATTTATTCTTCTGCATACAAGTAAGAGAAAATGAAAAAAAAAAAAAAAAAAAAAAAAAAAAAAAAAAAAAAAAAGAACTGATTAAATACTTTCAAAAATTGTTGCACAAAACGCACTCATCGACTGTAAAGAAAGATGAGAGATTTCAATTATTGTGTCCTCATGAAGAGACCTTGTATTTTTGTTTTTCTGAGAACCAAAAGGCTTGTTGTTTTTTTCAGAAAAGGACTTTAAAAAAAGTTTGGAAAACTCAAAAAACCAATTTGATCTGCTTTTCTATTTATTTTGAAAGAAAAATCAATTTTTATTACAGTTTGTGATTTAGTTTTGAAATTTATTTGAAAAGGTTAATTATTGATCCAAAATTTAAAGAACCAGTCAATTATAAAAAAAAAAACAAAAAAAATTAATACAAGATCCTTATTAATGGTCCGACTGTTCCATAGGTTATTGAGAGTTGGATCAAGAAAAGTACTTTGAGACTCATTATTTCCTGAAGAATTGTTGGATTCTGTCATAAGAAATAAAAAGTTTTAAAAATCAATTGTGGCAGAAAATGAAATTCTTTTTCGAGGTTTAACCTATTTTTTTCTTATTAGACCCATTTTTATCAAAGTAAATATTTCTGAAGAATTCTTGTTGAAATCTCTCTGAGTGGAATTAAAAAAAGCAGTTTAGTAACTTACTTAAGTGGTTTGTTGATTTGTATTTGCTTTCAAAAGTTTTTCCTCATTATCAAAAACAAATCACAATCTTGTTTAAAAAGTTTATATTCATTCTTACTTTTTGTTTTATATTAATTTCAATTGAAAGAAGATAAAAATATGATTTTTTTGGTTTTACAAACCTAATTTACATTACTATTTGTTTCAAAATAAATGGATCAAAATTTTCATTCAGCTTTCTAAAAAAAAGATTTTATAAATCATGGAAAATTTCAAATTTTGAGAATTCAGAAAAAGAAGCTTAAATTCTGAATTTTCACTTTTAAAATTGAGGTCTTAGGATGATTGACTTATTTTAATTTCAGGGAGGTGATTTTTTTTAAAAGTTGAATGAAAATTTTGATCTTTTTATTTTAGAATTAACAGTACCTCAAAGAATCCATGAACTTTGTCCCAAAAATTATTTATTTTATAGTCTGCAAAAATGCCCTTTTCAAGACTCGAAAAAGGGTGTTTCAAATAAAGAAAGTACTTTTTTTTTCTTCCTTTTATAATGTAATTTCTAATCATTATTCAACATTAAACATAAGGTAAAATCAATTTTGAAGGATAACATGTTGATATTTTGAGAAAAATTTAAATTACAAATTGAGGTAGTTTAAAATATTGGCTATATTTTGAAAATTAACTTTTTTTAAAAATAAACCCATTTTGTATAATTTACTTTTTTGTAAAATCTTTCCAAATTATTATTTTCCTTCTTTTTTGTTTGAAAATTTAAGCTTTAAAAGATATGGAAACAAATATTTATTTATTTTCTAGTTTAAAATTATTGTAATTATCTAGTGATGTAGGTAATGGGTGCTTTTATCATTAAATTTAAAAATACATATTTTTTGAGATTTTTGATATTAATTATTTATATTGTAAACAATATAAAATAATATATATAAAGTCTTTTTTGTAAAATTTACCCTGTTTTATTGAAGAAATAGAACATATTCTCTGAGTTTAATTCATTTTTCTTCTCGAACTCAAATTTCATTTTTTTAATCAAAATCATTTTTTCTCATTTTGTAAAAAATTGATTTTTTAGTATTTTGATTTTTTCTTTTTTTTTTTTTTTTTTTTTTTTTGTTTGTTTTTTTTAAAAAATAAAAATTGGTAAAAAAAAAAAAAATTTGAAAAACAAATTAACATGAAAAAAAGTGAGGCTTTGTATTTTTTTTGAAATTCATACATTTAAAATTCACAAAATCTTATTGTCAACATTTTTAATCTCCTAAAGAAATCAAGAAATTTGTTACTAGAAATTCCATTGAAAGGGTACTTAAAAGTTTTTTTAACATTTTTTTTTTTTGAAATTTATGGGTTGTTAAGGTTTTTCGTTTATGATTCTCAACCTTAATATAAAATTTATTGTTTCTCTTATTCCGAAGCAATCTTAGTTTGTTTGATTCTTAAAAAAAAAAAGTGAATTTTTCATATTTGCATGGGTAATTTGTATGAAATGGGGTTTATATTTATTTCAGTATTAAAAGGGGTTATTCATCAACATTAAAAAAAATATCAATCCTTAATCCATATAGATAATTTATAATGAATTATTTGATATTTTTACTTTTTCATCATCAGAATCTAATGGTTTTTTTTTATTTTTTTTTTGCGATTTATAAGAACTTTTACTTTAAAAAAGTATAAAATTACAACAAAATAATTTTTTTGATTCATATTTATTCGAATTTTTTTATGATTACAAACCAAATTAAATCAAAATAATAAATGATTCTTTCTATTTTATTTTATTATTAATTTTTTTTTTTTTTCAGTTTCAATAATTCAATTTTTTTGAGATGTAGTAAGACAAAAAAAGAAATCTTAAAATTAAACGTGAATACTTTAAAAAATCTAAATACAATACATTTTCAATACATACAAACAGTGTTTTTTTTTTTAAGTTTTCCCGTTTGAAAAATTGTCCTACCGGTTAAAACAAAAAAAAAAGAAATGATAACTTTTATAAAAAAAAAAATCAATTTACTTCAACTACATACCCCTCATGTTTAACGCAGTTAATACTTGTAACTTTGACATGATTTTAATATTAAGTTTTGCAAAAAGATAAAATATTGAACTTTTTTTTTGACTATTTTTAATTTTTATTTTTGGTAAAATTTTAGGAATGGGTGCATTGTCAAAAAAAAAAAATGAAGATATATCTTTGAAACTAATAAATTTTAGCAATTGGTGGATTTATTTATCTTGATAAGATATAAATAAAAAATGAATTTGAAATATCAAATAATCTTTTTTTCAAAGAAAATGATAAACAAAGATATAAAAAGCAAAATGACAATTATTTTTTTTTCAGTTTTTGGATTTGTTTTTCAAGATTTACCAACTCTCTTGATTTCTGACTAATTTCATTAATAACTGAATTTATATTTTTTAATGACTTGTGAAAAGAATTTTCTACATTCTGAATAAAAAGAGGGGGGACATTTTCAATGGTCATGTTTTGAAACAATTTTTGTTGTAGGGAAGAAAAGCTCTGAAATTCTTTGAATTCGTCTGTCGAGGTATTTTTTAAATTGGAAATTTGCAATTCGATAGCCTCATATTTCTCTAATTCAAAGTCAATCGACATTACCTTATAGTCTATACTTTCTGTTGAATTGTTAGAAAGGGACTCGCTTGTGAAAAGAGCAAAATAATATTGTGAAGGTTTGCTAGAGAGCTTGGATAGAAAGAGATTCAATTGTCGATAAATGTGCAGCTCCAAGACACTTGGACGTAACGGACTATTTCTTCGGTACCTCCAGAGCCCGATAACCTCCTGTGAATTCGAGATTGATCGTTTTTGAATTAGGCCTGCTAAAAGCTTGGTGTTAAGTGTTCCTTGCTTATCAATAAATTGATCATAATCAAAGACAAAGCAATAATAACTTTGAATTACTTTTGGTTTATTTAAAAAGGGAGTAAGGAAAAAGGGTGTTAAGAAAAAGTTATGGTGTTTGATGGAGTTTTAAATTCAATGACTTGATTTTTTTCTTTTTCTTTTTCTTTTTCTTTTTCTTTTTCTTTTTTGAATTAAAAAAAAAAGGGAAAATGAAAAGCCCAAACCATTGGTGGTCGAAAATGTTGTTGTTTTTTCGCTTTTGTCACTAACACTAACATTTTTTTGAGAGATCTTTCTTCCAAAAAATAATCCAAACAAATCTCGATCGTATTGAGAAAGATCGTATAAAAGAGAAGCTAGGGTAGGCCCATAAATTATTAAAGTTGAGTCCATAAAACTTTTGTTTAATTTATAACAAAAAAAAATGAAAATAGAAAAAGAAAAAAATGATTTAGCTGTATTCTATAAAAGGCAAGAATATCACAAAAATTGTAGTCACTTTTTTTATTGACAACACTTTCGTTTTTATGATTTTGTTCCAAATTTTGTAAGGAATTACAAGATCAAATTTAAATAACTTTAAATTTAAAAGTTTTTACAAGTCAAACTTTTAAAAACATGTAATTTAAACAGCTTTCTGATTTAGTCAATTTTACAAAAAAGAGTTTCAGGATATTGGAAGCTAATAAATATTTTTTTATTTGATATTTTCAAAAATTCTAATTAAATTTCAAAAGGAAATATTTTTTTAAAATTATCATTTTTTTACCCTTTTTGTATTATAAAAGTTGCATCTAGTATTTGAAATTTGAAAAAATATGAAAGAATACCAGAGACTGAAATCTTGCAGACTTTCAATCTGAAAGTTCGATAAAGTCTTGAAAGTGTTTGAATGGATTACGCGATTCTTGTTGCGTTTTTAATTCTTTAAAAGTTCAAACAGAAAATAAAATAAATTTCATAATAAAAGACACTATTATTTTTTATTTTATTTTATTTTGAGATGAAAAACAAATATTTCTAGTGTATAGAATTGAATATTAAAATAGTAATTTTGTTCTTAGAATCGATAACATCAATTAATAAAACCATTTATTTTCAAATATTGATTTTTATAGTGCCAATGATTTTGTAATGGTATTTATATTACTTCTGACAAAAATTAGATCATGTATTATTATAACAAACCTTTTGTTCAATGTTTACTCCTAAAAGGGGGTTAGAAACAGTTATTTAAAATTTAAATGGGGTATAATTATAATTAATTATATATTTTTCATTGAAAGAAATATCCCTTCAATTTTTGGTTTTTCCTTTATTAAATAAAAACCCTTAGATAAAAAAAAAGTAGTTTTAAAAAAATAAATTGCAAGAACAATTTCAATCTTAGGAATGAAAATTATCCTTACTAAAAAAGGGGGTTAATGGAAAATTTTTTCCCAATATTTTTTTCAATAAGAGTTGAGAGATCGACTTTTTCTCGCCTTAAGATTATCAATCTCTGAAATTTAACAAAATATAATATTTTTTTTCTGATACAGTAATTTGTTTTTGGTTCTTAGCAGATTAATCTTCAACTTTTTATGAATTGTTATTGTGGTTCAAAAAGACCTTGATTTTTTTTTTTGTCTTTTTTTCTTTTCTTCTAATTTATATTTAACTGAAAGTAATTTGAAGACTTAAAGAGATTAATTTTTTATTAAAAGTTATTTATTCTTTATAAATATATGCAATAATTTCTATGTATCATTAAATAGGTTAAGTTTGTATGAAGGATGCTAATCAACTTTGTATAATAAATGAAATGTGATATTATAATATCGCCTCAAGAGAATAATAATAAGCATATCTTTGAGAGATGAGTAATTTTGCAAGAGCTACACTTTGTTTTTGGGATTATTTTTCAAAGATATTTTTTTTTATGAAAGTTAAACAAAAAAAGAAGTAGAAAAAATAACTAATTTTCTAAGGGTATTAATTTGGTTTATTTTAAATCATTTTTTTTTTTTTTTTCACTAAAGATCAACACTGCTTCAATAAAAATAAAATCACATAATTTGACTCATCTGTTTGAAAATATATAACTTATTTTCTAAAATTTATTAAAATAACAATGTTATCATTGATCAATATTAAAATAAAAGAAAAATAAAAAAAAATAACAAAAAAATATATTTTATTTTTTTTAAATATTAAAAAACAAAAAAAAAAAAAAATTACCAATTCAAAAAATTCTTATAACTTACTTCTCTAACTTTAAAGATCAAAAAAAAACAACTATTAAACCTTCTTTTCTTCAGTTTTTTTTTTTTTTTTTGGTCTAAAATTCACTTGAATTTTTTCGTCCTTTTAATTTTGTCTTAAAAATATTCAAAAATAATAGTATTCACTGATTTAAAAGGTTTCCCCATACTCAATTTTTTTCACTTTTTATGATAAATAGTTATTAATACCTGGATGAAGATGAAAATTTTTATTTCACTCAAGTCTCTTCAATATTGAATAATTAGATAGAAAACTATAAATAATTCTGAATTTTGGTCAAGATTATTTGTCATGTTTGATATTTCTTGAGTGTTGAATATTTTTTTTTTTTTTTTAATTCAATTCCTTTACTTTAATCTCTTCAATAGTATATTTTATTTTGGCATTTTTTGTTAAAAATATTTGAAAATAAAAATTATGAAAATAAATTTGTAAAAAAATGTTTTTTGAAATAATAATTAATAATAATAGGGCGAGGAATTCAAGGATACAAATTATTTGTAGTAATACAAATTAAATAGGTTAAGAAGAAAACAAATCTTCAAAAATACAGCCAGTTCCACTTTTAAGGTACAAACTTTCAACGAAATTTAATGCACAGTAAAAATACCAAATTAAAGCACAAAATTCTAATTCTAGTAAAAATAAATTGTAAAAAAAAAAATACAAATTTTTTGCCTTAATTTGAGATTTTTTTGTGCCTTAAATTTCATTGAAAGTTTGTGCCTTAAAAGTGAAACTGACTGTAGGCCTTGTCTAAATTTTTTTTTTTTTTTTTTTTTTCATTCATGAGTTCAAATTTATCTGGAAAGGTGATCATTTGTTTGGTATTTCAAAAGAAAATATTTGTTTCAAATGTATACCTTTTCAGAGTTTTTATCAGATATAATATGGTTATTTATTTTTATTTCGAAGTGGCAATTAAAATTAAAAATGTGCAAAGAATCTGATTAAAAAAACTATTTTTACAAACAGTGCTGTATATTTTATTCACAAATACTGAGACCGAAAATTTTGGATAAATTATTTAATTTTTTTTATTTACTTTATTTTTCTGTTTTTTTTTTTTTTTCATAAATATAAAATCTTACAGTCAGTTCCACTTTTAAGGTACAAACTTTTAAGGAAATTTAAGGCACAAAAAAATCTCAAATTAAGGCACAAAATTAAAATTCTCGTAAAATAATTTGTGAAAATCAAAATTCCAAAAAATGTGCTTTAATTTGAGATTTTTTTGTGCCTTAAATTTCGTTTGAAGTTTCTAACCTAAAAGTGAAACTGACTGTAGTTTATTTAATACATTTATTTTAATATTTTAATATATTTTTGGTAAGAATAAAACTCATCTATTAGTCAAAAATCATGGGGGTAAAATTGTGCATTTTTGTAAATAACCTGGAGATCTTGTTTTTTTATAATTAGCACTGTTGAAAATTTAATCAAAAAAGGGAATATAAGACCAATATTATCAATTATTAACAGTTAATATGGAATTAGTTGTTCTTATATCTATATTCCTTAAACCCAGAAGAATTGGTGTAATTTGGAAAAGTATTAAAAAACAGCTTTAATTGTAATTCTATTCTATTCGTTTGGTCAATTTCATATCGCTAAAAAGCCGATTAATAAAATAGAGTTCCAAAAGTTGATCTTCTGAAGTTATAAGTATTCTTGTTATTTGTAAAAAACATAAGAAAATTTGTTAAATAATCTCAGTTTCAAGAAATATTGTAACGTCGGATAATGAGTCTAATAACTTCAAAGTTGAAGGTTTTATTTCCAAAATTAATCTCGAAATTTTCATGAATAATATCTATAAATTGTTAGTTTTTTTTTAACAATTGAATAAATAACAAGACTTTATTATTACAAATTATGATTATATATTGAGAAAATATTGAATTATAAATGGATCTTTAAAAAGGATTTAAGGCTTACAATCCCTGAAACTGGAAAAAAGACTATCTTGTATTGGGTGTGTCAACTTGTTATTTTGGTTCTTAGCTGATCGATCCACAACTGAGTTTGGATCGTATAGATGGTTGAAAAAGGCTATTTTTGTCATTTTATTTTTTTTTTTTCCGAAATCCGAATTGATGAGTCTAAGATTAATTAATTGGAATATATTTAATTAGTAATTGAGTTTTTTGTTTTGTATGTTGAAATTTTTATTTACGCTTTGTATTATTTGATGCTTGTAAAAAAATTCTTTTTATTTACTCCTAATTCTGTGAAAGGAAAAAGATAATTTCATTTGACAGCCAAAAATTAACACTTTCAATTCAATACCTTCCAATCAATTAATCTTAGACTCATCAATTCGGATTTCGGAAAAAAAAAAAATAAAATGACAAAAATAGCCTTTTTCAACCATCTATACGATCCAAACTTAGTTGTGGATCGATCAGCTAAGAACCAAAATAACAAGACGACACACCTAATACAAGATATTTTTTTTTCCAGTTTCAGGGATTGTATACCTTATTAATAAGTATTGTTATTTTAAAAAATTTAGAAAATTTTTTTTTTCTATTTTTGTAAGTATTAAAACTTTTTTCAAGTTTTGTGTTTTAATAAAGTTGAAACAATTTTATTGTACAAAGCGCTTTCCTCTACATGTTAGATTTTACAACCATATTTAAGGTCGATTCCGCACTTTTTTAAAACACTCAACTTTGAAAAATTATAATTCTAAGACTTTTTTTCCTTTGGTAAAATTCAATAATTGAAAATAAGTTTTAAAAAAGTAATCAATTTAAAAAAAAAACAATAATAATTGGATTTGTATTTTAATAAGTATTAAATAAACCTAAATTTAAAATAATGCAAAAAATAGTTAATTCCCAAGGTTCTAAAATATGAATTATTATAAGCTTCAATACTAATATTTTTTTAAAAAATAAAATTGAATAAATATATGGGTGACCAAATCCCCAGAATAAAAATAATAATCGATATATTTTATTTTTATTGTGAATATTAGCGAAATTGTTGTGTAATTTATTTTGTATTACAATCAAATCCTTTTTTTTTTAATAATCAAACTTTTTAAAAATTATAACCTGCCTACTTATTATAATAGTAATTTATTTAATTACACTTGTTCAAATTAACATTCAATTAATCAAAATACAATAAAAATCATAGTTGTCCTTACATTCATAGTAAACCCTTTTAAAACTCAATTTTTTTTTTTTTTTTCAAAATAAACAGATCTACTTTTATTTATCAAAGAATAAATTAATATTTTAAAAACACCCTACTTTAATAAACTTTAGGTTGGTTTATTACTAAGTTGATAAAAAATTGTTGATTAATAAAAAAAATATGATACTAAATATTTACAATTAAACATCAATTTTCTAATATTAAAAATTAATATTGTATAAGGGCTTATTTTCATTTCTGTTTTTTTTTTTTTCAATATATTAATTTTTTTTTTTAATACTATACACCCCCAAGTCCCAATATTAAAATTTTTAAATTATTTGGAGCAGTTTTATTTGATGTTTGAGACTTTGGGTTTCGGGATAAATTAAAAATAAAAAAAATTAAAAAATGTAATATATCAATATAGATTTTCTTACAACCAATCCAAATAATTCAGTTAAGGGGCTAATCTCTATTAAATTTTTTTACCTAAATTTAATAGAGATCGAGAAAATTTTTTGCCAATTACTTCGATTTGAAAACACCTGTTTATTTTCAATATTAAACATATTTCCAGATAAGGAATCCTAATTTAGAAATTGGTTAAAAAAAAAAAAAAAAAAATAGAGACTCGTCACTTAACAAACAAACAACATAAGAGATTTTTACAAAAGTTGTTATATCTTGACAGAACAAATGTAATTCCTTTTCAAATACCTTTAAACTTTATTGAGGTATGACTATATTATGTTACTAATCCCTTAACTTTTTATCAATACTGTTAATAGCAAAATATAAAAGGAACATAATTTTCATTCAGCTTTCCAAAAAAGATTTACTAATCATTTAACATTTCAATTTTTAATACTAAAAAGAAACTTGAATTATGAATTTCCTCTTCTTGAATTGGGTAATTTGATGATTTATTATATATCTTGGGAAACTTTTTAATTATTTTGTAAAGTCGAAAGAAAAATTTGTTCCCATTATTAAGAAACATATAGTATAAAAAACCCATCAAAGATAAAAAACCAATGACAGAGATCGAAAAATTATGATCTTTGATCTTTTATTAAAGTAATTTTTCACAAGAATAATTGTCTCTAAATTTCATCAAAAAGTAAGTGAGGTTGAGGCTTGGTTGGTCACCGAATTTTGAGAATGGTGTATGTAAAGAATTGGTTATTTTGGAAACTGAAAATTTTTATCAAAATAAAATTATACTACAAAAAGTATTTTTGTTTTCAAAACTAACTATTTATCAATATAGTAAAGAAATTTCCAACAGTAAATATCTAATGTTCTGAAATTTCACAGGCTTATTCTTGAAAATTCTTCAACTATGTCTGAAATACTCTGAAAGATAGGTTTTCTTTTTTTGCTCCTTTTTTCCTTTCTATGAAATTTTAACAGATTTTGAAAACTTTATAAAAAAACAAGTGAGAGATTGAAATATTTTCAAATTTCAATTCTGTACTGAATAAAAGTTTATCAAAATCATTTTATTCAACCAAGAAAACTTTTTTTTGTTTCGGATTTAGTAATTTTCAATTAATATCTTCGATTTGCCATTTTTTCTTTATTCCCTCTTTTTAACAAAATATTTCATTTGTTATTGAAACACAAAAAATGGTATAGACACTTTTAGATGAACCAACACTTTTCTTTTCTTTCTCATCGTCTTTAACATTTGACCTTTATTTTTTTTTTTTTTTTTCTTTGTTATTCTTTATTATTCTACCAATGAACAGAGTCTCACAAAGACACAAAAAGATATGGTATCACAATTTATTTCGTTTACAAATACATCGTACAATTTAATTCCTTCTTTTTTTGTTTATTTTTCCGGTTTTTTATGAATAACGATCAAAATTAAACCAAATTAATGTTGCTTTCCTTGTTCTTTCACTTTACTTTAAAAATTTTAAAATAAAAATAGACGAAACAGTGCAATTGAAACACTCAAATCTGTTTCATGGAATTCTGATAGAGCAATTAACAAGTTTTTCAATGATCAAGAACAAAAGAAACGAAGTTCATCAAACAAAAAAACAAAATCAACCAGTAGCCGAAGAACCAGCTACGGATCTGGCAAAGTTTCAAGGCCAAAACTGAATAAGCTATTTGAAAAATACTCGGGTAACTTGCTTAATTTTGCACTTTTTTTCTTTTTTTACTTTTTTTTCTTTTTTTTTTTTTTTTTTTTTTTTTTTTTTTTTTTTTTTTTTTTTTTTTTTTTTTTTTTTGTGTGAAACATAGAAAATACTGAAGAAATAAACCCCGAAGGAGTAGAGAATTTTTTGACTGATTGTGGAATTGGGCTAATGGAAATTGAATCTTTAATTTTATCATGGCATTTATGTGCAGAAAAAATGGGATCTTTTTCAAAAGAAGAGTTTTGTGATGGCTTATATCGCTTAAAGTGTGATTCAGTTCAGGCAGTAAAAAAAAGAAAAAGCACATTTTTGAATGATATTCAAAATGATAATAAATTTAAAGAATTTTATAACTTTGTTTTTACCTTTGCAAAAGAAGATCCAAGACACAAATTCCGTAAATAATTTATTTTTTTTTCGAATTTAAATTTTTTTTGCAAACATTTTTATCAAATTAAATTTGGTTTGGTTTGGATTACTCGGAAAAAAACAAAACCAAACCAAATTTCATTCTAGCTTCATCTGTATAAAAATTCTTTTTCAATTAATGATTACTTTTTTTTTTAATTTCAAAACACTTTTAAATTGGTTCTAATCTTTACAAGTATTTTTTTAATCTCAAAGATTTTGTTTTTTTATTACAAAAATCATAAAAAACCAAATCAAATGCCTAAACTTTAGATTAAGATTAATTACCCCTTCTAAATTCTTACACTCTTCAATTTTGAATTACTCATTTGGTTTTTTTGGAATTCAAAGGAGAAGAGAAAAAATAATATTTGTTGATTTTCTCCTTTTATTTGTCAAAAAAAAAAAAAAAAAAAAACCAAAAGCAAAATAAATCCAAATTATAATCCACACATAACAGTAAAAACAACCAATTCAACATTTTCACGACTTAAAGAAGAGCTAAATAAAGTTTTACTTAACACAATTCTAAAATTTTTCACTTCATTTTCATATTTTTTACTAATGAATTTCCAACAAAGAAAAAGATTCTAAAAGGTAAGCACTATTTATTTGCTTGGTCCTTTTTTAATGTTTGTGTTGGTATTTTTTGGGTTAACTAAGAATCCTATAATCAAAGTCAGATTTCAGAATTGTAAAAAAATAGATAACGCGATGAAATTTTATTCGATTTAAATTTTATGTGTCTGTAGTGAAAACAAGAAGGCAGTAGTTGTTCTGAAAAATAATTTTAGATCAAAATATTTTCGATTGTTACTCTGTTGTTATATACTTAATAAACAAATATTTTTAGTACAGCCGTTTTAAAAAAGTCCTTACTTTTTTAAAACTTTTTTAAGTTTTCTTTTTTAAAAAAAAAAAAGGTTTTACAGAATTAAAACTTTTTGAAAGTTTTCTATTTTAAAAAAGTGAGAAACTTTTCAGAATTAATACTTTTGGAAACATTTGTTTTTAAAAAAACTGAGGACTTAACCTTTAAATATGGTATAGAAGTAGGAGTCTGACGAAGAAAAGCACCTTTTTTAAAAAAAGTCCACAGTTTATTAAAACAGAAAACTTTAAAAACGTTTTAATTCTGTAAAGTAAAAACTTTTTTAAAACAGAACTTTAAAAAGTTTTAATTCTTTTTTTTTTTTTTTTTTTTATTTTTGAAGAGAGAAAATTGCTTTTCTCCTGTGTGCACTAATTTCTAAACTTTTTTTTAGAAATTTTGTTAAAGAATCACAAATTTTATTATCAAAAGTTTTAATTCTGACAATCTCATAAAAAAAAAGTTCCTCACTTTTTTAAAATGGTTATATCTAAAAAAATTCGACTAATTTAGAAAAAAGTGATTTTGATATAAAAATTGAAAATTTGTTTTGAAAAGTATATCGGATAAAACACTTTGGCTTTATTCAATTTACTCAATTAAACTGGGCCACTTTGACTAAAAAAGGGTTTAGTATGCTATGCATTGAATGGAAAAATACTACAACAAATAATCAAATTACGCATATAATCGATGTAATAAGATTCAATTGGTTCTAATGATTAAATGAGAAAATTCTGAGTGTTTTTACGATTTTTTTTTATTTTTTGGTTCTTCTGTTTTATTTTTGACATTTAGATCGTAATTAATAAAATCTATAAGGTGTCTATCCATCATCCTATTTTTGCAATCAATGGCAAAGAACAATTGTGAATACTAAAATTAAAAAATCATTGTAATTTAAAAAAAAATTCTTGTGATGAGATGAGTAAATTTTGGAATTAAAAAAATAATCATTTTTTACTTTTCATTTTTTTTTTTTTTTTTATTTTTTCAAAAAAGCTTTTGATTTTTTAAAGGGCAATTTTTTGTCTATTTTTCAGAAGAGAAAGATCAATTAACCAATTCTAGTTTTTCTTATAAATACCAAAAAAAATTAAAAAAAAAAAAGTGATCAATTTGATAACTTTTACAGATAAAAAAAAATGATGATTAATTTTAAATAAAGTTAAAGTCCCACAAAAATTTCATTTCATATTCTAAAAAAAAAAAAAAAAATTATTACAGAATTTTTTTAAAAACAACAAACCACAAAAATCACAGAAATTTTACAACAACTTCCAAAATACAAAGAGTTATACTTTCTACATATGATCGAATCAATTTTACTTTTTGTCAGATTAAATGAAATTTTTATTCGCTTTATTTTTTTAGTTAAAAGCAAAATAAAATTGACACAAAATTTTTATACATATTGTGTACAAAGTCACATTTGGTAAATTACTCTTTAAAATTTTTTTTTAATTCTTAAAACTTTTTTTTTGTTTTAATACTTTAACCTTTAAAAATCCAGCCTCTTTTTTCGAAATATGGGAAGGGAAATCGTCCTAATATTATAAAAATAAATTTGTTTAAATTTTTTAAAAGTATACCAAATAAATGAAGTAACAATAAAAATATTTTAAAGTTTAAAATGTAGTAATTAACTTTAATTTTTCCTCTTAATTTTATCAAGTAAACAGTATGATTTTTTTTGTAATTTATTAAAGTAATCGAAACAATTTTTTTATTTATTTTTTTTCCAAAATAAAAACATTAAATCCTAACAAATTAAACATTCCTTTCTATTTTTATTTCATATATTTTCTTTTCTTTATATTATTTATTTAGTCTCAATTGACATCGGTGTATTTCTCTGGAAATTACTTTTACCTAAGAGATTTAAACTTTTAGACAAATGGTTAGAATATTTACAAATAGAGGAAAATAAAAATAAAACCGTCAGCGAAGATTTGTGGAAAAATGTTTTGCATTTCTCGAAAAACGTCAAAACATTAGAAGATTATGATCCATTTGAAGCTTATCCTGTAATGATTGATGAATTTGTTGAATGGTTACAAGAACAAAACTAAAAAAAAAAATGAATAGCTATAATTTTCAAAAATAAAAAAAGAACATATTTTATTTAGAGTATTCTTTTTAACAGTAAATTGATTTATTAAATATTAATTTACAATCAAAATAATACAAATATGATAGTTCATTTTCTTAAAACTTTATTTATTTTTAATCTCATAAACAGAAAAGAAAAAAGGTATATAAAACTTATTTAGATTTTCTTAAGACAATAAAATAATCATTACATCTTGGTTAAAATATTTTTTAATTTTTGATTTGTTTTTTGTGTTTTTTTAATGGTTTTAATCAAAAATTTAAGGAATGGTGCACTTTATGAATTCAAAATATACAATACAAATGTCAATTATTTGTGTTGGTTTTTGTGATTACAATCCTTTATCCAAAGATGAAAATATTTTTTTTTTTTTCGAAATTATGTTTTTTTTTGTTTTGAATTTTTTGTTCTGCTTTAAAATATAAAAACCTCATAAACAATCCCGTAAAAAAAAGATCTACAAATACAGTTATTGCATTAGTTTTTCGTTTCCCTTAATCAATTAGTAAATCTGAACTAATCACTTAATTAAATTGAATAATTTTTTCGAAAATCAATTTACCCTTAAATTACAACTCTTATTGATAACTTTAGGGTTAGTAGGCTTTTACAATAGAACAAAAAATGAAATTGAACAAAACTCCATTTTTTCCAATATTAAACGCTTCTCAGAGTTCAAATCTTGATTCTTTTTTGGAAAAAATACTCAAATGATTCTATTTTTGATTAAAATAGAATCAAATTATTCTTTTCTATTCCAACAATAAATTTACAACTTGTTTCTTGTTTAAATTTGTAGTTTTATTGAATTCCATCATTCTCAAAATTTCAATATTAATAAAAGTTTTTTTTTTAAAATATTTTAAAAAAATTTCTTTGTTTATTTCAAAAAAATAAATATTTTAGATGCATTTCCAGTATTTTTTTTAGTTAAATCTGATGATTGTATATTCGTTCCTTGTAATAAAATATTTTAGTCTAGAATACAATCTCAAAATTCATGTTTTTTTTAAAAGATCTTTGATCAGACCTTAAAAAATATTATTATTAATTCTGTTAAAATAAGTTCAAACAATTTTTAATATTTGTGAAAAATATTCTTAAAAAGGGACTTTAATGAGCAAAAAATGCAAACATAAACTAATTACATTGAAATTTTGTTTACTTATATGAATTTTAAAATATTAAAATTTTGTGATTTGAAAGTTTCTAAAATAAAATATTTTTGGGAAATACAATTATATTATTTTTTCAAACATCAATACAAGATACCTTTATCAACATAAATAACTGCTATTTGAATTGTAGGTTGGTGAATCATGGGATTTTCCATTATTAACTACCAAAAAAATTAACTATTTCCCATTTAACAGTTTGGTGTTTTTTTTTTCTTGGTTTAATAGAATAAAACAAAAATCAATAACAACAAAAAATTATAAAAATATGATTTTTTTTGGATAAAATTAGGTGAATTTAAACCATTTTACCATCAAAGAGTCCTGTTATAATATAGCAAAATTTCATGTTTTTAAAGGGTTTGGAAAGGGATTAGAAGAAAAAAAATTCTTATGGAAATTTCAAAATTGAAATTATTTTTTTAGTACGCAGATAATTTCTATTTGGTAATGAAAATGTTTGTATTATTATTTAAATATATTTTAATTAATTTTCTTCTTCTCTTTTTTTTAATGGATAAATTTTCTTAAATTACTCCTTTCTCTCAATAAATGAATTGGAATCATTTTTTCACATTTTTTCAAATTTTTTTTTTTAGATTTTTTTAAACACCTAATTCGCTTTCAAATATTTTTTTTCTTTGCAAGATTGATAGCCACTTGGAAAAAAGGTTATTCTACTGTTATTGAAACAATGAAAATGATTCTAGAAAAATAATATTTGATTTATTTCTAATAGTATTTTATTTGATCTTTGATAGAAGAACAATATGAAAATTGTTGTTTTTCTTCAATAGTGAACAAGAAAAATTTGGTTTTTCAATTTTTTTTAGAAAATATATTGATTTATTAGTTTTTTTTGTTTTTTTCATATAGACATTCAACAGTTCTTTTAATGTAAATTATTCTGCTTATTTCTTCTTTTATCCTCAAAGGAAAATACTAGAAAATATTTGGTAATTGTCAAAAAATGATTGGGAACCTTTGATTAGAATAAAGTTTATCTACAATATCCTAGAAAGGGGGGAAAACTTTATTTCCCCAAACACAAAAAGTTCTCTCTGTGGGTGGTTCTATCCATGAACCCATAATATAGAATTAAGAGTTAAATATTAATATATTGTCATTGAATCAAGCACATTGGTATATTTCAAAATGAGTTCATTAAAAGATTTGCAAAAAACAAAAAAAAAAAACAAGTTCATACTTTTTCTAGAGAAAAAAATGCCTGGCCAAATTCAATAAAAACAGTACAATACGGAAAGTAGACACAAAGGGTTGTTTAAACTATAAAATTACAGTGAAAATTTCTACCTTCTATTGAGAAATTTTATAAGATTAAACCCCTGAGAAAAACAATTTTAATGATCAAAAATAAAAAAACAATCATACCAATTTTTAGCCTTTTAAAAATATCATACAAAATCAAGATCAAAAAATTTAATTATTTATATGTAATATCTTACAAATAGACAAATTTGATTATTATTTAATATCAATTAATGATTGAATCGCAATTTTAGATCTTTAAATAATTTTATTAATACTGGATTTGTTTAAAGATACTTTTAAATAAATTTGCCGCTCATTTTTGGAAATAGATTAAATAGATATACAATGGAAAATTTTAAAACCCTCTTCAAAATTAAACATAATATTAATTTCTTAGGAATATTTATTGAAAAAATTAAATAAAAAAAAAAAAAAATGAAGATAAGACGAATATTAAAAAATTATTTTATTTTGATTCTTAAAGGCCATATTTAATTTTTTAAAAATGATTCAAATCCGATTGTTGGTAAACTTTCAAATCTAATTGAAGATTTAACGAAAGATAAAATATTTTTTTCTGATTGTCTAAACAAATTTCGATCATAGGAACGTTTAAATTCCGAATTGGTCAAGGTACCATATAACAAATAAGATCGATTATAGGCACTGGTTACGTTTGCGCGTATAATTTGCTCAGAAAGAGCCCAATTTATCACATCGACCTTTTCTTGAAGTAAATTCATTAATTTACTGTTTTCTTTAACACCAAATAATTTTGATAAAAACATTATATCAAATAAAAATTGTATTGCTAAGGATTCTGGAATAATAGATTCATTTTGGTTGCAATTTGTTATAAAATTGATATAAGTTTTGAAAATATTTTCTCTTAATATAGATAAGTATGTTTTTATTGATTTGGGTTGCAACAAACTATAACCTTTAGAAATCATATCCTTTGAAATTAAAAATAAAAATGTAGATAAATCACTCGATGGGTTTATTGGCAATTTTAATGATTGAAGAAGTGGTTCTTCTTGATCAAGTTCATCATTTTCATTTTTGTTTTTATTTTCATTTCCATTTCCATTTTCATTTCTATTTTCATTTTCATTTTCATTTTCATTTTCATTTTCATTTTCATTTTCTTTTTCATTTTCATTTCCATTTTCTTTTTCATTTGAATTGATTGTTTGAGATTTTGATTTTGTTTGTTGTTGTTGTGGAATGTTACAAAGTTTCCAAAGCGCAATTCTTTCACTTTCTATTTCGTTTTTATGTTTGCTCATTATTAAAATTTCTAATTTTTTTGAAAATATTATTGAACTAATTTCACCCCAATATTTATCTGAAAGATTAAGAACTTTTGAAAAAATTGATAAAACCTTGTCAAATAATTCTGGATATTCTGTTTTAAATATTTTTGAGATTTGGGATTGATCTTCGAGAAATAATCTACTAATTCTTCCCAGAAATAATATCTGATTTAAAATTGTTTCCATTTGTTTTTCATTCTCATCCACAATTTCAATTTTTTCAAAATTTTTCCTTTGTTGATTTTTAATATTCGCAATTTGGTTGAAAATTAATTCAACATTCTCTAAGATCCAATTTGCCATATTTTCTAATAGTTCCATTATTCGATCCTTTACACACTGCATTAACAATTGTTGATTTTGTTTCATTTTATCAATTTCGTTTAACAATACTAAATAAGTTTTCAAAATTTTTGAATTCAATTCTGAAAGAATTGGAGTGATTCCATTAATTCTATTACGGCTTTTTCTTTTATAAATTGAAAATAAATCAAGACTTTGGTTTGGAGAAGAAAAAAAATTATTATAATTCTTGAATTGGAAACTGCTCTTAGAGTTTTTCTTATTCGGGTTGTAGTTCCTTTTGTTGTTTTCATTTTCATTATTTATGTTTATTGATTGGTCCCAAATGAATTTCTCAATATTGTGCTCAATTCCTTTATTTAAGGTTATGTCCTTTAATGCCCTTTTAATTATTTCTATTGGGTTGATTGATTTTATTTCCCTTTGTATTATGACTTTTGCGCGCTCAACTAAAAAATCCCCAAATACCGAATTCCAGATCTGTGCATGGCTAGAAACTTGTTGGCCAACTACCCTTTTTTTTTGAATTCTTTTCTCGAGATTATTACTTTTATTATTAATATTATAATTTGTTTGAATTCCCGTGCTAGTGTTTGTGTTCAAATTTTTATTTGAGGTTGTCTTGTTATTTTGGTTTTGATTTGGATTTGGGCTTTGGCCGCTTTTCGTTTTTTGATTGTTTAAATAAATTTCATTAAATTTGTTACCCAACACTTTCCAAATATGGTCTTCAATTTGAGAAATTTTTTCTAAAGAATTAATTGGCTGAATAATTTCATCTAACCCAAGCTTAATTGCATTTGAAATTTTGTTATTCCAATCAGTTAATGCCTTTCCAAGTGTTCTTATTCCTAACACAATTGCCTTTCCATTTAAGGCGCGATACAAACTATTTTCGGTACCAGAGATAAAGATCTTGCGAGAATAAGCGTCAACTTCTAAAACCGTTTGCCCAATTGAACAAAGAATATTTAGTGTTGTTTTTAATTCAGATCGTGAACTTAGCTTTGATAGCTGATTGATTATTAAGGACAACTGCCGATCCAAAAAGAACTGGAGCGCACTTTGCTCGGTTTTGGTTTTTAGCATCACTAAGCACGAGAGGCTCGATAAATAATCTTCACATTTCAAGTGCGAACGGCTTACCCTCGATCCACACGATTCCAAAATGTGATCCCTTAATTCCGAAAGATAATCCCATTTGATTTGGAGTAACGATTTGATTGAATGTGGTAAGAGTTGGTGGACTTTGGGATACAATTTCAGACACTTTTGAAACGAGTGCTTTCCTTTTAAGTAGATTTTCCCTGCTAAAAAATAGTTATGCTCCGATAGTTTATTAAAAATTTCTTCTGGTGCTTGTTCTAAATTTTTTAATTCTTTGTGAAAGCAAATTAAATTTTCGTTGGTTTTGTTTTCAATGTTAATGGTGTTTAGGTTGTTGTTTCCTTTTTTGAAAAAGACAATATTTGTTGGTGTTTTGAAATTTGTTTCGTTCTCGTTCTCTTTTTCTTTTTCTTTTTCTTTATCTTTATCTTTTTCTGTTTCTTTTAAAGTCCCCAGAACATTGATACTATTTTGATTAATTTGAAGAGACTCTGTTTTGATTCCTTGTAATAAAACAGAAATGTCTTTTGTTAAATCAGACATTGAGTCAATAGTGCCTACAGAATCAATCAGATCGCGATACCTTTCACCAACCAATTCTCTTAAATATTCTTTTTTATTCTCAATATCGAGCTTTGCTTGCTTATTAATTTCCTCAATTTGCTTGATACTCCTTGTTTCAAAAAGTTGATATGTGTCTAGTGGGAAATTCATTTTGATTTTGAGTTCAATTTTGTTCAAGAAAGTTACGAATCTAAGTGCAAGAAAAACAAGAACAATACAAGAAAAAAAATGAATGTTTTTTTGGTTTTAGTTTTTCCTTAAGGGGACTTTTTTTGAATTCAACCTCAAAATTTTATTTGAGATTTATATATTAAATTTTTTCTGAGAACAGGTTTTGTCGCTGAGTACTGTTTTTGTCTTTACCTTTTTCTTGTATTAAAACTAAAATAAGAATAAGAAAATTATTTGAACAAGTATGAAATTTATTCTTTTAAATCAACTCAGTTTTAGAGAATACATATGGACAACACCAAAAAAGGACTTGGAAGTTTATTGAATTTTTTTTTTCAAAACTTTTACCCTGACTATTTTAATCTATTGTTATTTTCCAATTAAAACACAATATTTTTATTTTGAATAATATTTGATTTTAAAAGTTTTTAAAAGATAAACAATCCCAAAAATCTGTCAATGATCAATTAGAAATGATATTTTGAGAAATTTAGTTCAGCTTCTATACTTGATTGAAAAATTATTTAATTAAGACTTTCACTTGCCACATTTTCCAAGTTAAAAAGAAAATTTTTCTTTGAATTTCTTAACCATTTTTTCCTCAAATTGGAGGAAATATCTAAGAATTTCAAAAAGCAATTTAATAATGTCAATCTGAAAAATTTCTTTAAATTTTGTTATCCATGATTGAACTTTTAAGATTAAAGTTATTATGTCTTATTTGAAATTAGTATATATTACTATTGTGTAGAATTGTTCAAAACCTCATAAATTGTTTTTGTTTGAATGAAAATTGATTAACTTTAACGAATAATGAACACAAAATCATAATCTAACACACTCCCATTCTTTGAGCAGAATAAAAAGTAAATACAAAAACTTTTCATTTTTTTGATATTGTTCCATTTTCAAAAAAGCTTTTTTTCGATTACAATGAACAAAAATCAGCCCAAAGTCATTCCACCAGACGTAAATCGTATTCTTTATGTCCGTAATCTACCTTACAAAATTACAAGTGAAGAAATGTATGATATTTTTGGGAGATACGGAGGGATTCGGCAAATACGCCTTGGTGATAAAAATAAAACAAGAGGAACAGCTTACGTTGTTTATGAGGATATTCTTGATGCAAAAAATGCTTGCGAACATCTCTCAGGCTTCCATGTTAGAGGAAGGTAAGGATTTCTTTTTTTATTTTATGTATTTTACTTTCCAAAACAGCACACTAAGATCCCACCCCTTTTTTATTTTTGTTTCTTCTTGTTTATTTATTCTCGTTTTGTCTTTTGTTGTTTTCTTTGGACTGTTACTTCCTTTTAGGTACCTTATCGTTTTATATCATAAAGAAAAGAAAAAAGAAAAGAAGCCAATTGATGTAAGAAGACAAAAAGAAATTAATGCTTTAAGGCAAAAATATGGATTAAACAAAAAATAAACCAGAAAAATCAAACCACTTTCTTTTTCATTTTGAAAACTTCTTTCTTTTTTTTGGCTTTTTATGTAAATTAAAATACGATCTTGACGAAAAATTGAAACACCAAAATAAACATTTTGAATTATTTTAACACGTTTACAAATTAATGCTTATTAATTCCTATTTTTTCCTTTGAATTTATCATACTTCATTTTGATGATCTCAGTTCATGACCAGAAAGAACACATTACTCTTTCCCTTACTAACGTCACCTGATTTTAAAATCAATTAATAGAGGTTTTGAAGATAACTTGTATTATCACGATATTAACTATACTTTTTGCTATAATATTTTAACAAATGTAATTAATCCTGCTTTATTGTGAAAAAATGAAAAAATGGCTATCAAAACACATAATCGCGAAAAAAGAAAATTATCTTGAAAAAATTAAAAAGAATTATTTTTGAAATCACCAAAAAAATCAAACTGACTTTTACAAATCTTTTTGCCTTTTACAACGTTTTTCCACTTTTAAAAAATGTTCGAAAGTGTTTATATGGGTCCAAAATTGTCTTCAAGTGTTTATTAGGTTTGAAAGACATAAAAACTTTTTAAAGCGGAATGAGTTTTGTTGAGGAAAAAAATTTTATTCTTTTCATTTTTTTTTTAACTAAAATATAAAATCTCAAACAAATTTTCTGATCATACTAATAATTATCCATTTCAACAATACACTTGAATATAAAACAGATGTGTTTTTTTAAAATGGGGTTGTTACTTTCACAATTTTAAATAACCAAAAAGAATAAAGAGTAATTTACCTTCTTATTGGCAATCGATGAAAAAAAACCTTTATACCCTAGTTGGCTTTTTTGTGGAATGCAAAGATATTAAAAGAAAAAGAAGAAAAATTAAAAAAAAAAAAAAAAAATGTACAAACAATCTTTATAATTAGTGATGATATGGTTAGGTTATTGAAAAGGCTTTTGAAAAGTTACCCATCCCCTTTAAACTTTAAAAGAATAAAGAAAATATTTTAATCTGTTGCCTATTCTTTAAACGAATGAAGCTTTGATTGTTTTAGATGTAATTTTTTTTCATTGTAATTTATAATATCATGATAGAATGAAAATCGAAAGCCATTCCAAGGATACCATAATTTTTTTTCGATATTAAATCTCGAGGCTGATATAGATTTTTAGAAAGATGAATCTGAGAATTAGAAAGCTAATATTGATTTTTTTTTTCTTAAATGAGTTCATATAAAAAATAATCTTTTGATAAAATCAAAAAAAAAATCATTTTTTTTCAGAGTCTTTTTTTTTGTTATTTCTGAACAGAATTTTCGAGATTAAAATTTATTTAGATTTCTGAAAATTTATTTGTTGGATATCAGAAAAAAATCTTGAAAATTGGTTCATTTATTATTTTTTTATCAATATGTCTTTTATCTTGATTTTCAATTTTTTAAAAATCTATATCAACATCAAAAGTTTGATATTGATAAAATTTTCATGGTAGCTTTAGAAAAACCGTTTTTTAAAATAATTTGACTGAGAAAATATTATTTCAATTATTTTTTTTTATTATTGATCGAAAGAATAGAATGATCTGTGAACAAAATCAAAAAAAAAATAATAACCTTGATCTGGTTATTGATTTGAATCAAGTATTTGTTTTTTTGTTTTTTTTTAATATTTTATTTTTTTTTCAGGTTTGTTTTTTGATCGCAAAACTTTTCTTTTAAAAATTATTGCTGAATTAGCCCTAAAAGCAAACATTTATTGTATCGTATTAAATCATTTTCACAATATTTTATTACATTTATCTTTAAATTTAGAGAATTATGGTGATTTTATAGAATATTGTGTATTGCGTATAATATAACAATATTATTAATCATTACGATTAAACGTAATATCTTGATTATTTAAACTTTCTTAGGATTTTTTAAACTGGACCGAAAATTTAAAAAATCTTACCAATACTCTAATAGAACAAAATTTCATAATTTGGTTGGACTAAATCGTATGTCGGTTTTGTTTTTAGTAATAATAAATTTTAAATAAGAAGAACGGTTCCAGTACCTATATAGGCGATTTAGGAGATTACACAACTGGGAAAATTTATCAAAAAATAATCTCTAAAATTTTCATTTTTGAAATACACTCACAGAATAAGTACTATTATACATATATATATTGAAAAGGGTTTACAACTTTATTAGTTATCAACGGGAATTGAAAAAAACAATAAAAGTATTTTTTAATATTTTTTTCTTTTTTAATTGTAATAGTTTTTTCATTTTTATTTGACTTAGTCGAGAGATTATTTTCATATATATATATATATATATATATATATATATATATTACTAATCCATTAATAATCATATTTTTTCAATTAAAAATAAAATCAAATATTTCTTTCAAAAGATAATGCTATTTAAATTGAAAAAATGTTTTTTTCTGTTTTTGGAATATTTTTTTTGCATTTTATTTTTAATCATATTTGAATTTATTTATATATTCCCGGTTATTTGCTGCAAATATTTTACATTTATTATTTTTTCATTCTTAAATGTTCAAAAAAAAGTTCGTTCATTGTAACTATTTTCAAAAAAATAAAATTACAAAAATTGGCGTTTTTTTTCAAAATTCTCAAATTTTGAAAAAGGCGTGTAACAGAATATTAATGTATTTAATATCTATCTATTCTTAATTACATTAAATTATCGAAAATTTGAAAAAATACTTTATAACAGAAGTATAACTGAAATTCAATGTGAGGTTTTGGCCAACTTTGATTTATAGAATTCAATTTTTTTCTTACAGTGTAACATCACAATCAATTTGTAAATTCGAAAGGTGTGTAATAAAAGTATGTAATACTAAAATTACTCTAAAGAATCGATTGATGTATTATTGAATAATATTTATATAAACTAAATTTCAAAAATAATAGCAGCAGATTTTTCATCAGAAAATATATCGTTTAATTTTTTTTTCTTTTTAAATAATAATGTATTTTACTAAATTTTTTAGAGATAATAACCAATAAAGATTAATAAATAAAAATATAGTGTAATCATTTTATTTTTTGAAAGAAAAATGAAAAAAGAAAAAAATAATAATAAAAAATTTTTCCCCATATTTTGAAATTTGAATTAGTTTTGAAAAAAATATTTCACATCAAAATAATCTCTGATATTATTTTTTAATAGTTAATATTAGGAAAATTGTAATGTAATTTTTTAGTAATCCCTTTTTTTTAAGAATCAAAGCTTTAAAAATTATAACTCACTCACTAATTGGAATGGTGGTTAATTAAATAACACTTGTTAAAAAATAATAGTCAATTAATCAAAAAACAATAATGAAAATATTTTTTTTAAAATCATGGCAAACCTCGATAAAAAACTCTATTATTTATCAAAAAAAGGAGATCTAATTTTGTTATCAAACAATTAAATGATTTTTTTAGGTACCTTATTTTAAGGTACTTTCCCTTGGTTTATTGATATTTTCATAAAATATTAATTTAGTAATAAAAAGTTTTTGATTCTTAAATACAAGAAATTATTCAACAATTTTGAAAATATTAACAATTAAAAATCTTGTTAGATTATTTTCATGAAAAGTATTTTTTTCAATATTATATTGATATTATTAAATAAAACATAATTAGATTTTTTTTAATTAATGATCACAATTAAAAAATTTTAATTTTTTGAAATTTTTTTTTGAAATTATTTTTATAGATTTAAAAATTAGAAACTCCCTACATTAGTATTTCTGTATTTAATAATTCAGATTTAGAAGCTTCAAAATGTAACTATTGTTTTGATTTATAAATTTCAAGATTTACACAATAATCATTGAAATAATAACAAGAAGATTGATTTTTTATTTTACTTTTTACAAAGCGAGTTATTTCCTCAATTTATAACTAATATGTGAAAAAATAATTTCTCAAAAGAATCTTATAAACCAATTATTTTAATTTTTTAAAAAAATTTATTTTTTTTCACAACAAATCTAAATTATAAGAGAAATTTAAGATGGAGACTGTTAAGGTTTACAATCACGGAAATTTTAAAAAAAATTATCTTGTGTCTGGTATAGTGAATTGTTAATTTGATACTTAGCTGATCGATCTTGTGCTTGGTATAGGTTTTAATAGTGGTACAAAATGGTAATTTTTAGTAATTTATTTTTTTTTTTCAGAAATCCGAATTGAAGAGTTTATGATTAATATATCGGCTGGAACTTAAGTTAGAAAAAAATGTGGTTTGTAGGTTGTTGATTAAAATTTTTAATTAGGTTTGATTTTATTGGGAGCTTTTGAAAAATTTTATTTTAATTTAGTTAATTGACAAAAAAATAAGTAAAGATTCTTTTCTAAAACCCAAAATTCAAAAGTTATTCTTGAACACCAACCAATTAATCTTAAACTCTTCAATTAGAATTTCGGAAAAAAAAAAATAAATTACTAAAAATTACCATTTTGTACCACTATTAAAACCTATACCAAGCACAAGATCGATCAGCTAAGTATCAAATAAGCAAGTAGTCACAAACAAACAAGATTATCTTAATTTAAATTTAAGGGATTGTAAACCTTAATTGTAAAATAAAAAGATTAAAATTTTCATTTGGCTTTATAAAAAATCATCATCTTCAAAGAATTAAAATAATTCTATCATCCAGTTCCCCATTCTCAAAGAGAAATTTATAATTTAAGCTTTCTTTTTGATTATAAAAAATTTAGAAATTTTACATAATTCAAAATAGTTTTGTGAAAAGTTGTATGAAAATTTTGTTCCATTTATTTTTCAACAAATAATATTTTGAAATTTTCAAGTATAGGTATCGATGACTCAACCTTTAAATTGGTATTGAAGTGTAGAATTTTTTTGATCTAAAAGTGTTGGGTTTTTGTATTAATACTAAGATCATTTTTAAGTCAGGATAATAACCAAAAGTATGATTTTACTAATAATTGAATTTCTTGAGACATTTTGGACACCAACCAGATGTGGTTTACATGAAACAACCACACACTTTAATTTTATACTTCTAATTGGCAGAAATAATCCCTGAAAAGCGAGATAATTACTGTGGATTATTTTTTTTTTTATTCAATAATCTGTGTTTTATTTTGGATTCTGAGTTCGCCCAATTGTCATAAGGAATTAAAAGTACCAAAACAAAAAAACAGAGATCACAAATTACATTCTATTTCTTTGCCAACACTCTTTATAAAAGAAAAAATGGAAAAGGAAGTGAAAAATTTTTTTTAAATTTTCTTCAAATCCCACAAAGTGAAACTTTCTTTTCATTTTTTTATTTTTACATTTCTTTTATGTCAAGTACTTCTGAATCACAGGAACCAACAAACGAATTTGAAAAAGAGAATAGTTCACCAAATAATAGTCAAGAAGAGTATAACTCTTTTAATTCTGAAGAAGAGCAAAGCTCACGAGAATTTGAAGAAGAAAGAGAAAACGAAAAAGAAGCCTTAGAAGATCGTGACGAAGAGGATCGGGACGAAGAAGAAGAAGACAATAAAGAAGAATTGGCAAAAATTTCTACAATTATTCCAAACAATGAAACTTTGTCTAAAAGAGCAAAACGATTTGGTTTAACAAAGCACAGTGAACAATTAGAGATAAGAAAAAAAAAATTACAACCAAAAACAGAAGAAATTACAACCAAGAATACAGAAAAAATCAAAAAAAGAAAAGAAAGATTTCAAATAAAAGACAACACCCAAGATCTACTTCAAAAAAGAAGTGAAAAGTTTAGTGTTTCCTCAATAAAGAATCAAAAAGCATTAAATTTTTCAATCATTAAAAAGCCTAACGAAAGCGTCTTAAATAAACGTGCATCGAGATTTGGGGTGAATAAAAATAAGGAAAAAGAACAAGAAGAAGAAGAGAAAGAAGAAGTAAAAGAAGAAGAAGAAAAGATGACTAATAAAAGCAAAATTCTCAAATATGTCAATGTAAGTCTTGACGAAGGGATAAAAATGGGATTGCTAAAACAAACAAGAACAAGAAAAAGAGAAAGAGAAAGAGAAAAAAGAAATAATAAAAAAAAAATTTTTAATATTTACGATAAAAATAACAGAAATAAAAATCGGAGTAGATCTGAAAATAAAAATGACAAATCTTCAGTCATTGGCATTAAAAACACACAACTCCCACCAAGGTATAAGGAAAGAAATGAGAAAAGTAGCAATGACAGAAATAATAATAAAAATAATAATAATAATAATATTAATAGGAATAATAATAATAGGAATAGAAATCAAACTAGAAATTTTAATAACGATAAAAGACCAATTTTCTCCTATCAAGATCTTGATCAGCCAGTTGAAGAAATAGGCTATGAACAAGGTTGGCTTCAAATGTTAAAAGAAAGAAAACAAAAAAAAAAGCAAGAAAAACCAGAACAAGAAGACTAAAATTAAAAAAAAAATTCAATTTATATTAAACTTTAAAAATAGATTTTTTTTGAAAAGGTTATAAATTAAAATAGTTTTTTTATTATTTGCGTTACTTCTTTTTTACATTTTGTTTCTTATTTTTATTTATTAATTTTTAATTTTGGTTATTGTTCCGAAAAAACTGTTTTTACCCTGTTGCTTTGTACTTTTGACAGGAACCTTAACTGAGAATAATATTTTTTGTGGGTCAAGTGGTTACTGCGAAAAATAATTTTTTAAAATTGAAAAAAAAAATTTAATAATTTTTATCAGTAACTAATACCAATTAAAAACTAATCAATCTGTGATATTCATATTGATCTTTAAAAATCAATAATTAAAAAAAAGAATATTTTTTTGAAAAAAGCTCGAAAGAACTACATTCAATTTCCAATTTTTCTGGTTCTGAAATTATTATTTTGAAAACTAATATGTTAGTTGCAAAGTTAAACTCTTTGGCACTTTCATTGATCTTGATTATTCTGTTTTTTTAATTTTTTTCATTTTTCAAATTCATTATTGTTTTTTTTTTTGAAGAAGGATACAAAAGCCTTACTCGATCAAATATAGGGGAGGGTAGCCACAAATTAGATGAAATCAAATTAAATTAATTTTGTACTTAAAAAAAATAATTTGTAGTAAAGTGGAGAAATTTTACCGTTTAGAAAATTAAATAAAAAACATTAGGAATTTTTTTTTTATTTCAATTTTTTTAAATTGAGAATATTGCAAAATTTTTTATTTTGTGAATTTTGTTATTTAAATACCCATTTTTTATGGATTTCAATTTTTACAAATATCATCCTTTCAAATTTTTTTTTCTCTCCAAATATTTTTTTTTGAATTTAGTGATCCTTTATAATTGTTTTTTTTTGAATTGTAATATTTGAAAATTATATATATATATATATATATTAATGAGTTGTATCAAATGTTATCACTTATTAATGTTAACTTTATTATAGAAAATTACCCATCATTGAAATAAAGATAATGTAATTCTTATTAGCTTCATATTGAAACAAAATAAATATTATATTATTTTTTCATTTTTTTTCTGGTTTTAAATTAAATTTCTGTATTTAATTAATTATTCAGTAAAAAATAATAAAAAAAAGAAAATACTCTTTTTAAATTTCAAAAAAATCACATATATATTAGATGTGATTTGATAGATTTATCTTAATTCCAGTATAAAAAAAATTATTATTTTAAATAAAAAAAGATTGTTTGATGTATCACCAAATTTTTGATTTATTTTTTTTTGTAATTTGGGGTAATTTTTGAAAAAAAATAAATAAAAAATTGAAAAATTTAAATAGAAAAAGAATAGATAATATCAAAATAATCAGAATTCTTACATCAATTTGGAAGTAAGGTCAATATTTAAACAAAAACGATTAACAGAGGACATATTTTATTACAGTCAGTTCCACTTTTAAGGCACAAACTTTCAACTAAATTTAAGGCACAATAAAAATATCAAATTAAAGTACAAAATTCAGATTCTAATAAAATGAATTGTAAAAAAAAAATTCCAAATTTTGTGCCTTAATTTGAGATCAATTTGTGCCTTAAAAGTGGAACTGGTTATAAAAAGGGAAATAATCAATTTTATAACATATTCATAACAAAAATAAGAATGAAAACCAGCGTTCTTATCCCAAATAAAATGATCACCCCTTTAAACCAAGAAATTATTGTAATAATTAGTTTTTTTAAAAATAGTAATATAAATTATTATATAAAAAAGAAATCAAGCCACAATAAGCCTTTTTAATCTTATTTCTCATAATATAATAGGACTAAAAAAGAAATATTCTAAAATATAAAAAATGAACTTTTTATTTTGTAAATGATTTTATTTTTAAGATTAATTCGAACTATCTTAAAAATAATTCAAAATTCAATACTAAAAAAAATGAAACAATATACAGTTGGGTTAAAACAATGTTGTTAGGTTATGATAAATGAAATAATGTTTATATTGTACATGTTTAGGTATTTGAGATTAAGTGTAATATACTTGATTATTCTATTATTTTTAAAATGCCTTTCAATAATGTTTTTACTTTTCAAAATTTTTGGGGATGTTTCTCAATTAAAAATTTTGACTTTTTTTAATATAACTAAGCAATGGTCGGAAATATTTACAGACATCGAATATACTAATTCTTTTCACACAAGATGGTTCAAATAATATTAATTAAAATTTTAAATTAACCACATTATACAAATTTTCTCTTTTTATATCAACTCACTGGTTATTTGGTAACTAAGTAAACTCCTGATTATCAAAAAAAAAAAAAAAAAAAAAAAAAATCAATCCAAGAAAATAATTAGTCTATTATATAATAAAAATAGGATACTCATGACTCTTGAATAATAAAAATTTGCTATTTTTTCTTCATTCTAAACATCAAATTAAAAATATATTTAATTTCAAAAAAAAATGCCAAAAACGGAGGCTAACTATTAATGAAAATATCCTAAAAAAAAAAAAAAACTACATTTCAAATTTTTTTTGAGGGTAATTTCTGTAAAAATTGTAGATTCTCTCTATTTCGATATTTTTTTAAGGCATTAATTTTTCTCTAGAAAAAATATGGTCTAAGTTTGAGTCCACTGATCTAATTTATTTTTCGATCTAATTAATTAAAAAAATAAAATTAAAATATATTTGCTTCAGTTTTTAGAAAAAAATTTTAAATTGTGGTTAATAATAAGTCATTCTAAATGAAGTGTCTCGCTTTTTTCAAAAGAAAAATTGGCATTTTCAAGCTGACTACTAAAAAATAATTGTATACCAATTTTGAGAATCTATAAATTTCTTAACCATTTTCCAGTCAAATGCGCCCAGTTATTATGAGTGAATTATATATGTTCTAAAGGGTTACAATCATTATTAGAATACAAAAATTTTTTTCAGAATTTTCAAAATTGAAATCATTCTTTCACATTTTTTCTCATTTTATTTTTTTTTATCGATTTTTTTTTGAAACGTAATTAATTTACAAATTTGTTTTTATTATAGCAAGATCGATATCCACTTGGTAAAAACATGTTATTCTAAAGTTACTGAAATAGTAAAAATGATTGTAGAGAAATGATATTTATTTCTATGGGAGTTTTTTTGGATCTTCAAATTCAAGATCAAAATCAATATTTTTGTTTTTCTCAATATATCACAAGAATTTGAGTTTTTCTATTGTTTTCGAAAATATATTGATTTTCTAGTTTTATTTCATATGGAGTTTCAATTATTCTTTGAAGTGTATTATTCAACTTCTTAATTCTTATTTGTTCTTAAAAGTTCAATTATAAAAAATAATTGATATTTGAAAAAAATTCTTTTTCTTGGACTCCCTTTGACTGAAACAAAGTTTAGATTTTATAAAAATTCAAAAATTTTTTTGATGTTTTTGTTTTAAAATTTCAAAAAACAGAAATAGTTAATGAAACTTATATTTTTTAAAAAACAGATTATCAAAATAAATTTGATGTAGATTTAGAAATTAAAGTAAAGTATACTAATTTAAAACTCAAAATATTAATAGAATAACTTTAAATCGAAAATAGTATTAAAAAAGATCATTAACACACAAAAAAAAGTTGAATTATGATTCAAAATTTAACATGAGGAAGAAATTAGTTCAAGATCTTGACTTTATTTTTGAGAGAGAAAGTATGATGAAATTTCACTACAGTTTTAAAGGATATTTGTTTTTTTTTAAAAGTTTCTTTTATGAGATGATGTATAAATGTATATATACATTTAGATAAATATATACATAATTGTATGAATTAAAAGTAGATTAAAGAAACAAGAAAAAATAAAAAATAAAAAATAAAATTATTTTTCATTTTCCTTCTCATTTTCCTTTTCATTTTCCTTTTCATTTTTTTCATTTTTTTCATTTTTGACCCTTGGTTTTGGCTTTAACATTTTTTTAACATCCATCCATTTATCGTATTGTTCTTCTGTCAATAAATTCAGTGATAATGCAGCTTCTTTTAATGATAATCCCTCTTTAAATCCCTTTTTGGCAATTTTCGCACCGTTATCATACCCGATATAAGGGTTTAAAGCTGTTACAAGCATCAAGGAATTATTAACGTTTTTTTGAATTTTTTCGTAGTTTGGTTCGATCCCCTTTACACATTTGAGTGCAAAAGACTTGCAACCCTCTCCGATTATTCTTATGGAATGAAGTAAGGACGAAGAAAGCACTGGTCTCATAACGTTTAATTGGAATTGTCCAAAGCTGCCGCACACGGTGATGGTGTTATGGTTGCCAATTACTTGGGCGGAGACCATTGTGAGCATTTCGTTTTGTGTAGGGTTGACCTTTCCTGGCATGATTGAGGAGCCGGGCTCATTGGCAGGGAGAGTGAGCTCGCCAATGCCACAGCGTGGCCCTGAAGCAAGCATACGAATGTCGTTGGCAATTTTCATGAGGCTGACAGCTGCTGAGTTTAATGAGCCGCTACATTGCACGAGCGCGTCACATGTCGATAGGGCTTCAAATTTATTTTCAACAACAACAAAATCCTTCTGGGTATATTTAGAGATCTCATTAACAACCATTTCATCAAAGCCTTCAAATGTATTCAATCCAGTGCCGACAGCTGTTCCCCCAATACATAACTCCTTTAGGTCTGGTATTACTTTCTGAATCCGTTCAATTGATTTTTTGATCTGTTGAGTGAAGGCTGAAAATTCTTGCCCTAAGGTTATAGGAACAGCGTCTTGGAAATGTGTTCTCCCAATTTTGACAATTTCCTTAAATTCATTCGTTTTTTTTAAGAGTTCTCCATACAGAACCTCTAGCCCTGGCAAGCAAACAGATTCCAACAATAAAACGCTTGAGATGTGCTGGACTGTTGGAAAGGTGTCATTGGAAGATTGGCTCATATTGACATGGTTATTTGGATGAACCATTTTGCTCCCTTTTTCACCGCCTAAGATTTCTGTTGCTCTATTTGAAATAACCTGAATTGTTTATTTTGATATCGTTTTACATTTTATTTCAATTTGTTAATTTTTTGTATTGTTTTGAAAATTATTCATGAGTGATATTATTGATTTTTAGAAAAAGGTTTTTGAAGTTGTTTTGGATCAAAATAAAAAAAAACTTTTTTAAAAATTTCTAAATAAAAATTGTGGAATGCGGGTAGTACGGTAGAGTTCTGTCAAGTGTCGCAGAGTGCCTAGGTTTTTGATAATTCAAAAGAATAGATTACAATCACAGATTTAACTCAATTCTTTTAAATTCCGGAAAACCTAACGGAGGTTTTTTTTTTTTTCAGAAATTAAAAGAAAATTTAAGAATTTTCGAAATGATTTATCTGTAAAATCTATTGATTTTCGTTAGGTTTTTTTTTACTTTTCGAAATAAACCGAAAATTTATTAAAATTTTCTGTTTATTCCAAAAAGTAAAAAAAACCTAGGACACTTTCGTTATATTTTTTTGAGTTTTCTATTTTATTTGTGAAGTGTTTTAGGTTTTTTTGAGTTTTCTATTTATTAGGGGAATCAATGTCTTTTATTAATAAAGCGGAAACCCCAACGAAAAGTGCCTTTAGGTTTTTTTTAATTTTAGAAATTAAAAAAAAAATCCTATGCACTCTACCACTCTACGGCACTCTACGGCACCCTACGTCACACCCCGAATCCCGAATTCAAATTAGAGATATCGTTGAACCTAGTGAGAAAGAGAGCGAATATGGGCCATTTCTCCCAAAAACCTGATCCACTCCATAAATTGAAAGGGGTTTTATTCCAATTCCGTTCAGGTTCGATTTTTAAAATCGTCAAAAAGATCTAAATCGGTCAGAGGATTTCCTCAAAGAATTTGTGGTTCTATGTCACGTAAGTCCGATTTTTAATTAAAATTACACGATGATGGTTTTTGTAACTTTTTGAGATAGGGGTAAACAATCAGAAATAATGTGGATAAGGGGAACTGAACACTGGCCTTCAGAAAAAAGTTTTAATTATCAAAAAGTTATCACTTTTCTAAATTGTATATGGATTCCAATTTTAATGGTATTTAAACCAGAAAAGGGAAAAAATTTTCACTTCCTTACCTTTTTCTTGTTTGTTTTTTTTACTCACTAATAAAAGCTTCAAAGAAATAAATTGAAATTTGTGTCTACTATGATTTTCCAATTACAAAACGAAAATTTTTGATTCACATTCCACAATATTTTTCTAGATGAATCTTTGAGAAATGAAAACCCAAAGATCTTGGCAATATCGTTTATAAATGATATTTTTAGATAATAAATTAAACTTCCTTCGTGAACTCTAAGACAAAATTTTTACTCTGCTAATTTGATTGTAACAGAATAATTAAATATTCATTTTGGAACTTGTAATAAAAATTTTCATTTTATTAATTGGAAAATAACAGTATATTATTTTGTGTAGTTCTTTTTTATTGTTAAACCCGAGGTGTCTCAAGTTTAACAACATTCCCAAACAAAGGAGGAAACAATAAAGAATTGAAAAAAAAAAAAAAAAAAAGAAAAAGCAGAGGAAATTTTATCCCATTTAAATTTCAAAGAACAGTATGAGGAAAACAGCTTTTCGAAATTCAATTTAGATCTACATTCATACAATGAATTTTAAGTGAGACTTCTAAATGTTAAACCCAACCAGAATAAAAAGCAAATGAGGTGAAAATTTGATAATGTTTCTTTCGAAAAAGAAGTTAAATAATACTTTTTCATTTTTGAGGGATAAATCCCTTATCTGTAACAAGTTATTTGTTTTGTTGAAACAAAGAATCAACAAAATAAAATTAATTATTAAATAAAAAAAAGGTGAAAAAAATCTTAAAAAAAAATGTGAAGAAAGCAAAATAGGGCAATTACCTCGTTTGTATTCATATTACTTGCTGTGCCACTTCCAGTTTGCCAAATTTTTAATGGAAAGTGTTCGTCAAGTTTTCCGTCAACCACCTCATCACAAGCTTGAATAATGGCGTTGCCAATTTTTTTATCTAAGATCCCCAGGTCCATATTTGCTTGTGCACAGGCTTTTTTCAGAATACCAAAACCGCGAATGATTTCGATTGGCATTCGATCGCGTACGAGACCAATTTGAAAGTTTTGAATAGCTCTTTGTGTTTGAGATCCCCAATATTTCTCTTTTGGTACTTTGATTTCCCCTAAAGAATCGCTTTCAATTCTGAATTCTTTTGACATTTTGAATATTTAAATCAGAAATTTATAGGATAGATAATTAAAAAAATGTTGTTTGGAATGAATCAGGTATGGTTTAGTTTGAAGTTGGGGTCCGAGTTGATTAAATTAGATTGAACATTTGATATTTTTAAAAGTCTCCTATTAAAATAGAAAATATCAAATAATAATCAAATTGTTTTTCAAAAACCTTTAAGATTTGAGAAACGAAAGAAACCAAACTTTGAGTTTGAAAGGTTATTTTAAATTACCCATACCTTCAGATTTGTTTTATATAAGAATTAGATTTATTTTTATTAAGTGATTTCCAACTCTCATATATTTTTTCCCTCACTTTCACCGAAAGGTAATTGGTACCTATTAATAAGCCCACTAGTTAATTCTTGATGAAATAATCAGGTTTACTGTTTTGGAAAAAAGTGAAATAGGAAAAAAAGTTCAACACTTTTTTTAATTTGGAACATTAATAAAAATGAAAAGTAAAATCAATAAAAAGAAGTAACCAATTAACTTAAAATAATAACTCGCTATATTATTTTCAATCAACCCAGCAAATACAATTTAAATCTATTGATTTATCTAAATTGTTGATGTGGTTTTGGAGATCTCAAAAATAGTCAATTTTTTGAACAAATTTTTAATAATAGATTAATCAAAGAAAAAGCCATACCAAAAGATAGTATTAAAAAAAACTGTTATTGTTCTGAATACTTCATTTTGTTTTAATTTAATTATTTTTTCTTTTTTTGATTTATTTAATTTTCAATTTTCTGGTCCTATAAAGGTTCCCAATTAAAAACCGTGTTGAACTTTTTTCCCTGTTTCACTTTTTTTCCACAATCGTTATTAACTTTAAAGAAATGAATTAACATTTTTAAAAGAGTTAATTTTCTTAACATTAATCCATTACCAAAAAGAGAAGAATTTGAGCAAAAACTTTGAAATATTATTTTTAATTGATACCCTTACTGAAAAACTGAAAAATCAATTAAAAATAGTTGAAATAAATTTACTTCAAATAATAATCCATAATACTATTCTTAATCAAGTCAATAAAAACAATTTAGATCATATTGATTATCGAAATTTTTGATCATAGTTTTGGAGATCTCAAAAATAGTCAATTTTTTCAACAAATTTTTAAGAATAGATTAATCAAAGAAAAAGCCATACAAAAAGATAGTAATTAAAAAAAATGTTGTTGTTTTGAATATTCCAATCTGTATTAAATTATTTTATTTTGTTTTTTTTATTAATAGATCTATTTTTTTTTTTTCAGGTTTTTCAGGTTCCATTTAAAAATTGTGTGGGACTTTTTTTCCTATTTCACTTTTTTCTTATATGGTAATTTTGATTTCTACATAGAAAAAATTACTTTTTTTTCAAAATTTTTATTTTTAAGGCACTAGATACGCTCATTTATTTTTTTTTCCTAGTAGTAATAAAGTAATTATTGAAACAAAGATAAAATTAAACCCAATATTCAACTTCATTTATCAACTTTAGATAAACGATTTTCATTTTTTAAAATAGATCATTTTCTCCAAAAAAATTTTAAGTAAAAAGATCTGATCTTTTTTAGGGATTTTTGAACTAAATTCGAAAAATTAAAAATTTACGAAAAATTTCTATTTTGGAGAAATCCCATTTTTTAGTGATTTCTGAGTATGTACGAATAAATATAATTGAACCTTTAATCTCATTTTAAAAATAAATTAGAAATAAACCAAATATTGAATCCTTTAAGATCTAAAAAAATTGATCTTCTATTTTATTCACAAATATTTATTAAATTTCTTGACATTTAAAAGATTAAGCAATATTCCTTTTCAAATATTAAGAGTATAAATAAGGAAATTTTAGTTTTTAAAATCAGTTATTTGATAATATCGATTTTTTTTTTTATCAGAAATATACATATGAATTGGTTTTATTTGTTTGAAAATCTTTAAAAAATATGACAAATAATTTCAAAATCCATTGAGACCTTTAATCTTTGGATTAGTAATAACTCACTGTAAAAATTAAGATTCTGTGATTAATTATTGATTTAAAATAACCAAATGAAAAAAATTTCATTGGGTTTTAAGTTGATTTTTCCAGGTTTTTTAAAAATTCATTTGGGATATTCTATGATTTAATTGTTTGGTTCTTTTTCTTGTATTTACTCATTCAAAAAAATAAAATATCTGATTTGAAAATATCGGGCGAATATAGTAAAAATAACTTTTATTTTCTTCATGGATGGAATAATTATTTTATTTTTTTCATGATTAAATTTATTTGTGTTTTAAGAAAAAATTATTACGCAATATTTTCTTATTAATTAGTATTTTTGTGTATTTCCCTTAGAATAAATAAGTTTTCTTTCTTCTTTGAAGAATATATATATATATATATATATATATTCCAAAGTCCCATGATTTATCAAAATTTCATCAAGTTTAAAATCAAAGATTTAAAATGATATTGATATACTATATATTCCCAATTCTAAAAATTTGGATAGACCAAAAACCAAAAATAGGCAAAATAAAAACCAGGATTTATTATATTTTTCCAAAGGTAATATAAAACACCTTTAAGTAAGTGAATATTAATGTTTTTATAAGAAAACATTTTCATCCAAATAAAAGAAAAAAAATATAAAATGAAAAAATAAAAATCGTTTGTCCATATTGGTGAAACAAATGGAACAAAAACTGTATTGGTAAATTTGTTCAAATTTCAACAACAATTGTTGATCGATTAAATGATAAGATACCATTAGTCAATTGTATGTAATTTTTCTATTTAAATAACTCAAAACTAACCTTCTATCAACCATTGAAAAAAATTCTAGTTCTAACCCAACAGATTACGTAGCTGAAAAAAAGGATCTGAAGACAAAACAAAAAAGACAAAAAATAAAATAATTTATAAAATCAAAATTATTTCCAAATCGAATGTAAAGTGCAATGCTGTTATTCTATCAAATATTTATATGGAGTTAAAAATTTTGGAATTTCGTTTCTTTATTTTCTTATTCGTCTTTAATGAAGATGTGTATCATATAATAAAAATCCAAAATAGTTCAACGATGAAGTAGTTATTTTTTTTTTTCGAAATTGTAAAAAAAAAATAATAATTATTCATTTTTATTTTTTTTTTAAGTATTTTTATTTTATTTTTCAATTTTTTAATAAGATTTTTTATTACAATAATAGTAATTTAAAAAACTAAGTGTATTAATTGATTAATAATAACAATCAAACAAAATTGTTAATTTTGTGATTAAAAAAATAAATATGTAAAATATATTAAAGAGAAATTTACATGTTTTTTTATTCAGGTAAAATTTTAATAAATATTCAATCAAGAGAAAATGGAATTCATTTCTTTAGTACAAAATTAAAGGTTCTATATTAATAATTTTCTAAAAAAAAATTTTAAATTATTGAAAATACTTGAAAAATCATTGAACAAGCAAAAAAAAAAAATAATTTATTATATTCGAATTCAACCAATAAATAACTTTTGAATAGATAAAGTAAAAACCCTAAATTTAAGAAAAAAATAAAAAAATAGTTTTTAAATCTTATTAAAATATAATACAATAATCTTTTAAACAAAGAATATATAAATATAAATATGAATTTTTTTATTTCATAAAATTTTGTAAAAAAATCTTTGATTTTCATAATGTAAAATTTCGAATATAATAATGAAAAATAAACTATTTTTCATTCAAAGTGGCAAGCTTAATTAAAGATTTAGAACATATTCTATGAGTTTAATCCAATCTTCTTTTCAAATTAAAATTTCAATAATATATTTTCTTATTTAGTTAAAATTTTATCTTTCTTTTTGCTGTTTTTTTTTTTTTTTTTCTTTTCTTATTCTGTTTTTTACTTTTTTATTTTTTTTTACCATTTTTTTTTATCAAATAAAACCAATTTGGAGAAAAAACCAATTTTTGAGAACTCCAATTTAACATGAAGAAAAGAGATGTTTTGTGATTTCTTCAAATATTAATACCTTTACTAATTTTTAACCTTATGGTCAAGATTTTTTATTTTGTGAAGAAATTGGGAAATTTTGAACGATCATTTCACAATGATTTGGGAACAAGATTATTTTTAATATTTTATTTTTTCTGAAATTTATAGTTTTTTCAGGAATCTCAACTTTCATGGTTTGTTTATAAATTCTCTTAGGACTAAATCATCGTATGTTGGTTGATTCATGAAAAACAATTGAATTTTTCATTTTTAGTCATACCCATTTGAGCAAAATGTAGTCCAAACTCTAATTCAAAAATTTTCACATACTAAAATTCGATTTAAGAAAAAAAAATCTTATTTAATCTATTCTAGAAGAAATACCAAAATAGAACCATTCAGTAATTGAAATTTTTTAAATTATTTTTTATAAATTAGAATACTCACAAATAAAAAATAAATATTTAACATTACAAATAAATTATCAGCTGAGGTAAAATTTTTGGAGAGTGCAAAACAAATAAAATGTATTGCTAAATATGTTTAAATTCTATTAAGAATATTGATCGATCAAATGGTTAGATACCATCAACTAATTTTATTTGAGTTTTTCTATTTTGAAAAACTCAACTTTAACACAAATATCAACTGTTCGAAAAAATTATTGATCGAACGAAACAGGTTACCTAATTCAAAAAATGAAAACAAAAAACTAAAAACCTAAAAATGATTTTTCCTATTTTACAAAAATCAAAATTATTTCCAATTTGAATGAAATTGTATAATTGTGATTCTTTTGACTGTTCTAACTGTGTGTAAAATTTTGAATTTTAGTTTAGTTTCGAATCATTCATTTATAATAAATGCAAATGTAGATGAGAAAGGATTGACAATAAAGAGATTAAATGATCATTAAGATTAAAATTTAATATAGGATTTTAGGCGACGGTAAGTACAAATTAGGAATGGTGATGAATAATTCCATTAGATTAATAACATAAAAATTAAAACTTGTTTGCAAATAACAGGAAAACAGCAATTCAAATGATCATAAAAATTTGGCTTCTAAAAAGATAAAGAGAAATCTAACAAAAAATCTTATTAAAAGATTCAAAAATTCTTAAAATTATTTCTTTTTTCTCTAACGTTTTTAATATTTTTAGAAAATGAAATTATATCGAAAGGAAATGAAAATTAAATATTTTCAGAATTATTTCTTAGATGTTTTTTTGGTATCTTTTTTGTCTTCAGTTTTGTCTGCTTCTGGTTTTCCATTTTTGGCTTCTTCTTCTTTCTTTTTTTGTGCTTCTTCTTCTAGTCTTTGTTGTTCAAGTTTTTCTTTGATAATTCTTTCTCTGATTTTTTGTTCTTGCATAAGTTTCTTTGACAATTGAGAAGATTCAAGATTCTTTTCAATGGCTTTACGAGCTTTGGAGCTAAGAACACCACCACCCCATTTGGTTCTTGTTTCAACATTGTCATTGAATTTAGGCATACAAATGTCAATGATCTTTGCAAAGGCGTTTTTGTCTTGTTGTTTAACATCAGTTATGGCTAAAGCAGTGGCGGTTTTTTTATGAACAACCTTTCCAAGTCTTGCTTTTCCTTTGACAATGCAATATGGAATACCCATCTTTCTGCATAAAGCTGGTAGCCAAACAACGAGCTTTTTAATTATTACGATAAGATTAGTTCAGTTTTTGGTTTGTTTGAAAGATAAAGTAATTAAGAGTAAATTTTAAAAAAATCGAATAATAATAAAAAAAAAGATTAAAGATCATTGATTTGTTAAAAGAAAATAGATCGTGAAACAATGTTTTTGGAATTTGAAGTGTTTTGGGATTTGTGTTGTTATACTGACAAATTCAAATAAAAGTTTGAAAATTTTTGATTCATTTTCCATTTTGGAAATTATTTTACAGTAGCTTTGAATTAAGCATTTTATTGGTTTAAGTGTTAATTTAAACTCTGTAAATAGCTAGTTGGTGTTCAAAATGTTCTTTGCAAAGAGCTGTTTAAAAAGTCGATTTATCAAATTTAAAAAAAAGGAAATTGTACAAAAAATCTTTTTAAATTTTTTTGAATTTATCAGTATTGAGCTTTTTGTGTTTTAGGAAGATTGGAATTGATGGAAAATAAATCAAATTTTGAGAATATTTTATTAGGAATTGTTTCAATGAATTTGTTGATGTGTCAACAAAGTAAAGTAATTTTAAAAAAGAGTGATTAAAAAATTTTTTTAATAAAGAACAAAAAAGGTCTACTGAAGTTTGCTTATTGTTTTGATAGATTCCTTGGAAAAATTATTTTTTTCACACCTTTTTCAAATGGCTTTACATGTGCAAAAATGATTTCTGAATTTTTCTTTTTTTTTTTTTTTTTTTCAAATTGTGATTTTTTCATTAACTATGATACTTTTCTGGTATACCTCCAATGGTCAGGAAACTTGATTATATATTTGATGTTTTAAATGACAACAAATTCCATTTTAATAAAGCTTTAGGGATTTTGGGTTTGCTTGAATTTGGAAAAATTATTTTCGATTTTTTCTTGATGTTTGGATCCCAAATCACTTTCTTTCTTTTTTAAATAAACCCCAATTCAAAATTTTTAACACACCAAAATTCCATTTGTGAAAAAAAAAACTTATTTAATCAATTCAAGAAGAAATACCAAATTAGAGTCATTCACTAATTGGAATGTTAACACTTTTTTAGAAATTACAATACTCACAAAGCAATAAATAAATAATTATCAATACAAATAAATCAAGGGTGTGTTAAAAATTTTGGAGTGAGCAAAACAAAAAAAATGCTTTGGTAAATTTGTTTAAATTCTATTAGGAATATTGATCGATCAAAGGTTAGATACTACCAACTAATTTTATTTGAGTTCTTCTATTTTGAACATCACGATCTTGAAAAAATTTTTCGAAAAAAAAATTAAACATTTGATAATTTTTTTACTTTTTGATAACCTCACTTATAATAAACATTATTGGTTAAAAAAAGATCTTGGATCAAAAATTATTTTTGAAAGAAATTTTACAATTTAAGTTGGAAAATCCCAATTTTCAAGTAATATTATTTTTCAATTTAATCGTAAAAATTGTTTTCACAGCTAAGAGGTCATTTTATTATATTTTAAAAGTGTTTTAAATTTAATCAATATCTTTCAAATAGGGAATCAATTTTTTTGACTATTAAAGAATTATTTGTTCTTTTAAATTGGAAAAAATATTTTTTTTTTGATTTTACTCTATTCTTTTAAATTCTGGAAAACCGCCGTTAGCTTTTTTTTGATTTAAGAAATAAAAAGAAAATTTATAAAAATTTTCTTTTCATTTCAAAAATTAAAAAAAAGCTAGAACACTTCACAAATAAATAGAAAACTCAAAAAAACCTAGAAAACTTAACAAAGAAAACAGAAAACCCCAAGAAAACCTAGGCACTTGACGTCACTCTACTGGCATTTTCGTTATGTTTTTCAGAATTTAAAAGAATTGAGTCAAATCTTTGATTTTTCTCTATTATTTTGAATTCTGGAAAAGTACCGTTAGCTTTTTTTTAATTTGAGAAATAAAAAGAAAATTTATTTAATTTTCTTTACATTCCAAAAATTAAAAAAAACAGCCGTTAGCTTTTCTTGAGTTTTCTGTTTATTTGGAAAATCAATAGATTTTCGTTAGGTTTTTTTGAGTTTTCTATTTATTTAGAAAATCAATAGATTTTCAGTTTATTTCTAAAGTAAAAAAAACCTAGAACACTTCACAAATAAATAGAAAACTCAAAAAAACCCAGAACACTTCACAAATAAAACAGAAAACCTCAAGAAAAGCTAGGCACTCTACGGCACTTGACAGACACGGAATATTTATCATCAGTTATTTTTTTTTCCGTGTTTGAGTTTTTTTAGATGAGTAGAGTATTTTCAAAACTATTAGTTATTATCTCTTCAAAAAAATATCCTGAAGATGAATTTAAAGAAAATTCATTGTCACATCCATTTAAAAATTTTTACCCCTGAATAGACCTTTTTTTCTAGACTAGAGACTTTTAAAAATTGTAGTACTATTAATAACAATAAATATAACAACCATAAGATTTTTAAGAACTGGGATGTTGATTATATTCAGAATAAACTCCAATTAACAAGGAGGAAATGATAATTGAATTAGTAATAGTTTTGTCTAACTTAAAATTTTCAATTTTATTTTTTCATACTAGTGATGTGTTTGAGGGGAAATAAATTTAAAAAACAAAAACAAATTCAAAATTAAGAAAATAAAATTGAAATTTCAAGATCATAAATTTTTAAAGTATGAATTGTAAACAAACATCATGTTTACAAAAAGAAACAAGTTCAATTTTTCAACCAAAGTTCCAAAAGAATTAATTTTTAAAGGCAAAGCAAGAAAATTAAACAAAATTTCCAAAAAATGAAAGAAAAAAGAAAAAATGAATTAAAAGCAAATCAGAAAATAAAAAAAAAAAATTAAAAGTTGTTTTCGAGAAGTCTGAAGACAAAAGTTTTTTCAAAAAGTTCAGGAAACAGATCTACTTAAGTTTGTTTACTGTTTCGATCGATACTTTAGAAAACTTTTTTGATCACACTTTTTGAAAAACTCCCAAAATGAAAAAAAAAGATTGTTTGTTTAAAAAAAAAGCATTACCTCAATTGGATCGACATCATGAGCAATGATGACAAGTTTGGCTTTTTTCCTTTCAACCAAAGAGGTGACATGGTTGATTCCATATTTGACTGTAAGTGGTTTTTTTGATTTAACATTATCACCAATTACCTTTGATTCGGCAACTTTTTGAAGTCTAGTTTTCTTTTGTTTTTTAGTTTCTGGGGAATATTTGGAAAGTAAAGTAAAGAGTTGGTATGCAGTGTTTCTTTCAAGGGTGTTTGTGAATTGGTTAATTGCAGGTGGGACACGAAGTCTTTTCATGAGCACTTTTCTTTGTCTTTGGATCTTGATGTATTTTGGCCACCTCATTACTTGATAAAGATCTCTGACTGGGACAGACTTCTTTTGTTTAGAATAGACCTTGGCGAACTTGTCAACTTTCTTTTGTTTTTTCTTTCCTTTTCTTTGACCTTTTCCTTTTTGTTTTTTTGGTTGGTTTTTTTTTTGTCTTGCTTGTTTACTTTTGTTTGACTAATTTGTTTTTTGTTTTAATTTTTTGTGTTTTTGTTTGAAAAAAAAAAAAAAAGAAAGTTCATAAAGTTGAAGAGAAGGTGATAAATCGATAGATAAAAGAAAAGTTATTTAGGTATTCAAAAGATATAATTCAAACCATTTGAATTCGAAAGATTATAAATAAAAAAAATGAGTATCTTTTTTGGTAATTTCTTGAGGTTTGAGTTTTTTGACAAGATCGTACATAGAGTCGTTTTTTTTTTTATTTTGTTTATTTGTGTATCTGAAAGAAGAGTTCTTTTGAATATAAGATAATTAATATAAAGAATTTTTGTTACTACTGTTATTTGAAATTTAAATGGGAAATATTTCAACTAATAATTATTTTTACAATTTGATAAAACTTTAATTGGTGTTCATTACAAACTTTGGTACAAAAGTAAAAAAAAAGAATAAATAAATAAATAAAGAGAGAGGATAAACTCTCTCTCTATTTTTTGGAAAGCCCTATTTAGTAAAAGATAAATAGAAAATGATGGGTAATTTTTTTCCCCCTTTGTTATTGCAGAGCCAACCAACAAAACCAATGACATTTTTGTATGTTCTATGCCTTTCAAAAGATTTCAGACATTCGATACACTTTCCAAAACTTTGAAACGGGAAAAGTTGTTAAAAAGAAAGATTTTGTACTGAAAATCCAATGAAAATAATCAAAAAATTTCGAGGAAAGTTTTATTCCAGAGAAATAAAAATAAAAAAATAAATTAATATTTTTGATATGTTTCAAAATAAAAAATCATTATTTATTTTATCATTAGTTAACAATAAAGATAATTATGACTCTTTATTGAAATTTCTAAACAGAAATTTAAAAATTATGGAAGTGCCGTAGACTGCTGTTGAGTGTAGTAGAGTGATTAGTTTTTTTTTATTTTTATTTTTGAAACGAATAGAAATTATATCAATTTTCTTGATATTTCATAAAGTAAAAAAATTACCTAACACTAGTTTTCATGAATTTAAAAGAATCGAGTAAACTCTAAGATTTTCATCAATTCTTTTGAGTCTGTTAAAAACTCACATTAAGAGCCTAGGTTTTTTGAATACAAGAAATTATTGAAAATTAAATAAATGTTCAGTTTATTTCTTAAATTAAAATAAATCTAACCTTTGTATGAGAAAATTTTATATCCTCATTTCAAAATGATAAAAAAAAAAAACAAAAGTAAGATTTTTATAGAATGTTGAAGTTTGTCAATATTTTGAATTTTTGTGAAAAAAATTTGATTTTCATTTTCCCCCTTTTCTTGATGAAATAGAGTTTTCAAGAAGAATGTTATAACTTGTGATCCATATTACTTGATTGTTTTATCCTCTTTATAAATTATAATAACCTATTCCTGGTAATGATATATACAAAATAAGATAAAAATTTTATGTCTCAATTTAGATTGTTGTTTTACTTGTCAACCAGCTTCTAAAAGAAAAAAAAATTTCCAACAATAGTCTCGTTTTCAACTAATTTAAGAGTTTTCTTTTTATTTAAACATTTAAAATTCATTCTTCAGAGCTGAGGCAATTTAAAAAAAAAAACAGGAAAGTGAAATAAAAAGTTAAAACCATAATTGTGAATATATCTCAATAATCCTTAGCCTCAAGGTTTTTGACCAAATTTCATCAAGTTTAAAAAAAAAAGATTTAAAATGATATTGGTGTGTTAATATTTTTATTTTCTTATTTTTTATTTAATCCAAATTTGAATTTTAATAAATAGTCAAAATAGTTCAAAACCAAAGTAGTTATGTTATGTTATTTTTTTTTTTTTAATATTGAAAAAACAAATAATAATTATTCATTTTCATTTTTTTTTTAATATTTTTTTTTTTTTTCATTTTTCAAAATTAGAAATTTTATTACAATAGTGGGAATTCAAAACATAAATACTTGATTTATTAATAATAAATTTCAAAAAAGTTTTTTAATTTGATGATGAAAAATAAATAAATAAATAAATATAAAGAGTAAATGAATTTTTAATTTTTTTTTCGATTAAATGTTAATAAATATAAAATCGAGAGAAAAATGAAATTGTTTATAAAATCAAAATTCTTTCCAAATTGAATTTAAAGTGCAGGAATGTATGTTCTTTCCACTGTTTAAACTGTGTCCAAATTTTTGGAATCAAGTTTAATTCATTTTCTCAAAAAATAGAGTTATATTTTTGGAAAAATTTTATTCTCAAAAATCCAAAATTTTTCAAAAAATAATGAGAATATTACAAAAAAATTTAAACAAATTTCATTCCTTATTTAAAATTTACTAAAAACTGCGAGGGGTTTCTTTTCAAAATTGATTGAACCTTAGGAATATTATTGAGTTGTGAATTAGATCTTATATTGTCTCCAAGAAGAAGAAAAGAGCCTGTTTTCTATAGAAACATATTTTATCGGTCTTTCGGAAGAATTTTTTTGGATCACCAAAAATATAAAATAATAAATACCAAGACTTTTGGAGATTTATTTTGAGAATTGGTTTTTGAACAATTTAACTTGTTTTTCGGATTTTTCTTTGTACTTTTATCTTCTTAAAAGTATCAATATAGACCAACCTTACTTTTGTGGTTAGTTATTTCTTTTCAAAATTGTGATGCTTATTATCTTTTGTGATAACAATTAACGACATACTTGATCTAGCCAAATCTGATCTTTAATAATTTGATTTTGGAGAAATGAAGATAATACGCTAACTAAATTGATAACAATTATTTCAGTTTTGAAAATACCAAAAAAATATTCAACAAACAAAAGTAATGAAATGTGTTAAACAGGAGAATAATAAGAGAAAAAAAAATTAAATTCTAATTAAATGGAAAGAAGAAGACGAATATATTCAACCTGGAATATCCTTGATTTTAATTTTTCAATAATTCAAGAAAAGTAAATCAGGGTGATTCCTTTCCTTTTTTTGTCTTTTGATATTTTGGTGGAAAAAAAGAATTCACAAAACTCTTTTACATTTTTTTTGTAAATTGTTTTTTTTTTTTTTTTTTTTTTAGCCGAATGCAACAGTCAAAGAAAGACGGAATGGCTTGCATTGACAATTGTCTTTTTTTTCTTTTATCTAAAAAATATTTCTAATGATTAACTACACTTGAGACGATTCTTTTCTTTTTTTTTTGATCCTCTTCTTTTTTTTTTTTTTAAATTTTGATAATCTTGTTAATTTTATCCTTGTTTTTTACTTTTTCAAATATAAATCAAAAGAAAGGAAAAGAAAAAATCCAAAAGATTAAAAGAGAATTCTTTTAATATGTTTTGTTTGTTTTCAAGAAAGATAAATCCTCAAAAAAAAGAGATTTAATTTTTTTATTTTTTGTTCAAAAAAGGTTTTGGTTTTGCGAGTAAACATAAAATTTGGTTATGGTGACAGGCTTTTTAAAAAATTGAAAGACTCCGATTTCTTTTTGTGTTTATGTTGTATCATTAAAAAATCTTTAATTGTTGTTGTCTTTTTTTTTGTGTTCCTTTCACAAATATAAAAATAACTTTTTAATCAAGATCCATCCATGCAAATTGATCCAAGAAACAAACCATTGTAGGCCACCTAAATGGAATAGCATCAGTTTTTCTCCTTTTGGGCTGGGAATTCCATTAAGAGAATATCAGATCCCCTGATAATCGTTTCATTATAGACCCCTAATTGTGTTGATAGATTAGATAGTTGGAATTGTGTTTGCTTTCCATCTACTTCTTCAAATTTACCATTTACTTTAATTCCTGTATACATCATTAAGTTTGCTGGTTTCCCTTTTTGTGATTTCCAAAAGCTTAAACTCCTTTCACGTAAAAAGACATTAAATTCTTGAGAATTCATTAATTTTGAAAAAATGACTTGGAAATATTTAATTTGAAAACACTACCTTCGGTCATTTTATAGTCTTCTCAACTTTAACAGTGTTTATTAAATTTATATGAATGTCTGAAATTTTTGAAAGATACAAAATCTGACAAAGTTGTGTGGTTGTTGGTATGTTAATTTTGTTTTAAACAAGTAACCTTCTTCTTGTTATTTGTCATAATTTTACAAAAATTCATGCAATAAAAGATTAAAAAAAAAAAAGAAATTCACTATTTTCCAATAGGTTGGCATAAAGGAATTAAATTTTTTTTGTTAAGGGGGAATAATTGTGTATGGAATTGGCTTTCATTTTTTCACCCTTAAAATTGATCAACAATAGTCTGTTTTTATTTCTCTTAGTTTCTTTAGTTTTTTATTTCTATTTAATTTGAAAAATTAAAATGTTATATTATAGTTCAATATGAAGTGACAAGTTCAAGTTCATGAATTCTAATTTTAATCCTTTTTATGTAGATCTTGGGTTTTTTTATCCTAATAATAATTGTATGCACAAATATAAATATGAATGTATTTAAAAAGAGAGTGTTTTTTGATAAAGAATTAATATAATGAAATCGAAAGATTTTTTTGATCTGAAGTTAATTTATCAGTAGTTAATGATGAAGAAAATTCTCATTATTTATTAGAATTTCACAACATAAACTTAGCAATTCGGACTATGACTAGGTTTTTTTTTATAATTTACAAGAATAGTAGAAAATCAATGATTAATCTCATTTCTTGTAAATGAAAAATAATATCTAATAAAAAAGTGCGGTAGAGTACCGCAGAGTGCCTAGTTTTTCCAGAACTCAAAAGAACAGAGTAAAATCTTTGATTTTTATCCAAGCTTTTAATTTCTGGAAAAGCTAACTATGTTTTTTTTTATTTTAATATTTAAACTAAAAATTTTAGAAATTTGCAGTTTATTTTTTAAATAAACAAACTTGTAACCTTTTTTCTTGAGATTTTCTTTTTTTATCTGTTCACAATATTGATTTTTCAAATAATAGAAAAATCAAGAAAAATTTACTAGGGTTTTCCAGAATTCAAAAGAATTTAGAAAAATGAATGATTTTACTCAATTCTTTTAAATTCTCGAAAAGTTAGTAACTATTTTTTTTTAATTTAAGAAATAATCCGAAAATTAAATAAATTTTTGGTTTACAACTTGAAATTAAAAAAAAACCTAACTATTGTTTGATTAAATTCCTTTCCTTCCTTCATAATAATAATAATAAAAAAACCTCAGTAATTTTTTTAATTTTTTTACTTTTGTATTTCATATTATTTTTTTTTTGTTTATTTTATTGTTAAAGAGGAAAAAGATAATGGAGTTTAAAATTGAAAAGGAAATAAAGGGTAAAGAAATGGTTTTCAATATGAATGAAAAAAACACTAATAATAACCAAATAAATAAAAAGCCTTTGAAACACGGTAGTGAAAAAAATATCAGAAATGAAAAAAATTTATAACAAGATTTTTAATTGTGAATATTAGTAAAATTTTTGTCTAATTGCTTTTATTTTCCATCAAATCCCTTTTATAAATAACCCAATTTTTTTATAAAAAAAAGTAATAAACCTACATAAAGTTCATTAAAGTAAGGTGTATCTAGAATACTCAAGTAATGGTTTGATAACCCAATAGATCAGACCTTTCTTAGAAAGCAATCAAGTTTTATAGAGGTTTACTATGGATTTGGATAATAAGAATTTTTATTCCATTGTTTGATTGATTCATTGGATGGCGTTTTGATCAAGTCTAATTTCATTAATGATCATTCTAGTATATGAGTGAGTTATAATTTTCAAATTTTGATTCTTAAAAAAAAATGGATTTGATTTAAAATAAAAGCATTTACACAACAATTTTCCTAATATTCACAATTAAAAATCTTGTCCTGGATTATTTTTATTTCTGGTATTTTTTTCACTGCCATCCTATTTGTGGTAAAATAAAAGAAACAAAATGTATGTTCAAATTTCCAAAAAAAGCTTTAATAAATCATGTAAAATTTTAAATATTGAAACAAGAATCTAAAATTATTAATACCACTTATAGAATTGAGGATTTCGATGACTTATTTCTATTCTTGGGCTGTAATTTTAAAATAAATAGAATGAAAATTTTGATCTATATATTTTGTAATTAAAAATAAATAACATAGATTGAAATTGAGTAGATTATCATACAATAATTTTATGATTAAGAGTATTCTATTTATTTATTTATTTCCCCTTCGTTTTTTTCTAAAAAAGTTCAAACCTATTTATATACTCTTTCACTTTCAAATGAAATTTAATTTATGGGTGTATATTAAATTTCATTACAGGTTTTCTAGTTGATTCAAAATCTAACAACAATACTGACATTCAAAATGTTATCAACAAGTATGCTCACTTTAAATATAAAATCTTTACTGAACTTTATTTTAGTCAAAGGGTTCCAACAATTTTTTTCGAATATCAAGTATTTTTTATAATTGGTCTATGAATAACAAAAAAGAAATTAGTAGAATAACAAACATCAAAGAAGAGTTGATATTCGCATTAAATAAAACTATTAAAACAATATATTATCTTTAAAATTGAAAAAACACCAATTCTTGTTGCCTATATTGAGAAAAACAACAACAATGTTCATTTTGATCTCCAAATTGAAGATCCAATAAAATTCCAATAGAAATAAATATTTTCTTTTCATTCATTTTCACTTTTTCAATACATTAGAAAGTTTTTACCAAAGTGATTACGGACCTTGCAATAAAAAAAAATATTTTAATAAATTACTTTGTAAAAAAAAAATCGAAAAAAAAAAATAAGAAAAAAAATTGAAAAAAAAAATAAAATGAGAAAAAAAGTGAAAAAATGATTTAAATTTTCAAATTTTCATAATAAAAATTGTTTCTTCTAATATCCATTCCAACTCTTTAATCCATCTCGTTATAACTGGGCCACTTTTATTGGAAAACAGTTTATATCTAACTAGAACAAAAAATTAATCGGAATTTAGATTTTTTTTTTCAAATTACTCACTCAAATATAGCTTATGGTTTTAATAAAGGATAGTATTTTGAAAAAAGAAACATTTTTAATTGTAATTTGTATTGAAAAGAAAAATGAAAATATTCTTTAAAAAATTGTATTTAATAGAATACTTTGATTAAACGCAGTTGTACCAATCACCCCCAACCACATGAAAGAATCCATATAAAATTAAAATTAAAAAAAAAAAAAAAAAAAAAAAAATTAAATATTTTTTCGTTTCGATATCTTTATAAAAACAAAAAAAAAAATTAAAAAATAAAGGAATGTCGTTAATTCTTTGATGTTGTTTGTAACCATTCATGTTTTAAACATCTTTTTGCCGAAATACGCTTCTGTGGATCATACTCTAACATTGGGAGAAGAAAAGAAGCGATTTGCTGCGCATCCCTTGGATCAAAATTATAAGTATCAATTAATCTTTTCTTTAGTGGATTATTCGGGATATTTCGAAAATGAAACAGGTTTCCGTTTTGATCTACAATTAATTCCGAATTTCTACCAGTTAACAGAATCCCAGGAGGGAATTTCCCAAGTAAGGATATCATTAAGGCAAGATGTTCTTCGTCCTGTAGTTGAAGATTAGCAGAAATTGGTTGGAAAAGCACTTCTCCTGTTAACAATTCAAAAACCATACATGCCATAGACCAAATATCTGCTGTTTCTGTATAATCATGGCCAATAATCACTTCTGGGCTCCTGTATTCCCTAGTTTGAATTAAATTTGAAAAATGCCGACCACACCAACATGCATTACCAAGATCAACAATTTTACATTTAATGTCTTTTGGAGAAATATTTATTTTTTGATTTGTTCGTTTTTTGAATTTTTTTTTTTGATTTAAAGGGGAGCTAATTGTCCCCCATAATTCTTTTGCTTCTGAAACAGTAAATTCAATACCATGATGAATTTCTGTATTCTTTTCTTTGTCACCTTTCCGTTTAGATTCCTTTTCTTTCACCCTACCACTTTTATTTTTATTTATATTTTGACCTTTACTTTTACTTTTACTTTTACTTTTAGTTTGATTTTTGCTTTCCCTTTCCTTTTTATTCTTGTTCCTATTATTATTCTTTTGAATTTGTCGTTTTTTTAAACGATGTATTTTTTTAGCCCGTTTTTGTTTTATTGTGCTAATCATTCTGGTTTTACTTTGCCTCTGTGGAATTCCAGAAGAAAAAAATTTTTCATTGTAATTAATAAATGAGTTTTGATCAAAATCGTTGATGATAATTTCATCAATTTCATTTTTCTTTTTAGGTTGTTTATTAATTTTGATTCTCTTCTTGCTTTTAATTTGAATACTTTGTTTATTAGACTTGTTTTTCTTTCTGTTATTTTTTTCTTTGTTTACTTCATTCCCCCTTTTTAATTGTTTTTGTACCCTTTCAAGTTTTTTTTTTAAACGTACGGGAATATTCCCCGGTTTTGTATAAATCATAATATTTTCTGGTTTAATGTCAGTATGTATAACCTTACATCTTGAGTGTAGATGATCAAGTCCAATTAAAGTTTGCCGAGTGATTTCTTTTACAATATCAATAGGTAATCCATTATTTGAATATTTTTTAAGAAAAGATAATAAATGATTTTGATCTAAAAATTCAAACACCATGCAAATATCTATTATTATAAAAAAAATATGAATATAAATATATCAAAAATTAAAATTTGTTTCATGTGATAAGAAATATATATATATATATATATATATAAATATATATATATCCCTTAGCACCCGTGATTTGCCGAAATTTCATCAAGTTTAAAAAAAAAAGATTTACAATGATATTGATGTGCTAATATTATTTATTTTCTTATTTGTATTTAACCCAGATTTGAATTTTAATAAATAGTCAAAATAGTTCAAAGATAAAGTAGTTAAGTTATTGTATTTTTTTTTTTTGAGATTGTGAAAAAAAATAATAATATATCATTTTTTCTTTTTTTTTAAAGTATTTTTATTTTATTTTTCAATTTTTGAAAATCAGAAAATTTATTACAATAATAGTAATTCAAAACACAAGGATTGATTTAATAATAATAACTTTCATCAAGTAAAGTTGTCAATTTTATGATAAAAAAAATAAATAAATAAATAAATATATTACTGAGAAATTTACATTTTTTTTTTTTTAAACAAGACAAAATTTTAATAAATATTAAATCAAGAGAAAAATTAAATTCATTTCTTGAGGCAAAAATTAAAGGTTTAATATGAATAATTTTCTAAAACTTCAATTTAAATAATTGAAAAATCATTGAAAAAACAAACAAAAAAAAATGTAAAATAATTTCATTTATTATATTGGAATTAAATTAATAAAACCTTTTTTAATAGATAAAATAATCAAACAATAAAAATTAAAAAAAAAAAAAAATTAACTTTTAAACATTATTCAAAGATAATAAAATAATCTTCTAAAACCAATTTATTTTTTTTGAATTTTATTATTGGTTAAAATTTGAATAATATATTTACGATATTTGGATTTTTCAATCTAAATTAAACCAGATCTAGGAAAATAATTTTACGATCTATGATTTCTTATTCAATAATATTGTTTATTTTATGTCTAGATTTTAAAAAGTCAAAAATTCAAAAATAGTAAAGTTTAAAAAAAATAATCAAATTATTAATCTGACTCAAACTATTGGCCAAATTATTTAAATTTGAAAAAAAAACTTGTTGAAAAAATTTCCAAATTTTACAATGAAAATAAATATTATTTTTATTTCAAATTTAATTTTTTTACTTTTTAATTAACAATTATTTAGAATCAAATATATATATATATATATATATATATATATTGCTATTGAATGATAATCAATAGATAAAACAAATTTTCTACGTGGTGTCAAAATATCTTTTGTAATGAATAAATTATTTAATCAAGTATTTTAGGCAATTTTGGCGATGCAAAGGGTACCAAAAAAATTCCCAGTAAAGTTTGATGTGTTTTAAATGTTAAAACTAAGAGGTTTTTGATGTCAAGACAAACTTTTAAAAAGAAAAAAAAAAAATTATTTTGACAAAATTTTTTTAAAATAATAAAATCGCAATATAACGAAGAAAAAATTTTCAAATCTTGAAAAAAAATTTTTCAAGTTATTTTTTTTAATGTATGTAACTATACAATTTTTAATTAAAAATTTTTCTATCAAAGATAACTGTTTATAAATTCTATATCTTAGAATACTTTGATAATAACTCTAATTAAATATTTTGTTTCGAAGGCAATTAGTATATTTGGGGTTCTAAGGGATATATCGATTTGAGCATTTGTATCTTTTACCCCATTAGCTAATTTTTAGTTAAAAATCATTTTAATTTTTTTAAAATTATCTTTTACTTTTTTAAAGTTTTTTTTTTGTAAATTTTTCTCAGTTTCAAGCCAAATTCTTAAATATTCTATTTCTGATAATTGGTTTGATTTTTAAGTTTTATCGATATTTGGATTCCTGACAAATTCTTGGATAATTTTAAAAATTATTGTTAACTTTTTGTCAATTTCTTGAATAGAAAAATACCAATTAAAATTATGAATAGTAAACAATTTCTGTTCAGAAAAATTTTCCAACGAGAAACCCAATTTAGATAATTTGAAACTAAACTAAATTCCAAAAATTTGGACACAGTTTAAACGGTTGAAAGAATAGCAATACTCCACTTTACACCCAATTTGGGAATAATTTTGATTTTACAAATTATTTCATTTTTTATCTTTTTTGTTTTGTTTTCATTTCCTTTTTTTCAGTTACCTAATCTGTTTCGTTAGATCTGGAAATTTTTTTCAATGGTTGATAGAAGCTTAGTGTTGAGTTTGTCAAATTGGAAAACCACATTCAATTTGTCCATGCTATCTTATCATTTAATAGATCAACAATTGTTGGTGAAATGTCAACAAATTTACAAATACATTTTTTGTTCCGCTCGTTTCATTATTTTGGACACATCGGTTTTGATTTTTTTCTTTTATATTGTTTTCTTTTATTTGTATGAAAAGGATTACTTATAAAAACACTAATACTGGGTAACTTAAATATGGTTTTATATTAGGTTTGGAAAAATAATATAAATTGAGTGTTATTTTGCTATTTTTGATTTTGGGTGTGTCAAAATTTTTGGAATGGGGTTTAAGGGAAAATTCAAAATTTGGTACAGTTTAAATAATTTAAAATATAACTATAATACAATTCCATTCAAATTAGAAATAATTTTGATTTTTTGAAAAATATGAAAATCATTTTTTCTTGATTTTTTTATTGTATTCATTTAATTTTTTGAATTACCAAACTTCTTTAGTTAGATCGAAATATTTTTTTCAACAATTGATATTATGGATAAAGTTGAGGTTGTTCAAAATAGAAGAACTCAATTAAAATTAGTTGGTAGTCTCTAATCATTTGATTGATCAATATTCCTAATAGAATTCAAACAAATTTACCAAATCAAATGATTTTTTTTTTATTTTGCTCTCTCCAAAAATTTTTTTCACAGAATATTTATTTATTTTGATTGACAATTATTTTATTTTATGTTTTGTGAGTATTGTAATTTATAAATAATTGTAATATTTCAATTAGTGGAATGGTTCTAATTTGGTATTTCTTCAAGAATTGTGTAAATATTCGATTTTTCTTCAAAAAATTGAATTTTGGTGTGTTAAAAATTATGAATTGGGGTTCAATTCAAAAGTCAATTCACAAAAAAAAAAAATAAAAAAAATTTTATAAAAATTTACGTCTTCCATTCTGGCCTTTATGTATAAAATGATCAGTCAATCTCACAATATTATATTTATCTTCCGGATCATTTTTTGCACATTTAAATAAGATTTTAATTTCATCAATTGCGACTTGTGCAAATATTTTTGAAGATTTTACAATTTTCAAAGCTAAATATTTCTGTTTCATTACAATTTTACCCTTTTTTGTTCTAACCATTTTCCCACCATACTTAAGATCTTCAACTAACCATACTGTGGAAAAGTAACCCCAACCAATTTTGATTAAGGCTTTATATCTCTCTTTAAAAAGGTCGCCCACTTTGGTTGGATTGTACCCCCCTTTACAATATTCCTCTGGGTTCTCTTTTCCCAATATATTGGAATTTACGTTGTTATAATCATCTACCTCATCGGAACTAGAACTAAAAATATATCTACTAGAAGAATTACCGGAACCGGAATCGGAACCAGAATCGGAATCGGAATCAGAATCGGAATCGGAATCGGAATCGGAATCGGGACCGGAGCCGGAACCAGAACCAGAACCAGAACGAGAACCAGAACCAGAAGACAATAAACAAAGATCGAGGTTATCATCATTTCCATTATTACCAAATTCTTCATTAGTATCTGAACTATTCCGATTGCTTTTCTTACTTTTTGATTTGCCATTACTACCTTCAGAAGTGATGGCATATCTCTTAAGAATTGGGCTATCAGATAGCGAAGAATCATTTCCAGTAAACGATCTTTTTTTTGATTTTTTTTTTTTTTTTAATTCATTTTTATTATTTTTTAAATAATTATTTGATTTTATATAATTATTCACATTTATTTTTCCAAGTTTCATTCTTTTTTCATTTTGACTGGTTTTTGTTTTCTTGATTTTATTTTTTTGTTTTGATCTTAATTTTTGTTTTTTAATCACAGGTCTTTTCATTATTTGCTTTTTTTTAATTCTCGTATCATTCTTACTCTTTTTTTTATGATTTTTATTATGGCTTTTGTTATTACCATTATTATTTTTCTTATTCTGTTTATAATTTTTATTTCTATGATTTTTCTTATCATTTTTATAATCAGAAAGGCTATTACTCCGAGATTGGTTTTTAGTTGGGAAATCAGAAATTTCTACAAACTTATGTTTGACTCTATTATTTTGAATTTTTTGCTCAACAAAACCATCATAATTGTCATCAAAAAAAGATTGTTTCCAATTAGGCGGGATTGTGTTATGGGCGATCTTTTTTGGTTTTTTGTCTTGTGCAGTTTTTGGTTTAATCTTTTTCTTCTTGTTTTGGTTATTATTCTTTTTTTTATTCCTTTTTTTAGCTTTTTCCAAATTAGGAAAAACTAACTCAAAATTTTGTGAGTTTCTATTTTTGGCTCTTGTGTTTTTTTTATGTTTTCTTGTTGGCTTTTCTTTACTTTTTGAACTGAACTTGGTTTTTGTTTTGAACCCAAATCCTTTTTCTTGTCCTTTTTTATTTCGATTTTCTTTTTTCGATTTTGGAAATTTTCTTTTTGTGGGTTGTTGTTTTTGTTTTTGTTTTTGTTTTTTAAAAGGCTGTAAGTTGGGATTTGAGCTTTTTGTTCTTGACATATAACTTTTAGTTTTGTATTTCTGTTTTTGAGAGTCTTTTTGACTACTTTGTTTTTTGGTTTTTGCATTGTTCTTTTTGGACTCTTTTCCAGATCTCTTTTTCGGTTCAACCCAGATTTGCTCTTCTTTTTGTTTTTTTTTCTTTTTCTTTTTCTTTTTCTTTTTCTTTTTCTTTTGATCGTTTAATTTTGAAGAAGGTATTTCAGAGGCAATAAATCTATTATCTAATTGTTTAACATTCTCCATTAAATGTCTTTTGATCTCGATTTTAGAATTGTTTTTCTTCTTTGAGTTGGTTTTTGATTGAATTCTGTCTGGTTTGTGTGTTCAAAACAACAATAATAATTGGTTTTTTTATGAAATAAAAAACCAAACAAATTTAAAAAAATGAATTCTTTTTGAAAATTGTATCTTTCATAAGATTTTATTTTCATTCAAATATTTAATTTGAGTGTATGGCTTAAATTAGATCTGATTTCCTTTTTAGATTCAATTGGATATTTTAGTCTTTTGATTCAAGAAAGCTTATAACACTTTTCTTTTAATTTTAAATTATTGATCTGAAGCATTAATACTTTGGCTGGTTTTACTCTCAACCAATTTTTTTATATATCTTACCTTTTCTTATTCCAAAAAAAGTTTAACGTTTCCCTTAAGGTTCTAGTCTTTGATCATAAAATTCCTCAATACTTGGGGAGTGGTATTGCCAACAAATAAGATATTATGAAAATTACACTTCTTTTGGTTGAAAAAATTCCAATAATAAAAAAAAAAAGAATATTATAATGATATTCAATTATAAAAATTCAAATAAAAAAAAAAATCAAAGTATACCAATTCTGAAAAAAATGTAATAAAATAAAAAAAAAAAATTATAGAATCACCTCACAAAAAATCATATAATAAAAAAAATTGTAGAGCTCTCAATTTCAAAAAATTTAATTTACAAATTAAAAGCCAGAAAACAAAAAAATATTTTTCTTAGAAAAAGGAAAAAAATACAATAAAAAATCCAGATCGAAAAAAGTCCCAAAGAGTAAAACTTTGAAACTGGCATAGTAGTTTTATTTAAATTATAATTCACTAATTTAAATTGAAAAACTAAGTGTGATTTTTTGTTGCTTTTTTGAAAAAAATGACCATTTCATTCAGTCAGAATTCTGTGAGAATGATCGTCTATCAAACATTGGTTCATTTTTAATTGGTGAGAGACTCTCATAAAAATTAAAAAAAATTTTTTTTTCAAAACATTTTTTACCTTAAGGGATTAGTATCACAGATTGATTCAACAAAAATTATCAAATATTGCAATTTATTAGTATGTGGTAATGGTTCAAAGGGGTCTGGAAAAAATTGTTGATAAATATTATTGCAAAATTTTATTAATACTTTTTATATTAATTATTATTATTGAAAATTATTATTTAAAAAAAAAAAATTAGTTACAATTTAAAATCTCAGATAGAACCAAAAAAAAGTATTCCAGTCTCTAATAATTTAAATACTAATAGGAAGAAGCTTCAAAAATAGTCATTTTGTTCTAATTTTTAATTTCAAACATTTACTTAATAATTATAACCATAATAGCACAAAAGAATAATTAGTTTTATTTCCTTTTAACAAAAACATTTATATTTTCAATTGTTAACTAAAGATTCTGGTGGGTTGTTGAATCAAAATAGTGAATCAATCGTTATGCGTAACATAATTCTTTTCAAATTTAGATGTTTATATTCATTAAAACAAATTCTTCAAAAAAAAATTACCTCGCCATATTATAACATACAAAGATAATGATTATAAAAAAATGTATTAAAAAAAGTTTTGAAATTCGTTCATCATTTTTAACACCTCAGGATTGAGAAAAAAATTATTTAAAAAAAATAAAAATTAGTTAATTTTTCCCTTTTTCATAACTTCAATTATCATAAACTTTATTGGTTAAAAGGATATCTTTGATCAAAAAATTATTTTTCATGTATTTTATAATGTAATTTCTAAAAAATTGAATTTTTCGGGTAGATTTTTTTACAAATTTTATTATTAAAATTTTATAATATATTTTTTTTTTTTTTTCACATTTAAGTGGTTATAAAAATATATTTCAAAAGTATTTTAAATTTATCAAACCTATTTCAAATTGGGAAATCAATTATTTAAACAATTAAAGAATGATTTGACGATTTAGATATAAAAAAATATAGTTTTTTATAGGAATTTCAGTTGGTTTTTTTTTTAATTTTCGAAATAAAATGAAAATTTACGAATTTTCAGATTTATTACAAAAAGTATAAAAAACCTAGGACATTTTCAGTTATTTTTTGTTGAATTCAAAAGAATAGGGTAAATAAAAGACATTTTGCTCAATTTTTATGAATTCAGGAAAACAAATTAGCTACTTCCATTAGATTTTTTTAAATTTTTGAAATAAATCAAAAATTTATTTAATTTTAGGTTATTTCAAAAATTAAAAACACAGAATTTCACATTTTCCAGGATTCAAACGAATTGGGTATTAGTCAAAGATTTTTCTTTATTCTTTTAATTCTGGAAAGGAATTGTTGGGTTTTCTTGGATTTTCTGTTTATTTGGAAAATCTATTGATTTTCGTTAGGTTTTTTTGAGTTTTCTATTTATCTGGAAAATCAATAGATTTTCTAAATAAAATTGAAAATCTCAAAAAAAAAAAAACGAGAACACTTAACAAATGTAACAGTAAAACCTTAAGAAAAGCACAATTAGGTTTTTTTACTTTTTGAAATAAATTGAAATTTTATTAAATTTTCAATTCATTTCAAAAATTAAAAAAAAAACTCAAAAAAACCTGACGAAAAATCTATTGATTTTATAGATAAACAGAAACCCAACAGCACTCTAAGGCACTTGACTGCACTTGACGGACACTTTCGTTAGGTTTTTTTTAATTTTTGAAATGAACAGAAAATTTAAATAAATTTTCGGTTTATTTCAAAAAGTAAAAAAAACCTAGGTACTCTACGGGCACTTTCATTATATTTTCCAGAATTTAAAGAAAAGAGTAAAAATAATAGACTTAATCTATTCTTTTAAAATCTGTGAAACCCTAGAACACATACCATAGTATTTCCAGAATTTAAATGAATAGAGTAAAATAAATGATATAACAGATTCTTTTAAATTATGGAAACCCTATTATAATTAATATTTATTATTAGTGATTTTAAAATATTTTTTAGTTTTATTAGATTAATACAGTATTTTCAAAATTATTAGTTCTTAATATTTCGGTTGATCTATCCCCAAAGCCTAATTAAATCAAAATTCATATTGTCATCCATATAAAATTATTACATCCAAATATACCTTTTTTTCTTGACTATCGAGACTTTTAATCATCATCATAGAACACTATAAATACAATAGCCTCATGAATTACAGGTTCTGTTATTTTGATTACTTTTGTATAAATAATAACTCAAAGATGAATTGTAAGAGTAATACTTTTAACTAAATTGAAAATTAAGTTATATTACCTGATGCTGATATTGTGTTTTCGGATATGAACTAAGTAAATAATCTGAAGAGGAGTATATTCTTTAAAAAACAATATTAAAATGATTCTGAACTTCATTTTGAAATTACTGTATCCAAACAATCCAAAAATTAATTCACTATTCAATCAAAAATTCATAAAAAAACAATTTCATTTTTCAATACTTTTCTTTAATTTATTTTTTTTTGTTTTCTTGTACCAAATCAAATAAAGAAAAAAAAAAAAATTCTCAGCTAGTAATATGAGTAACCAAAATGAAACAAACAAAATGGAAATAGAAAATGAAAAACAAAAAGAGAAAGGTAAAGAAGATCCAAATGTCCTGAATACTCAAGAAAATAAAGAATCTAATACAAACCAAAATCAAAAAAAGAACATAGCCACAACAGAACCAAAAAATGAGCAGCCTACGGAAGAGCAATTACAGGAAATGAAGGAAAAGCAATTATTAGATTTTTTGGAGAGGATCCAAAAGACACCCTATGAAACCGTCAATTGGGAGCATTTGATGCAGCAAATCAAAACTGTCTCGTTGCCGATTGCACGCAAGGTGTACAAAATCTTTTTCAAATATTATCCCTTTGCGGGCAAGTATTGGTCGCAATGGGCCGAGCAAGAGATCAGTCATAAGGAATTCAAGAAAGCTGAAAAGATCTTTAGCAAGTCCCTGTTGGTCTCCAATTCTGTTGCGTTTTGGAGGAGCTATTTAAAATACGTGCAAATTGCAGCCACTATTGCCTCTAATGAGGCCGCGAAGCAATTTAAAAAAAAAACAGAGGAAGAGCTTGCGACAAGGAATGGTGTCAAGGTTGAATCGCTGAGGTATTTGCTGTCGAATGAGGAATTACGAATTAACGAGTTAAAATACCAAACGGAAAAAAATCGAATTTACGAAGCGATGGTCACGGACTCATACAAATACGCGTGGAGGAACTTTGGGAGGGACATTGAGTCTGGCCCCATTTATTCGAATTACTTAACCTTTGTGAAGTCGATCAAGCCAGACAGCGACGAGGAAAGGATTCGGCAAGTTGAGTCCCTAAGGAGGATCTACCACAACTCCATCTCTACGCCGATGACGCACGTTGAAATGATCTGGAGAGACTTTACGGAATTTGAAAAGCAACAGCCGGACTCCACAGAGGAGAACATACTCCACGAGTACTCAAGGCCGTATACGCATGCGAGAATGCGGTATCGGGAGAGGATGAAGATCATGGAGCAGATCGATGTGAAAAGCTTGCCCGTGGCATTAAAAAACACAATCGAAGAGGTCACCCAATTGCAGGGGTGGAAAGAGCTCATCAAATACGAAAAGACAAACCCGCTCAATCTCAGAACCACAAGGATCTACCACGAGATCTCGTTTGTGCTAAACAAGTCCCTGACTTACATGTACCACTACCCCAACATTTGGATCGATGCAACAAACTTCCAAATCCAAAACGGGTACTTCAATTTAGCCGAGAACATCTTTAAAAACGCATTACGGCTATTTCCAAACCTTCGCATAATTGCCTATTCGTTTGCCATTCTATTGGAACGGCAAACAAAGCTCAACGAAGCCATCGCAATTTATAACAAAATCTTGCAAATTGAAAAAACCTCTTTGGGGATCGTCCAATACATCGCCTTTGTAAGGAGGAATTTTGGCATCAATAGAACAAGAAAGTCATTTTTGAAATTAATCTCAGACCAAAATATGTCTTATCATGTGTATCTATATATGGCGCAAATTGAAGCCAATCTTAATAAAAATCTGGGCGCCGCAAAAAGGGTGCTCAAATTGGCCCTCAAAAAGTACCCTCGAAACGTTGACTTTTTAATCCAAATCGTGGAATTCTATGACTCTCTTGCCCTGGAGAAAAAAATCAGAAAGATCTTGAAAAATGCCTGCGAGCAAATAAAGCCCCCTGAAAATTATCCTCTCTTGAAACGTTATTTGGAATTCGAAAGAGACTATGGCAATCTAAGAAATGTTCGATTAATTTCGAAAAAAATTAAATCGTTTTTCCCAAATTATATCGCTGTTTCAACCTCGCTTTCCCTTTCCAAATATGGCTTTCAGCAATTGGTTCCCTCGACTAAAAAGGATTACAAGCTTTTTAAAGCGGCTTCCTTGAATGCTTCAAATAAGCCAACACAAAAGCAAATTTTTTATAAAAATCCTAGAATCGGCAAACAAAAAAAAAGTCAATTTGACAGATTTAAAATTTTGGAAATCGAAGCAGGCCTCTCTTCCAAAATACAATCAAATATCGAAATACAAAGCGAGTCGAAATCAAATATACTCGAAAATAGAGCTCAATCAGCCCAATTGGACATACCACCCTTAACCAGATTCTTTTTAAAAATTTTACCTCCTCCTACTTTGTTTACAGTGCCCCCTCCACCTCCTGAGGTCGTACTCCAAATGATCATAAATACTCCAATAAACTTTTAATTTTTACAAACTTTTTCTTTTTTCTTTTTGCAGTTTTGTTTTTTTTTTTCTTTTTCATTTTTCATTTTTTCTTTTCATTTTTTATTTTTCTTTAAGGTTATTTATGAAAGGGGTTTTAATTGTATCTGTAAAATGGGGATTTTGAAGTTTGTTAAAGGTTTATTAAGACTTTTGATATTTTTATTTTCGAATTGTTTTTTTTTAAAATAACCAAACTAAACTCTAAGCAATTTCCAAGAAAGTCGGGAAAATTTATTTTAAAATATACCTTATTAAAATCAACTTTCAAAAAAGTAACTAAAAATACAAAATAATTAACTGTCATTTATTGATTCTTGATAATAATTCAATTTTTTTCTTAGTATTGTCTTACATAAATAAAAAGATATTAAATTTTCTGATCTCGATTTTATCTGTTATTTTTTAGGGGTGAAAATTGGTATTTATTATTTTCTTTTTGATCCAAAAAATCTTTTTCATAACTTGTTTAATCTGGAAAATTTTTTAAATAGAATTGAAAACATATAACGGCATTTTATTATTTAAAAAATCAAATTTGTACCTTTTCATATTTCCAGTTTTTTATTGAAATATGTTATAAATTGTTTTTTTTTCAACAAAAAGTGCTATTTTTTTTTCATTTTTTGGAAATATTTCACTGGTAATATTTTGAAAATAAATACCTTAGCTATTTATTCAATCGGTATTAATATTAAAATTCATTTGGTATGATAAATTAATCAATACATTCACTAACAAAGATGATTTTTTAGGAAATTTAAAAAAAAAAAACAACATCCCTCTTTTTTGGAAATAACTTATTTCAAAAAGTGTGTCTCATTTGAAATAATAAATTAAAAGATATATATATTACGAGATTTTCAGCAAAAAAATAAAAATAAAATAAAAATTTTTTTAGTAAAAAGATAAAATCTGTTTTTAAAAAAAATTACCAATTCAGTTCTTGTACAATAGGTATTTAGAAATTTATTTGTTTTTTTCGTTTTTTCTAATTTAAAAAAATTTTGATTTTCAATATTTTGAAGGGAGTAAATACACCATAAGGCATAATAAAAATTTGAGAGGGGTGAGATAAGAGTATTTTATTTTAGGGTCTTGTGATCGTAGATTCTCTAAAAATTTTATTTAAAAAATTATTTTATTTTTTTTTTTTTCATAATATTGAACAATAAAAAAAGAGAGAGAGAGAATATATTGATACAATAGTGTTGAATTTTTTTTTTATTTAGATAAACTAGATTCTAAAAATTTTTGTATGGTTTATATGATTGAAAGAATAGTAATACTCCACTTTACACCCAATTTAGGAATAATTTTGATTTTGCAAACTATTTCATTTTTTGTCTTTTATGTTTTTATTTTTATTACGTTTTTTTCGAGTTACAAAATCTATTTAGTTAGATCTGTAATTTTTTATCGATGGTTGATAGAATGTTACAGTTGAGTTTTTCAAATTGAATTATCACCTGCAATTGGTCCTTTATATCTTATCATTTGATCAATCAACAATTGTTGGTGTAATTTTAACAACTCTACGAATAATTTTTTTTTTGTTTAGCTTGTTCCATTATTTTGGACAGAATTGGTTTTCATTTTTTTGTTTTCTATTGTTTTTTTTATTTGAATGAAAAGATTTACTTATAAAAACATTAATCCTTTGTCTCTTAAATGTGTTTTTATATTAAGTTGGAAAAAATATAATAAATTGGGGTTTTTTTTTCCTATTTTTACAGTCAGTTCCACTTTTAAGGCACAAACTTTCAACGGAATTTAAGGCACAATAAAAATCTCTAATTAAGGCACAAAATTCAGATTCTAATAAAATAAATTGTAAAAAAAATATTTCCAAATTTTGTGCCTTAATTTGAGATTTTTTTGTGTCTTAAATTTCATTGAAAGTTTGTGCCTTAAAAGTGGAACTGACTGTATTTTAGATGTTTCCAAATTTTTGGAATGGGGTTTAGTTTTTTTTTTTGCGAGAAGATAATTTTAGATACTTAGAATAAAAATTATCGCTATTTTTTCGTTTAAATTTTGATAAAATATAATCATATTCACATGTGCAATTCCACTAAATCCAACTATTTGAAATCCTAAAAGTAATGTTTTGGGATAATTATTATTCTTTGAAACCCTTCTAGCTATTAAACCTGATTTTTATTTTGTTTTATGGTTCTCACAATTGTAATTTTGTTGTTAATTTTAACCAAAATCCATTTTTTCTAAATGTCACTAATAAAAAAATATTTCTAATTGCTTTTTGTTGTCATGATTAAAAAAATCTCAAAAATGATGAAAAAATAAAAAATGGAAAAAATTAAATGCCACGTTAGAATGTTGAGATAAGGACGAAAGATAAGTTATTCAACATTCGATACATTATTTAAAGCAATTCAACTCAGCATTCAATGGTGGCAATTTCTTTGAGACTTTGAAAAAAATTTTAAAAAATCTAATGTATCAAGTACTTCAAATAATAAAAATCAATGAGTTAAAACCCAAGTAAAAAATGTTATTTTCTGATCATTTCCAAAATTGCAAAAAAGTGAAAAAATTTCCTTTACCGTGGCTACTCCCTTAAAGAATTTTTATTTTTTAACAGTTAATGAAAAAAAAAAATATTTTGAGATCTGTATTTTTTAAAAAAGTAAGTTATCGTTCCAAAAAAAAAATGGTTTTACTTTTTCAATTTTATCCACTTAAAGTTGAATTTTTTATGATGGTTATATATAGATGAAGTTGAATATGTTTGTTGTTGAAATTTGATAAGGGAAATACCTACCCAAAAATGTAAATATGTTTTTGAGTTTAGTGGAAAGTCCATTAGAATATTATACAGTCATTTTTTGGAATAAAACTAGTCCGAAGTTTTTTTTGATGAATATTTAATGATTCAATTGTAATCAAGTTTTCTGATAGATAAGATAGAAGAAAAAGATAAAAAAATGAAAAGGTATAGATTAAATAATTATTTCAACTAATTTAAAAGATAATAAATTATAAGTTTAAGAAATAGGAAATGGGGAAATTGGTTTTGAATTCAAATTTTGTCTAATATAAAAGATATACTGACTCTGGCTATCAAAGAAAAACTATCGAAAATTAATATAATGAAAATTACTTTGTAAAATTTACAGTCAGTTCAACTTCTAAGGAACAAACTTTCAACGAAATTTAAGGCACAATTAAAATACAAATTAAGGCACAAAATTCGGATTCTAGTAAAATAAATTGTAAAAATTAAAATTACAAATTTTCTACCTTAATTTGAGATTTTTTTAGTGCCTTAAATTTCGTTGTAAGTTTGTGTCTTAAAAGTGGAACAAAATGTAATATATAATTAATTTTCTTTTTTGAAAAAGAAAAAAAATATTTTTTTCTTAAAATTTTGTGTTTCAAGTTGTTTTGGTTTGATAAATATAGTCAATTTCACTTTTAATATGAAAATTTTGAAGGGGATTTAACGCAAAAGAAAAAACTCAAATTATAGTACATTTTTTGAAATTTGTTTTTCACAAATTATTTTAGTAGAATTTGAATTTTTTGACTTTATTAGGATTTTTTTTGGTATATGAATTAAGTTCAAAGTTTGAGTCTAAAAGGTGGAACTTTATGTATTGTATTTTTATTTAAATTTTGCAAAGTGAATATAAAATTTTATTTTGTTTTTCCTTGCTTCAATGCAAGATTATTTCTATGATCATAGTGCTCGTTTCATAATTACAAATAAGAACTGTCTTTTTTATATGTTAGTAAAATCCAGAGGAATGAGAGATGACATAACTTTACAATTAATATTTTTTAAAATTATTTAAATGGTTTTTTTTATAATATTTTTACAATCAGTTATTTTTTAAAAAAACTACAACAATTTAAAACATATCTGAATAAATATTTATAAAAAATATTTTGAAAAACTATCTTAAAAATTGATTTTGTAAAAAGGGGTGGAGTATCAATAAAAGAAGGAAAAATTAAAATCAAAGAAAATAAAGTATTTTTGAAAAAAAAAACACAATAAATAATAATTGCAGTGTAAAAAAATCATAAAGATAGGAACTAAAATGCAAGTGTTATATTTGTAATTTGTGAGATTGATTCATTTGAAAAATGTCTCCATTATATATTTTAATTTTTAGGTTTGAATTTTAAATATTGTTTACTAGTTGAAAAAGTTTAACATAAAAAAAAATATTTTATATTTCTTTATAAATCATAAAATTGTGGTAAAAAGATAAATTTTTTGAAATATTTTTTCATTATTTTTTCACTGATCAATTTTGATATATCGAAACGGAAATTCTTCATACTGGTTTAAAATGTTTTGTTAAAATCTTTGTCCAATTGCACATCATTAGAAAAAAAACATCACAACTTTAAAATTCAACAAAAAATAATTTTATTGATGGTTTTCATGAATACCCCAATTTTAAGTTATGAAGAGACTGAAATTTTGGTATAATTTTAATGGTTTTAATGTTATTTTGATTCCAATGATCAATCTAATTTCTGGAATTTATTTTGGTTTTGTAAATTATGGAAAAATATGATAAAAATGTTTCAAATTTTTACAAATTTTCTTATTTGATTTTAATTTTTTTGAACTATTTTTAATTTTATTTTCTTGAAAGGTAATGTTTTCCCGTTTACAACTTAATATTGTTTTAGGCATTGATTATTATTCTCAATTAATTTGATTAATTTTGATCTATAGTGTAAATTGTTGTAAGTGAGTCTTTGAGATTGGATAGTTTAATTGAATAAATGTAATGAAGATATGTTATTGTTGGTGAGATTTCTGTGATAGTTTTTATTATTTATATTATTAGTTTATATTACTTTTTTTTGATTGTATATCAATTGTTATTGGTGTTGGTGAGAATTTTTAATCGTATTTAGAGTTGAGTTAAATTTGTTATTTGTTGAAATTTAAATGAGTTCATTTTTACTTCTTCGTATATATTATCTAAAAATATTTCAATAACACATAAATCAAAGTTATAATGTCTTCCGATTAGTATAGAGGTAGAATGCCTGACTGTCACTCAGGTGGCCGGGGTTCAATTCCCCGATCGGAAGTACTTCTTTTTTTTTTTTAAGATACTCAGGATAATCTTGAGATGATGAACTGTTCCAAAAACGTAAAATTAGAACGATTTATTGTTTTTTTTTTCGGATTTTGCTAGTTTTAAGATGGTTATTAAACAGAGTTTTTGCAAAAAATTTTATAATCTCAAATTTTTTCTCAGTAACTTTTGAAAAAGATTTCTTCGATGAACAACTTCATTGAGTGTCTACTTTATCGTATTTTAAACCAAATCAACTTTTCTATTTTTTCTCAAAAATTTTTTTAATCAAAACATTCACGTTTTTCAAAAAAAACCAAAATAATCGAAATATTTCTTTTTGTTGTTCAAAACACATTTAAACTACCGAACAATTTTCTCTGAAATTACTAATAATATAATCCAGAAACCTTACAGAGAATAGGTGATTAGGATCTTTCTCTTTTGATTTCAAAGCTACAGGATACAGACAGAAGTAAATTTTTAGTAATTATGCAAAGAATTTTTTTTAATAACTTTATCAATTTTGATTTCAAATGAACTACATATGTGTGGTAGAACTTTTTGAGATTACAACAATTCTTCGCAAACTTGGGCACACCTTACAGCAATAAAAGTTACTTTAAAATGACTATTACACAATTTACAAAATTTTAGTTAAAAAAGTAAAAGGAATTTCACCTTCTTCAAAAAAAATAGCTCGAAGAAATGAGATCTTTTCTGAATAATGCAGTATATTATTTGCACTCGCATTCTCTTTGACAAATTTCAAAATGATCCAAACTAGGTTTCTTATTGTATTTTTTAAAGTAGGTGAAATTACTTACACTTTTTGAGCTAAAATTTTGTAAATTGTTTAATAACCAATATTGATGTAACTTTTATTGCTGTAAGGTGTGCCCAAGTTTCTGAGTGGTTAGGTAATTTTCAAAAAACTACTATAAATCTCTAAATGGTAAATTAGCTTTTACAAAAATCTTTATAAATTTTTTTCCTTTTTTGTTTGGTTTCATAAAAAAGATGAGTCACTTGGTTTTTTTGAATACAGCTTTGTTATAAAGTCTGACTCAAAAAGAACTTTTTAAATTAATTGAAATGAAAAAACAAAATTTATCGAATTTAACATAATTGTAAATTCTTAAAATCTTTATCCCACTATAAATGTAAAAAAAATCAATCAAAACTCAAAAATAACAAATCATTTTTTTATTTTAATTCGCTTTTTCATTTTTTGTTTTTGGGATTTTTAGACTCGAAAATTTATTCCCCAAAAATATGTCTTTAAAACAAATTCTAAAGTTATTCAGTTCTAAAGGTAAAAAACAAAATAAAATCTTTCCCTTCATTTTCACCTCACAAATTACCAAAAAATTTTGGCTTTTTCTTCTAAAAAAAAACAAACAAAAAATATTACCAAACAAACAAACAAACTTACAAACACACAAAAAAACAAACAAACAAACAAACACACAAACAATATTACCAAAAATAAAACAAACAACAAAAATGCAAATGTTTCAAAACAGACGCCTCTACAAAAGAGGAAGGAATTCTTCATTTCCAGACATATTTAGAAAATCCAAATATCAAAGGTTCGGAAATGATCCTCATTATAAAGTTTATCACAGCGCGTTTATCAAAGAAAAAAGTCTCTGATGAAAACTTGGTAGAGTGCTTTCTTCGAGCGATCGGGATCATTTTGGAACGAGACCATGATCTGTTGGAATCGCATGTCTCTTCGCTGCTGACATCCCTTTTGCCCTATTTTAAAATGGAAAAATTAAACTCCTTAATGTTTGGGCTTGTTTCTCGTGTCATCCAATTCTATGGCCCAGAGAATGCATTAAAAATGTCGAACAGATATTTCTATTGCAAAAATCCCAAAGTGCGCTTTGGCATTTTGCAAGTCTTCCTTCCGATACTTACCTATGATATTGTTAATTTTCCTATTTTGACTCTTCTCCCAAAGCTTGGAATATTACTTTACGACCAAACACCACAGATCAAAGAAAGTGTTATTGGTGCTCTGTCCGAAATTTATTCGTTTGTTTTTTTTTTTTTTTTCACAAGTTTTCTGTTTTCTGTTTTCTGTTTTCTATTTTCTTGAATTTTTAACCAGTCCCTGTTTTTTTTTTCTTTATTGAATTGGTTCATTTTATTTTCTGAACAATAGTTATGTCGGTGATCCATTAATTAAAAAATTAAGAAAACTCATTTACCCAGGTCTCATGAGGGTTGTGGAAAAAAAATTATCAACAGTAAATGTAATTTCAAAAACGAATTGGATTAAATTAAACAATGGAGAAATGGAAGAAATTGATTTGAAAACTTTAAAAACTTTTTTCAATCGACTTCAAAATTCTCCAAAAAGTTCGACAAAAGTTAAACAATCTTCAAAAAGAAGATCAAGTTTTAGTTCTTCCAGAAAAACACCTAAAAAAATGAAAAATCCAAATTCACCAAGAACAAAAAATGCTTATTCCCAAAACCCAACTCCACAAAAAAGAAAACCCAAATCTGGTTGGGTAGATCTTTGTCATTCAATTGATCCAATTTTTGTAAATAATTCCCTTTTTTCTTTTCTTTTTTTTTTTTTTTTTCCTTTTTCATTTTTTCTTTTTTTTTTTGTTTTCCTTTGTTCTTTTCTTCTTTCTTTGTTTTTGTGAAAAACCGAAAAATGTGGGTTGGTTCCGATTTAATTTAATTTTTGTTTTATTTTCAAGCAAAAAAAGAAAAATCCTTTTCAAAAAACGAACACTTGCAAAAAACCTTTCCATTCAAAGCCAATAGAACAATGAATTCGATCAGATTTTCAAAGTTTCAAATCTTGTTGGATTCACAAAATTTTTCAATCCAATTAAAATTTGTAAGAGCGCCAAAGTGTTCTTGTTTAAAAGATCTAAATAATAGTTGTTTGAAATTGTTTGATTGTGAAGAAAATGCAAAGACTCTTATGTTGGTACTCTGTTTATAATTCAAAGATAGAGGCACCAAAAAATGTTTTTTTCTGAACAAAAACCCCTTATTCTCCCAATAATAGAGGATTAAAAACCAAAATTTGTGTGGGTTATCTCCTTTTTATTTTGTAAAAGGGAAAATATTGAAAAATGTGAGGAGACAACTTACTTATCAACCATAGAGTGTCATTTTAAAGACACTTTACTCAATTTATTAATTTTTTTTTTAAAAAAATGAGGGAAAAAGGAAAATACGGCTAATATTGTCCTTTTTGGAGTAAAAGGGACAGATAACAACCAATAATTTCACGATTTGAATTTTTTCAAATTTTTCTTTGATTCTCCGTTGGATAAGTCAAAATCTTTTACTTTACCTGAAAAAGATTTACAGAAAATTTTAGGAAATTTCAGATACAATATTAGGCAAATTTTAGATAACCTCTGAAATAGAATCTTAAAACTTGGCAGTGTTTAATATTAATATTTACAGACTAACAATATAAGGCTCTGTTTACTTTGAACGAATATTCTGGGAACATGGATTTACGATTTGATTAATATTTTTTGAAGAAAACAAAAAAAAAAAAAAATTGATAAACACTCCAAATCATCATGGCTAAAGTAAAAATTTGAATAAGTCAGTTACTGAAAATCATTTTTGGCATTTAATGTTGGATTGATAAATATCGGTCTTTGGAATAATAATGGGAAAAAATTTTCACTTCATTTTCTTCCTGTTTTTTTTTATTAATCAATTTCAAAAAATAAATTGAAACTGGTGATCTCTTTTTCTATGAATAGTCAATTTTATTGTTTATGTTGATGATATTTTGGTTTACCTAACAATTTGGGAGTTGAAATAACATGCTCGAAATCGCAATACTGCTATTTGCATACTGAATGGGAAAACTTCATTTTCATTTTCCTTTTTCTTAATTCCAAAAGAGACCACAAATTACAGCTTACTTCGTTGAAAACTCTCTTTGAAAAAGATCTACTGGCAAAATGAAAGAAGTGAAAATTTTTTTCCCTTTTATTATGCAAATACCAGTATGTGAAGAATTGTAAATTTTTATGAATATTATTCTACAAATTTTTTGTGAAAAAAATTGGTATCTTTTTTTATTTATTATTATTTAATGGAGGAGTTTTTAATTTCTCTTATTTGCCATTAGTTTTTTTTTACTTTGAGAAATAAAACGAAAATTTATTAAAATTTTCAGTTTATTTCTCAAAGTAAAAAAACCACCGTTAGCTTTTCCAGAATTCAAAAGAATTGAGTAAAATTATTTAATTTTTCTCTATTCTTTTAAATTCTGGAAAAGCTAGGCACTTGACGGCACTTTCCATTAGGGTTTCCAGAATTCACAAGAATAGAGAAAAATCAAAGATTTTAGTCATTTCTTTTAAATTCTGGAAAATTGTCGTTAGGTTTTCTTGAGTTTTCTGTTTATTTGTAAAATCAATTGAATTACGTTAGGTTTTTTTGAGTTTTCTATTTATTTGTGAAGTGTTCTAGGTTTTTTTGAGGTTTTCTATTTTATTTGTGAAGTGTTCTAGGTTTTTTTTACTTTAGAAATAAACTGAAAATTTATTAAAATTTTCGGTTTATTTCTAAAGTAAAAAAAACCTAATGAAAATCTATTGATTTTCTAAATAAGTAGAAAACTCAAAAAAACCTAACGAAAATCAATAGATTTTCCAAATAAAATAGAAAACCTCAAAAAAACCTAGAACACTTAACAGATAAAACAGAAAACCTGAAGAAAATTGTCATTAGGTTTTCTTTAATTTTTGAAATAAACCAAAAATTTCAAAAATTTTCTGTTTACTTCTTAAATTAAAAAAAAACTAGGCACTTAATGGCACTTGACAGTACTTGACGGCACTCTACTACACTTCCCAAATTTCTAAAAATTTATTTAGAAATTTTGTTCAAGACTCAAAAATAAATTTATTACTCACTAGGGCTAATAAATACGATGAATCTCTTTTTCTAATAATATCAAAAATAGTAATAATATTATTAATTTTCAAATAACTTAGAAAAATTAATATTTCTCATTTTTTATTATCGTCTAGCAATGTACAGAAATGATACATAAGTCTAAGATACCAATTCTTTTCACACAAAATTGGGAGTATAATATCCATAAAAATTTGCAATTTTTCGCATACTGGTTATGTTAAAGTCAACAATTCTAATGAAAGGAATATCCAAGAATTGTGAAAAGATTCTGAGATGAAAATTTATCAGGTTGAAATTACATTGTTAGTATCTCTTGCTTTGTTTATGTTAAAAATTTGAATAATTTAACTGTTTTTTTAACAGCACCGAGAGTGATTAAAAATTATTCAAGATAAAGAAAACATAACTTTTGAAGTATTTTATCTTTAAAAGTCGAAATATTTTTTAAAACTCATCCAAAACCTAAATAAATGTCCAATAAAAAAATAGAGATTTTTATTATTACTGTTAAAATCCAATTATTATAAATAAAATTTCATCTCAAAGCCAAATAAGGAAGCTTAATTAAATCTCCAAAAAATATCATTTATAATTGAATTTTGTGAATACCTTTTCGGTTTTTGAGTTTTTTCAACCAATAATTAGTAAAATATTTGGGAACTTGAGATTAAAAATTTTATTTCTTAATTAGAAAATAATAATATTGAAGAATTATAAATTACACTCTACATTTCCTTTTACTTAAATTTTCAAAGGCAAATTTAAGTGTAAAATTATATATTTCACAGTTATTCAATGGGAAAGTTAACTCCCAAATTACCTTTATGATTAAATTGAAAAAGCAAAAAATTTGACAAGAAAAAAAAAACAAAAAAATTTGGTTTAAAAATTAGCAAAAATTTAAAAGTGTTTATAAGAAGTAATTGGTCAAAAAATCAAAAAAAAAAAAACACCAATATTATCTTTAATTAAGAACATCCAAAATCACAGTCATGATACTTTTGTAACTGCAATTTAGCTTGGTTGATAGTTGATCATGAATATTCATTTGTAGGAGTAGTTTTTAAGCTGTTGTCATTTCTTTTTTCTTTTTGATCTCGTTTGATTTAGCCCTTGAATTTTTTTAGCCTTTACTATTTCTTTTTTATTTTCAATTTACTCATACTTTCATGGTTCAGTATCTCGGTATTAGCAAGTAACCACTTGATCTTTTTCCTTTGTAACTCTTCTTTCCAATATAAAGAAAATTTAGTCAGGGAAAAAATGTCAAAAAATAGAGCTTTTTAATTTATGATATGAAGGAAATTTTCAGAGATAATTCTTATTTGATCATGAAAGTAAAAACGAAATTTTGAGAAGTTCCCCTTCATGAATTTGTTTTAAATTGAAAATTCACTTTTCAAGATTCATGACACACTTTTTTTTTTTTTAACACAAGTTGATAAATCAAATTAATTTTTAACTTGAATTAAATTCAAAATATTGGAAATTAATTAATAAAATGAGAAAATCTTCAACAAAAATTATTTGAAATAATAAAAATTTAGAAAGTACTTATTTTGATTAGTGTCAAAAAATGAACAAAAAAACTGAAATTCAAATTATTCAAATTAATAAAACAATATTATTACAAAAAAATTGAAGATTTAAAACCAATTTATATAAAAGATATTTTTTCATTAGAAAAGATTTATGGCTTAAAAAAATATCAAAAATAAAAAAATCAGTAAAAGATTTTGTTAAAATTTAATTCTCTAAAATGGAGGAAAAAAAAAAAAAAGAATGAAAAAGAATATCTTCTTTTTTTAAAAAATGTTCAAAAAATATTTTTTATAATGTATTGATAACCCCCAAATGAAGAAATAATTCAATTTATTAAAGAAAGAAATGTTTTATTTATACACAAAGCCGTAGATGAAGGAATTCCTTTAAATAGCAGTACAATCTCAATTAATAAAACCATACCAAGATTTTCCCTAAAACTCATTTATAAAGGAATAGAAGACTCTTGAAATATAGTATCCGATTCTCAATTTGGATTCAAAAAAAATTAGTTACAACGATCACTGTGCTAAATTTGTTGTATGAACTCGAAAAACTCAAAAGAAAATATAAAAATAAAGAATTTTTTATTGTCATTATTGATATAAAAAAATGTTTTGATACGATTAGTCATATATTAGTTCATTACACACCCAATAAATATATTAAAAATTAAAAAAATCAAAATTTGTTTACAAAAAACTTATAAAAAAGAAGAGATAGCATTTTATCAAGGAGACACACGTGCCCATTTGGTCTTTGGATTTATTAGTCATTTTTTAATTGAAAAAATAAAAGATTTAGTTAAACATGCTCAAATGTTTGCAGATGACTTAATTTTAATAATGGAAAGATCAATATTCGAAAAATAGTTATAAAAAATTTATAAAATTGTCCAAGAATTTGTCAGGAATCCCGATATAGACAAAACTTTAAAATCAAACCAGTTATCCGAATTAAAATATTTTTAGGGATTTGTTTAAAAAAAGAGAAACATATTCAAAAAAAACTTCAAAAAAGTCAAAGATTATTCTTAAAAAAATCAAAATGTTTTTTAACCAAAAAAATATGTCTAATGGAGTAAAACTTCAAATGTTTAAATCAATATGTATTTTATGATTATTTTGTGGATTAGTTATATTAATTTAAATCAAAAAGGATTTCAACTCTATCTATGTTTGGGTAAATCAAAAAAGCCACAAAATTATTAAAAATTAATCCACACTCATCCAAGAATAATTTTTTAAACTGAAGTAAAAATAGTCCAAGTAAGAATCTCATTTTACAACAGAAGATTTAAACTCAAAAAAAAAAAGTAGAAATTCTTGTGTTCGGACTCATATCATAAAAATTTCCAAAAAAAAAAAGATGACGAAACTATTAATTGGGAAAGTAGAAAACTTAAAAATCATTCGAACGTAAATCAAAATAAATTTAGAGAAAACTCAATAATAAATAGTTCTGTATGGAAAGGTCAAGAATATTTAAAAATTATTAGATATAATAATATCATAAACAAACAGTCGTGCCGTCAAGTTCCGTAGAGTGCCTAGGTTTTTTTGAGGTTTTCTGTTTTATTTGTCAAGTGTTCTAGGTTTTTTTTAATTTCAGAAATTAAAAAAAACCTAACGAAAATCAATTGATTTTCCAAATAAACAGAAAACTCTGGAAAAGATAACGGCAGTTTTCCAGAATTCAAAAGAATAGAGAAAAGTCAAAGGTTTTACTCAATTCTTATAAATTCTGGAAAACATAACGAACGTAAAAGGAAAATAATTTTCTCCCTTCAAAATAAAAAAAAAAAAAAAAAAAATATTTTTAACAAGTTTCAAAATAGATTCCATTTCTCAAACAATCAATATTTGCTCAGGTAGATCAAGATAATAATTATTATTTTACAAAAAAAAAAACAAAAAAACAAAGATTACAAATAATTTTTTTAAAATATTATCAATTATATTGAAAATATATTATTGATTTCTTTTAACTTTAATTAATATAAAAGGACAATTAACTTTTAATTGTATTCAATATTTATAAAAAAATTTTTTCCAAAAAATTCCATATTAAAAAAATTATTCTTAATTTATCCATTCTGACCTTTTCTTTTATTTCAAAGATCGAAGATGATGACCAATTAAAACAAAAAATGGGAAATATTTTAAAAAAACTCGAGGAGAATAAGGGCGAAAAATGGGAAGGGAGGAAAAAGGCAATGCTCGAATTCCAGTCAATATTAAATGGAAAAGCAGCAAAACATGAAACCTTCTCACAGAATTTAAAATTATTTAAGGGGATTTTTGCCACCCAATTAAAAGATATTAGGGCACCAATTATTCGATCAATTTGTCAGCTACTGGTACACCTTTCATTAAAAATGAAAAATGATTTTGAAGCATTTTATTTGAGTATTTTCTATGATGTTTTAAATATTATTGCAAATTCAAAAAATGTAATTGTGGAATTTGGGGATCTTTGTATTCGAGAAATACTTTTCCATCAAAGAGTTCCAAATATTATTCCAATCATAAAATTAAATTTAAAACATAGAAATACTATTTTACGTGCTAAATCATCAGAATACTTATGTATAATGTTAGACCGATATCCTTCTTCTGATTTAATTCAACAAAAATCTTCAATTGAAGAATGTATAAATTCATTTTTAATTGATGGCAGCTCTGACGCACGAAAGGAGGCTAGACAATCAGCTTGGAAATATTATTATCATTTCCCAAAAGATGGTTTAAACCTGATAAACAAACAAGATTCAACAACCAAAAAGCATTTAATGAATGAAGAAGGTGCAATTGAAATTGTAAATTTATTTTATTTGTTTTTATTTATTTGGTTCTCAGTTCTTATAATTATGATTTTATACAAATACTTCAATTTTTTTTTTTTTTTATATTGTATAAGACATTCAGTTTGTGTTTTTTTTATTTTTTTTTTCAAAAGAATATTTTTTTTGGTATATTTAAAAGTATTTTCTTCTTCATAATTTACTCAATATTTGCTTTTATTGATAAAGTCATTTTCAGAAATTGTGATCAGTATTTTTTTTCAACACAATGCAAAAAATAGTTTCATTTTATTCTATCCACTGCTTTGGAAATAATTTATGATCACATTTTTTGAAAATGAATGTAATATGAAAAATCATTTTATAAATTTAGATTTACTTACTTGACAAAATTACAAATAAAAATTTTCAAATCATCAAAATTACAAAAATCAAAGAAATCAAAGGATTTTTTTTAGAAAAAATTGTAATCATTACAAAAATCACAGAAAAAAACAAAAAAAAAACTGAAATCCCTGAGAAAAAAAAATAACAGAAATCTATGGGAAAAAAAAAACAAAAAAAATGATATAAATGAAAAAAAAAAAAAAAATTTAACAATAATAAAACAAGAAATTGTTTTTACTCAATTAAAAAGGATAAAAAAAATTAATAATTTTATATATTGATGAAAGAAGTGTAAATTACACTCTAGATGTCCTTTTACTCAATTTTCCTCAAAGGTAAATTTCAGCGTAAAATCATAGATTTCACGATTGTTCAAGGTAAAGACAACATACAAATATTTTTTATGTTGAAAAAGCAAAAGCAAAAAATTGAAAAGAAAAAAGAAAAAAAGAAAAAATTGAAATTTAAAAAGGGTTTATAAGAAAGCAATTGGTAAAAAATCAAAAAATCAAACAAACAATGCTATCTTTAATTAAGGTCTTCCAAAATCACAGCCACGATACTTTTGATTAATTTAATTTAATTTGATAATTGATCATGAATGTTCACTTGAGGATCGTTGTTTAATTGCTGTAATTTCTTTTCTTTTTTTTTTTGATCTTATTTGCTTTAAACCTTTGGTCATTTTTAGGCTTTGCTTTTTAGTTTTTATTTTCAAGTTACTCATACTTTCGTGTTTCAGTGTCACAGTATTTACAATTAATCGCTTGATCTTTTTCCTTTGTAACTCTTCTTCCCAATACTAAGAAGATTCAGTCTAGGGGAAAAATGGAAAAAAAAAAATAAAAAAAATTAATAATATTATTAACACTCTAACTACTTTTTTCAAAAAATATGGAGAAGTGAGTTTTTAAAAATTTCAATAACTTTGAAATCTTAAAAAAAATGTTTTTTTATAACAAGTCTCAAAGATATCCTTATCAATATAAACTAAAATTCCATTTCATTCAATACATTTTTTTTTAACATTTTTTTTTATATATTAATTAATAAAAATAAAAGGAAGAAGAAAAGATAAAAACACCACAAAGAAATAGCATTGGTAGAGTGGGGCGTTCTATGAAAAAAAGTCAAAACTCAAGAAAAAAACGGTCACTTTCAACAGGCAGGGCAGGATTGTTAAATAAAAAAAAAGAAAAACCAATTTTTAATAAAAATTTTACTCCGAAAAAAAGCTCAAATAAAAAATCTATCTCACAAAAAAAATATATTTCACAAACCCTCAAAAAAACCACAACTAAAAATCAAACTCCAAAAAGCAAAACTGTAACAAATCCAAAAATGAAAAAAAATAATGTAACAAATTTAACCAAAACAAAACCAAAACAAACAAAAAAAAAACAAATAACAAAACAAAAATTAAGTGAAACGGATGGAGCAAGAATTAAATTATTTTTGGATTTGTTATCGGTACAAAATGATTATTTAAATGACGAAAATAATGTAAAGACATTAATCAACGAAACATCCAATTTATTGGAAGCTACAATTTATTCACCAGAAAATGAATTAACCCGGCTTTATATAAATATATATCAACAAAACAGCCAAGCCTTTTTTTCCTTGGTACTTTCGCTCCCAAAGTCTCATCGCATTCATATTGCATTAATGTTAAAAGAATTAGATTCCAAAATAGCAAAAAAGCTTCGCCTTGGATTAAAAAAAAGCAAAACAGAAACAAGCACAATTAGCAATAAGCCTAAAATCAACCGGAATTCTTCTATTAGAAACAGAAAAGCAGTAAAGGGGAAAAATCGTAAGAGAGGTAAATCAGTTGATCCAAAAAGGAGAAATACTTTGGGCTCAAGATCATTAAGACCTTTAAATTCAGATTTTAAGATTCCTAAAAGTGCCAAAAAAAGAACACCAACAAAAAAAAAAATAGTGCAAACGCCTAATAGCCAATCGAAAGATAATGTGAAAAAGCTAAATGCCCTTCCAAAAAAAAAAAAATCATTACAATCACCGAAATCAAAATCACCTAAAAAGCAATTTAAAGACAATGTTAATAAACAAATTGCTTCATCAAAAGTTAAAAATAGTAATAATAGTGGTAGTAATAATAAAGAATTAAAAACTCAAAAATCAACATTAAATAATAATGCTCAAGAGAATAATTATAAGGATGAAACAAATACAGAAAAAGAAATTGAAAAAAATCTTAATCCACAAGATGAAAAAAATCAAAACCCACAAGATGAAAAAAATCAAAAAACTAAAACAAGCTCAAGAACGCCAAGAAAAACGAGGACATCAAGAAGCCCCCGAAGCCCAAGAAATTCCCGAAGCCCTAGAAGCCCCCGAAGCCCCAGAACCCAACGAACTAGAAATGTATCTCAACTTGATAAAAATGTACATTCAAATATACGCGAGAGAAGATTAAGAAATAGAACTACTACAAGATCAAAAACAAATTCAAATTCACCCACGGGGAACTCAAGAAGCAGATCTGGCTCAAGGGGGGAAAAAGAAGAACAAAAAACTGAGGAGCGCACAAATAAAATGGTTGAACAAATAATTTCATGGATCTCTACAGGTAAGCACAGAGATAAAGGGATTTCCGTTTTGGAACAATTATCCTCAGAAAATGTTCTGCAAGTATGGGACAAGCATTTTACTAAAATTGCATACGTTATAATTTCAATGTTATCAGATGAGGATATTACATTACGTGATGATATGGACAATGTTTTTAATATAATAATTGAGAACCAAGACACCTATTTTACATCCAAAACTAAAGACATTTGCCATTTTTTCATCCAATCATTCCGCGAAATCGACCTTTCAATTTGCTTTTGCTTTGCAGAAACCATCGCCAAATTATGTGAAGTCCTTGATCCCGTAACTTCTTTAGAAGTCATAATTAAATATTTACAAAAAGATCAAGCCAACAGTATCATCTTTGTTTCGCTCTTACTCTTGAAAAATTTATCTCACAGGCTAAATAAAGAAATGCTAGTTCCACATATCGAAGAGATTTTGGATAACTTTGTCGTTTTTATCAATAGCAGTGTTACACAAATTAAAATGAATGTTATCATGTGCATTAGTGGGTTTTATAAGCCAATGGGAAATGGTTTTGAAGAAGAATATTTGCAATCAAAATTCCAATCAAAAATTTCTATAATCAAAAAATATATTAAATAAATGAATATTAGAAATTACGAAATAGTTTGGGAATAATAATAATATATATATATATATATACATATACATATATATTTAATTCCATTCTATTTCATTTAAATAAAATAAATAAAAATATTTTTTTTATTTTGTTTTTTGAATTCTTATTTTTATAAGATGGAGTCGCCTTGGTTAAAAAATCTTAAACTTTTTTTTTTTTTCATTTTCAAAGAGGATCAGAAAAATTCCATATTTTGATAAGAGTAAAACTCATATATTCTGAACCTGTAAACAACTTGTTACAAACATTTTTTTGTAAAAAATGAAATAACTTTAATTTAATATCAACTCTCGATTTGTGTGTAGAAATATTTTAAAAGTTCCACATTGTATTTAAATAATAATTTGTGATATTTCTTAATGCACCTTAAAGTATTTAAAACAATTTTTGTTCATCTTTTTTTTTTTTGTTTATTCATCAATCTCAAAAAGTAATAAACTTGTTTTTCAATTATCGGAAGATTTTGGCGGGGAAAGAGTATTTTGAAAATTCAATGAGTTATTTCTAGTATTCTTATCAAAATATTATTTACTTTGTAGATCATGATGTTTTTTTTTTTTTTAGTCAAAGTTTTTTTTATTTTCTTTCTTTTGGTTTTTGTTTTTTTTTTCTTTGCTTGTCTGTTTTTTATTCTAAGAAATTCAAAAGCAATACAAAATCTGAAAACGATAGATAAATACTAGATTTGAACTAAGGCTATATAATTTCTTTCATAGTTATCTATTGTCTATCCCCCCTAGAGGTTATATCTAGGTTTTTTTTAATTCAAAACAATTCAGTAAAATATTTGATCTTGATCCTTTCTATTTAATTTAAGAAAAAAACTAATTATTATGAAATAATAATTATTAATCCAAGATTGTTGAATTTTTATTTATTATTTATAATCTTTTTATCTGGTTATTTTCCCTCTCTGTGAATTCTGATGATGTTTCTTCAAGTTTCATTAGGTGTGGTGAAATATCTTACTTTTCCCAAAATTAAAATAATATAGAAAAATCAAGATATAAATCAATTGTTTTAATTTTTCCGAAAGACTAAAAAAAATTTTCTAGAATATAAATTAATTTAGTATAACATTTGATTTTAATCAATTATTTTAAATCCAAAAAACTCCAACAACTATAAATACGTTCTTAATTTGGCTATGCCATGATATTATTATTTTAAATATTAATATTCAAATGATTTTTCTTTTTTTCTTTTTTTTTCTATTTTGATGAAATTTCTTTAATAATCTCTCTCGTTAAAATATAATAAACGAAAAGTTTTACACTTAAAAATAATTTTGTTAATAATTTTTATTTTGCTAAAGAATATAGAAATTTTTTCGGGTATTTTAGATGAAAGTTCCCAAAATATATTTTACCATTTTATTTTTTTTGGATTATTTCCAATTTGTTATTTTTTTTTCTTTAATTAATAACCATTGTAATCTGAAGTTTATTATTTGTCTTAATTCTATTTATTTGTATATTGAACAATTCTTAAAATTATTATTTTTTTCCTTACGCTAAGAGTTTTTAATTTGGTCATGTAAATTATATTATTATTTTAATAGGCATTTTACTTAGTTTTTCTATTCTCTCTTTTTTTTTATTTGATACAATTTTCTTTAATTACTCCTTTCTCTAATTAATAATAATTAATAATTATTTTTTTCATTTTTTGCTATGATTGATAAACGGGATATGGTTTATAAACAAAAATTCCTAAAAAAATATGTTTAATAGGTGAGCTTTTAAAATCTTTATGATTTTTTAAATCCTTTCAATAAACAATTTTAAAAATTAATATTTTTGTTTATAATTTACATTTGTAAAAAATAAAAAAAAATTATCATTAGTTGTTAGAATAGTTTAAATTTTTAAGAAAGTGGGTACATTTTAACTTTTTGAAAAAATTTAATTTCAACAACCTTATTGAAAAAATGTTTTTTTTTGAGTCATGATATATTGAAACTTTGAAATTCAAAATATAATCCACTGCTCTATTTGTGAAAAGAAAGCGAAATAAGGTAATACTGTTAATTTTTTTATATTTCGATTTTTAAACTTTTTTTTTGATTAAATTTTTGTTTTTACTTGAATTAGATTTTAGATCTAGAGATGGGTATTCCAGGGAATGTTTGAAATTAATCAAAAACTAAACAAAAAAAAAAAAAAAAGACCCAGGTGAGTATTATTTGAAACAAATCTTTCCTTTTAGAAGAAAAAACATGAAAGATCACCTTTCCAAATATATTTTTTTGAAATCAAGAATGAAAAAAACAATTGCAACAAAAACCTATTTACCAAGATTTATTTTCTTAATATTCATAAAATGGGATGAATTTAAACAATACATTACCTTCAATTTCTCTTCCCATTCCTATTTATTATTATTTTCCAAAAAATTTCTTTTCAAATTTTCGTTTCAAGATTCTTTTTTCAAACATTTTTCTAAAAGAAAGTCAAAATAAATAATACCGTTTAAAAAAAAAAAATAAAGGGGTTGATTTCTCAGAATCAAAAAAACAGTTACAAAAGATTCATTCAATAAAAAAGAAAAATTTAGAAAAAATTTCAATCAATATTCAGAATTTTTTAGAGTTTTCAATTTAATCAAAATAAATAATAATCAAATTAAACAGTTTTTTCCAATGAATCTTTATTTATGAAGCAATTTAATAAATAGCCCATATTTTCTGAACTCAATAAGGAATTAGTAGAATTAAATGAAAATAGGATTTTTAAATTCATTTTGGAAAATTCTTTAGAAATCAGAAATTAATCGTAAATAAATAATTATCTAAAAAATTTTTTCCATAAAAAATGAAATATAAAACCAAGTAAGTAAAATTATTTATGTCAAATATTACAGATAAGATCGATAGATAAATGTTTTTTTTTTTTATTATTTCTACATCAAATTTTTCCTTTTTTTTTTCTTCTTTCATTTTTTCTTGGTATTTAAATATATCCTACTATAGTTGATCAACTCTCATATTTAACGTAATATCAATGCATTTGGTTAAAGAAATAATTTTGATGAGTAAGTTTAGTATAAATTATGGAACTCAAAATTTGTAAAATTTACTTACCCCCTTTAAATCAAAATTTTTATTTTTTCTCATAATCACACAGAAACCCAATATTACTACAAATAAATAAATTGTTTACTTATTTAATTTTATGGTGAGAAAAATAAAAAATTTTTTTATCACAAAAAATAAGATTTTCAATTTTTTTTATATTATTTGGTATTAAAGAATCTAAAATTTATAAAAGAAAGTTTAAATTAAAAAAATTATAATTTATGTCGATAGATGGGTAAGGTAATATAAAAGAAATATTATACCAAAAAAATATTTACTTGAGTTATATTTAATTATTTTTTCCCTTTTTTTACCTGACTAGATTTTTATTTCGTGTGTGTGTGTGTGTGGGGGGGGGGGGGTACTTAGAAAAAATTACAAGTGGTTTCTTTTTTAATAATTAGATACCGGAAGGTGAAAGTATATGTGAATTGAAAATCAATGACAAAAGATATTGGAATTTATAAGTAAATCAGATTAAAAAAAAATCACAACAATAAAAACTTCCATATATTAAAAGAACAATCATTATCGATTATCAAATTATATTAAATTAACCAAATCAATCGTTTTACATAATTTTATGATGTTATTAATTAAAGCTATTTTGCTTTTTTTATTTACCTATTCCTTTTTGTAAATTTTTTTTTAATCTTTTTTTCTTCAAAGTATTTTTTTTTTTCAATTTTAACTATATAAAAAGTTTGGGTATTTCTATTCCTTGAAAAATCGTGATAGGAATGATTTTACCAACAAATTAGTTTTCAGAAATTTGAGTAAAAGAGCAACCCAAGTATAATTTACACTTCTTTGATATAATTATAATAATTCAAAGTGTTTTTTTATTTGTTCAATTTCAATTTTTTGAATGTTTGAGTCGGAAAAATCTCCTTTGCCGAATTTATAATTGATGGATATAAAAGTCTCTTTCAATATTGGAAAATAATATGGTTTAACACATATGAGGTGTAGTAGCTTTCTAAATTTGAGTTAATTTTTTATTTTTTAAATAATGATATAAAAATGGGTATCTTGAAGTTTGTGTGTTGCTTTGGGTGGTTCTAAAAGCTTTTTTGTCTCACTTTTTTAAAATAACAATATTATATTTTTACTGGTTTTTTTCAATCTTTATGATATATTATAATATTCAAGTCCAAGGTTTACAATATTTATTTGGGGGGTTATTAAGGAATATCGGATTTTTTCAGTCATAAAAGTAATCTTTTATGAACAGCAGCGTATTAATCAACTCTAAAGAATTCTGAGTCAATGAATCTTGTTAGATTTAATATTCTAGTTTTTTTCAGAAATTTGACATATTTCTGTTCAGGGACTAGTAAACTAAAAAAAATCTTCAAGTAAATTTACTAACAAATTAAAAAAAAATTTACTGTATCTTGAAATTGAAAAATAAAGTAAAAATCTGATAACTACAAAACATGGCTTACTTTTAATACTATTTTCAGAAATGAATTATTGTTTTTAAAAAACTCTAACATTTTTCTCATTTTTGAAAAGTTCAAAATCCAACATATTTCCAAATTATTTAAAAAAAATTATTTTCTTTGATAGATGATTGAAATATTATTGCCTGTAAAGGAAGTGTACAAAAATACACTTTAAAAATGAAACCATTAGGTTCTAAAATAACCAAGTTTAAAAAATCTACTTAATCTCAAAAAAAATACAATATTTATTTTAAACTTGTAAAAAATATAATTATTTTGATTCAAAGAACAGACCAAATCTATTTTTTCTAGGGATTAAATGAAAAAATATGAGAAAAAGAACCAAAGAATCGAATTAAAAATTCTCCCGAAATACTTTTTTTAAACCTGGAAAAATCAACTTATTATCTCAAGAAATACTTTTTAATTTGATTATTTATAATTAATAATTAATAACCAAATCTTAATTATTTCAATAAGTCATTAACAACCTAATGGTTAAATGTATCAAATAGGTTTTACTTTTATTTCTCAATTTTTTCAAGATTTTGCAACAAATAAAACAATTTAAATGCATATATCTAATAATAAAAAAATTAATAGATATGATCAAATATCTGATTTTACTACCAACAGTTACTTGTTTATACTCTTGATATTTGAAAAAGTATATTGCAAGTCTTTTAAATTTCAAGAAATCTTATAAATATTTGTGAATAAAATAAAGGTTCAATTTTTTTAGATCTTCAAGGATACAATAATTGATTTATTTTTCATGTATTTTTAAAATAATATTAAAGACACAACGTTAATTGCTCATAAAGACTCTCAGAAATTACTAAAAGTGATATTTCTTCAAAAATTAAATTATTTTGACATTTTTTATTTTTCTAATTTGATCCAAAAACCCAACAAAAAAGGATCAGATCTATTTACTGGAAATTCTATTGGAGAGAAATGAAATCTTTTAAAAATGATTATTCATTTCTCTAAAGTTGACAAATGAAGTTTCTTATTGGGTTTAATTGTATCCTTATGTAAATAATTACTCTATTACCTTTGGGAAAAAAAAATAAATAAGAGTTACTCGTCCCTTACCAAATTTTTACAAACCAAATTCCAAATTTCTCTTTGAAAAGGATTGAAAATTCACAAGCCCCTGTTGAACAAACAGGTCCCCTCCGCATTACACTCAAGTATTATCATGTTTAGGGTGTTTACGTATAAATACCATTCCATATCATCTAGGGTGAAAGTTCAACAATTAGTATAAAAAAAAGTTTGTAAATTTCGAAAGTCTAAATTGGATTCAAGACCCAGAAGTTCGAATTGTTTTTTTGGGTTGTCTAACTTCTTTGAAAGATCCAAAAAATCCTGATTGATTAAAAAGAAACACAACTGTTCAAGGTTACTGTGAATTTTAACATTAATCAAATTTTGAGACTAATTGAGATTTTTGAATCATGTAACATTCAAATTTCTAATTCTTACTGATAAATTCTAATAAATTTCAAAAAATTTTTAGTTCAATATCCATTTTGATAAATCTTTGAACTGTGACTTAATAAACAGTAAAGACAAAGGGCATTTTGAACAACAACCAAAATTTCAAAGTTTCTTAACATTTAAGCCAATAAAATGCTTCATTCAAAGCTTGTGTAAGAATAATTTCAAAAATGGAAAATCAAGTAATAATTCCCAAACATAATATTTGTAATTTACCAGTATAAAAATTCTTGATAGTATTGGAAAGACTGTAGATTGGAATTAATGCTTTGTATTTAATTTTTTGATCCTTTTCTATGATAGTATTGATGTATATTGAGCAAAACTTGAATTCTTAAATGAAAGTCAGATTTTTGGACAATTGAAAAATGATAATCAGTTGAAATTTTATCTGTTTAATTTTCAGACACCAGTTAAAGAAATCCTTACTTTTGTTATTCTAATTAATTTATGAGTTAAATCCTTAGATCTCAAAACACCAAACTTTACAATGAAGTCAATGTAGCTAATAAATGGGATAGAAAAAATTAGCTAGATTTCTTTCCCATCTATAGGTATTTAATTTTTATTGAAAAATGGTTTTCAAAATTCAAGAGATTTTAAAGTTCAAAATATCAGTGTTAATTAAATTTCTCATTATGGTTGTGGTTGAGTTTGTTTTTGCATTGGTTGTCGAAATTATTAATTTTGTTGCATTAAAAAATATTAAAAAAAAAAAAAAAAAAAAAAAAAAAAGCAAATCAAAAATTAAAAAAGAAAAAAAAAAAGAAAGAAATTAAATTGTAAGAAGTGTTTTGTTTTTTTTTATTTTGGTTTCTGTGGTCTTTGAAAAAATTTTTTTTTTAAAAAGCTAAAAAAAAACTTTTTGAAGGATGAAAGAACAATTTGTTTTTTAGTATGTATATTTTTTTTTTTTTATTTTTTTTATTTCTTTCTCTAGATGTTAGAAGGGTACATCATTACTCTTACTTTTTTTCCCATGGCAATAGCAGGAAGGTTTCTTTTGAATTTTGCACGTACAATTCCTGAGTTACCATGTGCGCTGGTGATCTTTCCCCAAATTGTTCTTACGTTGGATCCATTGTGATGACGAGAAGCGTTGTAAACAAAGGCAACTTTCTTTCCAAGATACCATTCTGTTTCTTTTCTTGTTGTGACACCAACAATTTTGATAAGTGATGTTCCTGTTTTTTGGGTTGTCAATCCTCTTCTGTAGCCCATGAAGATACCATCAACGTGTAATCTTGGGGATTTGTTTTGTTTCTTTTTTTTTTTGATTTGTTTTTTTTTTGGCTTTATTTCTTTTTTTTGTTCTTGGGACATTTTCTCTGATCTAATTTAAAGAATAAATTTATTGCAAAATTGAGATTTAAAAAAAAATGAAAACAAACTCCCAATTGTCTCTTAAAGAATTGAAATTACTTTTAAGAGTAAGTTTGCATCTACTTGGTGATTTGTTTTGATTCATTTCCAAAGGAATGAAAAACTCATATGTATTTATTTTGATCTTACTTCTTTGAAATCGAACAAGTGTTGGGAGACTAGGAAGATACTAAAGACACCTTAGTGTTTTGTTTGAAATAGGAGTAGTCTGAGTAACAAATTGTCAATTATTAACACAATTAAATGTTGGTTCTTTGAAAAGGTATTATTATTAAATAAAATTTTGATAAAGATTAGTCTATTTTATTATTTTTTGTTAAATACAGGGAACAAAATTTTAATTTACTGTTTTGTAGACAAAAGATTTTAAAATATGAAAGACTTCAAATTTTTCATTCAGAAGAGAAACTTAATTCATTGATTTGTCTTTTTAGAATGGGAAACTTTGATTTTTTTATATTAATTCTTGAGTTTTATTTTTTTTGGAACGCTGAATATAAATTTTTATATTTCATTATATAATTAAGAGAAAAAGTGGGGGTAAAAGAGTTCCAAAAATTGATAATCAAATTGTTTAAAACAACAAGTTAAATAGTTTGAGTAACATTTTTGTAAACTTTAAATACTTATTTTCAAAAACAATTTGATATTGATAAATTCAAAAAATATTTTAAAATACAGTTATTTGTAAAATAAAAAGATCAAAATTTTAATTCACATTTCCTAAACAATCTATCAGCCCAAAAAATTAAAATTATTCATCAAAAATCCCAATTACAATATTGGGAATTGATAATTTAAGCTTCTTTTAAGATTTAAAAAATATGAAATTTATGATGATTTATAACTTTTTTTTGGAAAGCTGGATGAAAAGTTTGTTCCAATTATTTTTCAACAAATAGTATTCAGTTCGATCCTTGTTTTATCAATTTGAAAACTGTACTCAATTTTTTAAAACAAAAGTTTTTAGTTCAATTTATATTTTTCTATATCTGCTAGCTAGAAATTTAAAACAGTTCTTCAAAAAGACTATTTAAGATACCAATTCATTTAATCAAGTTTTCGAAGAATTAAACTAACAAAATGATTTTTTCAAAACTGTATGGAAAATTATAAAATGAATAAAAAATATTCAAAAAAAGAATTTTCCTATTAAATAATTTTCTTTTTGGAGGAATATTTTTATTTTATGTTTTCTGTTGATTGGAATACAATACCCATCATTGTAAGAAACCACTTTAAATTGTTTGTTTGTTTAAATAAAATCAAAATAATAATTTTTTTTTTTATTTTAGCTAAAAAATGAAAGATTAATCCAAAAAATTTTTGAATATTTCAATAAAAAAATGAAATTCATTTTCTTTAAATCTTGTTAAACACCCTTCCCAGATAATTTTGAAGTATAATTCCATGTTTGTATTTCATTTGATAATAATTTTATATAAAATGGGACGTTGTTGGCTCAGAGGATGATTTTGAATTTTCAATCCTCTTTAAAGTGAAATTTTTAATTTGGTTAGTAAAAAATTGTAAATCCAAATATGACAAATTTCTGAAAAAAACTAAAATTATAATTTTTAACAAGATTTTTTAAATTTTTTATTCTTTATAGTTGGCAGTAAATTTTGTAAATATTGTCTTTTTCCAATTAATAAATGAAAATTTTTCTTTCAAGTCCATAAAAATATTTTACTCGTTATTTGTTGGAAAAAAAACCAATGTCCGGTCAAAAATTAATTAGAGGTTACAATCAAAATTATTAGAGTTTTTCTTGCCATTTATTTTCAAATAAAAAAAATAATAATTGTTATCTCAAAGTTTCAAAAATAAAGATTTTAACATTTTTAAAACAGATTTTCATGATCAAATGATCATATCAAGACCTTGGTATTTTTCTACTGTAAACACAATTTTTAAATAAATATTTTTGAACATGAAATAAAATTTTTTCTGTCTTATTTAAAAAACGATTGGTTAAAGATACTTAGAAAAAAAATGTAAAATACCTTTTATCCTTACATAGGAGGTTAACTAAAAACGATATTCCCTAATTCATTTATTATTGAATTTAAAACAATTTTACTCTTTCATGAAATTACAAAGAACCAATAAAAAAATGAGTACCACTGTCCTGAACTAACTTTTAAAATTTATTTTCAGAATGAATTCCAGTTTTTAGAAATTCGAGTCATTTTTTGCATTTTTGAAAAGGTAATTATTCAAAATATTTTCAAATCATGATAAAAATAATCTTTTCTAAGAAGAAGACTGGAATATTTTGTTTATCAAGAAATAGAAAAATCAACTTTCAAAAAAAAAAAAAATTATGAAGTTTTTAAATAAACACATTTGAAATAAATATCCTCTAAATTACAAATAATTATGTAATAATTCAAATTAAACCAATAAAAATATTTTTTTTTTTTGAATAATAGAAAGAGTTTGAATCGATTTTTTTTTTTAATTCAACAAAAAAAAACGTGAGAAAAATGGACAAGCTATTCAATTAAAAATGTACACAATGAACATTTTTAGAGTTTATGTAATTTAATTTATAACCCAAAGGAAAGTGCATAATTTGATTATTTTTATCAATAATTATAACCCCAATCCGATTATCCTAGTGGGTTTTTTAGATAACCCAAAGATTAAACAATACAAACTTTAAAACTATTTCTTGTTTCTTTAATTATTTTTAATAAATAAAAATAATTCATATTAATAATTTTGATAATCAAAAAAAATCAAAAATATAATCAAATAACTTATTTTGGTTACAAAAACTAACTATTTAAACGCTTTATATTCAAAAAAAAAATTTGTCAAAATCTTTTATATTTCAAGATATTTAGTAAAACATTTGTGAAATAAAATAAAAGATCATTTTATTTTAATCAATTTTTGTATGTTTGATTTGAAATTAGGTATACTATTTAGTCGTTGATTAGATGTTGCCTTGGAACAAGAAGAAAAAAAAACACTGATTATATTTTGAAACACAGATTATCGTGGTTATACAAACATTATTTTGATCATTGTATTCAGAATTTTTTGAAAATAATGTTAACCGTTGTTGAAAAAAAGTGAAACACGGTTTTTAATTGGGAACATTACTGAAAATGAAAAGTAAGATCAATGAAAAAAAGAATCAATAAATAAAGACAAAATTAAGTATTCGCCACAATAACAGTTTTTTAAATACTATCTTTTAGTATGGGTTTTTCTTTGATTGATCAATTATTAAAAATTTGTTCAAAAAATTTGACTATTTTTGAGATCTCCAAAACCACATCAACAATTTAGATAAATCAATAGATTTAAATTGTATTTGTTGGGTTGATTGAAAATAATATAATGGGTTATTATTTGAAGTTAATTGGTTTCTTCTTTTTATTGATTTTACTTTTGATTTTCAGTAAGGTTCCCAATTAAAAACCGTGTTGAACTTTTTTTCCATGTTTCACTTTTTTTCCACAACAGTAAAACCAAATTATTTGGAATTTGTTGTGTTGGAATTTCAATATTACAGAAACTTTTCTGATAGATTTTCAAATTCCATTTTGTTGGTACGTCATCTAAATTTCTGTAGGAAAATTAAGAGTAACATTCACAAAAAAAAAAAAATAGAAAAGAAGATTTATTGTGTTTCATTGAATGTTTCATAAAGTTATGAGTTCAACTAAATGTCGTTTTTCTTATAAGTTTTGGTGATCTGAAATGAATGAAACCAAATCAGTTTGATAAAAAAAAAGAGATTTATTTTTTATTTTTTCATAAATCTCTAACGTGAATATTTTTAGATTTATTTGAAATTTTCTATTGTTTCTAAAAGTAATCTCATTTGTTTAACTCACCATCAAAAGAACCATTTTCAATCTGCTAAATTCTTTTTTTCTTTTTTTTTGTTATTTATTGATCTTTTTTTTAGTGAGTCAAGGTATTAAAAGAAGAAAAAACAATTCCAATAGAACATCAAAAAAAAAACGAAGATACTATTCACAAGTACCCTATTTTTATCTTTTGCTATTTTTAAATACGTTTCTCTTTACCTTTCATAATTAAAAGGACTTTTCTTTTTTACTTTTTTTGTTGAATTAACCTAGAAAAATCAAAAAAAAAAACGATCAATGCGTGAAGCGTCTAAAGGAATTCTTGTAAGCTGTGCAACCGGGGTGGAAGCGCTATGTGTTCTTGAGTGTTTTAATGTTTTTAATGAAATTTGTGATCGTTTATACCCTGATCTTGAACTTTGGAAACCACATAATTTTAAAAAAGAAAAAGAAAATGAACAGGAAAATGAAAATGAAAAAGAAAAAGAAAAAGAAAAAGAAAAAACTCAAGAAATAGATTTTGGGCTTGCTTTTGATCAAGAATTAAACCAATTACAAGAACAAAAAAAAGAAAAAAAATATACCTTTACCTCTATAAAAACCCCCGTCAAAGGATTAATTTTTATTGAAATCCACGAAGAAAAAATTGATCCTTTAGAGATTGTTCTTGAATTCTTCCGCGAAATCGTCGCGACAAAGGAAATGAAATCAAGGTATATTATACGAATATTTCCAATACAATACACATGCTATTCTGATATTGATAAAATTCTGTTAAAAACCAAGTTAGTTATTGAGAAACATTTTGGAGAAGAAACTAAACCCTTTCCTGTATGAAATTTTGTTTTTATTATTCTTCTGTTTAATTTTTTTACTCGAATTCTCTTTTGATATTTTAACTTTTTTTTCATTGACAGCCCCTTTTAAGGTTAATATAATTGTGACGAGTGAAACTTTTTAATTGTGTTAATAAAACTGTCAGAGAATGTTTCCTTAATTCAGACCCTTCGATAAAAATGTATAGATTTTTTAAAAAACAAAAAATTAAGAAATTCTCGTATTTATTTTTTGAATACGGTGTGTGCCCTTTTTAACACAGACCCTATTTAACAAATAAGGTAAAAAAAAATATTTTTTTTGAAAGGCATAATCCTTGAATTAAGGTTTACAATCCCTGAAATTTGAAAATAGATTCTTTTGTGTCAGATATGGCTACATGTTAATTTGGTTCTTGGGTGATCGATCTTGTGCTTGGTATGGGTTTTAATAGTGGCTCAAAATGGCAATTTTTGACAATTTATTTTTTTTTTTTCCAAAATCCAAATTGAGGAGTCTAAGAATAACAGATTGGTAGGTTTTTAAGAATAAATTTTGATTTTTGGGTTGTAGAAGAAAATCTTCATTTACTTTTTTGTCAATTAATAAAATGAAAAAATAAAATTTTTCAAAAGCTCCCAATAAAATCAAACCTAATTAAAAATTTCAATCAACAACCCACAAACCACAAACTTTTTATAAGTTACCTTCAGATATATTGGTCTTACATTCTTCGATTTAGATTTCTGAAAAAAAAATCATAAATAGTCAAAAATATCCTTTTTGAACAACAATTAAAACCCATACCAAGCACAAGATTGATCAGCTTAGAGCCAAATTAACAAGCCACTGCACCTAACACAAGATAATCTTTTTTCAAATTTCAGGGATTGTAAACCTTAAAAGCACATAATTTTTTAGAGATTATTGTTTGAGAGTTGAAAAAAACAAAAATTCTGTGCCTGTCTATAGCCAATTTTTTTTTGTGCATTATTAGTTTTTTTTTTGTGTATTATTTTGATTATTTTGTGCCTTCATGATGATCTTATAGTGTACGCGAAAAACAGCCCTAGGAGTGTAATATTTTTTAGGATTTTGTCTCTCTTTAGGAACTACAAAAAATATTCTATAAAATACCCCGCCTAATGAAGTTAGAAAAAAGAATTTTTCTATTCAACACTTTAAGGAATTCGTTAAATACCTAGATTTGAAAATAAATCTGTAAAAAATAATAACATTTCAATATAAAATCTTTTCCAAAAACTGCAACCAATTGAAAATGAAAAAACAGTTTGATTTTAAATATATATTTTATCCTACTTTCAAAAAAATAAAATATTTTACCTTGAGTTACTTATATCCTTTAATACATTAGTAATTGGGTTTTTATTTGAAAAAAATTAAAAAAATCTGTAACAACATTTCGTAAATTATCACAAGTCAAATATTTTGGTTTCAAATTTAATAGAAGAATTTGTTATTCAAAGGACCATAAAAAAAAATGAAAAAAAAAAAAACCAATTAATCATTTCTTAATATATATATATATATATATATGGTTATCCCCATAACCAAATCCTGTATTTTTTTAGGATAGCAATTAAAACTGAAATGAATAAAAAACAAAAAAAAAAGGATTAGAGAAAGCGATGATGTTTCTATTCAATCGATAATAAATTTTATAAAATCACGAGATTCACAAAACAAATCTAAAATAATATTTTTATTATTTTTAATGAAGAGAGGTGATTCAACAAAATTACTTCATGTTTGCCGTTAGGATTTTTTTAATTTGAGAAATAAAGTTAAATCTTTGATTTTACTCTATTCTTTTGAATTCTGGAAAACCTAGGTACTTGACGGCACTCTACGGACATTTTTCGGCCCTTTAATTTAGGTTTTTTTTTGAATACAAGAAATAAAAAGAAAATTAAATAAATTTTCGTTTTATTTCTCAAATTAAAAAAAACTGTCGTTATCTTTTCTTGGGTTTTCTCTTTATTTGGAAAATCAATAGATTTTCCGAATAAAATAAAAAACCGCAAAAAAACCTATAACACTTAACAGACAAAACAGAAAATCTCAAGAAAACTTCCGTTAGGTTTTTTTTGAAACCAGAAATAAAAAGAAAATTTCAAAAGTTTTCTTTTCATTTCCTAAATTACTAAAAACTGCAGTTCGCTTTTCCAGAATTTAAAAGAATTGAGTAAAATCAAAGATTGTTCTCCATTCTTTTGAATTCTGGAAAAGCCAGGCACTCCACGACACTTTTCGAAACACCAAACCTTTATTTAGAGTTTTTTATACGATACATAACCATGGCAAGATTAAAACACATTGAATGTTTTTTTAAAAAAGAGTTATTTTTAATGAATTAAAGACAAGAAAAAGACCAAAAAAAGCAGATCTAAAAGAGTGCCAAAAAAAAACAAAATAATCAACAACCCTAATAAAAAAAATTTTTTTATAACACATATATAACATTTTTAGAAAAAAATTCACTTTTTTAAGATGATTTTTTCCATATTTTTAAAAAAATATTCTTATATCAGGTTACAAATTTTAATACACATTTTCTAACTAACATAAATGTTATAAAAGTTGATATTATAAAATTTCATAACATTTTAAAACGTTTATAACACCATTACAACATGTTTATAACATGTAATATTTTTTTTTTATTAGGGAATTAATTAAAAGTTTTTTTTTGCACCCTTGAGTGTTTCAGGGGTTATTGCTTGTTTCCTTTTATGTTAATTATTTTTAAAATTTCTAAATCGCCACCATGATAACACCTAGTTTATGTAATAACACACTTGATGGAATTTAACTCCAGTACACAGGCAGAAGTACACTTACAAAATTAATTGTATGCTTTGTTAATTAATTTTGTTTTTTTGTATACAAATCTACCTTTAACTCATTTAAACACTAAGGCCTTAAATTACTTTGATAAATTTATATTTTTCTTTTAAAAACAAAAATTTAGACACTAAAAAGAAAGATCCATAAGAAGAAAAGAAATAACGAAAAAAATTTTTTTGAGGTATTGATTCATTGATTATTCTCATTTTACTAATAAGAAATTAGTGTTTGCTTCAGCCACAAGTTTTTGATTTATAATAAATATTTCTTCACTTCTCAAATTATCTACAATAATCGAATCCCATGAATTTATATCTTAAATGATTTTTGTTAGAGATCCTTAAGGGTACATCTGTATTTGATCTGAATAACCTCAAAAAAATTTTTTAATGATAACAAATGAAACGAAAAATATATTTTATATTTGAGTTTAATCAATCTCGATGATTCTTTATAGGTGTCGAATTGATTTATGAGTACAATTAAAAAAAAAAAAAAAACAAACCATACCAGCAATCCTTGAATCTTTCTTGAAACAATAGCTTAAGGTTTGAAATTATTAAAAATCTTTTTAAAAGTCTAGATTTTTTTACCACTTGAAGAAATTACAAAATCATTTTATTAATGTCGAATTACTAATTTGTTATTTTAAGATATTAATACGTATCAAAAGAATAATATAAATTTTTAATCAAACTCTCTGTGAATTCTAACAATGTAAATAATCGAATGATCTAATAAAAGTTTTTTTTATTTTTTATTCTTTTTTAATGGAAAAATGGAAACTATAGGTACTGTATCCCATATTCCATGTGTTTATAAATGTACAATTCAATTTAATGATAAAAATATTATTGGTTTCCAAAATACAGGGATATTTTACAAGTATACATGCGTACATGTGTACATACATAAATATACATACATACATAATACATACACATGCATGTTTATTTTGGTTACATAATTAATTTTTAATTTGTTAATATTTTTTTGCTGATTATATAACTTGATTCATACCTAATTAAAATAGTACTGTGTTGACTGCCAAGTTAAAGCGAATGGGATAAAGAAAATGGAAATTATTCAAAAAGTTGCTGATTTAGTTTCTGAAAAATTTCAAGTAGATTTAACAAACCCAAAATCTGTAATTTTAATACGAACTATTGCACAATCCAGTGGTATTGCATTTTTACCAAAATATGCAGAATATGGAAAATATAATGCAAAAACACTTTATAAAAGTGTATCAAGCACACAAAATGAATCTGAATCTGAAACCCAAGACAAATAAAAAAACCACAACGATCATTTAAAATTAATTTTTATATCTTGCATTAAGTTGTTTAAAAGAATATTTCAATCATAATATATTTATAATATTTTTATTTTATAAATAAATAATCTTGGAAAATGTTTGTGATTGTATTTTTAATTTGTTTACTCAAAGTAGCTCAACTTTTTTTTTTTAAATATCAATTATTTTTTATAATTGGCTTTTGAAAAAACAACAAGAAATAAGTAGAATAATACACACCAAAGAATAGATGATATTCTTATGGAATAAAACTAAACCATCAATATATTTTCATAAAAATTAAAAAATAAAAATTCTTAGGTGAAGGTGATTGATTCAGAAAAACTACAATGTTCATATTGATCTTCAATTGAAAATTCAAAGAAAATTCCACTAGAAATTAATATTATTTCTCTACAATAATTTTTACTTTACCAATAACATTAGAGTAACACGTTTTTACCAAGTGGTTATAGATCTTGAAATAAAAAAATAATTTTACAACTGAATTACATATCAATGAAAAAAAGAAAAAATATTGAACAATAAAAAGCTGACAAAATGAGAAAAAATGATATCAATTTTGAAATTTTCCAAAATAAATTTTTTATTACCCTAAATATCCATTCAAACCCTTTTAACATATGTAATTCATTATGCACAAATGTGCCCTTTGACTGGTAAATTTTTATATATCTAGCCAGTTTCACTCTTAAGACACAAAATTTCAACAAAAATGTAGATACATTATGGTTGTAAATTAAGGTACAAAATTCAACTTTTAGTAAAATAATTTTTATCAAAAAAAATTCCAAAAAAAATTTAATTAAAATGAAAAATTTTTTTTTAAGAATTAATTTCCATTTAAAGATTACACCTTAAAAGTGAAACTGACTATATATTATAACACCATAACTGAACACAAAAATAAAAAAAGAAAATTTCATTATTACGTTATAAAATAAATAATCTCTTAAAAAATATAAATAATAAAAAAAAATAAAACCAATAAAGCAAAAAAAAATGTTGAAAACAATATTTTTTAAAAAAATAAAAATAATATTTTCTTCCAATTTCACATTTATCAATATGTTTAAAATTGTAGAAGTAAAAATAAAAATAAGTACCAAACTTTTTACAAGAGACAATTTATCTTGAACAAATATAACATTATTTTTTCATCTTTTAAAACAATAAAAATATTCTACCTTTTTAAAAAAAAAACCAGTAAAAATTCAAATATTAATCTTCTTCACATTGTTCAAAATCAGTTCTTTTTATCAAATATAAATAGGTAATTATTGATCTTTGATCAACAAAACTATTTAACATATCTTTGACTGATAAAAGTTGAGGAATTTTTAAATTTTCTTCAATTGAATCAAAGGCAATTTGAAATTTCATTTGGTCTTGATTAGAAAACAATTTTTGAGGCGACTCGAGTGAATTATATCTTAAAGAGTATAGTAATAATAAAAATAAATCAGGATTTTTAAAAGAATTGAAATCCTGTATGCTTAAATCTGAAACACTGTCAACCTTTTTTTTAACCCAGGTCAATAACTCATCTTTTGAAGTATGATAATTTTCAACATGATAAATTAAGAACCAAATCAAATTCAAAATTAAATTTAAATTCCCGTCTAAAACCGATTCTTCGGTGGTTATACAATATTTTTCTTTATCAAAATTTGTAAATGTACGCAGTTGGTCAAAAAAGATTTTTAAATTCTTCATTTTGTGCAATAATAAAGTAGGAGACAAATTATATTCCAATGGTTCATTAGTTAAAACTTCGTATACCATTAATAATACCAAACCATCTTCAAGATCTTTTTCTAAATTTGTGACTTTTCGATTTTCTAAAAGGATATAATTCTCATTTTGCACTAAATAGAAATTTAACCAATTAATAAAACAATTAATCTGCATTGAACTTTTGACATTGTCTGATTGGTTGATTGTTTTTATGGTCTGTTTGGTTAACAAATTTCGAGTTTTTGGATTTTTGTTTTTTTTATTTGTTGTCATATTACAATTGTTTAATGAAATTATTCCCTTTGTAATATATTTTTGCCATAAATTAAAATCCGAAGTTGAACGAAACGAAAATTTATAATCTTCATTTGTGTCAGTTGTTAAAAAGATAATATTTGTTTTTTTTTGAAATAATCGTTTAGTCGAATGAATCTGTGCGTTTAATAATGAAACCATTGAAAATTGATTTTGTGATGTTTCATAATTATTAAAATAATATAATTTATGACCCTGTATCGATAATATTTTTTTTTTCCAACCATGATTCTTTCCCCAAATCGAACATTTGCAATTTTTGTCTCCTTTTTCGATAATTTCAAAATGAATTTGATGTATTTCATTTTTGTCAATGATATCATATTCATTCAGACACTCGTCACTCAACATATCATTATTATTTGTTTTTGTCTTAGTATTTCTACTAATAATTGTTTCTGTGGTATTGATGGTATTAAAAAGATCATTTTGGTTATCAAGATTTGGATTATTATTTAAATTCGTCTTTTGTATATTGTCATTTTCTGTTCCTAGATCAATCTGAATCTGTTTCAATCTTTTAAGGCTAATTGGTGTTTGTCCCCATCTTGCTGATTTCTTCTTTGGTAATTGTAATTTATTTTCTTTAAAAATAAATATAATTTTTTTCGAATGCAATTCTGAATTATTTACAATTTGAAAAATATTTTCATCGGTTTCAATTCCCCTTAAATCATATAAAGTTTGATTTTGCTTTTTTTTTTTTTTACTCAACCCATTATTCGTATTTTTAACCTTATTATTCAGGGCCAGATTGGGATTATTCATCATATTCTTGCTTTTTTTTTTTTTGGAATTGAGAAATGCAGTTGATGTATCTACTTGTGCAAATCTCCCAAAAGTTGAATAAGAGCAATAACGAAGATCTTCTTTTAAATAAATTGAAAATTCTGTTGAAGATTGGGGGTCAACCCTTAATTTTTTACATACTTTTTGTAAAACATCCGAACAAAGTGTGCTTGGGAAAATTAATAATGTGATATAACTCGAATTTTGCAAATATATTTTGATAAATCTCTTTTCGTCGGTATTATATAGATTTTTCACAGTAACTTTATCTTTATATTCAAACCTGCAATAATCTATTTCTGATTCTTCCCAGAATTCTCTCAAAAATAAAGGTTTTAATTCAGGGTTTAAAATCCTTTCAATATTTCCAATTTTTTCTACAAAAACAAAATTCTTGTGATTTTCATACAGCATTTTTTTCTGAATTCTTTCGATTAATTCTCGAACAGTTTGATTGCTTGTTAAAGCTAAGGTTTTAAAAGATTTGTTATCCAAATACACTTTAACCAATCCTTTTTGACAATTAGTTTGGTCCTTGCTTTGGTAATGGATTTTATTTCTTTTTGATAATCCCAGTGGCTTGTTTTTAACAAATTTTTGCTCTTGTTCTTTGTTTTCTATGTTTACAGATTTACTGAAAATGGATTGTTTGTTTTGTTGAATCCTTTTTAGTGCTTGTAGCTTTTTTAATTGTTGAACCTGTTGTAGTCTGGCCAAAGAATTTACTGGTTGTAATTTTGCCAGAGAATTTATTGATAGTTTTTGAATTAATTGTTGTTGTGCTTCGTAATCTTGAACTTTAGAGTTTTCCACTTTCTTTTCCTTTTCTTTTTCCTTTTCTTTTTCCTTATCATTTACATTTTCTTTTTCCTTTTCTTTTTCTTGCTGACAAGAGATTTCTTCTTCGTTTATTATTGGTGTTATTTCAATTTGTTGTTGGTTTTCTGTTTGAGGATCAATAATTTTTTCAAAGTTAATTTTTTTTTCAAATTTAATTTTATTTGGAAAAATATTTTGCACATTTTTATTTTTAATCTGATCATTAAAGTTAATTGGGGTTTCAAATACTCTCGACTGTCTTCTGATTTTGATTATTTTTAAACGTTCAATATATGAGGGTGTTCTATGCAAAATTTGTTTTCGTAATTCTACTTTTTGCATTTCCTCATCAATCTTGATTTCTTCTTCTTTTTTCAACAGACCGTCTTCGTCGTCACCGTCACCACCTTCTTCATCAGCTTTCGAGAGATCATTCTCATAGTTTTCAATGAATTCAATAAAGTCAGTTATTTTCTTGACAGCCTCCAAGAGTTTTAAATCAATTAATTCTTTTTCAGATTCGATTTGATCATAAAAATAATCCAACCCTTTCAGATATCCGCTACTGAACGTTAATAAATTAAAAATTGATTTTGAAATCTTGTTGAAAATTTGCGATAAAAGAAAATTTTGAAACTGTTTGATCGCATGAATTTGACAAAACTGAATTATGATTTTATCAGAGATCTCAGACATGGACACTAGTGCCTTATTTGATCTAAAAACCTTTTCAATAAATGTTTCAAATGATTTTATATCTTTCTTGTCCAAATATTCCATTAACGGGTCGATGAGATTTAAAAAAGCAGACACCTGATCAGCTAAAGAAAAATGTATCTGAAGTTGATCACTTAACCCATTTTTTTTTTCATCTTCTTCTACTTCTTGTTTTATTAAATCAAAATCTTTAATTTCATCTTGTAATTTGTTATAGTTTATTTGTGTATTTTTACCTGTCCATTGGTCTCTTGGTGGCGAAATCCTTTTTTTAATTCTCTCTTCAACTTTCCGGATTGAGTCCTTTCTTTGTTTAATTGTGAGTTTTCTTGTTAAATTTTGGTTCTCGTTATGATATCGAAGGTGTTTTACCCTTTGTGAGAGTGATTTGAATTGTTGCATTTTTCAAAAAAAAAATGTTTTTTACTTTTTTGGTGCTTTACAACAAATTAGGCTAAACAAAAAATAAATAAAATTATCAATTTTAAAAATTGAAGAATCACTTTAATTAATTAATATGAATGATTTTCGGGATTTTTGATGCTGTAAATATTTTTCATTTAATCTTTTAAAAATAGTTTGATTAGAAATTGTTAATCTATGTAATTTGGATTATGTTCAATGATAAACCAAGTGATTTCATTTCGTAAAAAATGTTACCAACCAGATTATCTTGCAATGACTTATTTAAAAGGTATTTATTAGACCTACAGGATTTTGGTCAAAATAAATTTTTTTTTTTTTTATTATTTATTTTTAAGATCATTTCACTTAAAATTGAAAAAAGGGCTCTTTGATCCAAAAATTCGATAGAATTGAATAAAGAACAAACAAAAAAAAAAAAAGGAAGTAAATTTTCGTTTCTTAAAAATTCACTTCAAAACTAATTATCTATAAATTTTTTAGGATTACCTGAATTTTTGTTTCTGATAAGATTGAAATTTAATCTATAAAGATCAATATATTTTTTTATTTTTTTATTTTTTTCTTTTAAATGAATTTGAAAAATATTGATACTTCTGGATTTGAATGGAAATTATCGTTTTGTTCAAAAATAATAGTGTACTTTTTAACACAATGAGGAATTTGTAAAAGATATAATATATATTATATATCAAATACTAATAATAAATCCCTATCATTTACAAATACAATCTTAAAGAAAGTAATATTTACAATAAATTGAGGGAAACTTGATTTTAATAAATTGTTCAGATCCGTTTAAAGGAAATTTTGATTTTTAAATAGAGAAAACACTATTACCAAAAGTGAAATAATTTCAAAAAAAATATAAAAAATGCAACTTTTTTTATATTTCGATTTCCTTCAAATTTTTGATAGGAATAAATATGGGGCTAACAAAAATTAATAAATATTGAACAATTAAATTCAAATCAAGTATTTCCCAGTCAAAGTCACCAGACTTATCATGGAAGGATTAAATTTGTTCAAATAGTTTGAATTAAGATCAGAACAAAACAGTAAATTTTGGAAATTTCAAAATCGAAATCTTTTTTTCACATTTTGGCTTTTTTCTTGATTCGATTTTTTTTGATAAAACCTCAATAATTGCTATTTTTTTTCAATCAGGTTCGTTAGTTACTGAGTAAAAAAATGTAATTTTATTAATATCGAAACAGTATATAAAAGAGATTATGTAGATTCATTTTTTTCTATTGGAATTTTCTTGGATCTTTAATTGAAGATCAAAATAAATATTGTTCTTTTACTCAATAGGGTATAGAAGAATTTTTAGTTTTTCAATTGTGAAGAAAATATGTATTTTGATCGATTGGATTTACTTCACCCATATCAACTATTCTCTATGGTTTTTATTATTCTACTTCTTTCTTGTTGTTTTTTTAAAGTACAATTATAAGAAATGATTGATATTCGAATCATTTTTTCGAAAGTTCTAGAGAAACTGAGTTTTGTTCTGAATGATGATTTTTTTAAAAAATCGTTTCATTAATTTTTTATTTAATTATGAATTATCCAAAATTAGAATTTCTTTACGTCTTTGTTAATTAAAAAAGAAATTTTTAACTTTTTTTTTTAAATAATATCCTAATTTAATTTTAATGAATATTATTCTTATTATTTTTTTCTATTTTTTTGCTGATTAGATTTTCTTCTTAGATGTATTTATATTGGGTTCAAGATTGATAAAAAAAATAATTGTTTCAGTTTTTTCTCCAATTTTTAATATGTTGAATTTCTTTTTTGTTGGGAAGACGAGTTACAAATGAACGAAATCAAGTAGTTACTTACCAATACTAGTACATATATAAAAAAAATATAAACAATTTGAAAATAAAAAAGATAAAATAAAGACAAAAAATACGAGATTTAAACAAATGAGATCAAAAAAAAAAAAAAAAGACAGATGTTTAAATACCACCACTTATTAAAACATAAACAATTAATTTAAACTGAAAACAAAAAAAGTTTTTAAAAAAGTACCCAAAAAATCTTGGTTGTGATTTTGGAGATTCTTAATTAAGAAGATTAGTCCTTTTTTTTTTTTTTTTATTTTTTTATAATTATCTGTGAAATTAATTGTTTCTTTTTTTTTTTTTTTTTTTCATTATTCCTTTAACTATGATTTTTTGTTTTGAATTTGAATAAAAAAATTGGAACTTATCATATTCCAAAATAATTTTTACTTGTGATATCTGTTCAAACCCTTTAAACACATGTAATTCGCCTCTACAACTAGTATCAATTAACTAGAAAATGGTTTATATATATTTATATCATAATGCTATAAAAATAATAAAATTTAAAAATAAATGGTTTAAAAATTTTTTCTAGTTGATATGTATGATCTAAATCCTTCACTTTTAAAGAGTTTTGAATGGTGTGGCCACTTAAACAAGAACTATAATGGGATTATTTAATTATATTTTTGTAATTTTTATAACGTTTATTCTTTTTAATATCCAAACTTAATAAGAAATTTTAAAAAAAATCTTTTATATTTTATAATAGTATTTGTAGTTTTGATTTGTCAATTATTACTTTTTTAAGATTTGTATTTTGTCTGGAAGAACGAAAAAAATGATATATTCAAAGAAATATATTGATAGTATTGTCGAGTTTAAACAATTACTAGAGAACATCTTAGATCTATAACAATATGTTTTAAAAAGTCGAAAAGATAATACAAATAGAAGAATTATACCTTTTGATTATTAAACTAATGAAACAATATAATAGAGGTTTTGATGATAACATAGATTATCATGATTTTAACAATAAAATTGTGATGTTATTAAAAATCGTGATTAGTCCAACTTTATCGCTTTATTCAACATTATCGCGATATTCGCATTATCGCGAAAAAATGAAAAATTATTTTTTTGAGATTACCTTAAAAAAATCTTAACTTTAACAAACTCTTGAGACTTTTACAACACTGTTCCCTTTCATAAATGTCAGAAAGTGTTTGTAAGTGTTGTGGACTGTCTTCAAGTGTTTGAAAGTTTTGAAAGACAGAAAACTTTAAAAAGGGATTGAGTTTGGTTTGTTGTGAAAAAAATTTTATTCTTTTCATTTTTTTTTTAATAAAATATAAAATCTCAACCAAAGTTTATGATCAAACTAATAATTACCCATTCCAACAATACAATTGAATATAGTATAGATGTATTTTCTTCCAAGGGAGTTGTTACCTTCACAATTTTAAATAGCAAAAAAGAATAAAGAATAATTTTCCCTACTTATTACTGATCGGTCAAACAAAAACCTCTAAGCTCTAATTGTGTTTTCTGTCCAATACAAAATGCTCAAAGAAGAAAAAGAACAAGAAGACAAATCTATAAAAAATCTTAATAATTGGTGATCACCTGACAAGGATGTTGTGAAAGCTACTGTAGTCAAAATAAAGCGTGCAAAAAAATTTAATGCGTGTTTCAAAATAAAAAGCGTGTTTTTTTGTTATAGAATACCCCTACAGTAACCAATCAAAGAAACTGGTAATAAACCCTAAAAAAACATGGTATTGGTTTCTTAAAGTTCTATTATTTAAAAAGTAATTTTAAAAATGAAGGATCAAATTGCAAAATTTATCTCAAAAAATAGAGTAAATTTTTGAAGAAAATTTTTAATTATCAAAAAAAAACAAAATAATTCAAAAAAATTGAGGATATTATGGAAAATTTTCAACTATTTGCATTAATAATTTAAATTTTACTGAAAATAACCAGACCTTTACTCTCAAAATGGAATTGAACTTAGGTATACTACATGCCATTAGATTGGGTGTTGCCTTGGTACAAGAAGAAAAAAAATCACGGATAATATTTTAAAACACGGATTATAGTCGTTGTGAACGCATTATTTTGATCACTGTAATGAAAAGTTTACCAACCCCTTTTAGCTTTCTGAGAATATTGAAAATCTTTTAACCCAAGATCACATTCTTTAAAAAACGGAAAAAGGGTTGGTTGTTTTAGAACCTTTTTTATTCAACTCAATTTACAACACAACGATTAAATGAAAAAATATTTATTTCTATTTATTTCTTATTGTTGTTGATCTTAAAGGATCGATAGGTTTGTCAACCAAACAAAACAAAAGCACAATAAAACTCTTGGATCTGATCCCTGATTGGATCAAGAATCTTTTTTGTTGTTTTTTCAAAGAATGACTTTTTTTTACCAAATCTATTTTTTGATCAAAAAAAATTTTTTTGTTTAAATATTTCTCAATTAGCCCAAAAACTATCAACTATTTTATCGCGATTACTTTTTAATCGCGATATTTTGACATTTATCGCGATTTTATAGAATTATCGCGATTTGTTATATTATCGCGATTTTCTGATATTATCTCGATTTGATGGAAATTATCGCGATTTTTGTAACTTTATCGTGACATAATCATGTTATCATCAAAACCTCTATTATTTATTTTCTGAATTTAGGTTCAAAAAACAGAAAAAAAAATTATAAATAAAAATTAACAATAATACTAAAAAAAAAACAGATTCCTTTTTGATCTTTCTATTTGTACATTTAAAAAATTATTCCTCGGCATATCTTTTTCTCTTCTATCAATAGAGTTCTCAAAAACATTTGAATGTATTTTTATATTTGTTCATTTTTGTCAAAATTCAGTGTAAAATCTCATTTAGCTAGAATTGATCATCAAGAAACTTCACATTAGCCCCCCCTTTCTTAGGTTCTTTCATACTTATCAGCTAATTCCCAAAAAAGACTCATTATAAAAACCTTCATCTATTATAAGTTCTTGACAGTGACTAATTGTTAACACTTTTCAAAAATTCTTAACTGAAGACAGTAAAAAAAAAAAAAAGGTTTTATACAATTAAATTTGTAATTATGTTTTTTTCTCATTTTCAAAATCTCTATAAATAGTCGTTTCTCTTTTTTCTTTGAAAGAAGAGGCCAAGATTTTGCAATTTTTTTAAAAATTAAAGTATTTTTCCTCAAATAGAGTAAAAAGGAATGTATGGATTTCAATATTGTTTTTAAACAAAGAAAACGAATTTAATCCTTTTTCAAACATTCTCCAAATTACCACCCTTTTCCTAGTTTTTGACATATTTACTACTCCAAGGTACCAAGTGCTTTGGTTTAATGATCGTAAATTGATACATTTATTAATCTCACTGTTATTAGTAAAAAAAAAACTCCCCAAAAAAAATGTTCCAGTACTATTGAGTGACCCTAGAAAAAAATTTTTTTATGTAAATTTTATTAGTAAAATATTTCTTATTTTAATTAATTAGAATTCAAAATATAAAGATCAAAAAAGTTTCAAACTTTGCCTAATAATACAAGGAATTCTCAAAATCTTACCACAACAACTACAGTACTATCTAAAACCTTTGATTGTTCTCATCTCTTACTTATCTGCGTTTATTCAAAGTTATTTACTTAAAATTTCACAAATAAAAGGTTTGTGTTGAAAAAAAAATATTGCAGGTATATAACAGGTTGCAAAAATCGAAAATCCCTTTTGTAAAAAAAAAAAATATTTTACATTTTTTCATTTTTTTTTGACATGTTTTAGGCAATGCTATTAATAATTTAACAAATTTCTATCAAATTTTATAATACTTTCAAAATTTATAACGACTGTATAACATATATAACATGTCATATATTTTTTTTATTATTTTTAATAGGTATATCAGAGAAAAATTAGAAAATATCTTCATATTTTTATTATTTTATTAAAAGGCTACCTTTAAATATAAATACAAAGAAAAAATATGTGAAAAAAGAAATAAAAAAAATTAAATTTATAAAATTTAATTAATTCATAAGTTAAAAATTTAAATTACAAAAAAAGAAAAAACTCCTTCAAAAAAAGTTTTTATTTGAAATAATATTTTTATGCAATTCAATTTAATTTTGTCTTTCTTGCTGTTGTTGATTTCTTGTTTCTCTACCAAGCAATCTTTGGATTGTTTCGTGTGTATTTAATGTTATCATTAAATCGCGCGCAATTACGCGAATAGGAACATTTGGTAAAATTTGGCGTATCAAATTGGCTTGTGTTTGAATAAAATTAATTGTCTGTGGGGTGTTTGTTAAATTTCTATGTATTCTGTTATTATTATTATTATTATTATTATTGTTATTATTGTTATTATTGTTATTATTATTTCGTTGGTTATTGCGCTGTCTATTCATGTATGCGATATATAATCTTCTAGGTATAGTTTCAATTATTGGTATCGTCCAATGGAACCGACTTGGTATAAAATTTGAAAGTAATGTATTAACCAAACTGTTATTTTGTCTTTGCTCTGGCCGCTGTTGCCGCTGTTGCCGTTGTTGCTGCTGCTGCTGCTGCTGTTGTTGTTGCTGATCTTGATTTGTTATTTTCTTTGCTTTTGCCTTTTTTTTTATTACATGTTTTCTACAAGTGGGACAAGTTGGGTTATATAATATCCAGGTTCTTATACAACTGGTATGAAAGCAATGACCACAATGGAGCATTTTTAAATTATTTGAGAGCTTAACTCTACAAATGGGGCATATATCATTTTCTAATTGTTCTTTTTTTAATTTTGGAACTATTTTCAGAACATTTGCAAGATTTGAAAAACGTTTATTACGAGCCTTCCAGTTAATGTAATTCTTTTTTGCTTGATAACCATGTATAAAAATTTGCAAAAAAAGTAAAAAATGGAAAAAGCAAATTGAAGGTATGAGTATTAATGAAAACAATAGTTGGATATTGCTTAAAGCAAAAGAAACCATTTTTTTGATTAGAGTGATTCTTGTTATTTTGGTTTGTAATAGGCTGACTTGTTCTTCAACTAAAAGATTATTGTTATTATTATCATTGTTATTACCAATACCAATATTATTATTATTGTTGTTGTTGTTGTTGTTGTTGTTTCTTTTATGGCTATTTAATATTAAACGAGAGCATGTTATAATTTGATAGGAATTTATTGACCAAAAAGAAGCCTCCAACATTAAAAAATATTTTTTTAATCTTAGCCAAGGGGGGTTAAAATATGAAGAGGTGACTTGGTTCGAATGGAATATCGACAAAAGGATATAAATAGGGAACAGCGATGCGAAAATCAAAAAGTATTGCAAATATAATAACCTTTTTAAAAGCAGCCGTTTCTCTTTCGTACGCCGATCTTGGTTGCCTCGTTCAGGTGCAACAAAGTTAATCAAAGTCGAAGATCGCTTCGAGATCGAATCAAGCCTTTCAATTGAAAGCGTGCTGAGGATCCGAGAAAAGCCAAAAAAGGAAAACCAATTGACTAAAATAATAAATTCGGTAACCTTTAGTCTTGTGTTGGACGTTCCCCGAAAGAAAAATATTTTGTAAACCAAATAAATGGCAATCCTTGTTTGCAATTTGATCTTTTCAAAAAAATATAGCCTTTTGTAAATTTTTCTTAAAATAAAAAGACCAAAATAGAAATATGTCATCACTAATGTGAAAAAGAAAAAGAGACGGATGCTTTCTTCTCCAAACTGCGAGTTTGTTTGTTTTATAATTATTTTCTCCGTGATTTCAACAGTCATTTTGTTTGTTTTATTTTGTTTTTATTTTGAAAGTTTTTGTTTTTGTTGGCGTTGTTGTGCTTGTTGTTTTTTTTATTTTAAAAGCTTTGGTGCTGTTCTTTCGTTGGTTTCGAAATTGTGGTGTTTCCACAAATTTTTTATTTGGTGTCGTTTTTTTGTGTTGATCGTAAATAAAGAATGTTTTGAGAAGAACACAATATATTTTATTAAGTGTATAAAAAAATTAAGAAGAATCAAAAAGAAAATCTTAAAAAAATGGTTTGTTTCACTCCAAAATTTGATTTATGGAGAAGTCGGAGGTGATTGAATCAAATACAATTTATTAAATTACTGTTTTAGTGAGCTTTTGGGAATCTAGTGAAGTATCTTATTTTTTATTTTGTCTGATGTTTCAAAAACCAATTTCCTTTTTTCAAATTAACTTGTCCAATTTAAATGAAAAAAATCTTTTTCATTGTGTTACCAGAAATTTATTATTTGAGAACACATAACCAAAGGCAACGAAACAAATTCATTTTTCAAATGACAAAATAGTGAGACAGATTTACTGTGGAAAGGGAAACAAACTTTAAGAGAATCAGCTGTTGAGAATCTTCCCAATTATTTTGTCACAATTTTAAGAATTATTTTTTATTTTCTACTAAGAATAGTTTAGTCTTTTGAAGTTTTTTAAGCCAAAGACCTGGCTAAATATAACGGAAATTGCTTTCAATTGAAAATCTGAAAGTTATTCGTTTGTGATGTCATAGCTTTGAAAATTTTATTTTATTCTCAAGTCCAACAATAATTTTTGTAAAATACAAAGAGATCTGAAACCACAGTGTATTTGTAAACCTATCTTATCTTAAGTCTTTGATCTAAGAAATCAACAACTATTTTTATTTTCGAAAAGCAATTTCTTATTTTTGGAAGAATTTCTTCTAATTTGTATTGATTCAAGAAATTTTTTTTTGTTGAAAATTGAATCACTTTTTAATCTGCTCCAAAACACTTTGAAAAAATAGTACTTATTATTGGAGATCATTGAATGGATATTAATTATTTGATATGGTTTTTACATTAAAAATGTTACAGAATTTTCATTTCATATCATTTTCTTTTTTCTTGATTTTACAAAATTATTTTCTTTAAGGATTCACAGTAACCCTATATATAAAACAAAAAGAATAAAAAAGGATCAAACAAATACATAGAGTTAACAAATTACAACCTACTTGTTTGAAAACTCTATTGGTAATTGATACTTTATATAAATATGGTGAAAATTTTTATCCAATTTATCTAAAAAGATCAGTAGAATATTATAGATTATTCATAATATTTTGGTCTAAATATTTCTTTTATAATTAAGTTTATGTTTCTTGAATTAAAAGAATGGTTAGTCAAGGTACCTTGTTGAGGGATAGTAAACATAAAAAAAATCTTCTAGTATACTGGTATTTGAATTCTAAATGGGAAAGATTTTTCACTTCCTTTTCCATATAGTTTTTTTATAAATACAGTTCTCAAAGAAATTGGTTGCAATTTGAGGCTCTAGATCTATATTCTCAAAGAGAAATTGAATATGAAGTGAAAAAAAAGCCTATTTAAAATTTAAATACCAGTATTTAATAGCAAAATCAAAAAAATATTAACACATCTTGAAATTGAAACATGAAGTAAAAATTTCAGTAATAATACCAAACTTACTTTTAATGTTATTTTCCGAAAGGAATTATTGTTTTTCAAAGATTGATCCATTTTTTTCTTTTGGGATAATTTCAAAATCCAGAATAATTTGCAAATTATATACAAAAAATATTTTCGATGAAAGAAGAAAGAAATCTTCTTTTCTCTCGAAAGAAGAAAAATACCCTTTGGAAATAAAACCACTAAGTAATTGAATAACTCATTATAAAAAATCTACTTAATTTCAAAAAAAGTACAATAATTATTTCTAACTTGAAAAAAAAAGAAATTTTTGATTCAAAGAATTTACCAAATTAATTTTTTTTTTTATTTGAACAAAAAAAAATTAGAGAAAAATAACCAAATTATTAAATTGAAAAAATTTCCCAAAAGTCTTTTTTAAAACCTATGATAATTCAATTTATAACCTAAAGAAATACTTTCTAATTTGATTATTTTTAATCAATTGGTATAAACCCATTCTTAATTTTTTCAGTGAGTTGATAATAATCCACAGATAAAACATTTTAATAGATTTATTATTATTTGTCATTTTTTTAAATATTTTCCAACAAATAAGAATAATTCTAATAAAAAAAAAAAAAAGTTAAATATTCCTAAACTCCAAAAAATTCATAAATAAATTTTTTAATCATAAAATATTGAGTAATAAAAATCATCGATCTTGATTAAGGGACTAGTCTATATTAATTTTTTTTTTGTCCAATAACTAAATAAGGAATCCTTATCTTGAAATATGTTTAAAATTGAAAATAGACAGGTTTTTTCAATGTTAGAACTTTTAGTTCTTATTTTTTTAAAATTTTACAATTCTGCCAAAAAAAGTGACTTTTAAAAATTTTTTTTTGAAAAAAGATCTTTATCGGATGAGAATTTTTTGATTAATTTTGGATTTCATTATTTTCTCAAAAATAATATTTATTCTCATTTTTAAAAACGAAAAAATAATTTAAAACTGGTGAATATTTTCTCCTTTACTTCTATTCATCCAACTTTAATGTATAAAGAACTCAATTTGTTTTATCAATAATTACTTTTTTAAAAAATAGTTCTTATTCTTTTCTTTGATTTTTTTTGACTCTGACAAAAACTTTTGGGATGGTAATTTGGGAACACTTAAAAAAACTTCAAATTCAACAAAAACAAAAGAGTGTAAACTCTAAAAGTAGATTCATGAAAAAAAAGAATGGTACAAGAAAAGAAAGAAAATCTTTTATTGAGAGTAAAGCAAATATTGTATATTTTTTTCGAATCAAACTATGTTTTCATGCAAATCCAAAAAAACCCTTTCAGGTTTATTTTTCAAACTATTTTTTGTACGTCTTACACAAACATAACAAGGTTTTGCTTTCTTGTTCAGATTTTTTTTTATTTTTTGTATTTTTGCGAAAAGTTGAAAAAAAGCAACTTTCAAAAAAGTGAAAAAATGCAAAAATTTTTTATTTCTATAAAAACAATAACTAAATTTAATGAATGTCATTTAGCAAGATTCCATTAATATACTAAGAAGTTTTTCACTTTGATTTCAAATCTAAGTAATTGGCAAAAAAATTCTAAATCTCTATTAAATTTACCTAAAAAAAATTTAATATAGACTAGTCCCTTAACAACAATAGAAAATGTAAATTTAAAATATATTATTTAAAATAATAAAATATTAAAAAAAATAATATTATTTTTTAAAAATTATAACATGCATTTTTGTTATTGTAATATTTTGAAGCATTTGCCTGTTCTTGTTCTTTGGATACAAATTAAAAATCCAGAAAATTAAAGAAAAAAAAAAAAAAAAAATTATAAAAAAACGAATAGTATTTTTCTAAAAATAAAAATCAAAACCAAAATAAAAGAAATTTAAGCCCAAATTTTAATTTCTTTATCCCAACTAGCTGTACAAAGAGCGTAACCATCTGGAGAGACACCTAGTGAGGAGACTCTATTATTGTGACCTTCCATAACCATCACTTCTTTTCCTTTGAGCACGTCCCACATATAACAGTTAAAGTTATCATAACTAGCAAATAGGAATCTACCGGATAATGAGAAGTCAATTGAAGTGATTCCACAGAGGATTTCGTCATGTGTGTAATTATTTACTTCTGCGCCTACTCTTATATCAAATAATTTACAAGTAGCATCATCGGATCCAGTTCCAAATGAATTTCCATCAGGGAAGAAGGAAACGGTATTAACATCAGATTGATGTCCTTCAAAAGTGTATTCACAATTACCCGCTCTAATATCCCAAAGCTTTGCAGTACCATCACAAGATGCGCTAATGAATATATTGGAATCACCTGGTTTAAGTGCTAAGCTATTTTCGTTTTTAATGAAAAATAATTAAACACAATATCGGAATATTAGTTATTTTTTCAAGATCATAGAACATTTTTATTCTTTGTCGAATTTTGTTAGTATTGTATAAAAACTATTTAAAATGAGGTTAAAATTTTAAATTTTTTATCAAACAATTATAAATATAACGAAAAGTTATTTCCAAAAAAGAGGGACAAATTTATTTTAAAATATCTTTATTAAATTTAATTCCACTATAACTAAACCATTTTCCATTCAAGGGGGCCCAGTTATAGGGAGTGAATTAAACCCCAATTCAAAATTTTTAACACACCAAAATTCCATTTGTGAAAAAAAAATCTTATTTGACCAATTCAAGAAGATTTACCAAATTAGAACCATTCACTAATTGAAATGTTAACACTTGTTTGTATTTTAAAATACTCACAAAACAATAAATAAATAATTATCAATACAAATAAATCATGGATGTGTTAAAAATTTTGGAGAGAGCAAAACAAAAAATACATTAGTAAATTTGTAAAAATTCTATTAGGAATATTGATCGATCAAAGGTTAGATACTACCAACTAATTTTATCTGAGTTCTTCTATTTGGTACAACTCAACTTTAACCTAATATCAATGGTTGAAAAAAATTTTGATCCAACGAAACAAATTACGTAATTAAAACAATGAAATGATAACAAAAACTAAAAGATGAAAAAATGATTTTTCATATTTTACAAAAATCAAAATTATCTCCAATTTCAATGGAATTGTATTATTGTGATTGTTTGGAACGTTTTAGCTGTGTGAAAAATTTTGAATTTTAGTTTAAATCTGTCTAAAGGGTTTGAATCGATATTAGTAGAAAAAATTTATTTTTGGAATTCTCAAAATTGAAATCACATTTTTGCTTTTTTTTTTTCGATTTTTTTTTTAAATTACTTTTTTGCATATCTAAGTCTTTTTCAAATATTTTTTTTTTGTTTTACAAGATCGATATTCACTAGTTAAAAACCCGTTATTCAATGTTACTGATAAAGTAAAAATGATTTTTAAAAAAATAATATTGATTTATATTGGAATTTTCTTTGATCTTTAATTGAAGATCAAAATTAACATTGTTGTGTTATATAATGGAGTTTATTAAGAATTTGAGTTTTTCAATTTTTAAGAAAATCTATTGATTTTCTAGTTTTATTCCATACTGTTATAAACAATACTTTGATGTTAATTATTCTGCGTATTTCTTATTTGAATCTTCAAAGGTTCAATTATAAATAATAATTGATATTTGAAAAAAATGTTTGGGCTACTTTGACTGAAACAAAGTTTATTTAAATATCCAAAATTGTTATTCATCATTAATCGATTCTACATAGAAATTCAATTTGTTTGTTTGAAAGACATTACTTAATTAAATAAGCCAAATTTCAAAATTAGGTGCAAACTTTTTATTATTAATTTTTTCAATTTTCATTTGTCTTTGAAAAAATAAAATGATGACACTATATTATTATTTATTAATCTATCTTGGTTATTATCTCTAAACACTTTAGTAAAACACATTATTATTCAAAAAAAAAAACACAATTAAACAAATTTTTTTCTGATGAAAAATCTGCCCCTATTTTTGAAATTAAGCTTTAATAAAAATTACTGATCTCAATTTTATATATGTTATTATTTTCTTTTAAAAAAATGTGAAAAAATGAATAAAATGTTGCAATATTTTTTGGATCAGCATTACAGGATATAAAGGATATTTTTTTAGGGTGAGAAAATTCATGGGTGTTTATTTTTTTCTTTTTGATCACAAAAATTTTAAAAGAGTTTTAATCTTGATAAAATTTCTCAGAGAAAGAGAAAAACTTCTAAAAGTATTTTATTGTTTAAAAAATCGTTTGTATCATTATCAAAATTTCCTCTACCTTAACTTAATCAAAAAATTAAATGAAAATATCCTTATGCATTACCCTGATCTACCTAACGAAATTCTAACAATATCTTAAATATCAATTGATTTCAAATTACATTTTTTATATTGAACTATTGTGAAAACAAAACTTAATTATAAGAATCCAACAACTAGAATTTTTGATGATCAAATAATAATAAAATATATATTTTTTAATTCAAGATTTTTGACATCAAAACGGTGCTGTTTTAGGTTCCTTTTAAAATTTTGGTTGATTTTGGAATTTATCAATTTTAATAAATATAAGTTTTATATTTTACTCTAATAAACAATGAAGATTATTTATTCACTTTTTATCTTTCTTGTTTATAAAGACTTTGAAGATATTTCAAAAATTTAAAAATAAACTAAACTATTTTTCAAAAATGCTTACTAACTTTATTGTGGTATTGGAAGTGGTCTTTTTAAGTTTTATCCCATATTTTTATGATCAAAATCATTTTTTCTAATTTCGTAAATTTTTGTTATGATTTTTTTTTTCTTTTTCTTTTTCTTTTTGTTTTTGTTTTTGCAAAAGCTGTGAAAAAAAAAAAAGAGATCTTATAAAATACCAATTAATATTAAGAAAATTGAGACTACGCAAGGTCTTTTAAAATGAATGTAAATATTTAAGAGTAAAAAGTCTTCTTATTAATCCCCTTTTTTTCTTAGAAAGTTCATTAATAAAAAAAAATTAGTAAGCATCATTTCAAAAATTGATACTCGTTTTTTTTTTAGGTTTTTGATTTTATTTTTTATAATTTTTGAAATATCAGGTTTTCATTTGTTTATAATAATTAAAAAGTGAATTATTAATGAGAATTAATACTTATTGGTATTCATTGAATACTAAAGGAGATATTTTTTTTCTCGATTTATTATTTCAGGTGAGTAACAATTTTTGAAATATAGTTTAATTAAAATTGCAATAATATTAAAATTTGAAATTCAAATAATTTCGCTCTTGTGAATAATATAAATTTAACAGTTAAAATAAAGTAAGAAATATAAAAATAAAATAAAACTTGATAAAATAATAAAAAAAAAAGAAAATAATACATACAACATAACATCACCATTATGATCTAAAAATTCTGTAATTTTTGAACCTGAATTAATATCCCAAAGTATACAACTCATATCGCCAGAAGAAGTAAGGATTTGTTGATCATCTAAAAATCTTGTACATGAAATATAGCCTGTGTGTCCATTTAATTCACGGAAAGCTCTTTTAAAACGTTAACAGAAAAAAAATAAATTAATTCATGAAGGAAATAAATAGTGAAGAAATAGGAAATAATAAAAGAGAAATAAAAAATGAGAAATGTTGAAAGGATGAAATGAGAAATAAAAAATGAGAAATGAGAAATGAGAAATGAGAAATGAGAAAGAGAAAATAAGAAATAAGAAATAAGAAATAAGAAATAAAAAACGAGAAAGATATTTTTGTATGATTTATATTTTAATTTTTATTTATATAAGTCGTGGTTTTGTGTTGTTAATTTTCAAAAATAATTTTGTTTAATCAGAATTAGTTTTGGTCATTTCTGTGATTTTGTTAACAGGCGAAATATCGACACTCAATTATAAATAAAGTAATATTTCCCAAAAAAAAAAAAAAGAATAGAAATTAAAATTTGTTAATAATGGAAAAAAAAAAATGAAAATGTTTTTTTTCTTTAATGAGTATTTAGGGTTTTAAAAAGTTGGTTTGTTTACTTTATAATTGGTTATTACAACTTTATTAAATTTTGAATTAAATAGTAAAATTCTATTTCGTTCTTTAAAAATAAATTTATAATAACTTCAAAAATATTATATAATACCAACATCAGTTAACAATATTTTTTTTAATACAAATGATCAAATATTTTTGTAAATAACTCTGAAATAAATTTATTTTTAAGTACTTTTTCAAGCTAAAATTAATATCTGAAGGAAATGAGCGACTTTTTTTTTTTTATAATTTTTCAAACCAAAATTTAGATTGAAGGACAATTGGAGTACTTTTTATTATTTATTTATTAGCTCAATTTTGTGTTTAAAAGAAATATTTAAATTGATGAGTTAGTATTTATCAAAATTTTGATGTTACTTTCTTGATCATTTATGAATTGACAAATAAAATTATCATTTAAACCATTTTCCAGTCAAAGGAGCCCACTTTTAATTGTATGAATTACATGTGTTTAAAGGGTTTGAATTGATATTAGAAGAAAATTTTTAATTTTTGAAGATTTCCAAAATTGAAATCATTTTTTCTACATTTTTGTTTTTTTTTGGCACCGAATTTTCATTTGCAATTTTTTTTTTTATTGCAAGATCGATAGTCACTTGGTAAATATGTGTTATTTTAAGGTTATCGAAACAGTAGAAATGGTTGTAGAAAAATCATATTGATTTCTATATGTAAATTTTATTTGGGTCTTTAATTGAATATCAAAATAAGCCTTTTTGGTTTTCTCAAAGTTATTTCCTAAAAATTTAAGTTTTTCAATTTTTAAGAAAATCTATAGATTGATAAGTTTTACTTTAGACGAATATTAACTATTCTCTGATGTGTATTATTCTACTTATTTCTAAGTTATTTTTTTTTTGAAAGCTATACGATAAAAAAAAAATGACAAAAAATAACCAAAATTTTCTGGGGATATTTATATGGGTTATTTTTAATCATTTTTTTTTCCCTAAAAATCCTCACTACTTTAACAAAAAATAACTCCTGCAATTTGACTCATTGTTTCGAAAATGAGAAAAATATTTTTATTTTTGGAGGTGCAAATGTCACCCTATCAAGAAAAATATATTACTTATTTTCTCAAATTCATTCAAATAACGGCAGTTATTCAGATTTTAACTGTGATTTAACTTTCACATTTCTTACTATTCATGGGGTTTTGAATTTGGGGGTATGAAAAAATATCGAAGAAAATATTACTGTTTTTTTCATTTTCTATGGAATTGCCCATCCCGTGGAAATAATCGAAAAATCTGAAGATCTGAAGCATTTCCAGTTTGTTGTTAACAAAAAAATTATTTTTTACAAAAAATTCACAAAAAAAAAAAAGAAAATAACTTTATTTTTGTTTAAAAATTAAAAAACCTAATAGATTTCTCCCACTTTCAACCGTTGTTCCATTTTTTGTGAATTTTTGTTTCCAATTCATAAATTATTTGTGAAAATCTTGTTACAACAAGACAAAAAAAATAAAATTTTATATTGCAACAAACAAACTGTTAAACCAATACAAGAGGTGGGAGAAATATTTTCATTTAAAAAAAATTCACAAATTAATTATTTTTTATTTAATACTATGAAAAAAATGTTTCCGTTTTTGTGAAAGATTTTTGAAAAAGATATTTCAACATGTATTGTATTCATTATTCAAACAAAAATAAATATTTATTTGCAAGATATGGATTATATCAAGAAAATACCAAAAAAATGATTTTTCATTTTCATTTAGAAAATTTTTGTTTTTCAATTTTTTGTGAAAGAAAAACAAAAATTTGAAAATATTCTCAAAGTTTGTTTCAAAAAACATTAAAAGGCCATTAGATTTAAAAACTATTTAAAATCCATTTCTGATAATTAAAAATATTGTTCAGTTTCTCAATTTTTTTTTATAATATTAAAATAGGTTTCTTACTTTTTTCTTTAAAATTTCTTAATTTTGAAAAATCACAGAAATAACAGAAATCACAGAAATCACAGAAATCAGTAAAAATCAATTCTGACATTTTGTGAAAAAAAATTCAATTTTTTCCTACTTAGATCTCACTGAATAAATATTTGTAAGATTTGACCAACCACCAAAACCCTCTTTTAAACACACCAAACATCAAATTTTCAATTGCCAAAATTAGTTATTAAAATTTAGTTACACTCAAATTTCAGAATTAGATTTTTTTTTTTTTATTTTTTTTTGGGAATACAGAAATGATTTTGTTCTAATCCAAAATTTATATACTTTGGTATTGGAATTTATTTTCTATGATTGAATTTTAGTTTAAAGTTTGTACTTGAAAAATTTGAAGTCAAGTGTATTATAGATTTGAAAAAAATAGATTGTTTAAAAAAAACCTAATTCTTATTTTGAATCTATTAAATTTCAATCATCTATTATCATAAAGTAGGGTATATGAGAGAAAAAGCCACCTTTAGGGGGTTTGGGGGTGTAGGTAATAAAGCACCATTATGTTAGGTGCGTAAATATATATATATATATATATATATATTTCAAAAAGAAATGGAAGTTTTGAGTTGGGTACGTAATAGAATTCAGACAACATTCCTTAATACGATTAATATAATATATGTATGTGTGTGTGTGAGTGTGTGTGTGTTAACAAAATATAAAAAATTTGGATACAATTTAAAATAGTTGAAAGAATAGCAATACTAGATTTTAAATTCAATTTGGGAATAATTTCGATTTTACAAAAATATGAAAATTCATTTTTTGTCTTTTTTGTTTTGTTTTCATTACCTTTTTTCCAGTTACCTAATCTGTTTCGTTAGATCTGGATTTTTTTTTCGATGGTTGATAGAAGCTTAGTGTTGAGTTTGTTAAATTGGAAAATTACATACAATTGGTAGATGGTATTTTGACATTTGATCGATCAACAATTGTTGGTGAAATTTCAACAAATTTACCAATACATTTTTTGTTAAGCTCGTTTCATTATTTTGGACACACTGATTTTTATTTTTGAGTTTTATATTTTTTTCTTTTATTTGGATTAAAATGATTACTTATTAAAACATTAATACTGGGTAACTTAAATGTGGTTTTATATTAGGTTTGGAAAAATACTATAAATTGGGTTTTTTTTGCCTATTTTTGATTTTGGGTATGTCCAAATTTTTGGAATGGGGTTTATAAAGTATTTAGTCCGTAAGTAATTTGTATTTTTGCTTCCTTTTTTTTATTTTGGAAATACTGGCAATGGCAATATAAAAGGAACCAGAATTTCAATCATTTTTCCAAAAAAAAAAGGTCAAAAGATCAAAGCCAAATAAGAGTTATGTGATTGAATTCTGTAAACCAGTTCTATTACTATCCCCGTTTTTAATTGAAACCTTTATAATTTGCCATTTGAGAAAAAAAAAAAAGCATAAACTCAAGAATAAAGAATAACCGTTTGGGAAAAATGCGAAATAGGAAAAAAGTTCAAAAGGTTTTTTAATTGGGAACATTAATAGAATCACAGAAATCACAGAAACCTGAAAATGAAAAGTAAAATCTATGAATAAAAGAAAAAATAAACGATTAAATACAAAAATGGAGGATTAAGTACAAAAACTTTTTTCTAAGACTATCTTTTGGTATGGGTTTTTCTTTGACTGATGAATCATAATTAAAAATTTGTTGAAAAAATTAACTATTTTTGAGATCTTCAAAACCACTCTAAGGATTTTGATAATCAAGGAAGATTTTAATTTTTTTTGTTGATTTGATTAAAAATAATATAATGAATCATTCTTTGAAGTTAATTTATTTCTTCTTTTAATTGATTTTACTTTTTTGTTTTCAGTTTTCTGTGATTTCTGTGATTTCTATTAAGGATTTAATTAAAAATCGTGTTTCACTTTTTTTTCAAACGATTATTCTTTATTCTTGTGATTATGCTTTTTTTTTTTTCTCAAATGGCAAATTATAAAGGTTTCAATTAAAAACGGGGATAGTAATAGAACTGATTTACAGAATTCAATCACATAACTCTTATTTGGCTTTGATCTTTTGACCTTTTTTTTTTGGAAAGTTAAATGAAAATTTTGTTCAATTTATTTTTCAACAAATAGTAATATTTAATTTGTAGAGTATCTTGTTTTAGAACAGCTCCGTATAATCATTACATTTTCAAAGAAAAAATGTGTTTTTATTTGCTAGACAAAATAAACAAAGAAATAACATAATTTAAGAAACTTCAACAAGTTTCATTTCCAAAGAGAGAAGAAAAAAAATGAAAATAATGTTGAAGAAATCAAAATAATTGGAAAATTTGTTTTCCACTTTATTTTTGAAATCTTTTTGGTTTTTTGATGGCAAATCAATGGAAAAACTGACTTGAGCAAGTGACTTAGGATGACAGCCAATATCGAGTGTGAAAAAAAAGTTCTAATTTCGTTTTACATAAATCAAACTTTTTCATTTTCAAATAAAAAAAAGAAAGTGTAGAAAAAGAAAAAATTAAAGATTACGATAAATTTTCATCTTCGGTATCTGTAATATCAAACACAGAACAAACGTTATCAAGACCACCAGACGCAACCATTTTTCCTGAAGGAGCAAAGCCTGTGGTCATTACCCAATTTGATCTTAAAGCAATTGCAAGTAACTAAATTGTCATAAATAAGGGTGGATTTTTGTATGGCCAAATATTCAATTAACGATTGATTGGTTGAATAATTTTTAGAAGAGGAACAATTTTTAAAGAAGAGGAAAACAAGAAAAGGAAAATAAAAAAAAAAAAAAAGAGGAATTTTTTGGTTTGACAAAAAGAAAAAAATCAGAAAAACAAATGATTTTTATTTGTAAAAATGTATCAAAAAGGATAAAAAACGCAAATGTGAAGAAAGCAAAATTAAATACTTTGTTTGTTGATTTTGCATTCCAAACAATAAGACGTCCGTCTTGAGAAGCGGAAACGAGTTTAGCAGAGTCTGTTGCCCAGTGCATCCCATAGATTTTACCAAGGTGACCAGTCAGGTTTCTTCGGATCTTTAAAGGCGAAGAATTGAACGATTGAACATCAGAAGACGTAGTTTTTAAAATTAATGAGTTTCCGCCAGATCTTTTATTTGAAAGTTCTTCTTTCAGAAGCTTGAGTTCATTTTTTTTTTCTTCAATTTGCTGTGAAAGAGACATGTGTGTTTTTGAATATTTAATCAAAAAAAAAAGGTATGAAAAAGAAAGAAAATGAATTTGATTATTGAGTTGGAATTTTACCTTGTCTTTTTTATAACTTGATGAGTGTTGTTTTTAATTTCTTTAAATGTTATTAGAGTGTACTACAATTCTTTTTGAAGTGGGAACAGCAGTATAAAATTCAACTTTTTTTTATTTTTCAAAGTAGGGAAATTTTATCATTTTGACAAATTCTCATTGGAACAACTTTACCGGAAAAAGATTTTTGAGTGTTGTCGGTTTTTGAAACTTTGTAACCAAAATACCATCAAATTCTCTATATGTGAAAAAAACCAAACCAAAATAACCAGTGGAATCTTTAAATTTTCTATTTTTTGATTAAATTTTTGATTGTATTAAATCAGATTTTGAATTGAGTAATTTTTTTCTAATATACCTGTTCAATAATGGACTTCTTAATATTTTAAGTTTTTTGACTAAAATTGTCATTTTTCCAAAAACTATAAAACTTTTCCAATATTCCCAGATGTAAGAGGTTTTGTTAAATCGAATCTAGGGTTTAAAAGCAAAAAAAACAATTTAATAATTGAATCAAAATGTTTGGGGTTGACATAAAATTTAAAAATCAGAAATAATTTTATTAAATCAAAAAACAACCCTAAATCTTTTTATTTGTTTATTTAATTGAATAGTTTGAAGTTAGAAACCCTAGATTCGATTTAACAAAACCTCTTACATCTGGGAATATTGGAAAAGTTTTATAGTTTTTGGAAAAATGACAAATTTAGTCAAAAAACTTTAAAATATTAAGACATCAGTTTTTGTAGATCTGTAATGTTTGAAATTTACCCAATAAAAAACCTAAAATAAATATAAACTATCTTTCATAATAATTGGCCCATTAAAAATCAAATTTTAAATAAAAATATTTTTAATAATTGAAGTTATCTATTATAATATAAAAATTTAGATTTTAATATTCAATACTATACTCAAGAGATATTTATTTTTTGTCTAAAAATAAAAGAAAGAAAAATAAAAAAAACTGTTAAAAAAAATTGGGCCATTTATTTTGAATGAAGCATTACATGAAAAATAGACAATTTAAATAAGTAAAAAACCCCATTTATCGATTCTCCTTCCATTTTAATAACTAAATCTAATCTCTTTTTCATATTTGAAACCAAATTTTGCATTAATTCATCTGTTACTTCTATCCAATTTTTCATTTTCATTTTCCATTTTAACAAAACACTTTTGAAAAAATAAAAAAGAGAAAAAATGATTTATTTGCAAACTTTCAATTGTGAGAGGAAAAACTTCAAAACGATACAAAAGTAATTCATTATTCAAATGTAAGGTGGGCCATTTATTATGAAATTTAGTTTACTAGAAAAAATGTACATTTTAAAGAATCCTTTTCTTTTTTAATATGAAACAAGAAAGATTAACCATTTAAAGATAAATTTGTTGATTTCAAGAATAAATAAAGAATAAATTTCAACTCGAGTATATTTTCAAATATTCCTTTTCTTTATCTCCTTAATTTGGATGTATCCAAACAATTTATAACTTTGGATTTCTCTCATCATTACTATTTATTATTATTATACATAAAATTATTTTACAAATTTGTTTTCAAAATTCTTTTTTTCAATATTTTTATCAAAATAAATAAAAACATACAATACCACTTCATGAATATTAAAGTAAAAGGATTGAATTATTGAAATAAAAAAAACTGTAACAAAAGAATGGCTCCAAAGAAAAAGAAAAATTTATGGAAATTTGAAATTAAGATTCAGAATTATTATATTTTTTCAATTTGTTCATAAAAATAAATAATTAAAAAATTCAGCAAAAACACCCAATAAATCTTTATTTCTGAAGAATAATTTTAAAAATATTGTATTTACTGAACCAAACTAGAATTAGATGAATTAAATGAAAAATAGTATTGTTAAATACATTTTTGAAAATTCTTTCGAAATAAAAAAGTTATTGAATTATCAAAAATTTTACCAACAAAAAGTATTTCCATGAGGAATTAAAAATTATATTCAGATGAAGATGAGGTTATTGTAACAAATTTTAAATAAAGGATCAAGAAATAAATGATTTTTATTTATTTTTTCTTGATCATTTTTTTTCTTTTTTGATTGAGATTTTTTAATTGATATGTAAATATTTCATATTATTATCTATTTCTTCCAAGTCTCGTTTTTATTAAAACTTATAGGATTTCGTTTAAGAAATGATTTTAATAATTCAATTTCTAATAAAATGGTGGTATTCCAGTTCACTAAAATATACCCCCCCACACACACACACCCTAAAGAATTGTAGATTAAAATTATAAATAACGAGAAATATTCTTAATTATTTATTGATTTACATCATCAGAAAAATAAGAACAAATAAAGTAAAATAAATAAAAAAAACCTTGTTATAAATTTTTGACCAACAGAACAACAAAAATCAATGGAAAAATTTGCCAAAATATAACTGGCAAAAAAGAATTGATTAAAATTTTAGCTACTATCAAAGAAATCTATTTGTCTTTTTCTTATTAAAATAAGTTCAATTTATTTTTTTATTTATTTTTGGTGATATATAATACTTTTTTTATATGTACCAAAATGTTTAAATAGTAATTCAAACATATTTTAAAGAATAATTTTTTTTTTTTTTGTAATTTCCCAAAGAAAATATTAACAAATGGTTAGTTTTATTTATAATATGAAGTTTTGAAATAAATACATTACATCAAAATAATACCTAACATTCTTTTCAATATGAATAGCCAGTAAATTGTCGTGTAATCGCTGAATAATTTCTTTTATTTAAGAATTCCACTTGCAAAATTGGAACTATACATTATGTAGAATGACGGTTAATGAATTAAACTTGTTCAAAACACCAATCATTCAATCAAAAAAACAAGAATCTAAACGATCATTTTCTGAATTCATAAAAAACCTCTATAAACCCCTATTTTTTCAAAATTTGTAAATCTAATTTGCTATCAAATAATTAAATGACTATTCAATAGATGAAACCAGACTTAAATGGGCTTTAGGTAGGTTTATTATCGAGTTCATAAAAAATTGGTATATATAAAAAGGAATTGTTTCTAAATAAAGGTATTTACTAAATAATTTAAAAAGAATAACAATTTACAATTCTGTTAGTAGTTATTTTTACATATCAGATATTTTTTTTCAATATTATAAAAGATATTATTAATTTTACTATTTTTTTATATAATTCCGAGATCCAGCTTTTACAATTTATTACAAATTTGAATATTATTAATTTTTTTTTTTTAATTCAAAAGAATTTAGGGTAATCTTGATTTTAATCAATTCTTTTAAATTTTGGAAAGGCGAAAAGTCTTTTAATCAAGTTTTTTTGTTTAGTTCTCAAACTATATCAATTTTCGGAATCAAATAAAAGGTCAAGAAAAGTGCATTTTAGTATTTTTGTAAACCGCATTTCACTCAAAGGCCCAGTAAAAAATGTAAAATTCACCTTTTTTTTTTTTAAAGAATCATACAAATTACAATTGTTTAGAAATAAGAGAAACAATACAATTGAGATTAGAGTTGAGATTCATAATACAAAAACCTGAACAAATCATAAATTTCAAAAAAAAAAAAATAAATGAAAATTTCTAGGCCCCTTTTCTTCGAATGACTCATGCAAAATTTCTCAATTTCTTTAGAAAATAAAAATTGTTGACAATAATATTTTTGAAATGTAAATATATAAAAAAAAAATAAAAGAAATTTCAAATCCTCAATTTTCTCAATGTTAAATTGGAGTTTAAAAAAATTTATTTTGTGGAATTGAGAATCTTTCTCAAATAATAAAAAAAAAAAAACATAAAAAAAATGGGAATCTAAAAATAAACAAAAAACAAATTTTTGAAAATGAGAACAAATGGTCAGATTTAAAAATAGAACATATTTTTAGAAAAATGAAATGAATTAAAATCATAGAATATGTTCAATTTCTTCAAAAAAACCGGTATACTTTGACAGAAAAAGAATTTAAACTGAGAAATTATAAAAAAATTTCTTAAATTGTCTTTTCATTTCTGAAATTAAAATAAAAAAAAAATGGATAAACGCTCAGTCACTCTACTAGATCACTGTTATATGTTACAATTTTACTTGTTTTTAAATTTAAGAAATCTATTTTTTTCTATCAATTTACATTTTATATAGTATTTTTTTAATCCTGCAAGATATATTTTTGATTCAGTTTGATGATTAAACCAAAAATGAGTTGATAAAAATTTGTAAAAAAATTGAAACTGGATATAGAGCAGTGAAAAAAATACCGGACATGAAAAAAATCCCTGACAAGATTTTTAATTGTGAATATTAGTAAAATTATTGTGTAATTTCATTTATTTACAATCAAATTCCTTTTTTTAAGAATCGAACTTTTTCAATTATAACTCCCCCACTTATTAGAATGATGATTGATGAAATCACACTTGTTCAAAACACCATTCAATCAATCAAAAAACAAGAAGAAAAATTATCATTTTCGAAACTCTAGTAAACCTCAATAAAACTCGATTGTTTTTCAAAAAAAGTTGATCAACATTAGGCTATCAAACAATTACTCGAGTATTCTAGAGACACCTTACTTTGATGGACTTTAGGTAGGTTTATTACTAATCTCATAAAAAAATTGGTTATTTATAATAAGGATTTAAATGAAATTATACAAAAATTTTACTAATAATCACAATTAAAAATCTTTTCCAGGATTTTTTTCATGTACGGTATTTTTTTCCCAACTATAATAGTGAATTTGATTATTTCAGATTTTACTAGAGTCTGATTATTCTTCAGGATTGAATTAATAAGTTTGGTAATGCCAAGTAGATAATAATTGACTAATAATTGACAATGAGAGTCAAAAAAAAAGAAAACACAATCACTTTAACATAGGTAATCTTTTAAAAATAAATTTTGAACTACCATATTTGAATAAAATTTTTCCAATAAAAATTCAAAAGGAATAGATGGAATAGAATACATTACTATTCAACACACAACAAAAAAATATTAACAAACCCTGTTCAATAAAGTTAAGTCTTCTACTTTTCATTCTAAGGGTAAAAAGTTAAAATAATAATTCATTTTTGTTTATTTTATACTCGAAAATGAAATTGGATTATCTTTCTCTTTTCCTCATCCTTTCTTTTTCTATTTTTCAATTTACAGAGCAAATTGGTGTTTCAAAATCACCATGGCCAGACAAATATCATTTAGAACTAACGTTTTCAATTCCTGGTTCTTCAATAAATCAGCCTATAACTTGTGATTATGATCTATCTTCAAACAAAGTAATTATTTTTTTTTTTTTTTTTTTTTAATTACAAGACAGCAACATTTTTTCCTTCTTTGTAACTAAAGCGAATTATTTTGTTAAACACAATTCCTTTTTAAACTGGATAAATTTACATTGGTTAGGTCAGGATTGATCAATACCATGGCTTGTCAGTCAATTTATTTAGATATGATCAAGATCCTAAATACTATTATGAAATGGTTGTTGCACAAACACAACAAATTTGTTTTAGGAATCATTCGAATTTATACTCGAACACAATCCCCGTCTTTCTTCCAGATTACTCAGAGTGGAATCAATTAGATCCAGAGGTCCGCCGTGGAGTTAGAGTGAATGCTTACCAATTAATCACCAAAAAACATGATGAAGAGACAATTTATACTTTTTATACAAATGCTGAAAACAACTACCCTGTTCAATACACAGTAAAAGGTGTTTTGGACATTTTTTCACAGCACTTAGATGAATATGTGTTTGTTATTAGTTTTTCTTAATTTTTCTTTTTGTTCTTTTCTTTTTTTTTTTTTTTTTTCTTCTTTCTTTTGTTTTCAAAAGAGTTTGGCTTTCTTGTTCTGCTCTTTATTTTATAAAACGAAAAAAATTGAATTCAATTGTTAATGTAAAACCAGGACAATTTCTTACACAGTCTCTAAAATGAAACAAGATCAATCTTCAGAAAAACATATTCCAAAACAAACAAAAAAAGGTTTTTTATTTACAAAGTTCGAGAATACTCTGATAAGAGTTTGTTCAATTTGAAAACAAGCCTGGTTTTTTAAATTTTATCTTATTTGTGAAATCAAATTAGATGATTGAATACAAGACTGTCTATTAATTGTATAGTTCTAAAAAGGTGACAAAAAGAAGTTTTAATACACTTCTAACAATTGTTTGATTTGATTTAATTTTATCGGCAATTTTTATGTTAATTTTGAAAAATATCTTGTATTTGATTAATATATTGTCACGTAAAAAAATCCCTGGTTTTTACCTTTAACCCATAACTCAAAATTAAACCTAATACTAAAATTTAACTCACGATTAAAATATTGGCTAACTGATGAGATAAAAAAAAAAAACATATCAATAGGTTTGATTACAAAAATAGATAAACAAGAAATAGAGTCTTTTAACTGTTTCTAAAAAAAAGAATTCTGAAGATATTGAAGGATAGAATTGTAATTTTTTGATAAAAAAATGGTTTAAAAAGATGATTTTTTCACGACAAGAATAGCACAAAAAATGAAAATCACTTTTTTTAATTCACAACACTTTTATTTTTTTGAAATTATTCTAAAATTTTGAAAGTTATTAAAAGATCAAAATCCAATAACTTTCAATTTAAAAGTTTTTGCAATTCAAACTTTTAAGAACACTTAATTTAAACACCTTTTGGCTTTTCGATTTTCATAAAATACAGTTTCAGGTAATTGAAAGTTAACAAATATTTTTCTTTTTGGTGACTTTCAAAAAAAATTCAAATTAATAACAAATGTTATCTTTTTCAAAACAATTTTTTTTTTACTCTTTTTGGGATTTAAAAAACTTTCATCAAGTATTCGAAATTTGAAAAAAAATGAAAGAATATCAGAGACTTAAAATCTTGCTGTCTGTCAGGACGAAATCCCCAAAAAGTCTTGAAAGTATTTTTATGGATTGTGCTATTCTTGTCGTATTTAAACTACAAAAAAAAATCATTTTTTGGAAAAGTTCCAAAAATTAAGCAAGTAAGTACATTTTATCATTTTGAAAATTTTTAATTGTATGAAACTTTACTCAAAAATATTTTTTGAGTGTCACCAGATATTTAAACTTTGAAACCAAAACATCACTCACTGCTTTATTTGTGAAAAGAAAACGAACCCAAAGTAATTCAGAGTTGGATCTTTCATTTTTCGATTTTTGGACATTTTTTTTGATTAAATTTTTGTTTTTATTAAATTTGGTTTTGAGATCTAGAAATGTGTTTATAGTGAATGAGTGAAATTAATCAAACATTAAACCAAAAAAATAGACCCAAAAAGGTGTGTATTTGAACCAAAGATCTCTTTTAAAAGACCAAACACAAAAGATCACCTTTGCATATAAATTTGTTGAAATCAAAAAAGAAAAAAAAAAAAATTCATATCCTATTTTCGAAGATTTGTTTTCTTTATTTTCTTAATTTGTATGAACCCAATCAACTTATAAACTTGGATTTATCGCTCCATTACTTTTTAATTATTATTATAAAAAACTTTTTTTTACAAATTTGCTTTCAAAATTCTTTTTTCAAATATTTTTATCAAACAAAACCAAAATAAAGCATAATATTTCAAAAATTAAAATAACGGGGGTTGAATTCTTGGAATCAAAATACAATTACAAAAGATTCAACCCAAAATAAAAGAAAATTTTCAATCAGATTCAGAATTATTTTTAGTTTCTCAATTTAATGGAAAATAAATAATTATCAAATCAAACAAATTCATCCAATAAACCTAGATTTCTGAAGAGGAATTCAAACAAAATAACCAGTATTTTCGAAATCCAAAACTAGAATTGGATATACTAAATCTCAATAGGATTTGGGAATTCATTTTGGAAATTGAAACATTAGAAATAAAAAGGAATTTGTTTAACAAAAATATTACAAACAAAAGTACTTCCATGAAGAATGAAAAATAAAATCAAATAAAGAATAAGTAATTGTATCAAATGTTACATATAAGATCAAGAAATAAATGATTTTTATTTATTTTTTCAAGCTCAATCTTTTCATTGTTTTGAATTCCATTTTATAGTTGGTATAGAAATATATTATACTATGGATATCTCCCACTCTCTTATTTATTAAAATATCAATGTATTTGGTTATATGAAATGATTTGGATAATTCAGTTTCACATAAATGATGGCACTCAAAAATTGATAAAATAACTTACTTCCTTAAGAGAAACTTCAAGTTAAATGATTTTAGATAATGAAAAAATATAAAACTCTTATTTTCAATTTCTCAAATGATCTTTAAGGATTCTCCGAATTTTATTCTCTGTGGGTACTGTAATATAATATCACAAGTAAAATAAAACATTTAATTGATTATATCTTAAAGGAAAGCCAAAATATTCCTATTTTAGGATTTTTGAGGAAAATTCAAAAAAATAGTTTTTGATCAAAAACTTGTATGACTTTTCAAACAAAACAAGGTAAATTTAAAATCGATTTTTTTTACCCCCTTGCAAAACTTTCACTTCGGATTAAATTGATGCATGTTTATCCCCTTACCTTTTATTCGATAATATTTGAATATAAAGTGGAGGGACCGTACTCCAGAGACTTTTGGATTTTTAATTTTTGGTTGGAAATTATTAAAATTTTAAAATTTGGAAATGATCTTGACTCTTTTATATTTTCATCCACAAATTTGGTTTCAAAGATTAAAATGGTTAAAAGAGTTTTTTATTTTTTTTTATTTTTAAATTTTTAAATATTTTAATTTGACAAAAAAATTGTTTTTAATTTTGTAAAACAAGAAACGAGATTTTTAAACTAACTTCAAAAAAGGCTGAAAACCTTTTCCTTTCAAATTTCTTTGGTTTGGAAAAAAAAAAAGAAACCATAAATCATTTGCGAAACTCCATTATCAAATTCAAAAGATCCCTTGATGTGGAAAACAAAAACTTTTTTATTACCAATCTGAAGAGCACAGCCCATTGAAATTTTCGATGGTAAGAGAAAAGGAATTAGAAAGTTTGGTATTTTGAATGGTATCACATCCCAATAATAGTCACTTTCAAAGGCACTCTCATAATCGACTGGAAATACAGAAACCCAAACTACCTTCCTATTGCAAACAAGCTGATCTCTTCGCTTATCACATTTACTAAAATTGAGAGAAGTCACAGCACTAACCCAAACATACAAAATCCCCAAAACAAAGGTGAAAAGGAAACAGAATGGGTTTATTGATACCAAAGATTGCAAAATTGAAAAAGTTCAGAAACCATTTCCCTACACTTTCATTTTGAAACACCAACGAAACAGAAATCTATCCCAAAATAAATAAATAACAAAGAATCTGGATTTAGACCCACTACAATGGGAAGAAAGGTAATGGATTCTTAATTTTGAAGAATCGTTGGAGAGAGCTGTGGTTAAAATGACAAAGATGTTAAAATTTATCAAAAAATGGGTTTACCTTTCTCAATTTTTTTGAAAAAAAATCTTATTTTTTCGAGTTAAAAAGATCTATTTACTCAACCGGATTTTAAGTCAATAAATATGTTTTTACACACCAAACAAGTATTCACAGATCATGAAATTCGGAGAATCCTTAAAGGATTACTGTCTAACACTGGGGAGTCTGAAATTAAAGTATGCTATAATTGAAGGTAAATTATATTTAAAGGTTCCATTCTCAAATATATCTAAAAAGATCCTATTCGTAAAAAACCAAAAAAAAATATATCTTTTCAATTTTATTAAAAATTTTCAAGATAAAAATACTATCTTTAGTATTGAATTGAAAGAAATGTTTTCAACTCTAAATATTTTAAAAAAGGAATTAAATATCAAAAAAAAAATGTTTCTTTTGTTCATTAAAAAAAGATTGAGTGTGTTCTTTAAACATCAATTATTTTTGGATAATCAAAAATATTATTAAAGAAAAAAAAATACATCTTGTATTGATAATAACATACAAAACTTAAATTCTTTTTTTTTTTATTATTTTTTAAAATATATAAATATAGAATTAATTATTATATTTATACCCCGGATAGAGTTGACAAATCGGTTTTCGATCTTCCCAAAATATGTACTGAATCTGATCAATCTTCATATAATCATGTTTTTGGTAGAAATCTAATTAATTTCAAAAAATTATTTCCAAACACAATTAAGGAGGAATCTGAATTTGATAAATTTTTAAAAACATATTCAAAAAATTATGCTGGCGAAGAATATTTCAAAAGGAAACAAATTTTTGAAAGAAACCTTAATAAAATTAATCAACATAATAAGAAAAAATCTACTTATACCCTTGCTGTAAATAAATTTGCTGATTTAACTTTTGAAGAAGTCGAATCAATTTATCTTTTACCAAAGCGTGATGTTCCTATATCAAAACAATCAGCACTGGATTTTAATTCTGAAAAGTTTATGCCAAACGATCAACTTCCTCATCACTTTAATTGGAAGGATTACGGAGCTGTTACTTCTGTTAAAGATCAGGTATTATTGATTTTATTTTTTTTGTTTATTTTTGAAATAAAATTTTTTATGTTTCAAATTTTATTTTTTATTTCTAATTTCTTCTTTCTTATTTTTATCAATAGGGAACTTGTTCCTCATCATGGGCATTTGCAGTTGCTGGAACACTTGAAGGGCAATATTTTCTTGCAACTTCAAATTTGGAATCTGTATCAGCACAAAATATTATTGATTGCTCTTGGAAATCGGAATACCCCTCTTATGGGTGCGATGGTTCTTCTCATGTTTGTTATTTTTTATTTTTATCATTCTTAATATTTATATTTTATTTCTAAAAATTCTGTTTTAATTATTTCTATTGAAAATTTTTTTAAGGATTAAAAAAACATTTTTAGTAATCCCTATTAATAATATTTTGAAAAAACAAAAAACCGGTGAACAAATTAACACAAGCTTGAAGAGCAATTTTTTAAAAAATTTAATTAATCTAGATAGAAAAAATTACATTTACGATTCTAGGGGGGTTCTGAGTAACTTAATTGAAATTTTAAATACAAAAAATAAATGATCATACTTGTACTTAGAATTTCACCTATGCTTTAATTTATTTACATCAAATTTTTTCATTTTGTAAAAATTTTGAAGGTTTTCTTGAAAAATAGAGTTCAGAATATGAATTTTCTTGTTTTTTCAGAAATATTTATTTATTATTATTGTTTGCTTTATCTTTATTAAAATAGAAAAAAAAAAAAATGCCAGAGATTATTTAGGAATTAAGCAAATATTAATTTAGCGTTATAAAAATTATAATTATTATTATTAATATTATTGAAGAAGTCTGATGTGCACCCTAAATGCTTTTTTACTTTGATTTCTAAAAAAAAAAAAATTAAGTGTAAAATCATAGATTTCAGGATTACTCAAGAGGAGAACAACACAGCCAAATTATCTTTATGATGAAAAAAAAAAAATAAGGAAAGAAAAACAAAAACAAAAAATTAAAAAGAAATTTAAAAAGGGTTTATAAGAATCTCTTGGGTAAATATCAAAAAATACTGCTATCTTTAATTAAGAACACCCGAAAATCATATCCATGATACTTTTGGTTAATTTACTAATTTGGTAATTGATCACGAATGTTCATTTGGGAGATCGTTGTTTAAGTTGTTGTAATTTCTTTTTTTTTTTTTTTGATCTCGATTTGCTTTAAACCATTGGTCATTTTTTAATTTTACTTTTTCGTTTTTATTTCAAACTTATTCAGTAATTTATCGTTTCAGTATCTCATTATTAATAAGTAGCAACTTGATATCTTTTATCTTTGTAACTCTTTTTCAAAAATAAAAAGAAGATTCACGTCAAGGGAAAAAATGGAAAAATAAATAAAAATTATAATTTTTTTTCAGGGATCATTAATACACAAAAATAAGCCAAAATATAAAAAAATGTTATTGGTGATATGTTTACTTATTAATATTGTAGATGCCAAGTGTCAAAAAATTATGATCTTCTAAAAAACCTCACAAAAGAAAATTGTTTTAGTGAGATCAATTTTTTTTTTCATTTTTTATGAAAAAGAAAATCTATTAAATTGATTTTATTTCTTACATTATAAAAGTTTTTTTCAACTTGTTTATTACTATTTTTATCACGATTATATCAGAAAGTGTTAGGTTACCAATAATAATTATTAATATAAAGATTTTTTTTACTTTTTTGAGATAATTCTTTTGCTGAAATAAAAAATCGTTTTATTGAACCCTTTGAAAAAGATCAGTATTGTTTTCAGAATTAAAATTTCCTAACAATTTACAAATTTTCTTCAGAAACTTATGTTATTATTTTAATATGAAATTTGGTTTTAGTTTTTTCAAAATAAAATTTTCTTGTAAGACATTTTGGAAATTAGATAATTACATCCTCACAAAATTCAAAATCATTTTTTTTCTTACAAATATAATTTAAGTTGTCATAAGGATTCTTGTGAATAAGGCTAAACGATTTGTTAAAAAAAAATTTTTGAAATAGTTTTTTTCCATATTTTGAAAACGAGAAAATGACTTTTTGAAAATTTAAACAATAAAAAAAAAAATTTTTACAGAATAGATCTTAATTTCATTGGGAAATTTTTATTTAAGTTTCTATCAAATTTAGATTTATTTAATCACCTATGCCTCTCTTAATTTTATTTACTGAGATTAGAATTGAAATATTAATAATTATAAATAATAACCTAAATAAAAAATTTTCTTTCGAAATCAAGACTTTCCAACATAAAACTAATAATAGTGTTTACCATTTTTAAGAATTAACTTAATTGTTAATAAAGAATAATATGTTACTTTTTTTAGTTTTATATTGTGAATATGTGAAATTTGGATTTCAAAATCAAAAAATAGAACACAATAATAAATTTTTTTAGATAAGGTTAATTCACCTAAGGTGTTTCCAAAAAAAATACAATTTTTTTTATATTTCAAATAATATTTTTTTTGGAAGTGATCCTATTTATAAATTGGTAATATAAAATCAAGAAGAAATATTAATACTGAGTTTAATTAGTATCTATTGTTTGTGTTTCAATCTATATTCATTGAAATATTTCGAAAAAATGAAAAAAAAAATAAACACTTTTTTTGGATAAAAACACGTTACGACCAATTTCAATAAAAAATATACAAATAAGGAAAAGATGTAAACGATTTTGTAAACGATAAAATGCTGTTATAAGTTTCTCCTTTTATTCAAAATTTTATCGAGATTAAAATCCTCTTTTGAAATTTTTTAATATCAAAAATATAAAAATAACCACCAATTTTCACGCCTAAAAAATTTCATCTATAAAATCGAGATTCAAAATTTTTATATCATTTTTTAAATTAATGTCTACCATACTAACAAAAAAATTGAATTATTATGAATGATCAATTAATAACAAATAACAATTTTGGATATTTGAATAGTTTTATTAGATTTAAATTTAATAAAGATATTTTAAAATAAATTTTACCTGCTTTTTTGGAAATTTCTTATTTGCTGATATACAAAATTATTGATTTTTAACAAATTCTGATCATATATATAAATATATATAAATGAGCATTCTGAATTAAATAATTTTCAAAATTGGGATTAATCTTTTTACATTTTAGTTAATTTTTTTATTGATAAATCAAAAAAATTCTTCTTTTATTTTTAATACAAATGTATTTTTCTTTTTATTATATAGTGGAATGGATTAAATGCAGTGAAAGAAATGGGTGGATTTATGAACGAAAAGGATTATCCATATTTATCTGTTTCTGGCTACTGTGCATTTGACGAATCACAATCTTTATCAACAATTGATAAAATTGTTAATATTACTTCATCCGATTATGAAGTTGCCCAGTCATTATATGAATATGGTCCAATGTCCATTTCTTTACATGTGATTGAATCGCTTCTCTTTTATTCGTAAGTGCTTCCTTTAATTTTTGTTTTCTTATATTAAATTTAATAATATCTTATTTGGTACCACTTAAATCACAAAAATGGACAGAGGGTTTATTCTCGGATCGATTCGTTTGAAAAAATTTTAGAACTTTAATACGATTTAATGTTAAAAAATAATAGTACCTAACTTAAAACTCCAATGTTTTTCTAAACAATCCATTTACACTTGTGGTGAATCAGTTCAAATTTTTCAAAAAGGTAAAAAAGGTGTACAATAAAAAAGATTAAAATTTTAGAAATTGTTGATTTAAAAAATTTCTATTGGGTTCAGGAATGGAGCCGTTTTAGTATTTTATTATTTGGATTATTGGTGTGTATTTTTTTTTCAATTTGAGAAATGATCAAACAAAAAATGAAAGAAAATTTTAATTTCAAAAATAGGAAAATTTAAATTGAGTTTAAAATTCTTCTAATGACTATGTCTATATTAGACACTCTTTGAATTAGGGTACACAAATTTATTCACTTCAAAATTCTCTCTCTACCAGACTAAGTGTCTAACTCTTATTTCTTAACAATAAATCCGAAAATAGGAAAATTTGGAATTTTAAACCGAATTGTGATATTTTTCTCCAAAGAATTTTTCAGCACCAAATTTTGAGAAAATTCACTTAGCATATTGTTAAATGGTCAATTTTTATATGTTGTTACCCATAACTGTAAAATAAGGGCCAAATGTATTCTATATTGTAAACTCACAAAAATTTCTATACAAATTACTTTTTAAAATTTTTTACAAATCTCATTTTAACCACAAACGATTCTTGTCAAGTTCAACTTAAACAAGTGGTATGGGTTCGATTCTTTCAAAACTCAATTTTTATTTTTATTTTTAGGTGATGAAACCACCCTTAAGAAAAGTTAGGGAATCAAAATAAATTTCCATTCAAATTCTTTTTTTTGAATTATATTATTAATATTTTGTTTAATTTTCATAATACCAAGAACTCAGTTAGTTATAAAACTTCAAAGAAAGTTTATATTTAGAAAGAATTTTTCACAATTCTTCTATAAAAAATCAAAGTGGGTTTTTCATTGGGAGAACATTGCTTTTGTTTTTTATATTATTTAAATTTTCAAGATAAAAAATGAAAAAATTTTTTTGAAGATAAACAAAAAAAAAGTGGTTATCTTGTACTGAAATAAAAAAATAAAAAATGGTCCTAATTTGAATTAATTTTGAAGTCGAAGGGTTTTACTCAACACTGTATTGATATGAAAACAATTTTAACATTCAAATTAAATTTTAATAAATATTTTGAAAGTTAATTACTAATAATTTCAAATTAATATTTTAAACTGAAAAAAATCGACTTATTTTTTAAAGTTACACAGCCTTCTATTCCTTAATTTAGAATATTTTAATCATCTAAAAAATTTTAAAAATCATTTTTTTTTTAAATTAATTTTGATAAATGTGCAAATTGTTATTTATCTTGCTCTTTTTATGATTTTTTTTATCCTCTTTGATAATAAAATTTTTTTCTGAATCAATTTAGTGGTGGATTATATCATGATGTTATGTGTTCTCAGGAAAATGTAAACCATGCAGCTTTATTAATTGGTTATGGTTTTTGGGAAGAAGATCCGACCCAAGCTTATTGGTTAATTAAGTCAAGTTGGGGCGAGGCTTGGGGCGACGAAGGATATTTATACATTGCTAGAGATAATAACTTATGTGGTGTTTGTTCTGAAGTTTCTTATGTAGTGTTAGGTGATATTTCTTCCAACGGCAATTAATAATATTTTTATGAATAATATTAATCATTTTTCTTTTTTAATTTTTTTTTATTATTTTTTTTTGTAATTCAAATATTTAAGAATTTGATCTTACTTTATTTTGAAAATTAACAATGTAGTTAATAAGAATAATCAATTATTTAAAATAATCTTTGATTTTTTTTTTTTTTTATTTTGATATTCTAAAATATGTGTATATCCTATAACCTTTCTTTCTCTTAAAATGTCTCAATGTATGTATATTGGTTTATATATATATATATGTGTGTGTGTGTGTGTGTGTGTGTGTGTGTGTTTGAAATATTATTAAAACAATTTAATAAGAGAAAAATCATATATTAAATATAATTGTTCGTGAAATATGTTCAACTGCTAATATTAAAATAATAATTATATTAAAAGATTATTGGAAAAAGAAAAAAAAATATTAAAATCAATTTTAAAATGAAATTTAACCAATTCAGAACTTAAATAATAGGATTTAGATGACTTTTTTTTTCATTTAATCCAGCTTTTTTTTATATTTTTTTTAAATCAAAAAATATTATTCTCTCTTTCAAATTTTTTTTACCAATTGGATTACTATTGAAAAAAATATTCTAAAATTTTAAATTTTATCAATTGATTTAAGGTTGAATTTTGTACTAGTCAAAAACAAATGACGAAGTTGAAAATTTTTTTATTAAAATTACAAAGGGGAAATTCTTATATAAATGTAAATTAGTTTTTTATAATTATTTAGTGAAAAGTTCATTATTCAATCATAATTTCATTATTTTTGTAAAAATATTTTACTTTTTTTGGTGAATAATTTCTTAATCTAATTTATCTCATTATATTTTTATTATGATAAAAGAAAAATATGATAAAAAGAAAAAAAAACAATATTGGAATTTTTAAAAAATAAAATTTAGAATTATTTTCAAATAATAATTGCATTTTCAACCAAATTATCCAGAGCAGTCTTTTCAAAGATACAAATAATAGGTTTTTTCTTTGTTGTCATTATTGAATGAAATTATTTTATTTTAAACGATAAAAAAAAGTGATGATTTATCATATTTTTAGTAAAAAGGATCAAATCAATAACACTACTAGCTATCATACTATAAGACATTCTGATATCTGAGTGGAAGTTTTTTTAATCATAAAAAGAATGTTTTTAGTGTTGGTTCTTTTGATTGCAACTAAATCTTATTCCAGTCAAATGGGGCCGCTTTTGGGGGGGGGGATTACATGTTTTTAAAGTGTTTAAATCGGGATTAGAAGGAAAAAATTATTTTGGAAATTTTTAAAATTGAAATCATTTTTTCACATTTCTACACATTTTACTTTTTTTTTTTTTCAATTTTTTTTTTGAAAACCAAATTCATTTACAATTTTTTTTTTATTAGAAGATCGATATTCACTTGGTAAAAAGGTGTTTTTCCAATTTTACTGAAATAGTAAAAATGATTGTCGATAAATAATATTGATTTCTATTCGAATCTTCAGTTGATTTTCAATTTGAATTCTAAATGTGAAAAATTTTCACTTCATTTTCATTTCCTTTTTCAAATAGAGACCACAAATACCAACACACTTCGTTTGGAGGCTTGATTTCTCAAAGAAAAGTGTGGAAAATGAAGTGAAAATTTTTTCATATTTATTATTCAAATACCAGTAGAAGTTCAAAATGAACATTCTTGTTTTTTCTTCTCAATTCCTGATAAACTCAGAATTTGGGTTTTTCAATTATGAAGGAAATATATTCATTTTATTAGTTTTACTTCATTTGGTTATCAACTTTTCTTTGATGTTTATTATTCTACTTATTTTTTATTTTTTCTTCAAAGGTTAATTATGAAAAATAATTGATATTTGTGAAAAAAATGTTGGTAACTCTTTCACTGAAACAAAGTTTAAATGCAAATAATAAAAATAAAAATTTAAAAAAACAAAACAAACACCATAATGTTTAAAAAATAAAATTTAATTAGGGCTAATATTTTATTTTTTCAAATAAAAGATCAAAGAAACAATATAAAAAAAAAAAAAAACTTAATAAAATAAGTATTTTTTGAATTTTTAATATTTTTTTTTTAAATGAAAAGATAATTTTTTTTTTTTTTTTTTTGTTTAATATTTAAATATTTAATTTGTTTCTATTTGGAAATAATATATTTCAAAAAATAAATCTAAAATATGTTAGATATAAATCATATTCATAATTTCTGAAGAGTAAAAAGAAAAATTGTTTTTCACATATTAACAAATTTAAAAATTAGCAATAATAAAAAGAATATATTTAAAGTTATATAAATCATTAAAAAATTTTAATCGATATTTTTATATATACATATATATATAGATAACCGAAAAAAATTAATTAATTAATTTAATTTTAACAAGAATTAAAGTAAAAAAAATTAATATTGAGTAAACCTTTCGACCCAGCCATTAGCTGTTTTTCTTAAAAAGTATTTCCTACCTTCATCATAAAGGAAAATTAAAATAGAGAAAGGAATAGCAACTAGCCAATATTGGAATTTTAATGGTTCGGCGCCAAGAACTTGATTTACTCCAGGTAAGTAAATAAAAAGACAAACAAGTACAGTTTCGAAAATTAAACCAGATATTAGTGCCTTGTTATTTTTCAAGCCTTGTTGGAATAAAGATAATCTTCTTGTTTTGGAAATTAATAAATCAGCCCATTGGACAATGACAATCGATACTAAGAATGCACTTTGTGCTGTTCTGAGAGCGAGCATTCTTTCATCATAATCCATTCCAAATAGAATTATATTTTTATCAACAAAGTCGATATTTTTAAAAAATAATTCAGTGGGTCTAATTCCATGGTCCATTAACACAACAAAATAACATGCAAACCCAGCTAAAGCTTGGATCATACCAATCTGGAGATAAGTAAAGGAAATCATCTTTTTCGAGACTAAGCGTTCTGTTTTGGAATTTCTTGGTAATCGTTTCATAATATCTGTTTCTGCGGTTTCATAAGCTAAGGAAATAGCTGGCCAAAGATCTGTTCCTAAATCAATACACAAGATCATTAAAGTGGTTAAAGGTAATGGAAGACCCAAGGTTATAAAAGTTAAAAATGGGGTAATTTCAGGGATGTTTGAAGTTAAAGTATAGGCAATCGATTTTTTTAAATTATCAAAAATTAATCTTCCTTCTTCAACTCCATTTACAATACTGGCAAAATTATCATCTAAAAGAATCATATTTGCTGCTTCTTTAGCGACATCACTTCCACCAATTCCCATAGCAACACCAATATCTGCTTTTTTTAAAGCGGGTGCATCCTAATTATTTTAGAAATTTAAAAAAAAAAAAAAAAAGTTATAATTATATTTATACAGTTATTAGAAAAATATTGGTCTAATAATAAATACCTAAACAAAATAAAAATTGAAATAAAAAAAAAAAAAAATAAAGTGATCTTACATTTGTACCGTCACCTGTAACTGCAGTAACATGACCAGCCCTTTGACAAGCTTCAACAATAATTAATTTTTGTTGAGGAGAAGTTCTAGCAAAAACAATTTCGTCATATTTAATAATTTCGTCAAGGTCTTCAGAGCTCATTTCTTTAAGTTCGGACCCAGTAACAACAATACCTACACCATTTTCAACATTACCACGGGTAAGAATTCCAACGTCCTCGGCAATTGCCCTCGCGGTAATTGCTTGATCCCCTGTGACCATAATGATTTTAATACCAGAACTATGGCAATTTGCGACGGCTTCTCGAACGCCTGGCTTTGGTGGATCAATCATTGAAACAAGGCCAACAAAGGTAAAGCCCTCTTCAACTGGGAAGTTAGGTTTGACAACATTAAAGTTAAAATCGTGTTTGTATTGTTCAGGGTCAAGTTCCATTGTACAAAATCCAAGAACTCTTTCCCCCATGGAACCAAAGCTGTTATTGGCGTCATGGAATTTTTGAATCCAGCTTTCATCAATTTTTTCTCTTTTGCCTTCGATTAAAATATGAGAGCATCTGTCAATAATTCTTTCTGGTGCTCCTTTCATGACAACCTTTAAAGGTCGGTTTTCGTGTTCATAATCTGAATGGATTGATAATTGATATTTATTTTTGGAATTAAATAAGATTTCAGCTACCTTTGGATAGTCAAGTCTATATTCTTTGACTTTCTTGATTGGCTCACAGAATTTCAATAATGCAGATTCTGATGCATCGCCATCTGTTTTTCTTTTCAAAACGGGGACCTCTTGTTGATCAGGTAAGAAAATGGCATTATTACAGAGAGCCATAATATCAAAAAGTGTTTGGAAGGATGGATCAACTTGGTTGAAGCGATGATCAATTCTTGTGTCGGCATTATAAGAGCAGCTGTCATACCACAAATGGGCAACTGTCATCCTGTTTTGGGTCAATGTTCCTGTCTTATCAGAGCAAATGACAGAAGTGGAGCCCAAGGTTTCGACAGATTCCAAATTCTTGACCAACACAAATTTCTTGGACATCCTTTTGGCGGTTAATGTTAAACTTACAGTGACAGTGGACAGCAATCCTTCGGGCACATTTGCTACAATGATACCAATACAAAAAATTAAATTCGTGATCCATGGTGTTTTGATTGAAATACCAAATCCAAAAAAGACGACACCAAGGAAAATGGCGACATATGAAATTAAATGAATAAATTTATTTATTTCAATATGAATTGGGGTTGGGGCTGGCTTTGTAACAATAGTTAAGCTTGCAATATGTCCAATTAGTGTTGCATCACCAGTTCTAATTACAACCTTAAGTTTTTAAAAAGTAATAATTGAAAATTAAAAAAAAAATTGGAAATTAAAAAAAATTAGTTTTAATTAGGGGTCATTGGCTCATTAAAATTGAATCAGAACAAAATTTTGTGATGTATATTTGAGTTTAACAAAGATAATTGTGGTAAATTTTCAAAAAAAAGAAAAAAAGAAAATAAAAGTAAAAAAAAACAAAAAAAGAAATAAGTTTCAAAAAAAAAAAAAAAAAAAAAAAATTAAAGAAAATAAACTCATTTAGAAAGTGGTTTGTAACCCAACAAATTGTGGGAAAAAGATTAAAATTTTTCAAAAAAATTGTCAAAAAAATAAATAAAAAAAAAAATAAAAAAATTAAAAAAAATTAAAAAAAATTAAAAAAAATAAAAAATAAAAAAAAAAAGAAAAGAAGAAAATTAATAAAGAAAGGATTGAAAAAGGGAAATAAAAAAATTTTAAAACTTACACCTTTAGCAACACCTTCATTGGCCAAAGTAGAATAAAAAGCGAGGTTATGTGTTTCGAGAGGATTGTCGCTTGTACATTCAACAGATCTTGCCACAGGCTCGCTTTCCCCTGTCAAGGAAGAATTATCGACTTTGAAATTGTCTGTTTTCAAAATACGGAAATCAGCAGGCACTTTGCTTCCTGCCTTCACGACGATGATGTCACCTGGCACGACGAGTGTGGAGTCAATTTTTTGTTGTTCGCCCTCCCTGATCACAAGCGCAAATTCTGGGACAAGCTTTTTGAACCCCTCCATGATTGCGTCTGACTTTGCCTGTTGGTAGTAGGAGAAGCAGGCTGTGATGAAGACAACGAGAAACAAGACGATACAGAGATACAAGTAATCGATGGCCTCTGTGTCGAGGGCATAGCCAAACCCTGAGAGCAAAGAGCCGGCGAGCAACAAGAGGGCAAACCCGCCTGTGAACTCTTTCAAAAACTTGAAGAACTTTGGTGTCTTCTTTGGTGGCGTAAGCACGTTAGGCCCATTCACTTCTAGCTTCTCGCGGGCAATTTCGTGGGTGAGGCCCCTTTCCTCGTCGGTTTCTAATCGCTTCAGGAGATTTTTCAAATCAAGCTTGTGCTCATCGATTTCTAACTCCTTTTTTAAGTCGTCTTCGGTTCCCTCGTCAACTTTTTTGTTTTTGACCTTCAATTCTCGGAGCCTATTCAACTTTTGTCTCCTTTCTTGGTATTTGGTAGCCAATTCATAACTTTTCGTTCGTTTAATTTCTGGGATATAGTTTGAAGATTGGGAGCCATGCTCGCTTCGATCTAAGTCCATGTTTGGCTCCTTGTTTTCTTCCATAAGGTCATCGTTTTCAAAATCAAAATTGTCATTAAGTGGATCGTTCTCACTCATCGAATCAAGTTCAATTCCTTTTTTTTTGGAGTCTGAGGATGTGTTGTCATCATAAAGACCCTCGTTATCAGATGAACTTTGTTTGTTAGTCATCGAGTTTGGTTTTTAAGACGTGGGTTTTTTTTTTTTTAAAAAATTTGTTTTGAGATTTATTTGTTTGGTATTTGCAAGAAGAAAAGAAAAAAAAATGATCTTGAGAGCTATTCAATATTTTTTAACAAGACTGTTGTTTGTGGTTAAAAACTTGGTAGTTATTAATATTTTATCTTTGGGGTTACTACACTAATATCATAGATCCTTAAAAGAGAAAAAGAATTTTAAATTCTGTAAAATTCTTCAATTATATTTTTTTTATTTCACAAGATTCTCTGTTGTTGTTTGACAGAAATGACAAATTACTCTTGAAAATGAAATTGTTGATGATACAGTTGGGTTGTTTTCTTTTAGTTTCAGGATTAATTTTCATTGAAGGATTTTGAGGATCTTTTTGAATTTGTTCGGAAAAAAGCAAATACAAATATTGTCTCAAACTTAGGAACAATTTTTTTTTCCTTAGAGTAAATTTGAACAATGTTTTTGTCGTTACTGAATGTCAAACATTTTTGTTGATTGAATAATTATTGTTAGATTGTTATTTAATTTTTGACTTTTCTGTTAGTTTCCGTATTCCTTATTCTTTTATAAGATCAAAATTCAAACGAATCAGATTTTGTTGAATATTTTTTTAATACTCACAAATTTCCAAATTACAAGTACCTTACTTTTCGAAATTGAATATAATGGAATTTTTTTTTAAAAATTATTGAACAAGAAATTGTAAGCATATTTTTTGATGGTAGAAAACTTTATGTCTTTCAAAATAATAATTGTACATTTGTAACGCTCAGTGAAAATATGGTTTCAACAATCTAATTCTATTTTACTTGTTTTTATATATTTTTCTGATTTACTTGTTTGGGATGTAAAGGGATAGAATTGCAGAAGAGTTTCTATTTTTCTTCTTCAATTTGAAATCCTTCTTTTGGCTCTGATTCTTATTTCACCCCAAAATACACAACAAAAAAGGTCCAAATAAATAAATAAAGAACACAAATTATAATCTATTTCTTTGAAAACTCTCTATGATAAAGATCTAGGGGTAAAGGAAAACAAAGTGAAGTACTTTTCCCATTTATTAGACAAATAACAGTATAAAAGCACAAATCTAGAATCTCAAAATTTTTATCAATTAACTTCCTGGTTAAGTTTATAATCTTATATTAGTGACGAGAGGGAAAAATTAAAAATGAAAAATTTAAGGCCAATGTTCAAAATGAAATTCAGATCATTATTCCAATGGAAATCCTTTTTTCTTGGTACCCATGTTTGAGATCTTTTATTCACAAAATTATCTAGGGCTTTTTTTTTGATTTTTATTTTTTGTTCGGAATTAAAGCCCATCTTACAGCACCCATAAATATCTATATTAGAATTTATTTATTTAATATTTTTTCTATTGTATCAAGTAATTAGGAATTTACTATATCAAGTAAAAAGTTAAATTCAATAATTTTACTATTATCTAATTCCAATCATCCTTAATTCTCTATTCGTTGAAGTCTACAATAAAACTGAAAAAAAAAAAATTAAACAAAACTTTATTTTTTCACCAAAAAAATTTTTCTTTAATCTTTCAATAAAAGATAATAAAACCTTATCCAAACGAAAAGATACCTTTGGTAATGTACCTGGAGAATTCCTTTATAACCACCCCCCCCTTTTCTTTTTTTTTTCTTTCTTTGTAAATTAACAACAAGCTAAATATCAAAGACAGGTGCAGATTTATCATCAGAAAAAAAATTGTTTAATTGCTGTGTGTTTTCTTTTGAATAATAATGTATTTTACTAAAGTGTTTAGAGATAATAGCCAATATAGATTATTAAATAAAAAATATAGTGTGATCATTTTATTTTTTGAAAGAAAAATGAAAAAAGAAAAAAAAATAATACTAAGTTTGGCCCTAATTTTGAAAATTGGCTTACAGCCAGTTCCACTTTCAATGCACACACTTTCAACGAAATTTAAGACACAATAAAACTTCTAATTAAGGCAAAAAATCTAGATTCTAGTAAAATAATATGTAAAATAAAAAATTCCAAATTTTGTGCCTTGATTTGAGATTTTTTTGCACCTTAAATTTTGTTTAAAAGTTTGTACCTTAAAGCGGCAGTATCAATATAAAAGGAAAAAAGGGCTATAAATAACATTTTTATCAATTTTCCATTTGCAATTTGTCAGTTTTATTTTTATTTTTATTTTTTTTCATAAATGAGAATTTGTAAAAATGAAAAATGAAAATTTTTGCTAGATAAAAATGAAAAAGAAAAGAAGATTTTAAATAAAAAAATAAAGATCAATAAAAATTTGGAATAATTTTAAAGGGAATAAGATAGTGTTAATTTCTCGCAGCCATTTACAAAAAAAAATGTTTTTCTTTAATCTGTTGAAAAAAATCTTGCTTTTTGTTTTTGTTTTTTAGAAAAATATTTTTTTTTGATAAGCAATTGATTGAGATTTTTTTATTGAAAGAACTTGAGTTGATAAATAAATTTGTGTTATTCTATTCAATTTCCAAAAAAAAAAAATGTTCTTTAATTTTTCATTTATAAACTAAAAAAAAAATTTTTTCTTTTCTTTTCTTTTCTCTTCTTTTCTTTTCTTTGCAATTTAACCATTCTATTCTTTTCTATTCTATTCTATTCTTTTCTTTTCTTTTCTTTACTTTTTTTCTTTCTTTTTCTTTTCTTTTCTTATCCAAAAAAATTGAAAAAATGTCAAAGTGTGTTTTATTGTGTTTGAAAATTTTTTTCCATTAGTAGATCTTTCAATTATGAGTGATTTCGATTTTTCTTTCTCTGAATTTTTGACCAACCTAAACTTGTATCATAGAGTATTGTTTTTTCATGTTGGAAAAATAATTAAAAAAAAATGAATTTTTAAAATGGCCAATTTCCGCTTTTATACTCAAACTACTGCTTTAAAAGTGGAACTGAATGTATTATAAACTTGAACTAAAAAATAAATATTCTTGAAAAATTAATTGTTATATCAAAACAATTTTACCACATTTTTTAAATTGAAAAATAAAGTAAAAAATCTGATTATTACAAATCAAAATAAATTAAAAAGCAATTTTAAAAATGGATTATTTCATGTAAAGTTTGAGTTATTTTTTTTTTTTCCTTTTTGAAAAGCCCAAAATCCAATATTTTTTATTATTTTTTTTTGAAAAATTTTTTTATTTAAAGAAGAAAAAAATCTTATTTATTGTGCATAAGATAAATTGGAATATTTTTTAAAAAAGGAAACTATTTTGGTTTTTAAATAAAATTGTAAAATAAATTCTTTCATTTTAAAAAAAATAATTATTTCCTTACTTGAAAAAAATATAATTTCCTATTTTTGGAATAGATTATTTTTTCGATTATGAATTTTAGTTTGTTGAATTATTAATCCAGAGAGAAAACAACGAAACTTATAAATTAAATATGTTCCCAAAATACGTTTTTGAAAACATATAAAATTCTGCTTTAAACATACACAGATACTTTTTAATTTAATTATTTTTAAAATATTATTATTAAAAACACAATCTTAATTATTCCAATAAGTTGGTAATAAAACAAGGATTGAAAATAGAAATATATTTTGTTATTATTCATCAAAATTTTCAATATTTTCAAACAAAAATGAATTCTAATTAATCATTATCACATTGATCAAAAAATGCATCTGTACAGGGATAAAAAAACCCTTTTTAGGAATTTCACAAGAGCACCACGTTCTTGTTTTTCCAACACTTTTTGGCCCCCATATCTTATCTTTGCCTAAAATAACTTTGAAGGACGAATCTTTGATATTTTTGAAAAAAATTTTGAATTCAAATTGATTTTGTATAAATTTTTTCATAATTTATTCCAATTATCCTCAATTTATAGTTTTTTTGATAATAAAATTTTCCTTAACAATTAACTCTATTTTTTGAGATAAATTTTCTAATTTGATCTACTATTTTTAGAATTTCTTTTTAAATAATAGAACTTTAAAAAACTAACATCAAATTTATTCAGTTTATGATAGGTTTCTTTGATTATTTAATTCATAAGTCTTCCAGAAATAGGTTACATGTCTTTTAGTTCATAACACAGTTTAAATAAGACAACACTTTCGATTTTAAAAACAGTAGCAATTACTTATTTCTTTTGTAAATATTTGATTCTCAATCCCCCAAACAAAATCTAGATTTTCCAGACAAATCAATATCCTTCATTAAACACAATTAGAAGAATCAACTAAAGAAATCTTCATAAGACAAATCATTTTTTCAAATTTGAACAAAGATTTAAAAAGCCAAATAATGAACAACCAATTTCAAGACGATCCAAGTTCTGAAGAAGAAATTAAAGAACTTGATGAACAAGACATTGAACTCTTAAAACTGTATGGTTCTGGTCCATACCATAACAAATTAAATACTATTGAGAAGGATGTAAAAAACCTTGTCAAAAAGGTTAATACGCTAAGTGGAATTCGGGAATCTGACACAGGACTTGTACACCCCTCGCAATGGGATCTTATTGGTGATCGAACTTTGTTGAAAAGAGATCAACCCCTTCACGTTGCTCGCTGTATCAAAATTATCAATGACGGATCAGAAGAACCAAAATATATGATAAGCATCAAATCTTATGCAAGATTTGTTGTTGGCTTAGGCCAAAAGGTTTCGCCAACAGACGTCGAGGAAGGAATGAGAATTGGGTTTGTGTTTTATACTTTGGCTTGTTTCCTTTTTAATTTCTTGTAATTTCAGCTCTCTCAAAAAAGATAAAAATTTTTTTTTTTTCTTCAATTTGAATTTTATGTTAACTTAAAAAAACAGATGCGACCAATCTAAATTTTCAATTCAATTACCGTTACCACCAAAAATAGATCCTACAGTTTCAATGATGAGTGTAGAAGAAAAACCAGATGTAACATATTCTGATGTTGGTGGCTGTAAAGAACAGATTGAAAAATTAAGAGAAGTTGTTGAATTGCCTTTATTGCATGTACGCTTCCTCAATTTTGTTTTGTTTTGGTTCCAAATTCTTTTTCTTTTCCTTTAAAAGTTTTTCTTTCTTTTTTTCTTTTCTTTTTTTTTCTGATCCACTTTTGTTAGCCAGAAAGATTTTCAAGACTTGGAATTGATCCACCAAAAGGGGTATTACTCTATGGGCCACCAGGTATTTTTTCATGATTTTTTTCAAACCTTTTTTTGTTTCTTAAAAAACAACCTCTTTTTTTGATAATTTGACACCTTCTTTTCTTTTCTTTTTTTTCATTAATTTATTCGACAATTCATTCAATCAAATAAAATAATATCTTCAAACATTTAAAAGGTACCGGGAAAACATTATTAGCAAGAGCAGTTGCAAATAGAACCTCTGCAACATTTATTAGAGTCATTGGATCTGAACTTGTCCAAAAGTAATAATATTTTTATTCAATTTTTTTTTATCGTTTATTACATTTTGCAATTCATTAAATCCCCCCTTAAATTCCATTTGGGACTTAGTTTTTCTTTGTCCAACAATAATAATTGAAATCTACGCAAATAAATCTGTGATTTTAAAATTTTCAAGTTATAACTTTAAAGTACTACGTTTTCATATGAAAAGAGTGAAATTTTGGATAAAAACGCTCTTGAAAGAGATCAATAAGCTATGGCTTAAATTTACAGACTTTAAATTTCTTTTACAAAAAAATATCCGAAATTTTACGTTTATTTTCAAAAATCAAAAGATTCTTCAAAAATTTGATTTAACAATTTCATAATTTCCTTTTCAAATCTATAAAAACAAAACAATTCCTCAAGTGGTTCTAAATATTTTTTTTAGTTAGTTTTACAATTTTGAAATGTTTTAAAATTTGAATTTGTGCTTGAAAATCCCTTAAAGTCATTTATTTTTTAAAATTTTCAATCATAGATCTTTTTAATAATTTTATTTTTTTTTGTTTGCTATTGATTTTAACTTTCAAAATTAGTAATTTTTAATCCAATTTCTCTAATATGAAAATTCTTTTTAAGAAGTGAAAGTAAAAAAACACAATAACTCAACACCCTCGAGATAGAAACATAGTCCTTAATATCGATTTCACAAAATTTTCAATTATTTTTTTCAGAACAATGAAACAAAATTGAGTTTATGATGTAAACACCATTTCGAAATCATTGGCCCATTAAAAATCAAATTTTGAAAAAAAATATTTTTATAAATTGAAGTTATCTATTATAATAAAAAAATTACTATTTTAATATTCAGTTCTATACACTAGAAATATTTGTTTTTCATCAAAAATAAAATAAAAAAAAGTAAAAAAAATGAAAAAAAAAAATTGGGAAATTTATTATGAAATTTAGTTTATATCCCCTGACCCAAAAAAGCACTAAAAATTTAATACTGGTATTTGAATAATAAATGGGAAAAAATATTTCACTTGATTTTCAACTTATGTTCCCTATTTTTTGTTTAATTAAATATCAAGTGCATAAATTGAAAATTGTGTTCTCTATTTATTTATTCCTTTTTTATATCGATTTGATTTATTTTTGGTAAACTAAGAATCCTAAAAAAAAGAATTTTTTCTAAATTAAAAAACTGAAAGTCAGATAAAATTTTATCCTATTTCTAATCAAAAAATCATTTGTGGAAAGAATTTAAATAATAATAATTGACTTCAATTTTGAACAATTTATCAAATAGAGACTTTCTTCATAAAGAGAATAAAAGAAAATTCACTTATTAATGTAAAATAAACTCAATTTGTTCGTGAATATTACATCAAAATTTGTTTTAGTCATTTTATTTTTAGTCAACATTTTTTATATTCAAAAAAAGACACTCCAAAAATTAATTTTATTAATGTAACGATCGTTATTTATCTATCTAAAATACTTTCCCAAAAATAAAATAAAAGCAAATAAATTAAAAAATAAAAAATTTTGATTAACATTAAAAAAAAATAAAATTATTTGAAATTTGACTTGAGTCAAAAAAGATATCATCTCTGAACACCTCTTAGACTAAATATTTCTTTTTTTTTTTTATTTTTTTTTAATACAAAGATTAATCATGAAAAACAAAACTTTTCCAATTTTTTATCAATAATTTTTGTTCACCAAAGTTCAAAAAAAAATTTTTTTATTTGTCTTTTCGATCCTACTGAGTTTTAGATCTGATTATTTGGTTCAAAAGGTAACGAACCTGAAGTTTCTTTCTAAATGGAGAATTAGTTGGTTAAAAGTTTGGTTTGTTATCAATTTTATCGAATTTTTTATTATGATATATAATCATCTTTAACTACTTTGTTATTCTTCAATACAATTTTAAAAATTTTCCATATTTTATTAATTTTTTAAAAGGTTTTGTTTTGTTTTTAATATGAAGTTCTACATTCCTGAAACAAGGATACTTCCAACTTTGTTAAACCCTACTCCTGGTTATTGTGAAAAATATTGGGGTGTTTGATTTTTACTTTGGAAAACAAAAACAACAATAAATCAATAATTTATTAAGTTGAGTTTCATTTGTTTATCATTTGAAAGAAACAAACTTGAACCCAAAAATTTTAAAAAAAGATATTCAAAAAACGACATAAATCAATTTAAAGTCCAAAAAAAAAAAAGGACGATAAGGTGATTTAAGAGTGTTATCATCCAAACAAAAAGTTTTCAATTAAAAGTTTCCATTTAATTTCTTACAAAAGAGTGTTTGTAAAAAGATGATTTGTAAAAAGATCACGAAAAAAAAACTTTTAAATTCTTGGAATGTATTTAATTAATACCTCATTTTTTTAAATGAAAAAATGTAATTTTTTTTTCGAAAAAGACACTAAATTATTGATCAAACAATCGAAGATTTTTTAAAATTGATCAAATAAAAAAAAAATAGGACAAAAACCTTTTAAAAAAGAAGAATCCCATTGAAAATTCTTTCAATTCACGCTACAAACTTACTTATCAATTTTGGATTTTGAATAATTCAAATTCAAAAAAATAAAAATTAAAATAATTCAAAAAAATTTTTTTATCTTTAATTTTAGAGTATTGTTTAATCATAATAATGTGGAATATGGCGATTTTATGATTTTTTCCCGATAAAGTAGGACTAATCGCGATTTTTTCAATATTATCACGAATTTATTGCTAATATCTTGATAACACATGCTATCGTCAAGGCCTCTATTATGTTAAAAATTTGAATTTTTAATTAATATGTCCTTAAATAAAATTAAGCAATATTTTTTTCTGATTAATATTTTTCGAAATCTAGCATTATAACTTAATTCAATTAACCACTGGGATAATTTTTTTTAGAATAAAAACACTCTCAACTTTTTAATATCGAAAATATTTTTCAGAAATTACTGTGCACTTTTTTTATTTTTTTTTGAAAAAAATGGGGTTAAGAAAATTTTGAAATCAAAGAATAAGCTAATATATTAAATTAGAATATTTTTCCAGAGAGTTTATCTTTTTAGTTTAACTTTTTTTTTAATTTTACCATTTAAAAATAAAAAAAACATTTGAAGACCAAATTAGAACCTTTTGTGAAAATAAAATTCCCATAATTTAGAATTTATTTTAGTAAATGAGTCAAAACAAGATAGTGTATCTAAAAATATACATAATTTCAACTTTGAATTCAATGATTTTGGTAAAAAATGTTTTCAAGTAAAAATTAAATTGAAAATATATTTATTTTTATTTTTTCATTTAGTTTTTTTTAATTTTTTTAACGGAAGTTATTTGAGCAGTTTTCCATTTTCAGTGTTTTTTGGGTCGTAGGGACATATTAAAACATCATTTTACTTAATTTTTTTTTAAATTGAATAACCATAAAAATTATTTAAATATCTCTAAACAAAAAACAATAAAATTAAAAAAACAAAAAAATCATAAAAACAATAATTTTAATCAAAAAGATATGTTGGAGAAGGCGCTAGATTAGTAAGAGAACTGTTTCAAATGGCTAAAAGCAAAAAATCATGTATCATTTTCCTTGATGAGATTGATGCTGTAGGTGGCACCAGGTTTGATGATGGCCAAGGAGGCGATAACGAAGTTCAAAGAACAATGTTGGAACTTGTCAATCAATTGGACGGATTTGACTCTAGGGGAAATGTAAAAGTGATGATGGCAACAAACAGACCAGATACATTAGATCCTGCATTAATGCGACCGGGAAGGGTTGACAGGAAAATTGAATTTGGTCTCCCTGATTTAGAAGGAAGAACTGCAATTTTCGAAATCCATTCAAGAAGAATGAGTTGCGAACAAAACATTCGTTGGGAGCTCCTGGCCAGACTCTGCCCAAATTCCACCGGCGCAGATATTCGAAGTGTTTGTACCGAAGCTGGTATGTTTGCAATTAGAGCAAGAAGAAAAACAGTAACAGAAAAAGATTTTTTAAATGCAGTCAATAAAGTGATTAAAGGATATAAGAAATTTAGTGCAACTCCAAAATATATGGTTTATAATTAATCCAAACACAACAACTCAAATTGTAATTGTGGAAAAAAAAAAAAAAAAAAAACAAGTTAGGAATATTAAATAGAACAAATTCAAAATAAAACATTTATAGAATAAACAATTTTCAATTCCGATCATGATCATTAATTTTCAAATTAAAAAACTTCTCATTTTTTTATTTACATTAACAAAACTTTTTTTTTTTTTTTTATTATTCAAAAAAAAAACTTAAAAAAGAACCTTTTAACATAATTTTTCTTTGATTTTTTTAAAAATAAACTTCTATTCAAAAATAGTGGCATAAAATTTTTTTCATATTTAGTATTAATTTCTTGAAAGAGATTTCTTCTTTTCTACCCCTTAGCACCCCAAATTTGCCGAAATTTCATCAAGTTTAAAAGAAAAGATTAAAAATGATATTCACGTGCTAATATATTTATTTTCTTATTTGTCTATAATCCAGATTTGAATTTTAATAAATAGTCAAAATAGTTCAAAGATAAAGTAGTTATGTTATTGATTTTTTTTAGATATTGGAAAAATAATAATAATAATTCATTTTATTTTTACATTTTTTTTAAATATTTTTATTTTTATTTTTAATTTTTACAAATCAGAAATTTTATTACAATAATAGTTATTTCAAAACTCAATATATTGATTTTTTAATAATAGCCATCAAATAATGTTGTTAATTTTATGATAAAAAATATATTAATGAGAAATTCTCATAAATATATATATTTTTTTAGATAAATTTCTTTAATTAATATTAAATCAAGAGAAAAATTAAATTCATTCTTGTTAATAAAATTGAAAGTTAAATATAAATAATTTACTAAAACTTCAATTTTAATAATTGAAAATACTTTTAAAAAAAAAAAATTAAAAAAATAATTTCATTTTTCATATTGAAATGTAATCAATAAAAAATAAAATATATCAAGTAATCAACCATAATATTTTTACAGTTAGTTCCATTTTTAAAACATAAATTTTCAATTAAATTTAATGTACAATGAAAATCTCAAATTAAGGTACAAAATTCAAATTCCAGTAAAATAATTTGTAATAAAAGATTTGAAAAAATGTAATTGAATTTGACATTTTTTTTGGACCTTAAATTTTGTTGAAAGTTTGTGTCTTAAGGGTAGAAATGACTGTAAAAAAATATAAAAAAACTTATATATATTATACAAAGATAATAAAATAATCTTCTAAACCAAGAATTTTTTTTTTTTGAATTTTATTATTGGTTAAAAATTTGATAAATATATTTACGAAATTTTAATTTTTACAATTTAAATTAATTCAGATCTTGGAAAATAATTTTTGATATATCTCCTCTAATTCACTAATCTTGTTTATATAATTTCTAGATTTTAAAAGTCAAAAATTCAAAAAATAGTAAAAATTTAAAAAAAAATCAATTATTAATCAGACTCGATTATTACTCAAATTGTTTAAATTTGAATAAAATTCTTGTTGAAAAAATTTTCAAATTTTACAATGAATAAAACAATTATTTTTTTTTTTTTTTTAATTTATAATTTTTTTTATTTTTTATCAATTTATAATCAGAAATATAAATTATAAGTGATTGGAATCAATAGATAAAACACATTTTCTATTCAATGTTAAATTATCTTAATAACCGACTGGATTATCTATTGAAGTGTTTTCGTCCCTGTAGGCGTTACAAATGAACCAAAAAATATTCCAGTAAGGAAAGATGTATTTTAATCATTAAAACTTTCAATTATTTGGTATTTAGACAGATTATAAAAAAAAAAATTATTTTTTTTTATTGATATTTTTGACAAGTTACATTTGAAAGGAAAAATAATAAAATCACAAAAACTAAAAAAATTTATCCAATGTTGAATTGTTTTTTGAAATTATTTTTTTATCGTAGGTACATATTCCATTTCAATTAAAAGATTTTCTTGCTAAGAAAATTATTTAGAAATTTTAAATCTTATAATCCTTTGAAAACAAGTCAAATAACATATTTTATTTCAAAGAAAATTAGGATATTTGGGGTTAGTAGGGATAATAACACACACACACACACACACACACACACACACACACACACACACACACACACACACACACACACACACACACACACACACACACACACACACACACACACACACACACACACACACACACACACACACACACACACACACACACAGAATCAAAATAACAACTTTATTCCACTTTGATTGTAAAAAAATAAGTGTGAATGATTATTGGGAGGTCTTTGTTCAATTGTTGTAAATACTTTTCTTGTTGATTGAATTTATTGAACCGATTAAAAATACATGTTCTATTGCTCAACCATTTTTATTTTCAAGTTACCCATTGAATTATGATTGGTTTTACATAATTTAGTAAGTAACCATTCGCTTTTTTTGTTTAGTATTCATCTTACCCAATAAAATGTAAAAACATTAGAGTAAAAATGAAAAAATAATCAAACCAATTTCAATTTTACTGATATTCTATTGTTTTTTTAATATTTTTCTTTGATTCATTCTAACTTCTCAGATACACCGTTACATTGAAGAATTCCTAAAAAATATAATTTTCACTTTGTAAAAAATTATCATTTTATTTATCTTAAACCATGTAAAGCGACAGTCTTAACTATTGAAATTATATAAATTCAAATTTTTTATCGAGTTAGATATCAAATATCTTGCTTTTAAAATAAAACTCTGTTTATTTAATTATTTTTTTAAAAAAACCCATTTCTAATCTATTCACAATTAATTATATGTTAATAAATTTGTTGGGAATCGATTTGGAATATTTAGACAATTAATAAAAAATATGTTATTCTGATTAATTTTAAAATACATTTATTTTTTTTTAATAATTTAGTCAACAACAAAATTCAAAATACAAAAAAAAAATTAAGGATTTTTATTTTTATTTTTATTTTTATTTTTATTTTTATTTTTTTAAATTAAAAACATAAAATAATTCTTATCATAGTCATAATTCAATGCGAGAAAGAAAAAAAAAAAAAGAAAAAAATTAATCTGAATAAATATAATTATTAAGATTTAAAAGGTCTCATTATTGGAAATAAAAAAAAAAAAAATTAAAAAATAAAGAGATTTGGAATTTATAACATTTAAAAGAAGGGGAAAGTGAATTTATAAAAACACTACGTCATCATCGTCATCTTCAAATTGGTCATCATCTTGAATATTTTGGTGATGTCTGTTAGCTAACTGGTCATCGAGTACCAAAGTATTTTGTTCTGTGCCATTAGATAAGAATCTGTTATTTCTTCTTCTTCTATATCTTTTGAAATAATAAATGACTCCGATCAGGAGAATAAATAGTGTTGGAAAGAAAAGGCCAAGAGCAAAAGATGCTAAAGATGTTTGGTCGATATTAAATCTATCAAAAATTGAGGTCTCTGTTGGTGTTGGTGTAGGTGTTGTACAGATAAAATCCTTTGAAAGGTAAAAGGTTTTGTCTTTATAACCTTTTGAAAAGCAACACTGCACATTGGTCATTTCGTCAAAGCATTTTTCATACACGCACGATTGGGGAATATATGAAGAGGTATAATAACATTTTTCACGTTGCAAACACTGCACTAAAATTTGGGAATCCCGAGAGCATTGGTCGTTTAGGATTTGAACACACTTACCAGATGTTGGTAAGGATAAAGGATCTTGCTGATTAAGATCCTTTCCGTTTGGACGAAGAATATTCAAAACATTCTTCAGATCCTTATTTTGATCATTGGGTTTGGAATGATCATTTCCACTCGCTTCTGTTGTTGTGCAATTACAATAATCGGACACTGGGCAGAGCTGATTGTTATCATTACAAGTCGTTGGTCTTTCGCTTCGGCATTTGTTATTGATACAAGACAGGCCTTCTTTACAAAACGAAGAGTCACCACAATTGTCGTCAACGTCCAAAGAGAAAAGTAATTGACATTTACCAAGAAATGGATCGCAAAGTGCTCCGTGTTCGCAAATTCGATAAAAGCTCGTATAATTCTGAGAAGTAAGGTGTTCACATTTTTTATTTATTTTGATCGATTTGGTACATTTCTTTGTTGTTGGGTGACAAAAAGCACCCATTCTCGCATTGGGAAATCAATAAAGGGTCACACTCTTCTTCAAACTTTTCCCCCATTGCATGTTTTGTTACATTTACCAGACCAGCACTCGACATCCGCGGAACAGAGATCTCCATTATCTTTTTTTTCCCCCAACACTTTTTATCCAGACACACTTGCCCAGAACACTCTTCGTCCTTCTCGCATTTCGATCCTGTGTTGTCAAGGGCACATTTGTTTTTGATACAAAACAAATTTGGATAACAGAATTCCATTTTTGTATTATTACATGGCTTTCCTAAACTAGAAAAGGTTTTTGGAACACAAATATCATCAGTTAGCACACTTTAATGGGTTTATTTGTGATTATTTTAATTCATTAATGTTTGTTGATTCAAATAAATTAAAGAACAATTTTGATATTAATAAAAGAATATTTGGTTTTTTTTATTTTTTATTTCTTGGTGGTTGGTTGTATTTTCTTCACTAGAGATTTTCGTTAAAATTACCTATTAATGAAAACAATCTGTAATAAAAATGTGTAAGCTACCAAATATAAAAATAATTTCTTCATTATGAATAGTTCAGAATTGGCCGATTAGATTTGAATAAAATTAATCAAAATATTTTTGAGGAAAAACAAAAAACGACAAGTTGAAGAAAAAACTGAAAAATGAATTTTTGAAATTTCATAGAAATAGGGTCATTAAAAACATTAATAGAGGAATTATGTTGTTATTTAATCACTAGAAAACAATAAAAAATCTTTCTACTGTCAATCGAATAACACAGGAAGAATATGTTCACCATAGTTACAAAATAAAAGCCATATTTCTTTTTGATAGAAGAATAAAACAACAAAGATCAAAGAAACTGACACAAAAACGAAAAAAAGTATAGACTGTATTGATTTCGTAGGATTCTATTTTTTAACAAAGAATTCCAAAAAATGACAGATTAAATTGAGATAATTTTTATCTCAAAAAATAGAAAAAATTTTTGACAATTTTTTTATGAGAAACAAAAAATTTCCAAAAAAATTGAGAAAAATTGAAAAATTTCGAACAAATTCGATTCATAATTTAAAAATTACTGAAAAGATCAAGGATTTTACTCTTCAAAACTGATTTGATTTTGGTATACTATTAGTAATTGATTGGATGTTGCCTTGGAACAAGAAGAAAAAAAAGCACTGATTATATTTTGAAACACCAATTAAAGTTGTTAGGAACACATTATTTTGATTGCTCTAATAAATCTTAAAGAAGTAGTTTGAGTATAAAAGCGGAAATTGGCCATTTTGAAAATTCATTTTTTTTTAATTATTTTTCCAACATGAAAAAACAATACTCTATGATACAAGTTTAGGTTGGTCAAAAATTCAGAGAACGAAAAATGGAAACCACTCATCATTGAAAGATCTACTAATGGAAAAAATTTTTCAAACACAATAAAACACACGTTGACATTTTTTCAAAATTTTTGGATAAGAAAAGAAAAGAAAAGAAAAGAAAAAAAAGTAAAGAAAAGAAAAGAAAAGAATAGAATGGTTAAATTGCAAAGAAAAGAAGAGAAAAGAAGAGAAAAGAAAAAAATTTTTTTTTAGTTTATAAATGAAAAATTAAAGAACATTTTTTTTTTGGAAATTGAATAGAATAACACAAACTTATTTATCAACTCGAGTTCTTTCAATAAAAAAATCTCAATCAATTGCTTATCAAAAAAAAATATTTTTCAAAAAAACAAAAACAAAAAGCAAGATTTATTCAACAGATTAAAGAAAAAAAAATTTTTTTTGGAAATGGCTGCGAGATATCAACACTATCTTATTCCCTTTAAAATTATTCCAAATTTTTATTGATCTTTATTTTTTTATTTAAAATCTTCTTTTCTTTTTCATTTTTATCTAGCAAAAATTTTCTTTTTTCATTTTTACAAATTCTCATTTATGAAAAAAAATAAAAATAAAACTGAAACTGACAAATTGCAAATGGAAAATTGAAAAAAAATGTTCGCAATGGCCATTTTTTCCTTTTATATTGATACTACCGCTTTAAAGCATGATATAAAAAATTTAGTATAGATTGAAATTGAAAAAGAAAGCAAAAATCTAGAAACTACATTACCATAATTGACTTTTAAAATTATTTTCAGAAATGAATTATTGTTTTTTAAAAGTCTGATCCATTTTTCTCATTTTTGAAAAGGTCAAAATACAACACATTTCTAAATTATTTAAAAAAAAAATTATTTTCTTTGAAAGGAGAAAGAAATTTTAATATCTGTAAAGGGATTTTACAAAAATAAAGTTTAAAATAATACCACTAAGTTTTTTAATTGCCCAGTTTTAAAAAATCCACCCATTTTCAAAATATTTATAATAATTATTTTAAACTTGTTAAAAAATTAATTTCCTTATTATAAGAAGAGATTTTGAATTAATTATTTCTTTCTGTTGAACAAAAAGAAATAGCAAAAATATAAAAACCATGAAATTCAAAAATTACCCCAAAATACTTTTTTGAAACCTATGAAATTTGACGATAATCAAAAAGAAATACCGATCTTTTTAATCTCTGATTCATCAAATAGCCCAATCTTAATACTTTCAGTGGGTTATTTGATGAATCAGAATTTAAAAAGATCGATATTTTTTATAATTATCTCTGAAATTTCTAAAGATTTTCCAACAAATAAAATGAATTAAAATAAATAATTCTAATAAAAAAATAGATATTCTCAATAAACTGATTTTCATATTTATCAAAATTAAAATTATTACCAAATTTAATTTAAAGTGTGGCATTGTTAGTCATTCATCTGTCTTGAAAGTGCTAAAAAAATAGTATTCAATAAATTAGATATATCAATTTTAGTATAATTATTATAAATTGATAAAATTTGACCTAAAAAAGTTCCACTTTAATAAAATATTTTTAAAAAATATACAGAAAAATAATACCAGGAATCATTATTAATTGTTAAAAGTAGGAATTAAATGTATAATTTTCTTTTCTTTTTTTTTTTTGAATCAAATTTTTAAAATTATAACTCACCACTTCTTAGAATGATGAGTAATAAAATTAAACTTGTTAATAAAACCATCTTCAATCAAACAAAATCATCAATAATGACATTATTTTCCAAATTCATAGCAAACCTCTATAAAAACTCAATTGTTTTTCAAAAAAAGTTGATCTAAATAGGCTATGAAACGATTACAAAAGTATTCAGTGATAACCTTACTTTAATGGAATTTATGTTAGTTTATTCAATAAGTTAATAAAAAATTTGGTTATTTATAAAAAGAATTTGTTTTAATATTCCTAATATTAACAATTAATGATGATGTTTGTTCTTATTTTCATTCCTTGTTTTTTTTTCATTTTTCTCACAACTTGACTTTATTTTAGTCAAAGGGGTTAGTTTATTTTTACAAATAGATAATACTCACTTCCTTTAATTTGTGAACTTCTCATCATAAATTTTATATTTTTAAATCAGATCATTTTTTCTCATTTTGTAATTTTTTTTTTTTTGAATTTGGTCATTTTTTTTTGTATTGTAATTTTTAAAAAATTTTATTTTTCTTTTTTTTTTTAAAAAAAATTTAAATTTGATGAAAAAAAATTGTTTGAAACTCCAAATTAACATTAAGAAAACACAGACTTTATAACTTATTTTAAAAGCAATTTATTTACGATTAAAAAAATTTTTCTGTCAACAATTTAAAATTTCAAAACAATTGAGAAATTTTGCACAAAGACATTCCAATGAAAGAACCAAAAATTTTTTTAATATTTTGATTTTTTCGAAATTTATTGTTGATTCAGATATTTCGTTTATAATTACCAACTCTCATCCAAAGTTTAAAATATCTCTCATTTCTAAGCAATCGTTTGTTTGTTTATTCTTATGAAAAAAAAATTGAATTTTTCATTTTATGCTGAGGCATCTATGAGTGAAATGGGGCTAATCTATAATTTTTCAAGAAATTAATTAATCAAAGAAAAATCTCTACTTTAAAACAGTATTGTAAAAATTTTCATAGTGATTAATCTCCTATTTATATTTAAAAAGTTATTTATTTGTTTCTCAATTTAACTTTTCATATTTTTGTAATATTTCATATTAAAAATTGTTGTTTCTTTTCTTTTTTTTTATAGCATCATATTATTGAAATTTGTTTGGTGATATTAGAACCATTATCTAATGAAGTGTGCTTTATTCAATCTAATAACTTTTTCAAATCTCAATTCAAAATACTAATCAAAAAAAAAAAAAAATTCTAGATCTTTTTAAAATTTTGAAAATTAAAAAATTTACTCTTTTACATACTTGAAAACAATACAAACATTTCTGTAAAAAATATTAAAAAATTAAATAAAATCAAATGTTTATCTATTTATTAATTTTATATAAAAAAACTATATAAATTCTTTATTTAGATTTTTTTTTGATTAAACTAGAAAATTTTTTTAATTTTTGAAAAACAATTATTAATGAAGCTATAATAAATATGTTTCTTTAATAAAAAAAAAAAGAGGGAGAAGGAAAAATATAGATGTGTAAGAAAAATAAAAAATCAAAATAGATACCTAAAGAGTTAAAAAAAAAAAAAAAAAAAAAAAAACCCAATTATTTCTTTGATTTCTTTTTTGATTTTTTACTCTTTTTTGATTGTTTTTTTCTTTGAGTCTCCATCTGTTGTTTAGCTTGTTGTTTAAGTCTATCTTGAACAGTTTTTCTTCTACTTTTTATAACCCATTCATGTCTTTTCAAAATAAGAAATCCAATAAGATTTCCAATTAAAACGGAGTAACAAATCCATATTAATAAGGTTGCCAATGTATGTCTTGTAAAATAAGGATGAAGGAAATTATGTAGAGTTATTGAATTAAAAATATTTGATTTTGGTTTTGATTTTGGAGCGGGTTCTGAGAGGCTTTTTGGGGTGTAATTAAGTTGGAAAAGAGTTACAATTATCACCAAGATAAAATTTGGTGTTGTAAACTCAATAATTGTCCTATTCAATTTTCTTAAGATATGAGAAACCCTTCTTACTACACGTCTTCTATTGTCATCTGAAGGATTATATAAATAATCTCTTACAATTATTTGTGATCTGTCTAAATGCTTTTGGAGTTGTGGTCTTATTAAAACGAATTTGATCACAACTAATAACCAAACAAAAATACAAATTATGATATAATAATCCTTTTCAGTCATTCTATTAAAAAAAAAAAAAGAAAATTAAATAATATTTAAAATAGAAATATAATAAACAATAAAAATAAGATAATAGGTAAAAAAATAAATAAAAAAAAATATAAAAAAAAATATAAAAAAAAACAATAAAAGAATCAATTCACCAATCCCGACGAGTTTGTTAGATAATATTTATTTTATTTTTTATTTTATGAATATTAAAGATTGATTTAAATTTATTTATACCTTTTTTTGAATTTTTGACTCCAATTTAATTTATTTTTTTTTTTTCAAAATTCATATTTTTCAGCTGTGATTAATATCATATGAAAACCTTCAGAAATTATATTATAACCAGTTTCTAAATAAGACGATATTTTATGAATATCAGTATCAATCAAATATTAGTTTTCTGTTTCTGGTATCATTTTTGTCAACTTTTTTTTTTTCAATACATTACAATTTTTTTTTGTAATTTCTATTTTTTTTTTTAATATAATTTTTATTTATTTAGACTTTTACTATGTTGAAATTTTAATACCCTTTATATATCTTAGCCTTATTGATATTTCAAAACAAATCTTTCCATTACATTTTTTTTGTACAAAATTTTATTATTAAATATTTTTTATTACTATTTGCAGATTGATATTAAAAGAAAAGTCCCAATCATAACCAAAACGAATTCAAAGAATCAGCTTTAGGTAAATATATTTGAGCTAACTTGATTTTAATTTTGCAAAAAATAAATTTAAAATATGTACGTTTTTCCATTTTAGAAACTGTTTTTTTCAATAGTAAAGTTTAAATTGGTTCTCAATAATATCATTTCAATAATAAACTTTAAATTGAATCACATTGACAAATTGTTTTAATGGGCTCTATCTTTGGACGAGGGTTTACCACGTAAAATAAAAGATACCAAATCTCTGTTAGTTTTCCCAAAAGAACTTGAGTGTAAAAAAAAAAAAAAAAAAAAAATGATAAATTCAAAGTAGAAGATTTCCCAGGTCTTAAAAAATAAAATGACAAAATGTGAAAGGTATAGAATTTTTTTTTTTTTTTGATCTCTTTTCAAATGATAAGATTCTACATGTTAAAATCAAAATGAATTGTAGTACAAGTTTTAATTCACTTTTCAGAGAAAATTCAACAAACCCCCTTCATAAATTGACTTGAATCCAGAACACTAAATTGGAAAAGGCAGGAAGATCTACTAAACTTTGGATATTTAAAAATGTTTAGAAGTCAATAAAAAAAAAAATAAAAAATTGAAGTACTTTTCCCAAGTTGGCTTACATTGACAAATCAAAGTTTAAAATAAAAAAAAAATATCCATAAGATTTTTATTATAAAAGCTAAAAAGAATTAGTTATATTTTCATTTCTTTTTGAAAAAACAAATCACAGAAATCACTGAATATCAAATTTTGAGAACTTTTTGATTTTTGTTTTTAAAAAGTCAATTAAGTCACTTTGGTGGTTTACAAATTCTAAATTGGTTTTATAAGGTGTATTCGAAATGATAAACTTTGTAATTATCGCAAAATAGAAGATTATGGGTTTCTGTGATTTCAAATTCAATTGATTTTCTAATAAGATTTTTAATAGAGATAAAATATCCCTTTTTAATACTTTGATAAAATACATTTTTTAGCCAAAAATAATTCTTTAATTCTACAATGAAAATTAATCCAATTATTTATTTTGAGAATATTATGAAGATTTGATTTAAATTCAGAGATAAAAGTCTTGGATCTTTGAAAAAAAAATGATTAACTTTATAAAAAAAAATAAATTTAAAATTCAACCTTTCAGTACATATATTGTTTTTTCCCAAAATATTGAACAAAAAAAAGTCCAAAAAGTTTAAAAATGAATCCTTGAAATAAAAAAAAAAATTGAAATTTTAGTTATTTTGTAGACTACAGAAGTATTAATTATTAAAATCAAAATTTTCACTTTTGAAAAAAAAAAGAATTTAATGATCCAAAATTATTGTTTAATATATGTTTTTTGACAAATCAAATATTGGGAATTCTCAGGTTATTATTATTTTTTCAAAGTATTATTACTTAAACATATTTATTAAATTTTGTGAAAAAAATTAAAATTTAATTTTCAAAATTTCTCTTTAAAATTTAGCAAAAAATGCAAAATAAATCTTAATGCTATACGATTATATGTATTTACGAAATATTTTGGTATAAAATTTGTAAAATAAATTTTGTTCTTTCAAATTTGTCAATAAAACAGAAAAATTATAATTTTTATTCAAATTCAAATCTTTACGGAAATATTTTTTTTTTGTTTATTTGTATTTGACTTTTATAATCATAGAAGATTTCTTCATTTCATTTTGTTTTCTTTTTCATTCTATTAAAGTTTTATATTTAGAATCGGAACTTTTATTTAAAAATAAAATTTATAATCTGAAATTCTATTTAAAATTAGTTTCTAAAAATTAAAATGAGATAAACTCAATAGATTTTATTTTCTAGGATATCACTTTAAGTAAATGGAAAAAAAAAAGAAAAAAAAAAATGAATGGGTAGAAGAATTTTGATAGCATTTAAAGAACCCAAAAAGAATTTTAATTTGATATGTGTTGCCTTAAATTCCTTGAATTCTAATTTATACAATTTTGAATTATATAAATTAAAAACCAAATAAATAATTGTTGTGGCAAATAAATCCCTTTTTTTTAATTTTTAATGTACAGTCTATTTCAATTACCCAAATTTATTTTTTAAAAAAATAATGGAACAAACGCGATCGGTGGAATACAATTTTCAATAATTTATATTGACAAAAAAAATTTAATTGATGGTATCCAACTTTTGATCCATGAATATTTCTTAATAAAATTTCAAAAAAATTCATAATACTTTTTTTGTTGTACCCACGACCAATATGAAAAAATAAAATTGAAAATTTTCAATTAGACAAAAATAATACTTTAATTAAGGTTTCAACATTAGTAATAAAGTCTGTTTATTCAAAATATAATCAACATTTCAGAACTTCAAATTCTTGATGTTATTGTATTTATTGTTGTTATTAGTAGTGCCTTTTTTAAAAGTTCCCCATCGAGAAAAAAGGTATGTTTTTTTAGGGTAAAAAATTACAAATAAACTGAGGGATGGATTTTCATTTAATTCAACTTGGAGAAATTTACTTTGATAGATAAGAACTAATAGTTTTGAAAATATTATACTCTTCTAATAAAACCGAAATAAAGAAAAAAAAATTCCCAATGATAAATTTTATGTTCCCTGGCTTTTCCATAATTCAAAAGAATAGAGAAAAATCTAAGATTTTACTCAATTCTTTTGAATTATGGAAAAGTTAACGACAGTTTTTTTTAATTTTTGAAATTAAAAAAAACCTAACGACGCTTTTCTTGGGGTTTTCTGTTTTATCTGTTAAGTGTTCTAGGTTTTTTTGAGGTTTTCTATTTTATTTCTAAAGTAAAAAAAACCTAACGAAAATCTATTGATTTTCACAAATAAATAGAAAACTCAAAAAAACCCAACGAAAATCTATTGTTGATCCAAATAAACAGAAAATTAAAAAAAAACCGAACGGAAGTGTCCGTAGAGTGCCTAGCTTTTCCATAATTTAAAAGAATTGAGTAAAATCTTTGATTTAACCCCATTCTTTTGAATTCTGGAAAACCTAATGAAAGTGTCCGTAGAGTGCCTAGCTTTTCCAGAATTCAAAAGAATAGAGTAAAATCTTTGATTTTACTCAATTCTTTTAAATTTTGGAAAAGCTAACGGCGGTTTTTTTTACTTTTTGGAAATAAACATAAAATTTCTCAAATTTTCTGTTTATTACAAAAATTAAAAAAAGCCTAACGGAAAATCAAAAAAAAATTAATTTATTCAATTTAAATAAAAAAATAATTCTTTAAATATTCCAAATAATTGATTCCCCAATTTTGTGATACTTATTAAATTTAAAATACGTTCGAAAGATATATAAAATAACCACTTAACTGTGAAAAAAAAGATTTTATCAAATTTTTTATTATTAAATTTGAAAAAAATATTTATAGAACTTTAAAAAATTTGAATTTTTCAACTTAAATTGAAAAATATCTTTAAAAATTAATTTTTTGATCAAAGATCTCTTATTAACCAATAATCTTTATTCTGAGTGAAGTTATTTAAAAGGGTGAAAAATTAGCAAATGCTTAATTTTTTTTAGAAAAAAATTTTTTCAAGATCGTAACTCCAAAATTTGATTCGACAATTTTTTATGATTATCATTTTTATTTATTTTTAGATAAATCTAAATGATGGTAAAATAATTTTTAATAATTCATTAAGCAAGTAGATTGTAATTTAGTATTTCCTGAATATAATAATTCTATTTTTTTTTTTTACCAAAATTAAATTTTTGTATGCGATAATTTTTAAATTGGGGTTTAGTTTTGCTACCTTAAACCTTCCATTTTTAAAAGAAAAAGAAAAAGAAAAAAAAAAAAAAAAAAACATACACTTCAATCTTATTTTTAAATTTATATTGCCAGCTATTTGTATTGGTGTATTCATTATCTTTCAATTCCTCTTCAAATAACACATCGTCTGGATCATAATCAAATGATTGAGAAGTGAGTTCATCAGCATCATTGATTTTCAAATTCGAAATTTTATTAATATTTTTTAAAAACCAAAGGCGTGAGGTATCTGAAAAGAGAAAGATCACAACAATTGGTATCCAGTATTTTAAATAAATGCAAATTTTGAGAAAAATGTTGGTTTTGGAGTTTGAAGTTAATTTTCTTTGGATGTCAGAGAGTTCAAAACAGGAATAAAGCGTGATTGTTGAAATTAATGCCAAAAGTAAATGAAAGGATATTAAAAAAATGATCCAAGTTGTCAGCATTGTTTCTTTGCCCATATTTTCAATGTTATTTGTGTCAAACAAAACAAAAAATGCTTTTTTCAGGTTAATATTAAAAAACCAACCAAATTGAAAGAAAGCTAAAGACAAGAAAAACCCACAAACAAAAATAAAGATAGCCATCTTTTTATTAGTCGTTCTGTCAGCAAGGTTTTGTTGAAAGGCACGTGCGTATGTATAAATAATGTTTACAAAAACAAAAATTAATCCAAAATTGACAACAATCGAACTAATTTTAAATTTGATGTTGACAAGGCTATAGACTGCAGTGGCAATTAAAATGACAGACTCATTAAGTGAAAGGTCTTGTAAATTTTCAAACAAGTTTAATTCAGATAATACTTTGTATGTAATTGTTCCGCTTCGAACGGGTATTTCCTTTTTCCTAAAAGAAAATAATGAAAAAGAATTGAAATAAAAGAAAAAAAAAATAAAAAAAAAAAAATAAAAGCAAATGAAGTTTTGTTAATTTTTTCGTGTTTTTTTATTTCTGTAAGAGAGTGAAATTGAAATTAAGAACAAAGGATGAAAAAAATGTGATTGTGTTGATAGTATTTGTAGATAGTTAAGTTTGGTTCTTTTTAATGAGGGTTTTGTTTGTTTTCTAGACGATCACAAAAGCATTCTTTTTACATTTGAAAAAAATCAACCAATAAAATTTTGATTATAGAAAAGTTAATTCAAATGAAAAATCAATTGCAAAAATGAATGAAAAGAAAGGTTGACTTTAATTTATTCGGTAATTATTTCAAAACACATACAAGCTTTATTTCAAGGGAAATGAAAAGAAAGGAAAAGAAAAGAAAAAAAAACAAAAAAAAGAGGTGCAAGTCAAAAGAGGTGCAAGTCATGAATTCATTTGTTTTGAAAAAGAAAATTTCCATTCTCTTTTCAAAAGGTTGTTAATTAAAAAGAAAAAAAAGCCTTGGATTTTTCATTAAACAACAAACGGTTTTTTCATCATTCAGAAAATTACGTTTTTTTTAAATTACAAGGCCACAAGCAAAACTTGTGTTGACAAGAAACTCACAAACTCCTTTTAACAAATAAAAATTGCAATTTAATTGAATTTGGAAGAATGCAAGAGTCTCAAAATTTTGCTTATGGCTTTTGACAGGAAAGTTTATTCTCATACATTCTAATGTCTGTGAATATTAAAACAAAAAAAACTTCTTATTTCAAGAGGTTTTAAAAATAGTTCAGTGTGTAACTGCTGACTTGTGTCTGTGAACAAAAAGGAAAGTCGGAAAGTAAAAAAGAAAGAAAGATAATTACTTATTTTGGCCTGTTTGTGCATTATCAAAATCTGAGACTCTTGGTGGAAGTAAAAAAGAAAGATTTCGAATATGAAGGATTAATAAAGAGAACTTTGATTGAATCGAGAGAAGTCCAAAGAAAATTGCAAGTAAAGTTAGGATCTGGTGTGTAACCTTGATCTCCATAGGTAGTCTTAAAAAAAAAAAAAGAGAAAAGGTAAAAAGTAAAAAAAAATGAAAAAAGAAAACTCAAAAAAATAATTCCGACAAACTTACCCATTTCATGTACAAAGAAAGATTTCCAAGAACAAACTACATCTAAAAACATTCTTTTTAGTGATTTGTTTTATTTGAATCTTCAGTTGTTGATAAAAAAAAACCAAAACAAAATACAAAAACAAACAAAAATATCAAAAATAAAAAAAGAAAACAAAAAACAGAACACAGAAAACAAAAAAAAAAAAAAAAACGATTTTTATTTATTTGTAAAGCAATTTTTATTAATTATTGGTTATATGTTCAAGTTGACCATTTTTAATATATTGTTCAACATCAACTCTTTTTAAAAAATGAGTTGTACCTTTTTTTAAATTTACTATATCCCTTTCGCCGTTTGTGTAAATATCGCCAATATCTGTTAAAACCCTGACTTCAATAAAAAGATCATTTACTGTTGGAGGGGTGAAGTAGCCATGTAAGTCCAACTCGATGTTCATCATGTATCCTGTCAATAATTGTGAGTAATTTTTAAAAAAGTTTTGCTCATTATTTGAACAGTTTTCGGAGATCTCCGACGGCAAGGTTGATCCGTGTTGCCACCGTAGCCTTTTTAAAGTGTTCATTCTTTCGTTGTGGTAGACACATAAATACCTTTTGTTTCTTCTCATGGCAAAGTGATGGTACAGAAGCGCGCTTGAGATTTGTGGTGACTTTGGATCTTCTTCCTCAATAATTAAATCCAACTCTTTTTTGCTTTTATCAACGGCTTGCTCAACTTTTTCAATCAAATGTGTATTATAATTTGGCAATATGTATGACGTTTCTACTAATTCTTTGACTAACTGAACTCCACTTTTGTCCATTGAAAATTAAAATTATTCGTTTTTTTTTTTCGAAGATAAGAAAAATTGAAAAAATGAAACCAACTACATTTTCCATTTATTTTATTCTTTTAAATCCAAATTGTAAAACTCCTCCCTGTCTTGTTTCTATGATTTTTTTATTTTTTGAATTTGATTTTCAACATAATACACATTGGTTAATAAATAAGGTCGGAAAAATAAGCTGTAAAATATTTTCTTTGAAAAAAAAATTTAACGGATAAAAGATTTAAAACTATTTTCTTCTGAACACCAAGAAATAGATGGGAAGAAAAAATTTGTTGATTAACTTATAGCAAGTTTTTCTGTCTTTTACTAATTTTTGAAGAATCCAAAAGTAAAAAATGTTCATTTTATTTTCTACAGCGATCAAAATAATTTGTGCCCAAAGACAATAATTCCAGTGTTTCCAAATAAAATCTGTGTTTTTTCTTTTCTTCTTGTTCAATGAAATATCCAATTCATTACTCCCTAGGATACCTAAGCTCAAATCAATTTTGAAGGTAAACTTTATTAAATTTGGAGTATATTTTAAATTATTCATATAAATTGTTAAACATTTTCGTAATTTTTGATATTTTAGAAAATTTTATATAAATTTTTTATGATAAATTTTGCTATCAAATAATTAATCACTTTTTATGAGAAAAATTTGATATGATCCTTTCTTTTTTTGATTTTTTTTAAATAATAGATCTTTATTTATTTATTAATTTAGAGAAAGGAGTGATTAAAGAAAAATCATCAAATAAAAAAAAAGATAAGAAGAAAATAACAGAACTTTAAGATACCAATACCATATTGACTGATGTTTTATTGTCAACTTTTTTGATTGGTTCAGGTAAAGGTATTCTATATCAAAAAAAAAAAAAAAACATTTTTATTTTGAAACACGGATGAAATTGTTTGGCCACCATTATTTTAAAAACAGTAGAATTCTGATTTTGTTCTTTAATTTACGATTTTTTTGTGACTTAAATTTCATTGAATGTATGTATCTAAAAAGTGGAATTGACTTTAATAAAAACAATGTTAAAGTTGGCACATCATCAACAACATGTAAAGAAAGTAGTGGAAATGAATTTTCAACATAAGTGAAGAAAAAAAATCCACAAATATTGGAGAAACTTTAAATTACAATAACTTACCTCCGAAGAAGTTGGTTTTGAAAAAGAATTTTCACCAAAGGAATTTTCAAATACGACAAATTGAATATTACAATGAAAATTTTTACAATATCTCGAAGAATTAATCTTTTAAAATAAACTAGTTGGGTTTATATTTCAGAGAAGAAGGGGTTAAATAAAATTCAAAGTTTAACATTATTTATCATTTATCGGAATAGGTAAGATTTTTATCTTTATAAAATACAATATAAATTGAACTTTTGAAAGAAAACCAGGAACCCAATTTATTTTTTTTTTAACAAAGACAGTATAATAAAGTTCATAATTCTGAAAAAAAATTCATTATTGTTATTCAAATAGGATCTTGAGGAACGTGACAATGATAAATAAGAAGTATTTTAATGAATTCATGACTTATCAAGATATTGAAAAAAACATTCAATTATATGATAATATATTACATTGTTGAATTGAATAACACATAAGCACTGTAAGAAACGCCCATGTGGTAAAAATAAAAATAAAAATTCAAGAAGAAAAAAAAGAAGACAAAAAAAATTTGTATCCAATTTTCAGTTTATTCTTAAAAAACTACACTTTAAACATTCATTTTTTCAATTTTTCTATATTTTTTTTTTTTGGAAAAATAAAGTATATAAGATATTTGTTTCGTCAAAAAAAAGAAAAAAAAAACACAATCTAAAAAACACAAACACTATTACCACCATTATCAAAATATTCCAAAATTTATTATTCTGATCAATTTTTTTCTAACATAAATCAAGTTCGAAATCCATTTTTTTTTTAAAAAATATTACAAATTTATTTTCTTTTATTATTGATTATTTTATATTCTGATCTAAAAAATAATTTATGAGTCACAAACCATTTTCAAAATCAAAGATACCATTCTCAATTTTTTTGAAAGTTTTTTTTTTAATCTGAAATTTTTTTTTATGGCTTTTTGGCTGAAGAATTATTTTTTTTGTAAACTTTTAGGATTCCAAAAAATAATCATTTTTAAAAAATAGTATTTTTCATTTTCATTTTTTTATTTATTTTATTTATTTAGTTTTATTTAGAGTTTTAAGGGGATTATTTTTCAGAGACCCTCTTATTTGCGTTTCTGAGTAGTTTTTATTTATATATCTATGTTTGAAAGGTTGTCTTTTAAATCTAAATTAACAAAGAGGAGTTCAATTTTATTTCATAATTTTTTTGAGTTTAATGTAACAATTTTTTGATTTTTTTTATCGAAATTAAGTACAAAAATTTTGGTATATTTCATTTTCAAAGGTACCCAAATTTGACGAAAAACTGAAATTGTACAGTTTTCGTGTGGAATCTTTATTATTTTAATGAACCCTTCCGCCGTTCATATACAGATCAAAACACTTTTTCTGTTTTTTATTTTCTTTGAAAAAATCTTCTTCTTTCCTAAAGTGTTTTCAAACAATTATAATTTTTGAGATGTTTTTCACTTGATAACAAATCCAAGTAAATATAGCAAATCACTGTTTGAGGACAAGTATTTCCTCTTGGTCCCAAAATAATGAAATCTAAATTGTAAAAAAAAAAGAAAAGAATCAAAAAGATTTACTTTTTGATTATTGTTCCTCTTCCCTTAAAATATAAAACTGTTATTTCCCAATTAATAAATGATAATTTTTATTTCAATTTCCAAAATGAATAACAATTATTACTGCTACCATCAAATTAACATAGTAAAAATTTTGTCTTAGAGTTAACTAAGGAATTTTAATTTCTTGTCTAAAAATATCATTTCTAAACGAGATGTCGGAAAGATCTTTGGATTTTTTTACTTCAACTTACAAACTAGAAAAATATTTTGGAATGTTAACTAAAAATTTGTATTTTTTCATTGGAAAATAATAGTAGTTTAATTCTGAGATTTCCCGAGGAGTAAGAATAACAACATTATCTAAAAATACCAATTTCCTTTTCACAAGCTAGTTTCGAAACAAAGAATCAATTTTTTCATTTTTTTCATCTAATTATTATTTAATAGTCATGTCAGACAACTCAGATGAAGAATACTCATGGGTTTCAAAATTTTGTTCATTAAAAGGAAACGAATTCTTTTGTGAAGTTGATAGTGACTATCTTGAATCAAATTTCAATTTTATTAGCCTTAGAAATTATGTTCCTTATTACAAAATTGCACTCAAAACAATTCGAGATGAAGAATGTGAGGAACTAGGTAATTAACTAATCTCGATCCTCATTTTCTTTTTGAATTCTTTTTCTAATTTTCGTTCACGCATTAATCCTTTTATTCTTTCTTTGTTTGTTTGTTTGTTTTTATTAAAAAAAAAAAAAGAATCACTTACCGAGGAACAAGAAGAAACAATTGAATCTTCTGCTGAAATTTTATATGGCCTAATACATGCACGTTATATTTTAACTGACGAAGGAATGAGGAAAATGGCTAAAAAATATCAAAAGGGGATTTTTGGTCGTTGTCCAAATGTTTTTTGTCAAAAACAGCCATGTCTTCCTGTTGGAAGATCTGACTTGCCAAGAAAAGTAAATTCTTTCTTTTTTTTTTTTTCTTTTCTTTTTATCAAAACACTGAGAGGGATCTGGTTGTTTTTTTGTTTCAATTCGTGCTGAGATCTCAAAGCTTTTTAAAAAAAATAAAACTGTTAAAACCAATTTGCAATAATTATAATTTATCACAAAGCTCGTTTAGGAAGATCCAAATTTAGTCTCTAAAAAGAAATATCATTGCTAATTAGTTTTGTGAAGATCTTTCGGTTTTTTCTTCTCATAAATTAGCAAAATAATTGAAACGAAATCGATTAAAAATTTGTGGTTTATTTTTCCTCTATTTGGAAATAATTTGTTATTTTTATAAAGAGAAGAATATTTGAGTGAGTTTCTTCTATTTAAAGTTCTGATCATTAAAGTATGGAAAGTTTTTTTCAACCTCAAAATGTTGTTCTTCAATTTTCAATTTTTTGGTGTTGCTTCGTGTGGTAATAATTTATCTTATCTTGGAAATGTTTCAAACTAAAACAATATTTAAAGAGGTGTGTTGTTATAGTTGCCGTTGGGTGTTAGTTTTGGAGATTATTTTTATTGTTTCTCTTTGAAAATTTCGTTTCTTTGGATTTTTTTATTTGTCAATAATTACTTTTGATTTTTGAAAAAGTTTTTAATTTGACAAATAAATTCAAAAATCAAATTAGAGTTGAACAAAATCCACAAAATGAATTCTACTTTGACGAAATTGACTTTGTATATAAAAAAGAATTATTTCAGATATCTAAGAATACTTATTATTGGATATTTTTTGAGATTAGCGAATGGGATGATTTTTACAATAAAACCCCTTTAATTAATATTTTGAAGAACTGATAGTCCTGGCATTTTTATTCTTATAATTCTAAATAGTATTTGAGGATAACAAAATCAAATATAAAATTTTATCAAAATTTGTTCATTATTAAAGAATTTCCCAAAAAAATCGAGGTCGATCCACTTGAAATCATTTCTCTAAAAAAAAAATAAAAATTTTCATTTATTACTGTTGATTGCAAAATAAAAGGAACATAATTTTCATTCAGCTTTATAAAAAAATCTATCAAACAATTCAAATAAAGCCAGTCATCAAAGTACCCAATTTTAAAAGGGAAATTAATAATTTAAGCTTTCTTTTTGAGAATTAAAAAATTTGAAAGGTTTCACAATTGACATAATCTTTTTTTGAAAAGCGAAATGAAAATTTTGTTACATTTATTTTGCAACAAATAGTAATTGGAAAATCACATCAAAAAGAATTCCATAAAAAAACAAAACAGTATTACAAATTAAAAAACTTTTCAAAAACAAGATTTTTGATATTTTTAGTTTTTTTTCGGTGTTTGTGCTCAATTAGAGACACCTTTCTGTAAACTGGTTTCTTTTGTTGGGAAGAATAAATTTTTTTGAAATTTACATTTGCAATTTTTATTTGAGTAAACTGTTTCAATATTTAATAGATATGTTGTACGCTTTCTCTCAAAGAAATTATATTTAATTAAATTTTACAAGGGGCTTGTTTTTCAAATGAACAAGTGGCAAAATATAAAAACATGTTATTGACAATATTATTTATTTCCAAATTTAGGATCTGCCAGAGACACCAAAAAAATAGGGTCCAACTGAGAACAAACCTAGAAAAGAAACTTTTATCAGTGAGATCAATTTTTTTTTTTCATTTTTTCACGAAAAAGAAAATTATAAAAATTAATTTTATTTCCTTCATTAGAACAAGTTTTTACTTTGTTTATTAGTATTTCCATCACTATTAAAGACATTAACAGTATTTATTGTAAGAAATATTAATTAATAGAGATTGTTTTTTCTTTTTTGAAATAATTCTTTTGGATAAACAAAAAATTGGTTTCTTGGGTAAATTGAAAAATATTAGTATTAATTTATGAATAATAGTTTTAACCATCAAAATTCTCAAATAATGTAAAATTTATACTCAAAAACTGTGTTTTTATTTTAATATGAAATTTGATTTTTTCAAAATAAAATTTTCTGAAAGATATTTCTAAATAAGTCCATTTGATCCTCAAAATTCAAATTCAATTTTTTTTTTTGACAAATTTATTATTTGGATTGTTATAAGGATTCTTCTTGAAAGTAAGACCAAATAGATTTGTTGAAAAAAAAAAGTTCAAAATCGAAAATTTTTTTGCCATTTTTTTCTTTTTTAAATTTTCTTTAGATTGGAAAAAAGAGTTCCAAAGGAAAAAGATCAAGTGGTTACTTGTAAAATACCAAGATACTGAAACACCGACAGTATGTGTAACTTGAAAATAAAAAAAGAAAAACCAAAGACAAAAAATATCAAGTGTCAAAAAAAAAAAAGGAAAAAAGAAATGAAAGCACTTAAACAAGTACCCAAATGAATATCCATGGCCAACTATCAAAAACTTAAATTAACAAAAAGTATCTTGAATGTAATTTTGGGTATTCTTAACCAAACAGTAGCATTGTTTTTTTTTTTCATTTTTAACCATTTTTTTAGAACCAACCGATTTTATTTTTTTTGTTTTTTTAGTTTACTTTTTTTTTCTTTTCTTTTTTCTTTATTTTTTGACAATTTTTATTTTTTCCTTTTCAACTGTAAAGATAATTTGGATGTGTACTTTCCATGAACAATCATGAAATCTATGATTTTACTCTTAAATTTCCTTTTATAAAACTAAGTAAAAGAAAATCTCGAGTGCAATTTAAACTCCTTCGATATCAATAAAAAAAAAAAACATAAATAATTTTATTTTTAGTTCAAAATTAATCATTGTATAAAAAAAAAATTGGAATTTTTGTTATTTTGTATCTTACAGGAATAAAAACTATTAAAATCAAAATTTAAACTTGGAAAAAACAGAAAAAATTCCATGAAATGAATTATTTTTATAAATGTTTTTGTAACGGTACAAATATCAAAAAATCACTATGTTATTATTATAATTTCAAAAGATATTTAGGGAAACAAACCATATTTCAAAAAATTTGGGAGAAAATAATTAAAATTCAATTTCAAAATTCTTTTTAATATTAAAACAAAAAATAAAAAACTAATGGTATTTATGTAAATTAAATTATTGAAACTCATTTATTTAAAAAATTTTGAGAAAAAAAATTAAAATTTAATTCCAAATTCCTCATTAAAATTAAACAAAAAATGAAAAATAAATTCATATGAAATTTAAAAATAATTAATAAATCTTTTCTTCTTCTTTCTATCTTTTGTTTTTTATTATGATTTTCTTTTGTAGGATACTGTAAAATATTATTGCCCTAGATGCCAGGATATATATTTTCCAGATCCAAAATATGCTAATCTTGATGGTGCATATTTCGGCACAACATTTTCAAATTTATTATTGCAATGGAATGAAAATTTAAAACCAGAATCCCCACCAAGAAAATATGTTCCAAAGATATTTGGATTTAGAGTGCATAATACCGTTTCTAGATATCAGGATTTTAAACGAAGTAAAAAATAATAATGCCAAAAGAATTTTTCTTTTTTTTTCTTTCAAGAAAAAAAAACAAATGAAAAACAAAAAAAGTAAATCGAAAAAAAATCAAAAATTTATTTTTGTTTTTCTTTCAAAGGATTGAAAAAATATATCAACTGATGAATAAAGTTATAAATATAATTCGTTAACAAAAATTATTTATTATTAACAATATTTTAATTATAAATTAAGATATCAATTTATAATCTCTTCAAAAATTCATTCATATTTCTAATTGAAAGGATTTCTTTATGAAATTTGTTTCAATTAATAGAATAAATAAAATAGTAAATACGAATATCCTTTTACTTTTATTAATAAATTATTGATTTCTAAAGCAGTAATTGGAGTTTTAAAATTCAAATATCTTGAAGAGATTAGTATTATCATATTTTTTTCTATAATCAAAGTATTTTGAAATTGAAAGTAAATGATCTTAGTGCTCTATGGTTCAAATAGTTTCTGTGACTCTGGAAAAATCTATTATAAATCTTATTGCACAAGAAATTATTGTATTTTTTACGAAGGATCACAATTAAAAATTGTCGGTTTAAGGAAGATTGCTATTAATTCCTTTTCCAAATCTAAAAATAGAAACTCCAAATTATAGTATTCTGAGGATTTAATAATTTGTTCTTAAGAACTTTTAAAAGTAACTATTTTTTTAGATTTTTTTCATTTTTAAATTTAAAGGATTAACTCAATAATCATCTAGAGAAAGTACCAAGACTGATTATTTTAGATTCCTTTTGATGAAATTAGTTGTATTATCAATATATTTACAACATGTGAGAAATAATTTGTCAAAAAAATCTAAACTTTAATTATTGAATTTTTTAAAAAAAACGAATTTTTTAGCAATTTATCTACATTTCGCCACAAATTTAAGAAAGAGATTTTTCAATTTGAAAGTCTTTATATTGATAATCCAATCCTTTAAGTTTGTCTGGAGAAATGCAGATTTTTTTCTAAAATTGTTGGGTTTTTTACGAATATTGGGATTATTTTTAATTGATAGGATCAACTTTTGAACTATTTTACAAATCACAATTTTTAGCTAAATTTTAAACCATATAGCACTAATAATTTGATTTTCAATAATAATACACTTTAATTTTTGACTTCTCCGTGGTAGACACTAACCTTAAAGAAAATAATTTCACGTTTTTGTTATTTTTCCAATTTGATCCTTTTTTTTAGAATTTCTTTTTTAATACAGAACACTATGAAACCATCACCAGATTTACTTTTTTTTTGATCATTTCTTTGATCAGTTAATTTCTCAACCTTCTTCAAAAAGATTCAAGTCTTTTGATTTGTACCACATGTTGGGTAATCCTGAACGGGTTATTTTAACAACAGTAATCCAAAATAAGCATTGTGAACTAAATAAAAAAAAAAAAGGTGCAGGTAAAGAGACGAATGTTTTTTTTGGAACAAAAGTTCGGAAATTATATACACTCAAAAATGAGAAGATTGATTATTTGGGGATTGTGATAAAAAAATTAAGAAAAAAAATTTTGACATGAATGTTTTTGACTCTTTTGTCAAGAAAAAAATGGGACACAGTGAAAAAAATCCCTAATTAACGAAGAATCCGTCCTTTTGAAATTTTTCAATTAAATTTTTCATTTTTTTTCATTATTCTCTAATTTAAAGTAATAATTTTTGTTTTTCTCCTAAATTTTCTTTTTTTTTTTTTGACTTTTTTTAGCTTATTTCTTTTTCTTTATAATCTTTTTTCTTTATTTTTTCTCTACTTTTTAGGCTTAAAATAATATGAGTGTTGTCAAACTTGGTATTAATGGATTTGGAAGAATTGGTAAAATTGTTGCCCGTATCATCTTCTCAAGAGCAGAAAAAACAGGTGTCAAACCAAAACTTGTAGCTATCAATGATCCTTTTATGACTCTTGAATATATGGCATACTTACTTAAATATGATACAACTCATGGAAAATTCAAAGGTACAATTGAAGTTGACAAAGAAAATTCAGTTTTAACTGTTAACGGGGAAGCAGTTCAATGTTATACCAAGTAATTTAAATTTTTTTTTTTTTTTTTGAAGATTTGATAGTTTTTTTTCTCCTTTTTTTTTTTTTTTTTTTATACTAATTATTAATTTGATCTTTTCCTGATCTTTCTCTGTTATCAAAATAAATTTTAAAATAAAATAGAGAACATAATTTAAGAGATCCAACCACCATTCCATGGGGAAAACATGATGTTGATATATGTATGGAATGTACAGGTGTTTTCCGAACAATTGAAAAAGCATCTCTCCATATTAAAGGCGGAGCCAAGAAAGTGATCATTTCTGCACCATCCCCAGACGCGCCAATGTTTGTCAAGAATGTTAACCACACAAGTTACAATGGAGAAAAGGTCATCTCAAATGCAAGTTGTACCACCAATTGTCTTGCTCCACTTTCAAAGGTTCTTCACGACAACTTTGGAATTGTCGAAGGATTAATGTCCACAATCCATGCATGCACAGCCAACCAGCCAATTGTTGACGGAATCACCAAAAAAAGCTTCAGAGACGGAAGAGCTGGGCCATGGAACATCATCCCATCCACCACAGGTGCTGCAAAAGCTGTCGGGAAAGTTATCCCAGAACTTGACGGAAAACTTACAGGTATGGCCTTCCGTGTACCAACAATTGATGTTTCAATCGTCGATCTTACAGTACGTTTAAAAAAACCAGCCACATGGGAAGAAATCACACAAACTCTCAAGAAGGCTTCTGAAAACGAATTCAAAGGAGTGATCAAATATGTTGACGAAGAAGTTGTTTCCTCAGATTTCATTGGTGAGTCTTGCAATTGTATCTTTGACTCAAACGCAGGTATTGCATTAAATGACAACTTTGTCAAGCTCGTTGCTTATTATGATAACGAATGGGGATTCTCTGAAAGATATGTTGATCTTGCCGAATATGTATCTGATAAATAAATGTTGGAAAATTAATTTTAATTTAAAATAGGAATAATATTTTTTCTTTTTTATTTGTATCTGTGCTACATAAAAATGAACTCAATCATTTTTTTTATTTCTTCAAAAAAAAAAAAATCAAAAAAAAAACTTTTATTTTGTTTACTAAAACTCTTGAATGGGTTTGATAGACTATAATACCATAATTTACAGAGAAAAAATTTAGGATGTTTTTTGAAATTCTCAATAAAAAAATTGTTCTTGAATGTTTTTTTTACAAATTTTTTTTAGCTTTTGACATTTTAGTTTTTCTTTATCTTGAAACGACTGTTAAATTCTACTTTGAAAAAACTTTTATATTAATCTCCAAGCTAAATTCATAAGATCCAAATCCCATTTCTATAATTTTTTATTTTTAATTAATTTGTGAAAAACATTAAACTTTGTTTCAGTCAAAGTTGCCAACATTTTTTTCAAATCTGAATTGTTTTTTATAATTAACCTTTGTAGAACACATATCAGAAATAAACAAAATAAAACATATCAGAGGAAAGTTCATGAACTTTCTGAAATACAAGTAAAAAATCAATATATTTTCGTAAAAAATGAAAAACTCAAAAAGCTAGGTCAGATATTGAGAAAAAATAGCAAGGTTTCTTTTTGATCTTCAATTGAAGATCAAATAAAATTCCCATAGAAATAATTATGATTTCTTAACAATCATTTTTACTTTATCAATAACCATTAGAATAATACATTTTTACCAAGTGACTATTAGTCTTGCAATAAAAAAAAATTTTGCAACTGAATTATATCCCAAAAAAAAATCGAAAAAAAAAAAACAAAAATGTTTAAAAATGATTTCAATTTTGAAAATTTCCACAATAAAATTTTTCTTCTAATATCTATGCAAACTCTTTAAACACATGTATTGTACCCATTACAACTGGGCCCCTTTGACGGAAAAATAGTTTATTTTCATTTTTTCAGTAACATTGGAATAACACGTTTTTATAAGTGATCTTCAGATTTTTGCAATAAATAAAAAATTGACAAAAGAATTACATTTCAAAAAAAATTCAAAAAAAAACAAATAAAAAAAAAAGCAGACAATCTGATTTCTCAACAATCATTTTCACAGTTATAATTACATTTAAATAACATGTTTTACCCAAGTGACTATTGATCTTGAAATGAAAAAAGTATTAGTAAAATAATTATATTTTAAAAAAAAATTGTAAATGCATTAGTGAAAAAATGATTTCCATTTTGAAATTTTGAAATAAATTATTTTTTTTATCCAATATCGATTCAAACCCATTTAACACACTTAATCCACCCATTACAACTAATATATTTTGAAACCAAAATGGTTTATTAGTATTTTTTATTTGACTAAATAAGATTTCAACTAAAATTGATGTTTGGATCAATAAAAAAGTAAAAAAAAATTTTAAAATCAAGACATATTCCTCTGAAGAATAATTTCGAAAATTGAGTAAAAAAATTGATTAGGTGATATTGTTATATTTTAAAAATAATCTATAACACCCAAAAAAATAGAAATTTTTAGATTTGAACAAATTTATACAAAATAAATTTTTCAAAAACAAGATGAAAATAATAATTGGGAAATAGATAACGTTAAATTACTAAATAAAGAAAAATAATATTTTTAGAGTAAACTTTCTAATTAAATAACTATGGATACAAAGTTTAAGAATATTTATAAATTCTTAGGTATAATAATAATATCAATAAAAGTTGTATTGTAAAAGGTCACAAGTGCCGCAGAGTGCTGTAGATTTACTAGGGTTTCTTAAGGTTTTCTATTTTATTTGTGAAGTGTTCTAGGTTTTTTTTACTTTTTGAAATAAACCGAAAATTTATTAAAATTTTCGTTTTATTTCAAAAAGTAAAAAAAACCTAACGAAAATCAATAGATTTTCCAAATAAAATAGAAAACCTCAAAAAAGCCTGGAAACTTCACAAATAAATAGAAAAATCAAGAAAACCGAAGAGAACTTTTCCAGAATTCAAAAGAATTGAGTAAAATCAAAGAAATTTCTCAATTCTTTTAAATTCTGGAAACGCAAACAATATTTTTTTTTTTTTTGAAATGAAAAGAAAATTCAATAATTTTCATTTTCATTTTATACAGTAAAAAAACCAAACGACAGTTAACTCTCCAGCACTCCCCAGTACCCAATGGTACAACTTTTTATTGATATAATTATTCAACTCCATTTCACCCGAAGTTGCCGAGCTAAAAATGAAAAATTCATTTTTTTTAAGAATCAACCAACATAATATAGTTTAAAAATAAGAGAATTTTTAACTTTAAATTTGAGTTGCTATTCCTAAAAGAAATACCTTAACAAATTATAAATTTCCTAAAAAAATGAAACACTAAACAAAAATTATTCCCCTTTCATTGGAACATCTAGTGGAAAATTTCTCAATTTCTTTTGGAAATTTTAATTGTTTAATATAAGTTTTATAAATAGTAGGTGTATTAAATAAATAAGGAATTACAAAACCTCACTATTCTTAATGTATATTTGGATTTACAAACATTTTTTTTTGAATTTACTATTTTATAAAAAAAAAAAAAAAGAGAGAGGATCTAAAAATTTACAAAATTTTAAAAGAAAAAATGAACAAAATGAGAAAAAATGATTCTGATATAAAAATTGAAATATTAATTTAAGAAGAATAATGAATTAAAGTTTAGGAATATGTCCTATTTCTTAAATAAAAATGTATTCCTTTGAATGAAAAAGAGTTTTCCAATTAATTCATATACAAGCATGGAATTTTCTATAATTCCAAATATGAAAAAAAAAAAAACACCCTTAAAAAATTCTTGATACACTAGTCTAAAGTTGGATTCTTGTAAAAACTAGAGTTTTTTCAAATTTCAAGACAAATAAAGAGTTCCATGCATTTATTAAATTTTTGGTAACAGCAAACAAAACACCTGTTTTGATTTTTGAGTTCAAAGATATTTTCAATATATAATCGTTTGGTAAATATCAACACTTTTTTGAAAAAAAGATTTTTTTTTTAAAAATTTAATAAATGCATGGAACTCTTTATTTGTCTTGAAAATTGTAAAAACTCCCGTTTTTATAACATTCCATATTTACACTTTATAATATACAATGGTTAACAACAAGAATTTTATGAAAAGAATTTTCTGGATTCAATCCAAATTACATAGTCTCCATTTTCTCCGTGTTTATTTGTTTTTTTTTTTTTTTTTTTTCAAAGATTTTCTTTCAAATTGGAGATGTATTAAAAAAAATGAAATGAAATAAAAATAATAAAATAAATCAAACAAATAAAATAAATAAAATAAATAAATCAAATAATAATAAAAGAAAAAAAAAAAAAGAGCAAAAAAACAAATAAATTATAAAAAGTTTATTTAGTGTTTAAAAAAATTGAAAATTTTGTTTTTAATAGAATATTCATAAAAACTCATAAAATTGGGTTATATTTTTTCATTTAAACTTGTCCCCTTTGATTGATTCAAAAAAAAGAAAAAAAAGAAAAGAATGTTTAGATTATAGATCACAAATAAAAAATCTGATCATTGCAAAAAAAAATGAAAATTCAAAAGTAGATTACCAGTCCAATAAATCAAATTTCTTTAATTTTTTATTAGCCTCTTGTAAATCCTTTCTGACTTTCATTCTTCTGTAAAAAATGGGGCATTCTGAATTTGAACATAAAACTTCGAGGTGGATTGATCTTTGGCATTTTTGGCATTGTGTCCATAATCTATTGTATTCGTTTTCCAATTCATAAATCATGTTTAATTTATCTTGGTACATTTCCGAAACGTGATTTTCGCATTTTTTACAAACAAAGCTGGAGTTTTTGGTGAGCGGCACTTTATTACATAAACAAGTTTTCCTTATTTTTGTAAATCGCATTATCCCGCCACTTTTTTTTGAAGGTGTTGCGATGTTAATTGATCTAGTATGCTTTCCTTTCAATAAAGTTTGTGGCTTTTTCACAATGTGTTTGTAGATTCTTATAATGGGCTTACTTAATTGCTTTTCCAAATAATAATTTGTATCGATGGCAAGACCGTGGTTTAAGGTATACAGCGGGTCTTCTGCGTTGTCCGAATTGCAGGATTTCTTTACGCCTTTCAAAATTACATAGGGGACACGATCTCCTACCTGTGGGGCAGAACCTGGGTCACGTTTTTTCAATTTGTGAGCCAATTCTGCATGAGCCATTTTAACTGCGTATTCTTCTCTTTTTTTCGTTAACCCCTTAGTGATTACTAGTTGTGAAATATCAAGTTTATTTCTTAATAAATCGCTTACCATTCTTTTAACATATTGCACAGCAGAATCGACGTTTCGATCGATCAAAATTTTGTTTAAAGAAGTGCCAATTACATTTTTCACGAGGGGGCAATTATCTCTTCTGACAAGTTCGATGCCCTTGGAGTCTATTTTATCATATTTTTCGGGGCCCGTGTACATTAGCCCCGCATATCTTTTTTTTGAAATTAATAAATAAGGGAAATATACTTTTTCATATTCTAAATTGATGGGCTTGACAAAGGTTGAAGTAATATAAGTGGCGGCTTGTTTACCTAATTCCATTGCATTTTTTAGAGGAATGTCTCCAAAATTGATCATTACCGAATCAGTATTTTTTAAAACGATCGATCCAATACCTCCAAGAAAGGTACCCTTTTGAGTTTCGATGTCATATACAAAATCGTCAATATAGCCTAGGCATTCAATTGATTTTACGATATTTGAATCTTTTGAAGAACTACTTGTGATGCTTAATTTTTTATAGGAACAATTTAAAATAATCTGAATTTGCTTGATTTTTTCCTTGGTATCCAATTCATTATTATAACCCTTAATAATGCCCAGATCAATACTATAACCAATTTTCTTTAAAATGCAATAAATTTTTGTTGACTCTGTTTTATTGTTAAATTTCAAATTAAAATTAGCAAAATTTGAAATTTTTTGAGAATCCAAATAACCCCTTAAGAAGGCGATTTGATCATAAATATTCATTTGAAATAATTCATTTGGGATTTTTTCCATTGTGTTGTTTAAAGACAAATTGAACCCCTTTAATCTATATTTGTTATTCATTTCAATATTTGTTAATTTATTAAAATAAAAATCGGCATTGCTGTTATCCATTTGTTGGGCTGAAGAATAGTGATAATTGGAAGAAAAATCTTTAGGGAAGTCTTTTAATAATTTTGTTCCTGGCTTGCAGTTTTCTGGTTTTAATAATTTGCCATTTGCATCCAAAAGTGAATGATCTTGTGTCACTTCGACACACGATGATTCAGTGACAATTCTATAAATTTTTTTTTGACATTTATGTCTTATTACCTTAAGAATTTGATTCCAGCCATTATCCGACCATACATATTTGATATTTTCCACAAATACTGATTTTTCTTTTATATTCTTTGTATTTTTAAATTCTTTAAACCAGCCAGTATATTTTGATTGGTTACCACTTTCAAATAGTTCCTTAATACTGACGATTGAGAATTTAGTTTTCTTATTTGTATTATTACTTTTTTTGATGATAATCGGGGTGTCAGATACTACGGAGTCGCCATAAACAACAACAGAATCATGATCTAATCCATTGCCGGTGTTATATTTTTCTTCAACAAGCTTTTTCGTTTGATCAATCATTTCTCTCCCAAAGGAAGTTACAGATGAACTAATTGGCAAGCAGGGTAATCTACCAATGGTGGCGCCTGTGAAACCGTAAACTGAATTGGCAGAAATTTTTAAGGCCAATTGTCTTGCGTTATAGACACTTTTTTTAAAGGGATCTTTTTCCTTTTTTAAAAAGCCCTTCGCCACTTTCCTGGCTTGTAATAGGCCATTTAAAATTTCTGGTAAAATCCCCTTTCTTACATGTGGCTTTATAAAGTGGTCGCCATTTGGAGATTTAACATAATCCTCTGGCTTGTAATTGTTGATCTCTTCTGGGTTAATCAACGTGGTATAACAAAGATTGTGTGCGATCATAATTGAGGGGTACAGACTAGAAAAATCCAGAGTGACAATTGGATCTTGATAAAAGCCCTTTTTTGGCTCGATGACAATTGCACCGGTGTATTTTTTATCACTTGGCTGCACGGGCAAATAAGGAATAACATACCCTTTGCTGTTGGCCTTTCGATATAATTGGGAAACAACCTTAATCTGTTGCCCGGAGGTTAATAAATAATTTAATGGCACACCTGTAACACGGGCCATTTCGACATAATTGACAATGATCATCAATTTGTCAAGCAATTTTAAGGGCAATTCGGAATCCCTTAAACAATACAAGGCCAACCTTCTTCTTGTTTCCGCATTGCCATTTTGCAGGTCACTAATGATTGAAAAGTGTACGTCATCCTTTTGCTCTCCTAAAAACTTTAAAGATACCGAATTCAGTTTATACGAACTCAATTTATAACTTTCCCTGATAATTGGCAACAAATCCATTTGGCATCTTCCAGGGATGAAGGTCTCCTTTGTCACTCTCTTCCCGAAGGACTTTGCGGTCTTTGTTCGATCAATAACAGAAGATCGCTGGTATTTGATCCTCCCAAGATAGACAAAGTTTGGTATTTTCAATGCCTTCGACCTATTAATTAAATATGGGACATCAAAATTTATTGTGTTATAACCAATGATGATGTCTGGATCGATTTCTTGAACAAATTCACACCATCCCGATAATAAATCAGATTCTTTTTTAAATGGCAAAATTTCTGCACCGGGGATGTTTAAACAAGACTTTAGTGTAAACACGTTTTTAATTACAGACTTTTCATTTGCTACATGCTTTTCATTGTAATCCGCTTCCCCAATTTTTTTTGTAGAAAAGGTGCTTTGGGGTGGCACAGTTTTAAATTTGGGTTCCTTGATGATCTCAATTTCAAAGCCTTCGTTTTTTTCTTTTTCGTTTTTATTTTCATCGTTTTCCATTTCAATCTCCATTTCCATTTTGATTTTTCCTCCCTTTTTTAAATTGCGAAACTTTTTTAATTCTTGCTCTTCTTTTTCTTTTTCTTCTTTCAATTGGCTGTCTTGATCCATTTCCATATCCATTTCAGTAAAGGATCTTTTGTTTTTGAGAGTTTCCTTTTTTTCGATTTCTCCTTCTTCTTCTTTTTTTGTCGAAGAACTAGTAGATCCCCTATATGTAACAACATTCGCAATTTGGATTACAGGATCAATTTCTGGTTCGGGGAAATGCCCCTTTCGGCCAGAACACTCGATATCAAAAGACAAAATTCTTAAAGGAGCAACCTTTTGCCATTCACCAGAGATTGGGTGTGAGACAAGCTCATCCCACCCAATGTCGAATTCTATTTGGCATCTACTAATTTTGTGATTCTCAGATCTTAAACGATAACTGTACGGAAGCGCTTCCAACCAGCACCCACCATAGATACCAACATCAATCATAAACCTAAGTGCAAATAAAATGTTTGACTCATAGGTTTGGTAATATCTGGTTCCAAATTTTGGAAAGGAAAAGCCTCCTGATAAGATCTTCCTTGCAATTGGTACATGCTTTGGAAAAGATGTAAAGATTTTTAAAAATGGTTGCTTTCCTCCTTCCTTATAACCATATACACTTTCTTTTTGAACAATTTCAACCCGTCGGATATAAATCGTGTTTTTTAAATTGTTCTGTTTAATTTCACTTTCTAATCTTATCTAATTTATGGTTCAATAATAATTTAAAGTTATAGAGGTAATGTTTTTTGATTTTTTTAATTTTTCTGTTTAGATCCACAACGATGTTTCTTATGTTTTTTTTGATAGGAAAGGAAAAAAAAAATTAAATTATCCGTTACGTTTAAAGCATTCTCAAAATTTGAAAGATCATTTTCAGTAAAGCCACTTGGTGCTTGAATATAAAAATATGGTGTAAAGCCGTGGATATGCGCCATAACACTATTACCATTCATCGTTATACCATAAATCCTAATGATTGGAACTTGCCCCAGTTTTGGCACAGGCATCCCTTTCATAGGCTCCCCTGTGTAGCGATCAATTTCTAAGTGCATAAAGGAAATTGTGTCCTTTTTTGGATCAATGCTTGGAACAACAGGTCTTTTCCATTTATATTTTCTTTTTTTAAGATCTTCTTTTGTTAATTCATGAATAACTTCTTTACTTCTTTCTTCTTTTCTTTTCTTTTTGGTGAGATCTACAAAACGTTGGCTCATAGTTGAATTTTACGAAAGATTTTTTATTAAATTATTAATAAAAATATAAAAAAATTTCTATTTGCAGTTATTGAAAGAAAAATGATTATGAATACTTTTTTTTTGTAAATTCTTTTAATAGATTTTAATTGAATGGAAGTGATCTAAAATTGAGTTTTAAGACAGCTAAAGTGAGCAGAACAGAAAAAACTTTTTAATTATTTTATATTTAACGAATAGAGACCTTAATAGGAAAACCAAAACAAAACTCTAGTCTTTTTAAAGCACACAGAAAGGGTATATAAATCCAAAGCATTTATTCAAAACATTTTTTTATCATTTATACCTTAACTATTGTTTTTTTGTTTTTTCTTTGACCCAGAAGAAGATTAAAAATTCGGATCACTGAACAATAGAATTATTCTGAACAAGGAAGAAACTATTGAGTGGTTTTTTTGGTTGTGAAACTAGATAAATCAGTTTCAAATTTACCATGAAATCTAGGAGAAACAGAAAATACATTTTCTATCTCGCACTTTACTTTTTATAACTTGGATTTTTTGGTTAAACGATAGATTATTACAAACCGTGAAATTTTATCATAGGACAAAATTTCTCAGAATAGAGAAAATATTACAATTTGAATTTTTTACTTCAAAACTTCTGAATGATCAATAATTTTGAAAAATTTTCAGGTTTTTGGAGGATCCTAAATTTCTAAACACCTTAAAACCAAAAGGCAGACCATTTCAAAGTAATTATTAAATTTTAAATTCGATCTTCAATCTTTGCTTTTCAGAGTAAATTTTTTGCAAAAACAACAAGATTTTTTTCACAGGTTATAAAAAGGAAAATTTTTTTATATAGCTCTGTCAAACCATAAAATTTAGATAATAGGGTATATTCAACGATTTTATTTTTTATATTTAACAGAGACAAAAAAAGTCAATTTCTTTGTCTGACAAATTTTATGGTTTTTCTGGTATGTCGTAAGAATTTTCAAGTCATCAAGAGTTTTCAGAATATTTGATTGGAAATTGAAATAGTGGTTGATAATAAAACATTTAAAACCAAAACCAAAAAGTAACAAAAAGAATTTGAAGAAAAAGATAAAAGAGAAAGTTTCAAATCAATATATTTATTAAAAATCAAACTAGGGGTAATCTGATTTTTAATTTGGTTTTTTCATTTTCTTTTTGAAGATATTTTCTGGTGATCAAACTTTTGTAATTTTGTGAAACGAAAAATTTGAAAATAATCAAAATTCTCATTTCCTTGACACCCTTCATTTATTTTTCTCCACTCTTAATTTTGAGAATGGAAATAATGTTGAATTATTTTAAATATTGCAATTTACATAAATATTTTTTAGCACAATTATACCCTGTCCCTTTTTTACATTTACTCGATCTTTAATTTCAAATCCACAAGTTTTTCAATTATATTGCTACACAATTGACTCATTATGTTGATTGATTTTCTTGAAAGTGATCCTCTAAAAAATTTTTAACTTGATAATTAATACTTTCAAACAAGATAATTATTTATTTTTTCAAAATTTAATTTTTATGAACATACCCAACAATAAACCTGATTTTAAAAAGACCTCTTTTGAAATAATAAATTTTTTCAATTTTTTTGGGTCTCTTTATGTGATTAAAACTTTACTCTGGAAAGAAACCCAAAAAGAGAAAAAAAAAAAAAAATTATGGAATAAGAATACAAATCAAAAGTTAATAAATATTCTACTGTTTTTTTTTCTTGAATGATTTACTTGATTATTCTTTTGATTGTGCACCTTTAAAAATTCAAAACTTTGAAAAAAATTCTAAATTTGATAGTATATTTTTCTAAATAATAAACTGAAAAAGAATTTCATTTCATCTTTATTTGATTTTTTATCATAAATAAATTTCATAGTTTTTTTGGGTTTTTAGTCTTTATTTGTTTATTATTCTTTTTTTTTTTTAGTGTTTTACATTTATATACTGTTATTTTCCAATTAAAAAAAGAAAATTTTTACTTCAGGTTCCAAAAATTATGAATTAATTATTAGCTGAAAAAACCCAAATATCTTTCGAAAATCAATTAGAAATGATATTTTTAGACATTTATTTAATCTTTCTTATTGGACTTTGAGATAAAATTTTAAGTATGAGAATTGGATTTTTACAGTATTTTGGGTAAAGTAATAACCATACCTTAAAGGAATTCTCAGAATTAAAAAAACTTGGAAAACACCACGCTTTTTATCTCATGTTAGGTTTAACAGTATCATAATAATAAAAAATGATTATCTGATATTCAACCCGAGGCCATTTATTTAGGTTGTTAGCTTATCGATGTTCTGTATTGTATTGAGTTGTATGGATTTTAATATTGATTAAATAAAATGAAATGTTCAAATAAACCGAAATACACCAATTCTTATCTATAAAACAGAATTTAAATTCGAAAATTTTGTAATTACGATTAATAAATTGAAATTTAAATTCAAAAATAAATTAAAAAATTTATCTCTATCTTATTTGGATAAACTAATAAAATTAAACCAAAGAATTAACAATAAAACTAATTTGGATTCAAATAATTTAAAACTTCTTAAAAACGAAATTTATAATTATCTTTGTAATCGGTAGTTGAATTCTTACCAATTGGAAAGTTTCGTTTGGTTTTCTTGAGTTTTCTGTTTAATTGTGAAATCAATAAATTTTTCTTAGGTTTTTTTTTTGACTTTTTTATTTATTTGTGAAGTGTTCTAGGTTTTTTTTGAGGTTTTCTGTTTATTTCAAAAAGTAAAAACAAAACCTAACGAAAATCGATAAACTTCACAAATAAAATAGAAAACCCCCAAAAAACCGAGAACTTTTCAAAAAAGAAACACAAAACCTCAAAAAAACAGCTGTTGGGTTTTTAATAATTTACATTCAGTTCCACTTTTAAGGCACAAACTTTCAACGAAATTTAAGGCACATTAAAAATCTCAAATTAAGGCACAAAATTTGGAATTTTTTTTTTTACAATTTATTTTACTAGAACCTGAATTTTGTGCCTTAATTTGAGATTTTTATTGTGCCTTAAATTTCTTTACAAGTTTGTGCCTTAAAAGTGGAACTGACTGTAAAAGAATTGAGTTAAATCTTTGATTTTACTTTATTATTTTAAATTCTGGAAAACCTAGGCACTTGACGGAACTTGATGGTACTCTAGGTATCCCACAAGAATATTTCTCAATATTAAAGACGAAAAAAAAACAATATTTACTCACTAAAAATACTTATGTTATCCATCAAGTTCAACAATTCTAAAATTCAGAAAATTTAATAACTGCTTAAATAGATATTTTTATGTAATAAATAAAAATTAAATAAACTTCTACCCTTTATGTTCAAAATATGAACATAAAGAAATAATAGTGGATATTGATCATTTTTCATGGATGTGTACTTCTTATATATAAGGATAGATTGAAATTTTATAATAAATTTAAAGAATTAATTTTTAATGAAATAATTTCAAGTCAAGACAGCTTAAAATTATTTTCATTAAATAATAATCGTGAAACCAATCGTTTTACAGTTAAATTCCCTTTAAGAGAATCAAGTATAAGAAAAACTAGAGTGTAATTTACTCTTCATCATCAATAAAAATATAAAAAAAATGAAATTTTCTTTTTTTCGCCAAATCATAATTGATGAGTGAAATACTAAGTGTTTGGTAGATACACTTTATTTCTCATAAACATGTCTAAATATTTTTTAAAAAAAAGATCACTTATTTTTGATAATTCTCCTTTGAAGAATAGACAAGATGTAAATAGAATTATATATATTAAAGAATAGTTGATATAAGTCTGAAAGAAAACTAATTAATTAATAAATTTTCTTAAAAATTTAAAAACCTAAATTCTTAGTGCCCTATTGAGAAAAACAACAATATTCGATCTTTGATCTTGATATTTACTTAATAAATTTGAAACATATTTTACTTCATTTTCCATACTTTTCTTTTTGAAATCAATCCCCCAAACGAAGTTTGTTGGTATTTGAGTTCTCTATTTGAAAAATGAAATGAAAATGAAGTAAAAAATTTTTCACATTTATTTAGTAAATATCAAGATCAAAGATCGAATAGAATTGCAATAGAAATCAATATGATTTCTCAACAATCTTTACATGGTTTCAATAACCATTAGAATAACACATTTTTACCAAGTGACTATTGATCTTGCAATAAAAAAATTTTTTGCAACTGAATTAGGTGCCAAAAAAAAAATTGAAAAAAAAAAACAAAATGTGTAGAAATGTGAAAAAATGATTTCAATTTTGAAAATTTCCAAAATAAAATTTTTCTTCTAATATCGATGCAAACACTTTAAACACATATATTATACCCATTACAACTGGGTTCCTTTGACTGAACAATAGTTTCGATTTCGATATTATTATTCTACAATTGTTTTCACACTTTAAATGACATTTGAAAAACATGTTTTTTGTTATTGACCAAATGACTATTGATCTTGCAATAAAACAAAAAAAAAATGCAATTAATATGTAATAATACATTAGAAAAATCGTAAAATAATTAAAAAAGTGAAAAAATGATTTCAATTTTGAAATTTCTTCAAAATAATTATTTTTCTTCTCAATACATTTTATACCATTTAAATACATGTAATTCATTCATCACAACTGGATAGCTTTAACTGGAAAATATGTACTTTTACTGCATTTTTGCTCAAAATTATTTTATATTGAGATTTAAGAAAAAATATTACCTCGTTTCATTATTATAACAAATTCAATTAATATTTCAACATAATTTATAAAATCTTTCATTGTTTAAATGAATTTTTGATATTTATAATTTAAATTATTTGTTTAATGTACTCCTTATATTATAATATTTCTTTACTTCAACTGAATAGAAGGAAATTGATGAGATAACAAAGAGAAAGTATAAACTTCAATCAATACAGGAAGACTAAATCAAAGTGTCTGGTATTTTTACTTTTTATTCATGAATTTTTTATTATTCATTTTTTGTTTATTTTTAATTTTTTTTCTGTTAAAAGTGTCCCAACATTTTTTTCCAAAGATTCATTATTTTTTAAAAATGAACTTTGAAAATGAAATAAGAAATAAGTAGAATAATATATATCAAAGAATAATTGATATGCTTATACTAGAAAAACTCATTTATTAACATATTTTCTTGAAAATTGAAAATTTACAAATTCTTAGAGTCACATTGATTGGGAAAACAAAAATACATATTTGAGTCTTCAATTAAAGAACTAATAAAATCCCAATATAAATCAATATGATTTCTCTAAAATAATTCTCAATCTTCCAATAACACTAGAATAACAATTTTTTATACGTTAGTTTAAATCGTGTAACTAATAAAAAATTTGAAAATGAATTATGTATCAAAAAAAATTGAAAAGAAAAATACAAAAAAAAAGATTAAAAAAGTGAAAAAATGATTACAATTTTGAAATATCCAAAATAAAATATTTTCTTCTAATACTCCTTCTAATCCTTTAAAAGGTATAATTCATCTATAATAACTGGGCCTATTTGATAAGAGAATAATTTACTTTTGTTTTTTGTAATCAATCAGAAATTTTTTTTTCTCATCTAGAATTTTACCATTATAATTTTTAATTTTTAATTATATCATAATTTCTTTTTTTGGCAACAAACTAATTTAAAAATATTTGTATTAAATTATTCTTCATATTTTTTTTTATTTTTATATTTTATATATTAATTTTTTTGGTGTTAATAATTAATCATTTTTTCGAAGAGGAATTTTAAAAAAAGAAATAATCAAAAACAATTGCAATTTTTTAAAAAAATCTATCAATTAAACCTGGTCTAAACACGCACCAATCGTTATTTATTTTTATTTTTCCCATTTAAAGAAATTTCTTTCTTTTATATACAGTAATTATTGTAAAAAAATATTTTTTGTCATTTTTAAGTGTTACAAATCCAAGTAAAAACAATCCATTGATGATTTCAGTTATTTTCTGAAAACAAAAACAACAATTAAAAAAGAATACATTTGGGGAAAAAAATGACAAATAGTGGCACTCAATTTCCAATTTAAATTGTTGAGATTTTTGATTATGAAAACAATTCTTTTTGTTTTGAAGTGTTACCTTTTGGCTCTTAATCCGATCTCAAATAATTTTTCTTCATTTTTTAAATTTATCAAATGAATTATTTCTACCATTAGAATGTTAAAAATTCCTTACTTTATCAAAAAAGAGTATTACAAATCCTCTACAAATTTTTTAAATCGAATTAATTTGCTTTTGTCATTAAAGAAAAGATATGGTTTCAAATTGTCAAAATTTAAATCTATGGAATTTTACAAAAAGTCAAAATAATAATTTATTTTTTCGATAATCTTATGATAAAGATTCTAAGTATATATACTCTACTTGAATATTATATTATAAAAGTCACATAGATAACTAAGGAGTCATCCACCAATTTCATAATTACCTTCGTAATTACAAATCAATAATTATCATAAATTTCAAAGTTGGTTTGATATTTTTCGAGATAAAACATGTTGTCAAGTTTTTCACTTTTTTCAAAAGCATTCCATAAAAATTTCAAACATAAATATTCTGCCTAAAAATATTTTATATAACATTGTTAATTTAAAAGATATAATACATTAGAATCACATCATTCGCAACCTAATCTCATCTTAAAAATTTCCAAAAAGGTATTTATAAATATGGACAAAACATGTTTTCAAATTTTTGAAAATTTTCAAAAATGTGAAAATGAAAAAATGAAAATTCTTAACATACTAAGCCTACTCAAATACTAGATTATAAAAATTATTAATCTTAAAGATACAATACAATAGCATCATAATTTTGTTCCAAATCTCAAATAATGAATTTTAAGAATTTTCAAAAATTTTCAAAAAGGTGTTTATATATATGGACAAAACATGTTTTTAAATTTTTCAAAATTTTCAAAATGTTATAGATGAAATTTTCCAACATACTGAACCTCGTCAAATACTAGATTATAAAACATTGTTTATTTTAAAGATATAATACAATAACGTCTTAATTTTGTTCCAAATCTCAAATAATGAATTTTCAAAAATTTCAAAAATTCAAAAACTGTTTATATATATATATATATAGACAAGAAATGTTTTCTTAAGTTTTAGAGAATAGAATCAATTCAAGAAAATTTTTAAATAATACTTTGACTCAAACATATAGATTCTAAGAAATAATTTATTTCAAATATATAAGACATTGATATCATAATTTTCCTTTTAAATCTCAAATCAAGAATTTTCAAAAATTATCAAAAATTTTATTATATTTATCGACAAAATATATTTTCAAATTTTTTGTTTTCTAACTTTTTTGGATCATGTAAAACTTTTTTTCTCAAATAGTTTATTGAATTTTTTGTCATTGAGATTCTAAGAATTTTTTTTTTTTTCTTTTATTTTTCATCGAAAAGAGATACAATTTGATAATACCTCAGAATTCAAATCAAATCAATTTTTAATTTTATTATAAGGTACCAAAGGAAGATCCAAAATAATGATTGATTAGTTTTCATTTTTAATTATTTTTGTGGGGATTTATTGTTTTTATCCTTCAACAAATAAAAGTAAAATACTGATAAATTCAAATAAATATCTAAAAATTTTTTGCTTCATTTTCCATTTTAAATCTTTTTTTAATATATTTTGAAGAAAGCATTTTATAGGTTTAAATACTTAGGAACTTTGTAAAATTAGTTGTCCCTTCAAAATATTCTTACTCTCGAGTTGTTTTAAAAGTTGAGCCCATATATTACAAAAATGGAAATTTAATAAAAATTTCATTAAAAATATTTGAATTTATTGGTATTTGGGAAAAATAAAAGAAAAATTTTCCTTCATAAATTGGAAAAGAAAAAGGATACTCGTGTGGCAAATCACAATTTAACTATGGAGACAATTACAAGCAAGTTGCTTGATACAAAAGATCTTCTTGGAATATACTTGTATTTGAATAAAAAAATGTAAAATAAGTTTCCCTTCCTCTTTCTTTTTTTTTTTATACAATCAAAAAGGGTTTCCAAAGAAGATTGTAATTTGCGATCTCTCTATTTATTTATTTGGCGTTTTTTTATGTCAAACCCTTTGGCATTTTTTTTGATATATTATAGAATAGATAAGAATCCTCAATCAAAAGAATATTTCAGAATTACAAAAAGGATAACCAATTGAAATTTTATCACATAAAAAATTTCAAAAACCAATCAATAAATACTAGTATACATTTGAATTTCTAAACAATTATATTGGTTCGTGTGTTGAACCTTTCTTTTCTGGAGTTAATTAAAAGGAAAAAAAAAAAAAAAACACCCAAGATAAGAAAAAGTTTGTCAGATCAGTCTTTCTTTTGAAAACTAGTGTTTCAAAAGGTATCTTAAATTGAAGAACAAAAAATTAAAATTGATCTATTTAATTGAAAGTCATAACTCTGTGACACCGAACAAAAGAAGTTAAATTCTAACAGACAAACTATTCAAAACAAAATTCAAAAAATGATTTAAGAATTAAAAAAGAAAAAAGGAAAAAGCTATCAGAAATGAAAATTCCCCAAAAGTAAACAGAACGAAAAGTCTCTTCTCGAAAGAGTAAGAAATGGGTGTTTGTTTGCAGATCTCATTTTTTTCAGGTTTTACCCAAATTTATTACTCTTTATTTTACCAAATCGCTTTACCTTTAACAAACTTTTGTGTCTAAAAGAAAAAAAAAAAAAAAAAAATTCAAAACAAAATGAACTTGGGACAAAATAGTGACAACACCATTGTGACATTTTTTTTTGACAAATACAAATTTTGTGTGCCCGATCTTGGCGCAAAATCGATTATTTTAGGGTTTTATTCCTTTTTTTATTATTATTTTATGATTACATGCACCATGCTGTTGTTATTTTTCCAATACTTTACACCCTTAATCGGTCTTTTGTTGCACTTCACATGCTTTCTCTTAAATGATCAAATACTCAAAAATGTGATTAAAGCAGATCGGCCAGAGGGATCTTGCTCGTCGAGCAATGGGATGCCTTCGGGGCATGCGTGTGTCTCGGGCGCAGTCTTTGGGTGGGTTGTTGGCGAACTCTTTTTTTGTTCGCGCCGAAAGCGCTTTCCGTTGTGGGGCAAAATCTTGATTACAATACTCCTTGGCGGCCTAGCATGGCCGGTTCTTTATTCGAGGGTATACCTTAAATACCATTCTTGGCCACAGGTTATTGTGGGCAGTGTCGAGGGCTTGATTTATGGTGCTCTTTTTTCTTTTCTCTTTTGGAGATACAGAAGAAAAATTCTCAAATTTATGCTGACTTCCAAATATACAAAGTGGGTGAACTTTAAAAACGATTACGATCACTCAATCCAAGTTGGCGGAAACGGGGAAATCGTCGAGAAAAGCTCAAGCAAAGATGATTCTTCAGGATCTGATAACATCGAATTAAAAGAAAAGAAAAAAAAACAGAAATCAACCGATATCGAAAATAATACAAATACAAAGAAGAAATCACCATCACCATCATCGTCGTCATCATCATCATCATCATCGTCTTCTTCTTCAAAGTCTTTACATTCAACACAACCTTCTTCTTCAGCCTCATCGTCATCTTCAAATATAGATGAGAATTAACTTTTCTATTTGAAACTTTTTTTTTTTTTTTTTTTCTGTCTCGATGGCGAAATTCAATTTATTCTCAAAATAAATTTTTTTATGAAATTTTTATGATTCAGGCTTTGTACAGTACCATGGGTTTCCATCAGAACCAAGGCACAGTTTACTCTCGAAAACAGATTGTGCGAAAGCGCACTTCTTTTGATTGAAAAAAATATAAAAACAAGAAATACAATTGTTTGGTGAACAAATGGGCAAAATTTTTTGCTTAGTTTTCCTATTACAAATAGAAATTTCAAGAAATAGATGTTATTTGCGATCTCTCTATTTATTTGTTTGGCCCTTTTTTATGTCAAACTCGTTGGTATTTTTATTGGTATATATATATATTGGGTGAAATAAGAATCCTTAATAAAAAGATTCTTTCTGAATTGAAAAAAAACGATAATCATCCCAAATTAGATCCCTTTGAAATTTCAAATAAAAACAAGTTTTTTTTTGGAAAAGAAGAATAATTGATGTAAGGTATTTCCAAAAAAAGTGTGGAATTTTTTTTTACATTTCATAAAAAATAATCTTTATTATTGGATGTATTCATTAATTGGTAAGACCAAATTAAGTTTAATATTAATACCAATTGAATCAATGACTTAGGTATTTATTTGAAAAATGAAGAAATATTTCAAAAAAATGAAAAAAAAAATAAAAACTTTTTTGGAGGAAAACAACTTAAGACCAATTTCAATAAAAAAATAAAAATGTGGAAAGGTTACAATGGTTTTTTAAACAACAAAATATAGTAATGTGTTTTCAATTCTATTTGAAAATTTATTGAGATTAAACAAGTTATGAAAACGCTTTTTTTGATCAAAAATAAAATAATAAATACCAAATTTTCACCCCTAAAAAATATAAGCCAAAATCGAAATCGAAAAATTTAATATATTTTATTTATTTAATTCAATACTAAGAAACTAATTGAATTATTCTCAAGAATCTATATATGGTATTTAATGATTTTGTATATTTAAATACTTTTGATGTGATTGTGTTTAATAAAATTATTTTAAAATAAATTTGCCTCCTTTTTTGGAAATAACGTAAGTACTTGGAAAGACTCTATCAAGGCAAATCCCAGCAAAAAAAAAAAAAAAAAAAAAAAAAAAAAATAGATATTACAAATACAAAAGACGGTCTTTATATAAAACATTTAGAGTATAATGACCAATTTTATTAATCTTCAAGATATTTTCTTATTAAATCTCGTTAAATTAATCTAGATTTAAAATTTAAAGTTAGATTGCTACTCAAATAATTTGTATATGTATTTTTTTCTTATTCTATCTTTTTTGGTTTTTTTTTTCTTCCCCCCCCTCACTAATTTTGAATCAGAATGTATATTTCCAACCCTAGTATTAATCGTAATTGTTATAAATATTCCCCCGGAAGAGGTATATTTCACAAATATAAAGTCAAGTTTTTATAATTTCATAAGTTTTAGTTATCAACATTCTTTTCAAAAAGTGAAGAATTTATTAAAATATTAAATTTTCAACCATTGGTATTAAATTTTTTTTGTTTTGAAAAAAATAATTATATGTTAGTTTTGCCATTTTAATGTAATTGATACTTTTTTTATTAAAATTTTTTATTTGAACCTTTTATATTGATTCAAGATCTAACTTCAAAAACTAATTTCAACCTTAACAAGTATAAATATACATATTAAGTTCTATCTTTAAATACCAAAGAAGAAACAAAAAAAATCATTAGTTTAATTTTGGGAATCGGTTAAAAATAACCACCCAGGGTTTATTTACACAACTCTGATATGAAAATATATTATATTCGGAAATATTCAACACCGCCCACACTTTCTTTTCAAATTAAATTATATAGTTAAAAAAATGTTTCTAATGATTTAATTTCTGAGTAACATAGGTACTCAAAATTTATAAAATGTAATTACTCCTTTAAGAGAGTAGCTACAGTAAAGGAAAATTTTTCACTTTTTGATAATTTTCAAAACGATCAGAAAATCACATTTTTTACTTTGGTTGTACATTCTTGATTTTTATTAATACAAGTACTTCATTCATTAGATTTTTTAATTTATTTTTTTTCAAACAAAGTCTCAAAGAAATTGCCACAATAGAATGTTGAGTTGAATTGCTTAAAATAATATTTAAAATGGTGAATGACTTATCTTTTATCGTTATCTCAACATTCTATTGTGGCATTTAATTTTTTTATTTTTTATTTTTTCATCATTTTTGAATTTATTAAATTATTATAATAAAAAACAATTATGAAATATTTTTTTTATCAGTGGCATTTGGAATTAATGTATTTTGTTAAAAAAGAACAACAATATTATAATTGAGAGAACCAAAAATGGAAACATGAATGGGACTTAAATAGCTAGAAGGATTCCAAAAAATAATAATTATCCCAAAACATTACTTGTTAGGATTTTAAATAGTTATATTTGGTGGAATTGGGGGAGTGAATATGATTATATTTTATCAAAGTTTAAACCACAAAATAGATAGAAGTTTTATTCTACGTATCTAAAATTATCTTCTCCCAAAAAAATTTGTTTATTAAATAAAAAAATAAATCATTCCAATTTTATCAATTGTATTCTCTTTTGTTTTTTATTGTTGAACATTACGAAAAAAAAAAATATCAAATAATTTTTTTAAAAAAATTTTTAGAGAATCTACTATCACACGCCACTAAAATAAAATGTTTTTGTCCCCTCACTCTCAAATTTTTATCATGTCTTATATGGGTAGCTACCCCCTTAAGGCTTATAGTTCCTGGATCTGGAAAAAATATTATCTTATATAAGATATTGCGACAAGTTATTTTGTACATATATGATTGATCTTCAACGTTGTATTTATTTTTATTAACAGTTAAAAAATGAATTTATTTATGGTATTTTCGTGAAATCCCAATTTATGGGGATAAGGCTAAGAGATTAAAAATAAATTCATTTTTTAACTGTTAGTATAATGTATTTGAAGTTGAAGATCGATCAAAATTAACTAAAATAATCGATGCTAACACCTAAAGCTTGATAATCATTTCTATTTTCTAGGATTGTGAGCCATAAACTACAATTGTTGAAAAAAAAAATAATCAGATACTTTTCAAAAACCTGATACCTTATCAAGAATTTTCTCTGTTTTTTTTTAACTGATAGGAAGTAACTTTGGAGGGTTTTTAAAATTGTTCTAAAAGATAAATGTGTAGGAAATTGGCAATTTTTGATAACTAATTCTTTGTTATTTTCAAATCAAGATAAATTTGGATAAATACACAATAATTGGTTTGGTGTTGTATTGAATCAACCAAAATTGACATTTCTTCAAAAGAATTTTTTTTTTAAGTCAATTAACAAGTTATAATACACCTTCCAAAATATTTCTCTAATTATTCTTTGAAAACTCCCAAGATCTTTTCAAAAGCAATTAGAAATAGATATTTTCAATGATAGAATTCAGCTTCCTTATTGAACCTTGGGATAAAATTTTTAAAGGTAAATTTGTTTTTAACAGTATATAGTGATCAGAACAATGCGGACCCAATGACAATAATCAATGTTTCAGAAATATAATCCGTGTTTTTTTTTCTTCTTGTTCCAAGGCAACATTCAATTTATTACCAAGTAGTATACCTAAGTTCAAATCAATTTTGAAAGTAAACCTCTTGATATTTTCAGTAAAATTTAAATTAGGAAGGCAATTTGTTGAAAATTTTCCATAATATTCTTAATTTTTCTTGAATTTTTGTTTTTTTGTTTAAAAAAATTTTCTAAAAAATTAACTTTTTTTTTATGAGAGAAATTTTTAATTTTGATCTTTCATTTTTGGAATTTCCTTTTAAATAATAGAACTTTAAGAAACCAATACCGGATTTAATTTGGGTTTATTGTTAGTTTCTTTGATAGGTTGATGTATCGGTCTTCTATAACAAAAAAAAAACATGCTTTTTATTTAGAAACACCAATGTAACTTTTCTGCACTCTATATTTTAACAACAGTAGTTTCCATTTGATCATTACAATCAAAATTCCCTAAAAAACTTTCTCACAGAAATTCCACAGAACACTTCGTTGATATACTTATAAAAATGTTGTGAGAGAAATAAGGCAATTTAAAAAAAATATCAAACAAAAATAAAAACCCAATGTTTTGTATGTTTGGTTAGGTTCAAAAAACAAATCTAGTAAACACTTGTCCTCAAAATCCTTGTTTGATATTTCTATTTTTGAAAAAATAAGAAGAACTAATACCTAAAAAATTGAGAGAAAAACACAACTCTTTTGGAGGACATAATCTGAATTATATATACAATAGAACAATCCATGTAACTCAATGATCAAAAATCATAGCAATGTGATCTTTTAAAGGTTGAGTTGTTTATGGAAAATATTTGAAATGATCTTCATTTTTTCAGTTAAAAAAACAGTGATTATTTTTCTTTTTCAGATTTAATGTTCTTGGCAAAGGCTGTTTGAGTTTTTGCATCTCAAAATTTTTTGTTAATTTTTCATTTAAAAAATTTAGAAAAATATCTTTTGTGATCCTAAATTAAAGAATATTTGCAAGATTATTTCTTCACATTTTAAATGAGATTGGATCAAAAGGTGTTGAGACTATTTGACAAATCCAACACATAGTCCTTAAATGGCCTGGTAATTTTATAGATAATCAAGAAAATTTGCGAACACAAATATGCCAAGAAGAAGCTTGTGTAAAGAATTCCCTACTCTACCATTGGTTGTTAAATTTTTTTCTAATTTTGGCAAATAATACAAAAACACTTTAGAGTTTTTTTCAACTTTTACAATTAAGTACCATAAAAAGTTGATTTTCCAATAAAAAGAAACGATCCTTCAAGTTCAAAACAATTAACTTTTTGGAAAAAAAACTTTTTGATTTGTAAACTTGTAATCTAAATGCATCTCTTGCTCAGAATTAAAACAAATTGGATTATTCTGCTAAAAAATACTGATAAATGTGGTCTAACAACTTGGTTATTGTTTCTGAAAAAAAAAGTTGATTTTCACACTTTATGATCAAACAAGTCGAAAATTAAAAATAAATTTGAGAATTTGGAGAGCAAAAAAAATCAACTTTTCTCAAGATTTGAAATTAAACAGGAAAGGAGTTTTGTGTTGAAAATTGGGAGAGGTTCTACATATTTTTTCTTTGTAACTAATGATCGTCAAGTAATTTTCTTAAAATTAAATTGAATTTTCTTTCAAATAAATATTCAAAACATTAAAGAAAAATCCTACAAATTGAGAAATCCAAATTCTTGAAATCAGTTCAACTTGTATTTATGTAGAAAAAAAAAACAACTCTCATTTGTAAAATTCAGAGATGAAAAGAAAATATACTTTGAAAAAACAAAAATAAAAAAAAAAAAAAGGAAAAACAAAAAAGAATTGAAATAGATGAAAACCACAACTTGTGACTGTATAATTTCCCAAAAAGCTTTTAATCTAAATAAACTTAAAAATGTTCATTTTTTATTGTAATATAATTGGATTAAAAATCTAGTCATTTAAGCAAAATATTTGAAAAGTTGACACCCATTTAATTATTAATGGCAAGCCCTTTCCAAACAAAGAACCAAAAAGAGTCACAACAGAACAAAATACAGCTTGATAAATCAGTTGCTTTTTCACAAGAACTTGAGGATATAGAGCTTGCATCTGCAATGGATTATTTAAAAAGAGTTTCAATGGAATTTTGTAAAGAGCCTTCCAAACACCAAGAATTTCTAAGTGTTCTGCTAAGCTATAAGGAAAATGAAATTGGCCTGATGTCGATGCTGTTAAAGATAACAGAGATTTTTTCTTGTCACCATTCCTTGCTTTCTGATTTTAATCAATTTTTGCCAACCTCATGCCAAAAGCCGATTGAGATGATCCAAAAAGTGAAAAATGAAACCACCGAGCCTATCAAAAACCAAATTTTCCAGGCGCTGATGAGCTATTATCAAGGCACACTTCCAATGAATCAGTTGGAGAAACAGATCAAGACATTATTGGAAAACTATCCTACACTTTTGGAATTGTTTGAGAATTTTTTACCCAAATACCAAACTCAAAGTTTTAATCAGCAAACTGCTTTTATAGTTCAAAAGCAAACAAACAGTCTTGATTCACATTTTGTAGTTAATAAGGATTCGAATTTGGAAAAAGGAGAAAAACAAAAGAATTTTCTACTTTCAACAAAATTTGAGAATAATCCTGTATTTTTAAACCAATACTTGTCTCAGAAAAATTCTCAAGAACTGTCAAGAAATAGGAAACGAAGTTCTCAAGAGAAAGAAAATTGTTTTCAAAAAAAAGAAAAAGAAAAAGAAGAAGTAAAAGAAAAAGTAAAAGAAATTACCTCCAAGAAAAATACAAAGGCAAAAATTCTTTTCAATTCAAGACACGTAAAAACAAACTACCAGAATCTAAAAATACAAATTTTGAATGTTTTATTTTTTTTATTGCTACTTTTGCCATACCACAAATTTTTGACTATTTTCCAATTAACCATCTTATTTAACCAACAAAAAATAACACTGAGAGAATTCTTTAGATTGCTGCACGATCAGTTTGAACAGTGCAAATTATTGGCAATTGAAAAATATTTCCAAACGATTATCCAAGAATTTTCAGAAAGTAACCAAATCCTCTTCCAACAAAACTTTATTTTTTTTCAGAATTCCTTTTTACAAAATGGTATGAAAATAGAATTATCACATCCTCCAAATGGCCAGTTATTCAAACAAACTCAAACAAATAATTGTTTTGATAATGAGCTGATCTCTCAAAAGTTAAAAGTACGAAGAAAAACAAAAGAAAAAACAATAGCTCTTGTACCAAATGTGATATCAGCTAATGACATTTATTCAAACAATAACCAAAGCCAAGCCTCACAGATCGTTACAAGCAGAAAAAGATATTTTAATGAAAATTATCATCATGAGATTTCTGAAATTGATAGGATTAGAAAAAAATTGAAGAAGACACACAATTATTTAATTGGTTTGCTAATCGACTTAGTAGGGAAAATGAAAAAAGAAAAAGAAAATAAATCGTGTATGAACAATTTGTTCAAAGAACCATTTTTGGTACAAACTCTGGGTTTGATATATGGCGAAAAAACTGATCTGATTATTCAAAATCTTGCCAAATACCCGATAAAAGCCTGCCTGGTAATTACCAAAAGAATCGAAACAAGATTAGAGCAATTGTTCTAATAACTATCGAAATTTTTTGTTTGTGCGCACAAGTTAACATGAGTGGTTTGTTTGTGCCTGGGAAAAGAATTATATATATTAAATTTTTTTAGTTTAATTTTGGAAAATGTATTTCTTTTTTTCACAGCAAATTTTTTCGCTTATTGTTCCTAATTCCTTTAGGACAATTCAATCTCTTGATATTTTTTTCTTCAATTGATTTATCAATAATTGTAAACATACGAATTGCAACCTTCTGAATTTTTTATTAAATATATTAAAAACACATTTTGGAAGTTTTTTATCAAGGGGTGATAATAAATCGGCAATTTTTTTTTTCTTATTTTTTCATTGATTTTAAAAGTTATTAATATTTTATATTATCTTCTTATTTTTTTTTTTTAATTTAAAATTGAGAGTACCTTTATAAAATTTTTCTTTTTTTTTTTTTTTTTTTTTGATGATTTTTTCTCTTTCTTCTTTTTTTTCGTCGGTGTCTAATTAATTTTCTTAAGACCATCAGTAGCAATATATATATATATATATTAAAGCTAATTGTGAAATCACTTATTTTCAATATTTCAAAATATTATCTAGTTAAACTTTATTTTTGAATTTGGTAAGCATTTTAAAAATTTTTTTTTTAGATTTATTTCAAAAAATTAACAAAAGAAGGAACAAATAAACTAAAAAAGGATATCTTAATTTTTTGGTTTTTTTTTTTTTTTTTAGAATCGATAAAAAAAAATGTATACAATTTAATTGTAGATTGTTAACTGGTTCGGTTATCATCAATAATACCCTTAAGTTGTGTTATTTTTTTATTTTTTTGAATCCTGAAGAAAAAATAAAGATCCGTAATTATATATATATATATATAAATATAATTTAATAGATACTCATATGTTTTAAAAATTAAATCTGAATATAACACATATATTAAGTAAAGAAAAATGTAAAAAATGCGATTATTGTACTCATTATTATGAAAATATAAACCACTTCATTTGGTATTATGAAAGTTATAAATTTATCAGAATCAAGTGGAAAAAAAATTATCAAAAATTCTAGATAAGAAATTATATGAAAAAGTTATTCTTAGAAAAAATACACAGAAACTCTCTAACATGACTAATCAAAATTATTAAATTAACTGCACTTGTCGGTAATTTTTTATCAAAGCTCTTATGGTTAGAAAACTTAAGGTAATAAACAAAAAATAATAAAAATAAAGTCAAAACAAAAAATTTTTTAAATAATAAAAAATATATAAATTCGGGCACCCAGTGCCCCCACTCTGAGAGGTGGTATCTAGGTTTTTTTTTTTTAATTCAAAAGAATTGAGCAAAATCAAAGATTTTACTCTATTCTTTTAAATTAAAAAAAACCTAACGACAGTGGAATACCAATTATTAATCACGGAATGTGGAATTTTTATCGATAATCGATAAACTTTCTATCGGGTTTTTGCTCCTCCTTTGTATTCTGGGAAAGTGTCGTCAAGTGCCTAGCTTTTTTTTAATTCGAGAAAATAAAAGAAAATTTTAAAAATTTTCTTTTTATTACTCAAATTAAAAAAAAAATTTAACGGCGGTTTTCCAGAATTAGAAATAATTTAGTAAAATCAAGGATTTGACTCAATTCTTTCAAATCCTGGAAAACCTAACGACGGTGGATAGTTTCTAATTGGTCATGAAAATGATAAATTTATTTTTTATATATATTTTAATTATTTTTCTTCTTCTATTTTTTTTTTATTTGGTGATTTTTCTTTAATTACTCCTTTCTATAAATAAATAATAATAAATATATAAATATAATTTAACTATATGCATAAATTTTCGATTTTAAAAAGTAAAAAAACACTTCAATCATAAAGCAATTATTACTATTAAGGTAATATCTGTAAATGAGTATATCCCCAATGAAATTTTTTTAACATGCCAAAATTCAATTTTTGGAAAAAAAAATCTTTTTTATTCAATTTGAGAAGATAGGGTATTTAAAATACTCCCAAAAAGGCACAAAAATCCAAAATACTCTAAAATTTTTTAACAACTTAAAAATAAGTTTTGATGAACTATTAAGAAACATAATTGGTCTTGAATGAATTTTTATTTTAAGATAACAATTTTACTTTTCGGCAAAATATTTTTTTTTAAATTTTGTAGAAATCCTCTGAAAAGTTTTTTTTTTAGTGGGGTTATTTGGAGTATATTTGTGTTTATTGGGGTAGTTAAATGTGTTTATAGTGTATTTTGGGGTTACATGGATTGTACTGGAGTTGTTATGTTGTATGTATGATATTTTATACAAATTTCTTTTTCTGGTATGGGGGTTAAATTAAGTTTGCTTGAGTAGCCTTGCTTAATGTTGAGGATTTGTGGGTATACGATTTGATAATACTTTGTTATTTTTTTGATTGTATGTAAGATTACAAAATTATGAGTAACACTACACTTTTAGAAATTGTCATTACAAAGGCGTTTTCTCCTTGATTCATACCATTAAGTACTGATCAGAAATGTAACTGGTATCTAAAATATTAATGATTTTAACACAAAATGGATTGAATACTATTCCAGAAAATTTTATATTTTTCACATGTTGTATTGTTCAGTTAGAAAAATGTTTTACAATAAAATTTCAATTTTACCATTAAACTTGGTGTATTGATAATGGGTTACTTAGGGGTTGTTCAAAAAAATTTTTCTTGGTTAAATGCTTTTTGAGTGTTTTTTATTTTTGGATCTTTTGGGGATATATCAAAAATCCAAGAAGAAATACTAAATTAGAATCATTCATTAATTGGAATGTTAAAAATTGTTGATAAATTTATTTGTCGACAAAAATAAATACATACTTATGAATATTAAGAAATTATAAACTTGTTAAAAATTTTGGATGTTGGCAATATAAAAAATGTGTTACCATTTGTAAAAAAGGACGTATTGGGAGAAAAAAGCGAAAAGTGGTTTAAAATTGGTAACCTTACTAAAAAAACTTTTGATCAGTAAGAAATTCATAAAATAAAGGATTACACGAAATGGGGGACTAAATACAATAAAAGTTTTTTAATAACCTCACTTATATTTCAGTTTTTCTATGATTGATCAATTATAAAAAAATTGTTGATCAAAAAATTGATAATTTTTGAGAGCTCAAAAATCAACCACTAACTTTACATACTGTCAGAACCACTTTTAAGACACAAACTTTCAACGAAATTTAAGACACAACGAAATCTCAAATTAAACTTCAAAATTTGGAATTTTTTTTTTTTCAATTTATTTTATTATAATCTGAATTAAATGCCTTAAATTTAAATTTTTCTTTGTGCCTTAATTTTTATTGAAAGTTTGTACCTTAAAAGTGGAACTCGCAGTTTTTTACTCATATTTTATTTATTTTTTTAAATTGAAAAATCAAAATTTTAGATTTATCAATTAAAAAAATCAACAATTTTCTTTTTGATCTTTAATTGATGATCCAAATATAATTCCATTAGAAAACAATATAATTTTACTACAATCATTTCCATTATTTCCATAGCATTTTAATGATATGTTTTTATCAAGTGGCCATAGGTCTTGTAATTATAAAAAAAATACAAAACAATTAGGTATCAAAAATAAAAAAGAAAGAAAGTCAAAAGTAAAATGTGTAAAAATGATTGAAATTTTCAAATTATAATTTAGAAATTGTTTCCTCTTATAACCGTCCAAACCCTATAAATGTTTACAGATCATAAATTGTGAAGGGATTTTTTGACTTGAAAAAAGGTTTATATATCTAGATAGGAAAAAGGATGAAAGAGAGAGCAAAAGCATAATTTTGGTCAAGTTTTTTTCAGTTTGTAAAAAATGGCTCTGTTGATTTTTTTTATTAAAGATTTATTAAAAATAATTTTTTAAATTCAAAGAAAATTCTTTATTTCTTTTTTAGAATTCAGAAAAATGTTTCTTTTTTTTTTACCTTGCATGTTTAACAATAGAAATTATTTATTTTTCTTCGTCTTCTTTTTTTTTTTTTTTTTTTTTTTGGGGGGGGGGGGGGGGATAAAAGGCTAATGAACGATAAAATAATTCCAATGAATTTATAAAGGAATAATTCTTATTCTATTATCTAAAAGTTGTGCTTTAAAATTCATAAATGTTTTAAAAAAAAAACTGTTGGCCTTTTTAGATGGTAAATTTTTTTTTATCTCGGCAATCTTCAATTTGCACCAAATAGATTTAAAATATATATATAGTTATGGCGAATATTATGTTGCTTTATCTTATCATACACTAACCACTACAAAAAAAACTTTATTCTATCCAGAATTTTATCTAAAGTGTTGATCAACCTAATAGGACGACCTTTTAGGGCATAATTACACTTAAACATAATTTATCGTTTTTTTATAACCATAACATAATTTACTATACCTAAGAAAGTATTAATATACCCAAATATACAAAACACACAAATATTACTTTGGAAAGTTCATTATTACCCTAAAACGTTCTAAATTAATACTGTGTTATCCCAACTTCTTGCTAAGCAATATCATCAGTGTTTAGCTTAGTAGATAAAATTCCTTTAGGAAGGTATGAAATTAATTCTGATGATATTTTGATTCACAAAGTATTCAATAATGTTATGTAATGAATAATTGCTTTTGCAATTGTTTTTTTTTTTTTTTCTTTTTTTTTTTTCATTTTTTAATATCCTCAAACAATGTGTAAAAATACTACATTTCTCTATGATACCAATTATTTTCAGGCAAAATGTGTAAAATGATGCTCATAAAAATTTTATATGTTTTGGATCATCACTTTGTATCTGATATTTTTTGCTGTTGGAAATTGCCAAAATTTTTTTTCTATTTGGGTGGGATTGTTTTTTTTTTAAGGAGATGTCTAATCTTAACTAATTTTCCAATGGAAGGAAAAAATTATAAATTCATTTTATTCATTATGAAAATGTTTATATCCTCATCAAATGTCCTTTTTTTATTGTAATTATTTCTACATTTATTTAATAAAAAATGTGTCAATTTTTTTTTCAGCTTGATAAATATTTTTAGGTAAATATTTTTGAAATACAAGCAAAAGGCCCACATTCAATATATGTGGTATTCCTCTTAATTCCGATTCCCTATTTACATATAAAAATAAATCCAAATAGAAAAAATTCTTTGAAATATATAAAAAAAAAAAAAAGATCCTTTTTTGTAACAGTCAATTATATTTATAACATTTGTAAAATACTAAACTTTGTCAAAATACCAGCATATATATTTTTTAAGATATTTCCAAGTAAGTGGTGCAAATTTATTTAAAAAAAATCTCGAATATACTCAATCTTCAATAAAGTATTTAAATATCCAAAATAATTAACGGTCATGTTCTGATTCTTGATAAAAATTCATTTTTTTTCTTAGTATTGTATTACCTAATTATAAAAGATATTAAATTTTCTTATCTCAATTTTATCTGATATTTCTTAGAGGATTAAAAATTGGTCTTTATTATTTTATCTTTGATCGAAAAAAATGTTACCAAACTTTTTATCATCTTAACAAATTTCCCAATATAATTGAATAGATATAACTGCATTTGATAGTTTAATAAATCATTTTTACCCTTTCTCTATTTCAAGTTTTTTATTGAAATTTGTCTTACATTGTTTTCACCAAAAAAAGTCTTTAATTTTTTTTTTTTTTTCATTTTTTGGAAATATTATAACAAACATATATTGAAATAAATACCTTAGTCATTGATTAAATCATTATCAATATTAAACTTAATTTGGTATTGACAATTAAAGAACATCTCGATTAACAAAGATGATTTTTTATCAAATGTAAAAAAAATGCCCAGCTTTTTTGTAAATAAACTATTTTTCGAAAATTTTGACTTACTTTCTAATGTTAATGGGTGTTGTTTTGAGGGTTTATTTCAGTATTCTAAACAAAAAAATATTTTCAAATTTTTGGATCATAATCATTTTTTCTAATTTTACAAATTTTAGTTTGGTTTTTTCAATTTTATCTTTTTTTTTTAAAACTTTTTTTCAATTTTAAAAAAATTTTCTTTTTCTTTTTTCTTGATTTCTTTTTTTTTCTTTTTTTTTTTTTTTTTTTTTTTTTTTTTTTTTTTTTTTTTTTTTTTTTAAAAAAGATCCTGTGGAAAAAAAAAAAAGATGGTTGAAAAGACAAATAATCACTATGAAAATTGAGACTATGTAATGTCTTTGAAAATGAATTTAATTATTCATAAAAAATCTTGTTGTTCAACTTTTTTTCAGTGAAAGTTCAGGAATAAAAAATCCGTAATGCTCATTTCAAACTTTGTGACTAACTTTTTTTTAGTTTTTGGTTTTATTTTTTATTATTTTTAATATATTAGGTTTTTATATCTTTAGAATGATTTAAAAGTTAATTACAAATCAGATTTAGTTATTAACTGTTCATGAATACTAAAGGATAATTTTTTTTTTTTCAATTTATTAATTCAGGTGAGTCATAATATTTGAAAAAGAGTTTACCTTATACTCTATTTTTTGAAGTTGTAAAAAGCAAAAAAAGTGAGTTTAAAATTATTAATTGTCGACATGGTATTTTTTTTTACAAAAAAAAAAAAAGAATTAATATTAAGAAAAAATGATCATTACTAAAAAGATATATTTTATTCAAATATTAAACGATGAATAAATAATTAATTAAAGGAAGGAGGGTAAAAAAGAGAGCAAATAAAAAAAAATAAAAAAAAAAAAAAAAAAAATAGAGATCAAAAATTTGATTTGTATTTAAAGAAAGACAGATTGTAAACTTGAAAACAAAACTCTTTGATAATTAACAAATTTATATTCTACATAAAGAAATTCTCAATAAATGGATTCTCGATAATTGGCAATTCGATTATTTTGTTGCTTCCGATATTAATCAATAAACATGGTGTTATTGATTAGTAAAGTAATTTAATTAATTGAATTTTCAAGTATGAAAGGTGTGAATGCTTCAGGGAGTAAGCCGAACCCTGTGGTAACCTTGATTGCCTTATCCTGTAGGCGGTAGAGTATTACTGGGAATTGCCCCCATTCCACAATGACCTGTCTGCAGGCACCGCATGGGTAAGTAAAATCCTCGACCCCCGAAGAAGTGATTACTAGGGCCTTAAATTCTCTACATCCCTTCGAGGCTGCATGGAAGAATGCGGATCTTTCTGCGCAAATTGTCAGCCCATAGGAGACGTTTTCAATATTTGCGCCACAGTAGATTTCGTCGTTGGTGCCAAGGAGGGCAGCGCCGACTTTAAATTTGCTATAAGGCGAGTAAGAATTGACCACAGAGTCTGAGCTTGTGTCTAATAGTTCCATTAATTGCTCCGTGGTGATTTCCTCGAATATTTTCTCCTTAGGATCAGAGTATTGTTCAAGGGAATATATGACTTCTTTATCGTAATACTCTGGCCTTTTTTTATTAACCTTTTGTTCCGTTTTGTCCTTTTTATTAATGGCTTCTTGAAGTCCAATAATGTCCTTTTTGATTTGCTTCAAACTAGGCCTTCTTTCTGGGTTTTGATCCCACATCTTCTCAAGAATTGCTTTGAATTCGTTTGTTTTGGATATGGTAGGGCGATAGCCTTTGTCTGCTACCAAAATTGCTGCAGAGAGATCTGGTAATGTGCCAAGGTACATTTCTAATTCGGTGATTTCATAAAGAATCACTCCAAGAGAATAAACGTCAGCACTTGCGCCAGGTGAGGCTATTTCCTTCTTGGGCCTTGGGATGATTTCTGGCTGTGAATAGCGTGTGATTTGAAAACTAGAAACCGGTTTTTGCTCTTTTTCCTTTTCATTTTCTTTTGTTTCTTTTGTTTCTTTTTTTTCTTCTTTCTCAATTTCGTTTTTGGTGCCTTTGTATTTGTGTGCGTTTTGGAAATTTGTTATTTTGAATTTATTAGTTTTGTCGCAATATTTGATATATTTTGAGCATAAGTAACCATGGCAAAATCCTTTGTTATGAACAAAATCTAGCCCATTGGCAATCGAAAGAATAATTTCACAAATTTCTGTTGCGCTGAATGATTTGTTTTGTTTTGTTTTTTGTTCAATTAAATCCTCAAGTGTTGTTGATAAGTATTCATTCACAAAAATTGTAGAATCATTTTTTTCACAGGGCACTTTACCAAGACACTTTTGAAGATTTTCATTCATGCTGCCATTCATCAAGACACACAAATCTTCATAGAGTTTTTTTCCTAATTTGTTCCTTGATTCTGGAAGAATGATAGTTTCAACTTTCACAGGCTTGTCTCCGGATCCTTTTAATAGAGTGTTCTCTCCAATGATTGTGATTTGTTTGATAAGTGAATCTGATTTAATTAAGGGAAGGTTGGTTTCTGTCATTTAGAAAAGTATGTTAAATAATTTTTTCAAAAAGAAAAAGTTTTGAAAAAAAATGGAATGTTTTTTGGAAAATGGAAGAATTTTTCAACATTTACAAAAGTTAAAAGATACTTTTTAGAGTTGAAGGTGTATTTAATTTAATTACAAAAAAAAACTATGAAAAATATTTTCGGATCTGAGTTTTGCAGATTTTAGGTTCGGTCAAAAATCAAACACTCACTACCTTTATTTATAAAATTTTTTTCATCTTTTTGTTTTGTGAAAAATGACAAATGGAAAGTTATTCTTGTTTCATTAATTACCCATTACATTTTTTGAAATAAAAGGCGATTAATAACTGAATTTAGAGATTAGAACTCAGGTTAGTCTAGTTTTCTTTGATAAGTCTATTTATTTTATTCCAAAACAAAAAATTACAAGAATTTAATTGTCTTGCTTATCCATCAAAGATCTGGCTTTGTTTCAACCTTTTGTCTACCGAGATTGGTGAATGGACAATTCTTTCTCAAAGTTAAGAGGCATAATATCCTTTCAAATTAAACTATATTTCTTATTGTTGAATCGTTAAATTGACATGACAATAAACTTTTATTTTTTATGATTAGACCAACCCTGTGTTAAATTCAATGCTAACCAAATTGAAGACTTCATATTTGAAAAAGCATACTTAATTTTATTCAACGTGTAACAATTTTTTAAACTTTCTGAGATTTCTTTATGAATGGTACAAATTATTCACTTATTTTCATTTTCCTTTTTTGGTGAGAGTATCAGATAGTAAAAAATACCAAATTAGAACCCACTTCATAAAAACTTTGTTTGTGGATGAAAAATTAAGGAAAAAATAAGTGAAAAATTTTTCTATTTATTCTGCAAATACCAGTTAGTAAATTGTTTTACTTTTTGAAGGAACAATTGATGGTAATAAGTCAAACAGTAAAAATTCATTCAAAACGATTACTCTTTCTGAGAAAACCTTCTTGAAAATGAAAAATAAGCACTTGTTTGAAAAGAAAAAATCAAATGATTAGAGAAAGTGGAGGATTTAACACAATGTTTGTTGTTGTCATACTTTCTTTTTCAAAAGTTTTTATTATTTTTGTATAGTGGAGTCATTAAATGGTGTTGTAAACTGCGTCCTAAAACAGGAATTTGTTTAATAAATGGGAATTAATTTTCACTTATTTTCTATTTTTCATTTTTTCTAAAAGACTTGTTAAAATTTCAACAAAAAATTGAAAACAGCCTAGATATACCTATCCTTAAAAATTTAGTCAAAAAAAAAAATTAAAATTTGCTAATTTTTCACTTTTTGATAACTTCACTTATAATAAACACTATTGGTTGATAAAAGATCTTGGATCAAAAATTATTTTTCCAAGATATTTTACAATTTAAGTTTGAAAATCCAATTTTCCAGGTTTTAATAAGATTTTTTTAAATTTAATAGAAAAAAAATTTTTTGAACTTAACTGGTCATACTGATATATTTTAAAAGTATATTAACTTTAATATATATATATTTCAATTGGATAACAAATTATATTTAATATTAATGAATTATTTATTGATCTAAATTGAAAAAAATATTTTTTTTTAAAAGTTTTTAGTTAGGTTTATTCCAAATGGTAAAAAAAAAACCAAGGTCACTTTTTTTTAGTTTTTTTATAATTTTTTAAATAAACACTAAATTTAATAGAATTTCAGTTTATTTCAAAAATTAATAAGAAAAAAAAAACTTATCTTTTCAAAAATTTAAAACAATAGAGTATAATCTAGCATTTTCACCATTCTTATGAATCCTTGAAAAGCTAGAGATCCGACAGATACTTTCTTGGGGTTTTCCAGAATTCAAAAGAATCCAACAAAAACCATTTCCTTTTTACACTATTTTTTAAAAGTCTGGAAAATATTATCATTAGTTTTGTTTTTTAATTTTTTAAATAAAATAGAAAATTTCAAATTTTTTTTAATTTAAAAATTAAAAAAATAGTTATTAGTTTTTTTTTTACTTTGAGAAATTAAAAGTATATTTCAAAAATTAAAAAAACCCTAAGCGATTTAACGACACATGATGATACCCAATATACACTTGACTTGTATTTTTATAAATTTTTTAAATAAACAGAAAATTGATAGGATTTTCGATTAATTTCAAAATTTTCAAAAAGAAATTGGAAACAGCATTAACTTTTCCAGAATTCAAAAGTGTTTAATAAAAATTCAAAAATTGTCCCTTGTTTTCTATTTACTACTAAAAAAACAAGAGTGCAGAATATTTATTATGAGACTTTTTCTCTCTATTTTTGTTTTATTAGATGAGTATAGCATTTTCAAAACTATAAGTTAACATCCACACATGTAAATATCTTCAAGTAGATTAAATTAAAAACCATGCAGCATTTATTTGTAAAATTTTAAACCCTAAAAAACGCCCTTTTTTATCTACTTGAGACTTTTAAAAAGGTATAGTACTATCTAAAACAATAAACGCAATAGCCCCAATAATTTTAAGGTCTTATTTTTTTTTTTTTTTAGTTATATCAAGTATCAACTTTATTATTATTATATACAGAAGGTTTGAAAGTGGTAGTTTTATCTCTCTTATTAATTGTAAATTATATTTTTTCATAGAAGAGTTATGAAAACTAAATCCCAATTCAAAATTTTTTACACTTAAAAATTGGATTTGTGAAAAAAAAAATCTTATTTAATCAATTCAAGAAGATTTACCAAATTAGAACCATTTACTAATTGGAATGTTAACACTTTTTTATAAATTACAATACTCACAAAACAATAAATAAATATTTATCAATACAAATAAATCATGAGTGTGTTAAAATTTTGGAGAGAACAAAACAAAAAAATACATTAGTAAATTTGTTCAAATTCTATTAGGAAAATTGATCAATCAAAAGTTAGATACTACCAACTAATTTTATTTGGGTTCTTCAACTTGGAACAACTCAACTTTAACGTAATTATAATTTTTCAAAAAAATTTTGATCCAACGAAATAGATTTTGAAATTCAATCAATAGAATGAAAAGAAAAACTAAAAGATGAAAAAATGATTTTCATGTTTAACAAAAATCAAAATCATCTCCAATTTCAATGAAATTGTATTATTTTGATTGTTTGGGACGTTTTAACTGTGTGAACAATTTTGAATTTTAGTTTATATTTTGTAAAAATAACAACGGGTTCATTAATTAAAAATTATTTCCAATTATAAGATGGAGATATAAAAAATACAGTTATGCAAAGAATCAATATTGTCAATCTATAATCCATTCTTAAAAAATTAACCAAATTTTGTTATTCACTTTAGGCATTGATCCAAAAATTAGCCTACATTATCACATTTTTAGATCCTCATTGGCCTTTGGGATTATATTTTGGAATTATTGTTAGTCTTTTAATTATATAGAGGCATTGCAATTTCTTTTAAAATATCTGTGTTATAAATAAAAAAATTTATGGTGAAAATTTTTAATTTCGGCTAGAAATTGTGAAATCATGAACTAGAGATCTCAAAGAAAGAGTACAGTATTTTTTTGTACATTTTATTTTTTTAATTGAAACTTATTGTTTATTTTTAAATTTCTTTTATGGATTCCAACTTTCATATGAAGTTTATAAGTTCTCTGATTTCTAAATAATAATTAACACAATTTCAAAAATGGTGACTCACCTGAAATAATAAATTGATATATATATATATATATATATCCTTTAGTATTAAAGAGGAGAAAATAATTTAAAATGATTTGTAATTCGGTTTTAAATCATTCTAAATCTATAACAACCTGATATTTAAAAAATTAAAAAAAAAATAAAAAACCAAAAATTAAAAAAAAAGTGAGTCACAATTTTTGAAATGGGTATAATGGATTTTTATTAGAATATCAATGAAAAAGTTAACAGTGTGATTTTTTATTAATAATTAAATTCGTTTTAAAAGGTATTATATAGTATCAATTTTATATTTGATTGTGTAACTTTTCTAAGATCTTTTTCTTAAGATGATCTATTACAGTAAAAAAGTATCAAAATAAGAAAAGAAAAGGAAAAATTGAAAAATTAGAAAAAATGATTCCGATCCAAAAATTTTGAAATGTTTTTTTGATAAGAATTTTGGATAAAACCTCAAAACTACTTCCGTTAACATTATAAAGCCGATCAAGATTCTTGAAAATCAAGTTTTCATTTGTTTATTTTTTGTAAAAATGAATTTTTACTTTTTAAATGTGTATCTTGGGTAAAATGGGGATAACAATAAATCTCGATTTTGTCAAACAATCCGCATATTTTTTTTGAGAAGATGGGGGTATTAAAGTAGGTTTATATTCTAGTAAAAGTGGTCATTTAATACATATTATAACCCCGATTATTTTAATAAAGTGGGAAAAATAACCATAAGTCGAGAATAGTACGAACAGAGAGTGGAATTGTAAAAATTTGAAAATCAGAATTTCAATTTTTTTTTTATTTTCAAAGGTTTAAGGAATATTAAGGATTTATTCACAATAATAATAAAAATAATAAAATTTTCAAAAAAGGTTGATATCTATAAGAAAAAAATCAATATACTATGATATATATATATATATATATAAACTAAAATTCAAAAATTTCCACATAGCTGAAACATTTCAAACAATCACAATAATACAATTTCATTGAAATTCGAGATAATTTTGATTTTTGTTAAACATGAAAATCATTTTTTCATCTTTTAGTTTTTCTTTTCCTTTCATTGTTTGAATTACGTAACTTGTTTCGTTGGATCAATTTTTTTTTGAAAAATTAATATTACGTTAAATTCTAGTTTTTCCAAATTGAAGAAGTCAAATAAAATTGGTTGGTAGTATCTAACTTTTGATTGATCAATATTCCTAATAGAATCTAAATATATTTACTAATGTGTGTTTTTTTTTTGCCCCTCTCCAAAATTTTTAACACATCCATGATTTATTTAGATGGATAATTATTTATTTATTGTTTTATGAGTATTGTAATTTATAAAAAAGTGTTAACATTTCAATTAGTGAATGTTTTTAATTTGGTATTTCTTCTTGAATGGATCAAATAAGATTTTTTTTTTCACAAATCAAATTTTGGTCTGTTAAAAATTTTGAATCGGGGTTTCTATATATAAACTCTTTTTCAAAAAATTGTAACTCGCCTGAAATAATAAATTGAAAAAAAAATTATCATTTAGTATTCAAGAACAATTAATAATTAGATATGATGTGTAATTCACTTTTAAGTCATTCTAAATCGATTAAAGCCGGATATTTTAAAAATTAAAAAAAATCAAACCAAAAACTAAAAAAAAGTAAGTCACAATTTGTGAAATGAGCATTACAGATTTTTTATTATTGAACTTTCACTGAAAAAAAGTTGAACAACAAGATTTTTTATGAATAATTAAATTCATTTTCAAAGACATTAATAGTGTCAATTTTCTTAGTGATTATTTGTCTTTTCGAAGATCTCTTTTTTTTTCCTTAGGGTCTTTTTAAAAAAAAAAAAAAAAAAAAAAAAAAAAAAAAAAAAAAAAAAAAAAAAAAAAAAAAAAAAAAAAAAAAAAAAAAAAAAAAAAAAAAAAAACAAAAATTTTAAAAAAGTAAAACATAAAATTTGCAAAATTAGAAAAAATGATTCTGATCCAAAATTTTGAAAATATTTTTTGTAAAGAATACTGTAATAAACACTCAAAATCGCCCCCATTAACATAATAAGGTGAGTCAAAATTTTTGAAAAATTGTTTATATATTTATATGTATACATATATATATATATATATATATATCTATATGTCCTTAAAAAAATTAAGCACTATTTTTTTCTGATTAATATTTTTCGAAATCTAAGTTCATAACTTAATTCCATTAACCAATGTGATGATTTTTTTTAGAATAAAAACACTCTCAACTTTTGAATATCGAAAATATTTTTTGAAATTACTGTGCACTTTTTTATTTTTTTTTGAAAAATTGGGGTTGAGAAAAGCTTGAAATCAAAGAATAAGTTAATATATTAAATTAGAATGCTTTTCCAGAGAGTTTATTTTTTTAGCTTAACTCTTTTTTTAATTTTACCATTTAAAACTAAAAAAAAACATTTGAAGACCAAATTAGTGCCTTTTGTGAAAAGAAAATACCCCATAATTTAGAATTTGTTTTTGTAAATGAGTTAAAACAAGATAGCGTATCTAAAAATATAGATAATTTCAAGTTTGAATTCAATAATTTTGGCAAAACATGTTTTCAAGAAAAAGTTAAATTGAAACTTTATTTATTTTAATTTTTTCATTTAGTTTTTTTAAATTGTATTAATGGAAAGTATTTGATCAGTTTTTCATTTTTAGTGTTTTTTGGGTCGTAGGGACATATATTATATTGAATATAAATCTTTTGTTTATTTTATCCATTGACTTTTTACGTTTTTTATTTTTAATTGGATAGGTCTGAATGGTGTTGAATATGCCCTGTTTTAGTTTTTTCCAATGAAATAGATCGTTTTGATTTCCCAAAACAGTAGAAATTTAAACAGGCCTTTGATTTCTTTTGTTGGGTTGGAGATTTTCCAATTAGAAAAAAAATATTTTTGAAAGGGTATAATTTAATTTTTTGTGAAATATAAAGCTATTAGATTATGGAATATTATATTTAAGGCCATGTGTGTGGATATTTCCAATTTAAAATTATCTGAATTTGGTAAAAAAAAATATAATTTACTATACAAGTATGTGAAAAAAAGATGTGTATAAATATCTTAAAAAACCAACCACTCTAATCAAAATCTTGTATTTAGTAAATTTTAACCGAGAACAATTTTTTGATTTATTTTTGAAAAAAAACTCTAAATTTTGAATTTTTGAAATACACTTGCCTAATAAACACCATTATAACAACAATTTTGAAGGGTGGTTACAACTTTAATAGATATTAATGGGAATTGAAAAAAATTAAAGTTTTCAGAAATATTTTTTTATTTTTCCTTGTAAAATTTTTGAAATTTTTATTTGACTTAGTGGGGAGATTATTTTTTTCTCTGTTTTTTTAATAATCTAAATAGAATTATAATTTTCAATTTTTAAATAAAATCAAATATTTCTTGCAAAAGATATCTTAATTAAATTCGAAAAAATGATTTTTTTTCTTTTTGGAAAAGTTTTTATCATTTTATTTTTTTTTCATTTTTAGGTTTTAAAGTATTCCCCCTTGTTTTTTTTTTCTATAAATTGCTTATACATGTATTATTTTTCCTGACTTGGTCTTTAATCAAACATTCTGTTCATTTGTTGCAACTCATTTCAAAAAAAAATACACTAAAAATAGGTATTTTTTCAAAATGTGTAACTATTGAAAAAGGAAGCAATCTAATTTTAATTAGTTTGTGGTTATCTTTTCTAAATAGTATAAAATTATCATAACTTTGAAAAAAATAATTGATATAAATGTTGTGGAATTGAAATTTAATGTGTTTTTTTTTGGTTAACTTTAATATCCACGGGTTTTTTTTTTCTTTGTTTGTGGTGTTTCAAAATAAAAAGTGTTTTTTTTTTATAGAAGATCGAAATATCAACCAATCAAAGAAACCGACAATAAACCCCAAGTAAATCTACTTTTGGTTACTTTAAGTTCTTTTGTTCAAAATGTAATTCTAAAAAATAAACCCTCAAAAAATGAAATTTTTATTCCAAAATAAAGTCTATTTTAAGGAAATTTTTAACAAAATAAAAAATAAATTTCAAAAAAAATCAAAAATCTCAATTCTAAAAAAAAACTCTAGGAAAGTTAAAATTTTTAACAAAACCCATTTTCGAATTTCTATTTTACTTTAAACTTCAAGGGTTTTCCTTAAAAAATGTTTTGGCCTTGGTCATATTATTTGTTCGTTGATTGTATGTTGCCTTGAAATATAAAGATAAAAAGAAAAAAAAAACAAGGTTATTATTTTGAAACAGGGATTATAGACTTTATACTTTATTAATTTCTCTTTTTATGCTTTAGGAATTGAATTTGCCTCTTATAAGTGATTTTTAAAAATCCCATAATCCTGAAAAAATGAATGAAAATGGTAATAGTGTATTTTGAATTGGGATCAAAAAATTTCACGTTTTGTATTTATCCGAATTGGTATTTAACCCAAAAAAAAGGAAAAAATATTTACTTCATTTGACGACTCTCTCTTATTCAAAAAGAGTTTCCAAAAAAGTAGGTTGACGTTTGTTCACCAAATTGAAAAGGTAAAATGAAAATTAAGCGAAAATTTGTTCCCTTTTAAGAGTCAAAAATCGATATTTATTTCGGTAAAATAAAGATCCTAATTAGGCAAACTAAAATCAAGAGTTGGGGTTTGTATGGTATCTTACAAATTCTGTTGGGGGGCTGTCCTTGGTGTTCCTTTATATGAACAGAGTTTGGAAACAAATTTTTGCTGTGTGGGTTTTTAAAAGTTGTTAATAAATTCACAAAAATGCTTTTAACTTTTCTGTTTTCGAAATTGTTTTTCGAGGCTTGGAAGAATGAAATTTACTTGTCTAAATCTTAATAATACTTGTAAATTAATTGACAGGAAGACTATTGTTCAAAAAAATGTTGAACAGGTCTATTTATGAGAACTAAAAAAATCTAAATTTCTTTAAAACATCGAATACTTTTTATAATTTTTCAATATTTACCCTTATTCCAAGATTTTGCCTCATTACATAAATAACCGGAATACTGATATTTGTGGTTGATTTACCCTTTGTTCTTCACATTCAGTCTTGTCTTAAAAAAGTCTCCAAAACCCACATATGTTTTTTTTATAAAAATTATTACTAAAATCGAATTTTTTCTAATATTAACTTTCAGGAAAGCAATCCGTTGAATAGAATAACGAACATAAAGAAATTTAAACTTTTCAAAGAATTCAAACATATTATTGTCTTCTTAAAACTAAAATTAAATACAATTGCTGACATCACAAAAGTTCAAAAAGAAATTTGAAAATAATCTCTTTTGAATTGAGATTTTTGGTTACTCTCGAAGGACTATCGTAATTTTAGGTTCTTTTCTTTTTAAAATAAGATCTTTTCGTCAACAAAAAGATTTAAAAGTTGAAAGAAACCAATTATTTAAAAAAAAGGTAATTTTTAGAATTTTATAAAATGATAAAAAAACAATTAGTGATCAAAAACTTTTCGTAATTCCCCACAAAACAAGTCAAAAGTGCCTTCAGTTTTCCTCTTATCTTCCAAATGGTTCATTTGCTTTAACCGTTTTACTACATGGTTATTTTTTTTTACTAACTTTTTATCAACTTAAAAAAATTTTAAAATACCTATTAAAGTAAGTGAACAATAGAAGAAAGAATATTTTGATTTTTGAATCCTGTTTGAACTTTATTCGAAATTAAATAGTAAAAAATAGTTTTTATCAAATGGCAAATAATTCAACTCAAAAGCTAATTTTTACAACTCATTTGGCCAGACTTTCTTTTAAAATCAATAAATAGGCAGCTTTTCGCAAAAGTGGGATAAATTGTCTCAAAATTAGGATAGTCCGTAAATCTCTTTTTATTTTCTCTCTTGTAAACATAGTTATGCTTTTTTTAAGAAAACAAAAACAAATTTTCCCTAAAGTAATTGGAAAATGAGAGTAGTGTTGTCCTATTAAAGGTCTGGAGAAATATTCCAAAAATAACTCGAGAAGAGTTTAAAAAAAACGAAGAAAGGAATTGAAAAAAACCTATTTGACCAAATTTTTGAAAACAAACCAACAGAAAAAAATAAAACAATAAATCCGAGTAACATGGCATTGCTCTACAAAACGTTTTCAGGAAAGGAAATCACAAGTTTTGAAGAATCGAACTTTTCACTTTGGATTTCCAAAAACTATTCAAAATAAATCCAGTTAAATAAAGAGAATACAAGTTAAAACAAATTTAAATGTCATTACAAAAACTTTTTTTGTACTGAATTTTTATTGTTCCTTTTTGCATTTATCAAAAAAATTCAGAATTTAATTCTTGACAACTCTACTAAAGTTTAATACAAAAATTATAAATTAGGGCAAAAAAAAAAAAATTTTTTTTTTTAGGAACAAAAATTATCATAAACAATCTTCAGAATCAATATTCCAAAAAGTAACACACCACTCGATTTTAAATCGAGTTTTGAAAATTTACATCTTTTTCAATTTGGGCAATTCGAAACTTTATTTTATTTTTTTTTTTTTCAATTGGTTTCCTTCAATGTATTAATACCAAAACGATCTACACATTTTTATGAAGCAAATAATGACTATTGTTTTGTTTTGGAGTAAGCAACTTACTCACCAAACAAACTTAATGGTTCTTATTATTCTTTTGTTCTCTTTTTTTCTGCACATAGAAACCAAAAGGTAAATATTCTTTTTTTTTGATTTAGCCAAAAGAAAAAAAAAATACTTTTGTTTAGGTGTTGTTTGAATTCAAAAAAGATGACCACTTTTTAATAAACTCTTCTGTTCAATAAACCGTGTTCATGTTAACTTCACAAAAGCCCAATTTGTTCTATCCCCCAAACAAATCCAAAATAATTTTTTCAAGAAATATCTTGTTAGGTTACAAATCTCACTTTCGAAAGGAACTTTGTCTTTTAATACAAAACAAACTAATTTTTGAAAACTCTCCTTACATCTTACTTCCAAATAAAAAAAATAAAAAAAAAACAAAAAAAAAATAAACAAAAAAAATAAACAAAAAAATAAACAAAAAAATAAACAAAAAAAAAAAAAAAAACACCAAACAACAAAGAATTCAAACTGAATCGGATTTGGGAAACGAAATGACTTTCGGACACCAAAGCAACATAATTTTATCTGAAGAGAACAATTGTCAAAGTGGCCAATATATGTCCACTGATGACGAGTGTCTAAATTGTCCGTCTGGCACTTATAACCCGAACAACGGATCGTATGGAATCGAGAACTGCGTCATGTGTCCGATTGGCACGTACTCGGAGGAAGGATCGAGTAACTACACGGAATGCGCAAGTGGCACATATGGGAATGCGGAGGGACTCTCTTCATGCTTTGCATGCCCCGCGGGAACTTACAACTTATTGGAGGGAACAACGTCTCTGGACTTTTGTCTCAAATGCCCCCCTGGAACATATTCGGCCACCGAGGGTGCCGATCATTACTCTTGTGTTGACTGCCCAGCGGGGACATACAATGAAAATTCTGGCGCTTCCCTGGGCGCGCTTTGCCTGTCCTGCCCAATCGGGACCTTTTCCGAGACAGTCGGATCAAATAGCAGCGACTGCTGTGAAAGCTGCCCGCTGGGATCATCTTCTGACATGGCTGGCTCAACCGGGTGCGTTTCCTGCCAACCAGGAACTTACCGGAATTCAAAGCAAACAAGCTGCACGGCATGCGAGTCTGGTTACTACACAAACACAACGGGGTCAAGCCAATGCACGGCATGCGAATCTGGCCATTTGACCCTTGAGCTGCAAACAGGGCAAGCCATTGGGGCTACAAGTTGTTACAAATGCTCTGATCCTTCGTTATGCCTGGGCTCATACCAATGCACATTTTCGCTTTCCCCAGAGTTAAATTGTACTGCATGCGAAGAAGGGAAATTTCTTGCTGGAGACGGCTGCACAGAATGCCGACCTTTATTTGTTCATCTTTTAAAATTTTTTTTAGTGCCGATAGTTCTCATATTTTTAATTCTGTGTCTTTATCTTTTTTCTTCAATTAAAGCAAAATTAAATTCAAACAACAACAAGAAGAAAAAAAATAATCACAATAATAATAATAATAATAATAATAATAATAATAATTATAATTATAATAATAATAATAATTCTAAGAATAATAATAATAATAAATATTCAAATAACGAAATTCAAAAGTTATATAATTATTCAAAAACAATTTGGCTTTTTAAAAAAGGCAATTCACTCTTAACAATTTTAATCCAGTGGTTACAAATCATTGCAATTGTGATGTTGCTTCCGATACTGGAATTTGGTGAATTTGTACCAAAATTAAGAAAAATTAATTCTTGGCTAATAGCAGATTTATTATACATGTTTCCAATTGAATGCAATAGTTGGTTTTCATTTATGGAATATTGGGAAACCGTTACATCCATACCCATTGCCGTCTTTCTTTTATTCTTTATTATCGATTTAATTCGGATATTGAAAACTAGTTTGAAAAAAAAAACCGTAGTTTCGAAATTCTATTTGGTTCAGAATTTTTTTTACAAATTTGCACAATTTGTTTTTCTTCCAATTATTTATGTATTTATATTGCTTTTATCCTTCGAATATGATGAGTCTTCTAATAATATGGAACTCCCAACAAATAGCAGAATCCAAATAACTAAAGCTAATTGGAAGAAAGCGAAAATTTATTTTGTAATGTTAGGAATTTTTTATAGTTTGATTTATTTGATTTTATTTATAAAAATATTTTTATATTCCCTTTCGAAAAATAATTCACAATCTAATACAAAATCAAAATCACATTCAGATTCAAATTCAAATTCAAATTCAGATTCAGATTCACATTCAGATTCAAATTCATATTCATATTCACACTCAGAGATAAGTTTAAAATCAGAGATTGAATTAAAATCAATCCACAATCTTAATAATAATTCAAATAAAAATTCAAGTTCAGGTATTGGATCAGAATCAGACAATGAAATCAATAAAGAAACTATTAACAAAGATATTGAATTGAAAACTTTTGAAACCAATGAATTAAAAACAAATAAAAACCAAAATCAAAAAGAGATTGAATTTGAACAGGAATCAGAACAAGAACAAGAACAAGAACAAGGACAAGAACAAGAACAAGGACAAGAACAAGGACAGGGACAAGAAAAAGTACCAGAACAAGTACCAGAACCAAAAACAGTTACTGACACACATTCAGAAAAAGAAACCGAAAACGAAATCGAAAACAAAAACAAAAATAAAATCCAAACTGAAACTGAAAAAAAAAAAGATAAAAATGAAAAAAAATCGGAATCACTAATTCAAATATTAACAAATCGTTTCAAACCAAATCGTTGTTGGTTCATACTTGTTGAATTTCTTTTCCAAATCGGGATTTCCTTTCTTACTTTAGGATACCCAGCGCTTAGTCAACAGACAATTGGATTTGTATTATTTTCAGTATTTGTATTATTCTCATTATCTTACATTCTTGTTAGACCATACAAAACAAGGGATTTGGAATTCTTTTCAATTGGCATAACATTTTTAATGATGGCAATCCCATCTGTGATGATTCCTATCATTGGGATCTATATTGCAATTTTTACATTTTTCCTTGGAATAGTTTTAATTTTCTTAGGAATTGAAATGAATTATAAACTATGGTCACATAAAAACGTTTTTAATAATCATAATAATAATAATAATAACAATAACAATAACAATAACAATAACAATGAGAAATATAATCAGAATAATTCTCAAGTGGGTGATCACCAAGATCAGTTCAATTCAAAGGACAAAGAAAAAATGGATTTCGAACTCAATCAGGAAACACTCCCCCCAAATGTTCAAAATAAAATTTTGCTTCGAGAAACGAGAAATCAAAAAAGAAAACTTTGGGAATTAAGGCAACAATTAACAGAGAGCGAAATGCAAATTAGGGCATTAAAAGAAGAATTTGGAGAGTATAGCGAAAATGATCAAGATTCCCAATATTTTGAATCATCTTCCCCTTTAACATTAAACGATGTTATTGAAGACAACGTGCCAACAATCCTAAAACCAAATCGTCGCCATAAAAAAAAATTTTTTAATAATTCAATTATGATCAGCACAGACGACGACTTCAATGACTAATGATCCATGAAGTTTACAATAAAGATTAAAATGCTGTGGTATAACACCGATTTACAAAACAGTCAGAGGTAGCAAGTGATGAATTGATCTGATAATTTAACAGATTAAAATTTTCCATTTGTAAGATTAGAATATGAATAAAATGTGCTTATTATTTGTCATATCAATTTATCATATAATATTATGATCGTGGATTTTATATATTATTTGTTTCATTTGCTCTTTTGGAAATATTTGAAATTTTTATATAATCTTATCAAATAATTGATTTTTTTTTTTTTTTTTAAATTAAAAAAAAATAACATATTTTGATTTATTTGGGGGATATGTATTTTGCACAAGAACTTTAAATAATTATAATAATAAAATCTGGAAGAAATTTGATACCATATTAATTTAAAAGAAAATGCACTTACCAATTTTACAAATAATGAAATGAAATTTAAATGGAAATTTGGAAACAAAGATAATCAGAAAAACAATGAAAAATAATAATAAATCGAAATTCAATGGAAAAGAAAGCTTTTTAATTTATTTCAAATCTCGAGAATATTAAATTAATTAAAAATTAAGATATAAGATTCTTAATTTGAAATTAAAATTTGAGGGATTTTTTGAAATGAAAAGTAAAACAATTGAAAAAATTTTACTTTTTGAAAATAAATCAAAAAATGGTGACATAATACATTTCGAATTATAATGAAAATCATATTATATATATATATATATATATATATATATATATATTGTAATCTAATAAAATAACAATGATTTTGATCCTGAAAACAATATAATGGTATTAATTTAAAGAAAATATTCTTTAAATATCATTCCTAATTAATTTTGATCATGTTTTGTTACATTGATTAAATTAATAACTTGAACTTTTATAAATAAAAAAAAAAATTTTTTTTGACTGGTTTTTTAAGTATTTCAAATTTTTTAATATTTTTTTTCGTAGAGTTTTATAACTAAACCCCGTTCCAAAAATTTGGACACACCCAAAATCAAAAATAGGCAAAAAAAAACCCAATTTATTGTATTTTTCCAAACCTAAAATAAAACAACATTTAAGTTACCCAGTATTAATGTTTTAATAAGTAATCGTTTTAACCCAAATAAAAGAAAAAAATATAAAACTCAAAAATAAAAATCTGTGTGTCCAAAATAATGAAACGAGCGGAACAAAAAATGTATTAGTAAATATGTTGAAATTTCACCAACAATTGTTGATCGATCAAATGAAAAGATACCATCTACCAATTGTATGTTATTTTCCAATTTAAGAAACTCAACACTAACCTTCTATCAACCATTGAAAAAAAATTTCCAGATCTAACGAAACAGATTACGTAACTTGAAAAAAGGAAATGAAAACAAAACAAAAAAGACAAAAAATGAAATTGTTTGTAAAATCAAAATTCTTTCCAATTTGAATTTAAAGTACAGTAATGATGTTCTTTCCACTGTTTAAACTTTGTCCAAATTTTTGGAATCTAGTTTATTTTGAATACTCTTGTTTTTTTTTAGAAAAATGATTTTTACAGGTAAAGGTAATTTTTCAATTCACATAAATCAAAAATCTATAATACCTAGACATTCTTAAAAAAAATTGTTATAAAATCAAAGAGATTCTAATAGAGAAAAAATAGAAACCCCATTTCACTCAAAGTAGCCCCAGTAAAAAATGAAAAATTCAATTTTTTTAAGAACCTACCAACATAGGATTGTTTAGAAATCCGAGAAATATTAAACTTCTGATTAGAGTTGAGATTTAAAAACGAAATATCTGAAACTTTTAATTTTGGATAAAATAGAAGGTTAAAAAAATTTTTGGGTACACTTTCATTCGAATGTCTCATGTAAAATTTCTCTATTTCTTTCGGAAAAAAACAAATTTTGACAATAAGATTATATAATAAAAGTATTTATTGAAAAAATAAAATTACAAAGCCTGTGTTTTATTAAAGTTAATTTGCTGTTTCAAAGGATTTTTTTTTGTGGAATTGAGTTTTTGGATTCTAAAAAAGATAAGCAAAAAAAAAAAATACTAAATTATGAAAAAATAAATTTTTGGAAATGAGAAAAAATGATTTTGATCTAAAAATTGAAAAAGTATTTTGAGAAGAATTATGAATTAAACCCAGTGAATATGTATTATTTTTTCTATAAAACTTGGCCCCTTTGACTGAAAAAGAAATTATTTAATTATATTTGTGTATTTTTTATTTTTATATTTTTTCGAACAGGCAATTTAACAAATCACTCCGAGCCCACTTGGGTTTATATCCAATATTCACTCGGAATCAATTTAATTTAGATAATTAAAGGTTTAATCAGTTATCGTGTATTTCCAACATTCAAATATAGCTGTTTCCTTTTTATAAATGATCCTTTTTAAAAAATAATTCTTTTGATGAAGAGGCTTGTGTCATCATAGACTTGTTGATAATTAAGGTATATTGTCGTTGGGTAAATTATTATTGTTTTTTAGAGCCGAAAAGAGTTTAAATTATCGATTATAAATATTGTTGAACGATGAATTATAATTTTTTTAAGACGGATGATAATATAAAATGATCATATTTTAAACATTCTTTAACAATTGCTTTTTGATTTCTACAGATAGAAATAAAAACAGAAAAACCATAACGTTTAATAATTAATTTTTTGAAGAATCAATTGTAAATATTCAATTTTTCAATTTTGAAATATACGTCTTAATTTTTAACATAATAACTGAAAGATAGATTACTTTTTTTTTTTTTTAATGAATCCCTACAAAATTCAACATTTTGACAGATGAAACATTGAAAAGAAGTACAAAAATATTCTTATATCGAATTTTGGAATAATTTTAATATTCAAAAAATATGAAACAATTTATTGATTGGTTTTATTGAATTGAAGTAAACTATATCATGTTTTCTAAAAAAAAATTAATAAAAAGTGCAGTCAGTTCCACTTTAAGACCCAAACTTTCAACGAAATTTAATACACAAAAAAATCCCAAATTAAGGTACACCATTTGTAATTTTATTTTTTACAATTTATTTTACTTGAATTTGAATTTTGTGTTTTAATTTGAAATTTTTATTGTGCCTTAAATTTCGTTGATAGATTGTGCCTTAAAAGCGGAACTGATTGTATTTTTTCAATTAAGGGATTAGCGTCACCATATATTTGTATATAAACAAAATATGTTGCAATGGGGCGTAAAAGATATTAATCAAACATGAATCCAAAAAATCTCTAAATATTTATTCTTATTATGATTGCACAATAGATTATTGAATTATTTAATTAATGATCTCACTTAAAAATTTTCATTTTGAAATTTTTTTTTTATTCCTTTTCCAAATCTCAAAATAGAAAACCAAAATAATTATATTCTAGTGTTTAATAATTCATATTTAGAGCGCCATTGAGTAACTTTTTTACATTTTTACAAGTTCAGAAAGTAACCAATTAATTAACAATATAAAAATCCAAAGAACTGATTGGTTTTTTTTCTTTATTATAAATCTAATTGTTAATTACTTAATTTTCAAGATTTTAGAAATAATTTGACCAAAAAATCTATTGGTTATTTGTTTTAATCTTTTAGAAAAATCAAAATTATTAGTAGATAATCGACATTTCGCCACGAAATAAATAAAGATATTTTGCAATTTTTGAGTATGAATATTGATAATTCGTGTTTAAATTTGTGGAAAAATGTAGATTTTTTTCTGAAATTATTGTTTTTTTTTACAAATTCATGGATCATTTTTAATTGGTAAAGATCAAGTTTTCATACTACTTTACTAATTGATTTTTAAGAGACATTTTTAAAATTGTGTACTAATGTAATTTACTCTTAATGACAAAAAATTGAATCTTATGCTACTACTTGATATACAATAATCGCTTAAAGTTGAAAAAAAAAAAATATAAATTTACCTCCTATTAAAAATAAAAGTTTTCAAGTTGTTAAAACATAAAAATAATAACACATTTTTGTAAATAATTAAAAATATTTTATGTTTAATTAACCACTTTGGGTCTTCAAATTACTTCCATAAAAAGATATATATATATATATATATATATATATATATATCATAAAAAATAAATAAAAAAAACGAGAAAAAAGGGGAGTGGATGGGGGAGAGATAATAGAAAAAATCATTTTTAGATTTTAATTTTTATATAAACCATATTTCAAAATCAAGGGCAAACTTTTTTATTATTATTTTAATATTTTTTCATTTGTCTTTCAAAAAATAAAATGATTCCACTATATTTTTAGCTGTTAATCTATATTTGTTATTATTCTAAAGACTTTAGTAAAATACATTATTATTCTAAAAAAACAAACAATTAAACAATTTTTTTTCTGATGAAATTTTTGCAACTATTTTTGAAATTTGGCTTTTATTTTGTAGTTTTTTTATTTAAAGTCGAGTAAATTTTATTATAAAAAATTTAAATACAGTCAGTTTCACTTTTAAGGAACAAAATTGCAACGAAATTTAAGGCACAAAAAAAAATCCAAATTAAGGCACAAAATTCAGATTCTAGTAAAATATATTGTAAAAAAATAAATTATAAAATTTGTGCCGTAATTTGAGATTTTTTTGTGGCTTAAATTTCGTTGAAAGTTTGTGCCTTAAAAGTTGAACTGGCTGTAAACCCAATATTAGTTTAAATAATTCTGAAACAAAGTTTGAGAACTTTTATTTTTGAAAGTTTGAAACAATTATCGAGAAAAAAGTATCTCATTTTTGTAAAATAACATGTAAAGCTGGTTTATTATCTTATTAATAATAAATTAGTTGCTAAAATTTTGACTAAAAGGTAAATAAGAAAAAAAAATAAAAGAGTTTAATCAATTAATATATATATATATATATATATATATATATATATAACTCGATAAAATGAATTATTTTGAAAAAATCACAAATGGTTAAATTATATTTTAGATATAATATATGAATAAACTAGAAATTCTATTTCTTAGAGTAGAATTTTGAAAAAAAAATGATTATAAAATCTTTTTTGAGATCTCTCGAATAGTTTAGGTTAGGATAACAGTTGTTGGGAAAATTATATTAAAATAGTCATTAAATATAAGATAAAGAATATCTGGAAATATAAAGGAAAGTATTTAGTATTGGATCTTAACATAAATAATTAATCTTGATAAAAAATATAATAAATTTCACCAAATTTAATTTTTCTTTTTAGAAGATTTACTCTGAAATTTTAAATGGTGAAATTAGAAAAATCAAAGTATGAGTTTTTTTTTTTTTTTCAATTTTTTGGAGAATCTAGAATATAATAGAACAATAATATAATTTTGAATAAACTCCCATATATTTCAATTCTAATGGTTGTAATGGTGTTACGAGACCATTAATTAAAAACAGATATATAAAAAAAATTGGATAAAGTGAAAGATAATTTAAAAAAAAGATATTTATGTATAAGCATACGATAAATTGTAAAATTCTTTTAATATTCAACTTTACGAAGCAGTTGGTTACTTCAAATTTTATTTGTATCCAGTATTTTTAACTTAACCAAGACAAATATCAAGGATATCTATCCGTAGATTATTAATAACAAAAAAAAGAAAAAGAAAACGATAATCCTATAAGACAAGTAAAATTTTTTCAAAAAAAAAATCTCTAAATTTTATATTTTTGATATACACACATATAATAAACATTATTATACATAAAAATTTTCAAAAAGTTCTACAACTTTAATAGATATTAATAGGAATTGAAAAAAAAATGAAATTTTTCAGTAATATTTTTTATATTTTTAATTGTTAAACTTTTGAAATTTTTATTTGACTTAGTGAAGAGATAATTTCTGAGAATTTTTTTTATAGTCTAAAAAGAAATATATTTTTCAATTTTAAAATAGCACGAAATATTTCAATCAAAAGATATCACTAAATTTAATTGACAATCTGTTTTTTTATCTGTTTTTGGAATATTTTTTATCATTTTATTTTTTTTTTCATGTTTGGGTTTTTATATACACCCCCGATTTTTTTTTGCAAATTACTTTAACATTTATTTTTTTTTCAATCTTAATGTTCAATCAAAAATTAATTCATTTCAACTTTTTTCATTAAAAAAATACCCCAAAAATAGGTGTTTTTTTCAAAAGTCGGTATTTTTGAAAAGGGGGGTATTGGGATTTTCATGAGTTTAATAGCTATCCTTTTTTTATTACATAAAATTATGATAACTTGTAAAAATTATTTAAAAAAGAAGTATAACTGAAATCCAATGTATAGTTTTGGCTAACTTTAATTTCTTGTGTTTAAATTTTTCTTGTAGTGTAGTAAAAAAAATTGCCATGTGGCATTTCAAATGGAAAGATAGAATTGATACAAGACTTCAAAACGTATGATCTTTTGGAGGTAAAGTGAGATTCATCCAAAAAAATAGACAAAAAATTTCTTCTCAAGATTTTAAAAAAACAAAAATTGAATTCTTACTCGGAGAATATTGAAAAAGATGAGATAGAAATACTACTTCATAGGGATAACAAATGATATCAATATGTATACAGTCAGTTCCACTTTTAAGGCACAAACTTTCAATGGAATTTAAGGCACAAAAAAATTTCAAATTAAGGCACAAAATTTGGAAATTTTTTTTTTTACAATTTATTTTAATAGAATCCGAATTTTGTGCCTTAATTTGAGATTTTTATTGTGCCTTAAATTTCGTTGAAAGTTTGTGTCTTAAAAATGGAACTGGCTGTATATATGTAGACGAAAAAAAGGAACAAATCCCAAAACCCGCAATGCTTTCCAAAAAAAAGATTGATGATGATAAAGATAATTTCATAGATGACAGTAAAAAATATGAAAAAACTACAATGACAATTAAAAATCTAAAATTTTGACTTCAACATCATTACTTCAGAGTCAAACTAATTACTGAGGAACATAAACACAAAAGAAATTGATGGTGTCACCATAAAATATTTCCTGATCAATATGACTTAATGTGCTATAAGGAAAAAGGTACCTGAATCTAAATAACCCCCAATAGCAACCCCAAAAATGTAAATTCACCTGGATCCAATAACTCTAAGTTTTTTCTCATTCATTTTACCTCTTTTTTTTTATATACTTTATTATTTTGTATAGTAGGGAAAAAAATACCGGACATGAAAAAAATCCCTAACAAGATTTTTAATTGTGAGTTTTAGTAAAATTTTTGTCTAATTTCAATGAAATCCTTATTATAAATAACCAATTTTTTTATGAGATTAGTAATAAACCTACCTAAAGTCCATCAAAGTAAGGTGTCTCTAGAATACTCGAGTAATTGTTTGATAGCCATATGTTGATCAACTTTTTTTGAAAAACAATCGAGTTTTATTGAGGTTTACTAGAGTTTGGAAAATGATATTTTTTCTTCTTGTTTTTTGATTTATTGAATTGTGTTTTGAACAAGTGTGATTTCATCAATCATCATTCTAATAAGTGGGGGAGTTATAATTGAAAAAGTTCGATTCTTAAAAAAAGGAATTTGATTGTAAATAAATGAAATTACACAATAATTTTACTAATATTCACAATTCAAAATCTTGTCCTGTATTTTTTTCACTGCTCTACTTGTATTATTTTTTTGATAATCTTTATATTTTCTCTTCGAAAACTAAATTTAAAATTTATGTTCCAGATATTTGTTTGGTATTTTTCTATTATAAGTGTAAGTGACTTATTGAGCGAACTACAATTCCTAAATGAAACCAGATATTTTAGAATTGAAAAAAAGGCATTTCTGAAGAAATTTTAATCCAATTTAAATTCCTAAAACAAACACGATTGATCTGCCTTCACTTTTCTTCCTTTATTCTTAAAAAATTCTTCTTGGTGTAATAAAATAACAAAACTCAAACTTACCCGTTCTACTTGACAAACAAGTAAAAAGTGATTTTCAAAAAAAAAAAAAACAAGTTAATTTAATAGTAAATTTCTTTTTCCAATTGAACAAAAAGTTCAACAAAACAGAAGTAATTAAAAGTAATTTTTTCAGATCAAATTTAAACCTTTAGAGGTTATAAAAACAATAATAATTTTTTACAAGTAAATCCAATATTTATTGGAAATAAATAAATAATATTCTCAACATTTTTTTGATTATTTTACATTTTTCTTTCATCTTTTATAAATAGGTAAAAAAAAGTGTATTTCCTGAATTCAGAAAATTTTTTGAACCTAAAAGTGGTTGCACAAATGAATTTTGCTTCCTGAAATCAAAAACTAATTTTAATGTGTTGAGATAATTAGTTTTCTATTTCAGAAAGTAGGCTGTATGAAAAACTGGATGTAATTGTTTTCGAAATAGGGTAAGAAAGAGGATTTCTTGTATTTCTTTAATGTTTTATTACTCTTAATAAAACTTATGAAGAAAATTAAAAGGAAAGACTAAAAACTCGATTTTTTAAAAAAAAAAAAAAAATTTTTTCATTTTTTTCGAAATGATTCTAATATTATTCTAGCTGACAAGAATAGAGTCGGGTTAGATCTAATTTTAAGGAATAATTTTTAGAGAAATGGAATTTTATAAAGTTTTCAAAGTTTTGTTAGGAATGATGAAAATTCCAACATAATTATTTTATTAATTCGAACTTTTTTTGTTGAGGTCTAGTAACACTCAAAAAAACACAAACCACATTTTGAGGAAATCGAATTATTGGGTGAATTGAAATCAAATATTACAATTTATTTTTTGATTTCTTTTCAATTTTGAATATTTTTTTCAAAATCAACCACCGCAACACGTTGTGTGATAATGACTCACAACATTTATCATTTAAAAAACAACCCCTGTATTACAACCGAGGATATTGAAGAGTTATTTAAATTTAATTGGGTTGAAGAAAAAAATACAAATAAAAAAACCAACAATCAGCAAAAAGATCAAACAACTGACAACGACTCCTCAGATCTGTTTTCAAGTAGTGGTTGCTCTGATAGTGATCAAAAATTGGACAATTTCAAAAAACAAAAAGATCTAAATTGCTTTAATTGGCTGCCTGATGAGCGTAAGAATTTTTTTTTTATTTTTTTTTTTTATTGTTTATTAAATCCCAAGCCACCTTTTAACATTTGGCAATACTGTTCATAATTTGAGTCATTTTTTATCATGTTTTCTTCCTATTTTTAATCTTTACTGGATTAATTGTGGTGTGGTGTTCAATTAAATCTACACTTTAATACTACTGAATTTTGATCTAAACCAGCTTTTATCGAATAAAAAATTAAAAATTCAAACAACATTGTGAAAAAATTATGAAAAGAAAGAGACAAAAGAATTACAAACCCCTTTGCCAACGAGTTTCAAAAAACAAAATAAAAGTTCAATTTTTGTTATTTCTACATTCTTTTGACAAACTCAAAAAACACGTGAGAAAAAAAAAAAACCAAAAATTTAATCTTTTCTTTCTTCGCAAACTGTTTTTTGGATCCAAAAAAATCCACTATTTTCAAAATTAACATTGCAAAAAGATTGCATTTTCAAATAAACTCTGTCCTTTAAACCTGTTTTTCAGAAGTAAGCTAACCTTTCATAAATTTCTTTCAGGATAATTCTACGATCGTCCAATTTTTACCTTGTTCCATTTGTTATGAATTGTTTTTGAATGATCTTGAAAGGTTTGGAAGCAAAAGAAAAAGTGATATTGTTTGTTGTGGGAAAATTTCATCAAAACCAATTTTTTCCTTTTTATTTTGTAAAATTGAAAATAATTTTCACTCAATATTTAATACATATGATACATGTTCAACAATGATTTTTAAAAAGTAATAACTAAAAAGTTTAAAGTGTTGTAAGTCAAAAAATTGATCCAAACAGTTTGGACAACACTTTTTATAACACTTTAGGTTCTCACTTTTTTAAAACAGCTTTATATATGAATTTTGATTAACTGTTGAGAGAAAAATGTTTGACAGAGAAAAATAGTTGGACAGCAATTTTAATTGGGAACATTACTGAAAATGATTTTTAATTTCAATCGTTTGTGAAACAACTAAAGAAAATAACCATAATCTACTTATTAGAATAACGACTAATGTAATTCTACTTTTTCAAAACATTATCTCTTAGAATCTAAAGCAAGTTTAAAAATTACCATTTTCAGAATTAATAGTAAACTTTACTAAAACTTGGATTTTTGTTAAAATAGCCTGATCTACTTTAGTTATCAACCATTCAAATGAGTATTCTACAAACACCACGGATTAATGAACTTGTAACACATTTAAACCTGAATTTATATTAAAATTCACCTAGTTATCAATAGGATTTGATTTTCAATTTTACTAATGTTCCCAATTAAAAATGTTGTCCAACCATTTTTCTGTGTCCAACATTTTTCTCTCAATAGTAACAGCGATCTTTAAAAAGTAATTAATGCTTAAAAAAAACAAAACGATTTTAAAAAAACATAACACCACAATGTAGAGTAATTTTAAAAAGTGTTATCAAAAAATTTTCAAAAAGGATCTTTGCAATTGGGGCAAAAAAGTTCAACACGATTTTTAATTGGGAACATTAATAGAAAATGAAAAATAAGATCTATTAACAAAAGAAAAAATAACAATTTTAAGAGAAAATGGAGTATTCAATACAAGAACAGTTTTTCTAATACTATCCTGTAGTAAGGGGTTTTCTTTGATTGATCATCTATAATTAAAAATTTGTTGAAAAGTTTGACTATTTTTGTGCATCTCCAAAACAACAAATCATAAAGATTATGATCTAAAAGAGAGAGATAAATTGTATCTGTTGATTATATTGAAATATAATTATGATAAATTCTTTGAAGTTAATTGGTTTCTTCTTTTAATTGATTTTACTTTTCATTTCGAATTTTCTGTGATTCTATTAAGGTTTCCCAATTAAAAACTGTGTTGAACTTTTTTTCCTGCTTTGCTTTTTTTTTCCCGAATGGTTAAAAACAGTTGACAAACTTCAATCGAACTATTTTTATTACAGCTGTTCCAAGGCTACCATAAAACATTTCTCATCTCAGAATTTAATGCTGATATAGCTTTTTGAAAAGTTGCAGACGTGAATAAGATCATCTCGAAAAAAACTTTTTATCTAAAATGAGTTCATATGAAACAAATCTTCTGGTTCTGATCAAAAAAATGACATTATTTTTTTTTTTTTTATTATTTAAGGGAGGGGTTATTAACCCCTCTTGTTTGCCCGAATTCCTAAATAAAAATTTAGGAATTTAAAAAAGACATTATTTTTAAAATTAAAATTTCCGTGGTTTCTAAAAGAATTTTCCAAACTTTAAAGCAATTTTGGGATCTGCAATTGCTTTTTTTCTTAGATCAGAGCAAATATATTGAAGATTAACCAATATTGGTAAGTAAAATTTAAATATATGCTTTCTCATTCTCATTTTCAACTTTTCAAAAAGCTATACCAGCATTGAATTTTGATCTGAGAAAAATTTCATGGTAATTTTGGGAAGACTGTACAAATCTCAAAAACGTTTATACCACACTTTTTTTAAAATTACTTTACTAAGGAGTGAAGATCTGCCTTACATCAATCCAGCAACTGATCCTTCCAGATTTAACTTGCTTGACTTTTAAATGAAAGATCATGCAAAATTTGGAAAAAGTGATCACTATGAATACTATGAAATAAGCAATATTATACAACTCATTATTTAATATATTATCAAAAAAACTGAGACAAAATACATTTCAAAAGTTTCTATTAAAACAGATGACACGCTTCAAGAGACATATTTTGAGGGATCTTTTGGAATATATTTTGGAAACACTTTTTGAAAACAACTTTAATGTTTGATTCTAAAATGTTTCTAGATCAATCTGTTAAATTAGATTACTTGAAATGACCCCAAAATATAAAAAAAAAACTTTTTGAAACTGAAATTTTACATATTACTCTGAATTATAAATTAAAATATAAGCAAAATTTTAATTTAAAATAAGAAGAGTAATTTCTAAAAAGTGTTTTATAATAATTATTCATAAAAAAGTTTAACAACACCAACATAGTACATCTTGATTAAGAATTATTTAAATTATGATATTAGTTATTTCATTATAATTTCAAAAGACAACCCAAAGATTATCTTTCGCCTTAATGATACAATTACAACTGAAATGGAATTATTTTTTTTTTTGAAAAAAACAGGATTAAATGCCAAACTCTTAAAAAATATCAAAATTTGAATATTCTAATAAACAAAAAAAAGAGATGAAAAAATTTTCTCTCTATTTTAAAATTCAAAAAAACATTAAACTACTTGATTTCCCACTTAGAATTGCCACTTAAAAATTAAGATTAAGTAAACTACATAACTTCACAGAGGAACAAGTTTCTGAAAAGATAATTAAAGACTTTAAATATCTCAAAATCTAAATTAATTCACATCAAAAAAAAAAGATCAAGTGAAAATTTTTTCCAATCAGAATCCAAATACTATTAAAGGATTTTTTACAAAATAAAAATCTTAATTGATGACATTATAATATATTTATATATGCATGTGAAAAGATATTTTTTGCAAAGTATACTTTAATTGAGAAAAGAACAATTTTAAAAGTCTAAAGATATTTAATTTTTGTTTGTAATAATTTTTTGAATTTTTGAAAAATGAAATAAAGCAATCCATAATTTTAAAAAAAAAATACAGTATTTTAATAAAAAAATCCATAATTTTTTAAAAAAAATACAGTATTTTAATAAAACAATACATTATTTGAATAAAAAAATCCTTTATTTTAATAAAACAATCTATTATTTTTAAAAAAAAAAATAAAAAAAATCAAAATGATGATTTTTTTTTATAATATATAATGAAGTGTATAATTTAAGACATATTTGTTTTTTAAAATTCACCAATTAAAATAATCTAATTCTAAAATATTTTTCTTTTAAATTAAAAATTATAAAAAAAAATTAAAATAAAAATTTTAAATTAATAAAATAGTTGTGCTTGAAATATTTCAAAATATAGATCAGCCCTTTTTATTATGCTATTGTAGTTGCGTTAGCAAACGATTTAATAATATTAGTAGTGATCCTGCTTTGTGGAATCCATTATTAAAAAAATACAGTCGTAGTATTGATTATATCCGATGCTATTTAGGCATGCAATCCACCTTTGGAACTGTTTTACATCAAGACATCGTTTTTAAAGGTGTTGCAGGCATCACAAAATATTATCATAATTTAGAAAAAAAAGAAAATAAAAAAAAAAAAAAATTGCAAAGCAAGCGAATTGAATACAAGAAGCATCAAGGGATTATTGAAAATAATAATAATGATCAAAACATTAAATTTCAAAATAATAATAATGGTTTAAATCAAAGCAATAATAACAACTTTTTTGAACAATCAAGTGAAAATGAATTTAGTGATTATACCGATCCTGAAGATATAAAATTTTTTGAAAAAATTTCCTTATTAAAAAACCATCCAGAAAAAAATAATAATTCAAACTCTAAAAAAAATTATAGTTTTTCAAATACGAATAAATTTAATAAAATTCAAAAAAAAAAACATACAATTGATGTACATAATTCTAATTCAAACGAAAATTATCATTCTGATTCAATTTTCTTTGATAATAAGAATGGTGAAGATGGAAATAACAACAAAAATAATTTTAATTTAGAAAATGAAAAATTTAATCATATAATTAATAAGAATGATGATGGGAATAATAATAAAAATAATAATTCTAATAATAATGATGATGATGATAATAATAATAATAATAATTATTATTATTATAATAATAATGTTAATAATAATAATAACGTTAATAATACTAATAATGACAATACCAGCTATAGCGATAACCGAAATAGCATGTACAATGAATTAAGAGAATTATCAGACTCTGAAGAAGATTTTTTATTACTGAACGAAGTAGAACTTTTACCAGAGTTTCAATCATGTGTCAAAACTGATCCAAAGATAATTTTTATCACCCAGTTGGAAAAAGTCCAAAAAGTATGGAAATTAAGAGAACAAACCAAAAAGGCATTTTTCCAAGATGAGCAAAAACGGAAAGTTGCGAAGGGGTGCTTGATGTTTACAGGATTTCGTCGCCAGGTGTTCTTTTTAGGACTCTTTGGACTTCTGTCAAGCATATTTTTATTAAGGAAAATGATCGAAAAAATAGACATTTCATTTTTAGCTTGCCTATCGCCAATGATCATTTGGAGCGTTTTATATTTAGTTTATTCGTTTGCGCAGGCGCTCTATGGGAAATTAGACATGGCGCAATTTAAACTAGCGAGGGGAAATTTTTTAACGTCGTCTGCCTTTGTAGTTCTATTTATTTTATTCCCGTTAAAACTTGATGGCGCGGATTTTTCTTGGATGCTATTGGTTATACCTTCTGGCATAATGTGCCTTTCAGCGTGCGTGACAGCCCACCATTTTAAAGACAAAAAAAATTATCCAGGTTCTTGGGATATTAATTACTTCCTTGGGTTGTTGATCAGCATCTCTTTGTTCCATTTTGTTTTTATAGTTTTTTTTACCATCAGAATGGAGAAAATTTGGGATTTTTCATATGGATTCATTTTCATGTGGCTATTTTTGGCAGATTTTTCTCCCCTTTTTGGCATTTCACTATGGCCCTTCTTAGTAATCTTATTTGATAAAAATATTAAACACGGATTTAGGCAAGTTTTCCATGAAACAAGTGAAGACGATGATTCGAAACGCTTTTCTTTAATAGTCATGTTTTCTTTAGTTCTGTTTTTTGTGTTTTGTTGCTTCTTCTTGGTCGAATTAATGATATATCTGAAAATTAATTTCCTCCTTTCTTTTAGTTGGGCATATTGTTTTATCCCTTTGCTAATATTATTTTCTTTGCTTTTATGCGTTTCCTGTTTATATGAATCATCAAAATTCCTTGTTTATGTTTCTGAACAATTATAACTCTTTTTCTTTTTTTTTTTTTTGTTTATTTTTATTTTTTTTTTAAATTATATTTGTCATTAAAGTCAAAATTTATTATAAGGATAATATTATCAATTTAAAATAAAAAAAAAAAAAAACAACAAATAAATAAAAATCATTAAATTATTAGTTTTTGATTCTGTGAATTATGGATTTTTTTTTTGAGTTACAAGCTTTTTACAGTCTCTCCAAGGCTACGTAATTTTTTTTTTTTTATCAAACAAGACTGTATTATTCATAGATTCATCTTATAGAAAAATTAATTTAAATTCCGAGACAATTTTTTTATTAGATCCAGCTATTTAGTTTTTAATGATTTCATTAACTAGTTCTTTTTCTCTTTTCTTTTTCTTTTTCTTTTTATTTTTCTTGATCATTTTTCAATTCCTTTTCTTTTTCTTTTTTAATTTTTTCTCTTTCTTTTCTCCTGTTATATTTCTTTTCACTTTTCTTATTCCTTTCTTAAATTTCTTTGATTTTTTTTTTATTTGTTGTAATAATGATTGTAATTTGATTGATTTGGAAAATTTTGATTTTTTAAATATTGTAAAGTGTAATGATTTTTTATTGTAATTTACATTGTTTTGAACAAAATTTCTAAAAGTATCCCAAATTAACTAAGATTTTTCCTCTGTATTGGTTTTCAACAAATAGAGAAGGGTTTGAAAAAACAATTGAGTATTTAGATTGAAAATTTATGTTAATACTATTAGGAAATTGAAAGTTAAAAAACAGTAAATTTTCTGATCCAAGCAATTCTATTTTTTTTTAATCATGATCACATTTATCTTACATCTATTTTAACTTTTTATTATTTTAAAATAATTTTGTGCGTTTTTATCCAATATTGTTAAACATCGTAAATTTTCAACAAATACAACCCCTCACATCACTAGTCTGAAAAAATAAAATTGAAAAAAAAAAGTTAGACAAAACTACTCCATTCCTTAACCTTTCATCTTGAATAATAAAGTTTATTCACAATATAATCATTTCCAGAACTTTAAATTCATGAGACTATTGTATTTATTGTTTTTAATATAATCAATGATTTTGAAAAGTCTCTAGTCTAGAAAAAAAGGCATTTTTCGGGTAAAAAACTACAAATAAACGGAAGAATGAATTATAGATTAATTCAACTTGGAGATATTTACTTTGATAGGTAATAACAAATAGTTATGAAAACATTGTACTCATCTAATAAAACTCAAACAGAGAAAAAAAATTACTGATGATAATTATTGAAAAGTGTCCTAGTTTTTTTTTACTTTTTGAAATAAACCGAAAATTTATGAAAATTTTCTGTTTATTACAAAAATTAAAAAAAACCTAACGGAAAATCAAAAAAAAAAGAATTTTTTAAATTTATATTAATAAATAATTTCATAATAGTCCAAAGAATTGGTTATCAGTTTGAAAGATTTTTATTAAATTTAAAATACTATTACAATATATGATTATAACCTCTTAACTGTGTAAATAAAAATATTCAAATTTTTTACTATTAAATTTAAAAAAAATCTTAATAGAACCTAGAAAATTGAATTTTCCAACTTAAATTGTTAAATATCTTAAAAAGTATTTATTGATCCAAGATCCTTTATTAACTAATAGTGTTTATTATAAGTGAAGTTATCAAAAAGTGTAAAATTAGCAAATGTTTGATTTTTTTTTGAAAAAATTTTTTCATGATCGTGATATGAAATATTCCAAATTTTAGTGTTGAGGCTTTTCTTTATTAATACGACTTCAGTAACATTGTAAAGGCAAAGATATTTAATTTTAAAAAGTCGTTACTCTTTTTTTTTTTTTTATTGTTGAGCAGAGGTGATTCAACAAAATTACCTCCTATTTGCCCGAAACTCTAAAATTGTATTTAGGGTTTTTTTATCCTAACTGTAATGTAAGCAGGATTACAGCTCAAAGGATATCTTTTCTTTAAAAAATGAAAAGAATAAATTATTTCTAAAAAAAGACAAGAAAAAGAGAAAGAAAAGCAAGAAATGAAAGAGTCAAAAAATAATAGAAAAAAGAAAAAACTTCAGTGAAAAGTTTTTTTTGTACCCCAAGTGTTGAATGGGCTGGTGGTTGTTTCCTTTTATGTCGTTTTTTTTTGGATCGCCACCATAGGTTGTTTTAATAAAGAGTTCTAAATATTTGAACAACTATAGATCAAATGAAAAAGGCTGCTTTATTAAATTTTGATTTAGAACGTTATAGATGGGCTGAATCTAAAAATTGTTGTTTTTTAAGAATAAGATTTGGTTTTCGAAATTTTCTTTTCAGTTGCTTTGCTTTTTTTTTTTATTTTTTTTTTTGTGTTATTTTTTTTTTTTATTATTTTAAGTTTCCCAAATCTTGTTTTCGCAAAATCCCAGTACAAGATACCGACTCGACGGCAAAAACCCAGTCAAAGTAACGACTCGACAGATAGTACGGAAAATTCAATTCGGTTCACTTTGGTTGGTTTCAGATCGCGTTTGTTGGATTCCGTTCAGTTGCATAAGTCCTCGTCGAAGATCTGATCATGAACAAGTTTGGTTGGGTTAGTCATGACCAGGTCAACCAATTCTTATAATGATTTTTTATACTTTTTATCTTTCCCAAACACCTAAAAAAACAAAAAGAGAAACCTAGAGCCCAAGCAACTTAAGAAGGGAAATTTGGAAAAAGTAAAAAGTATAAAAAATAATGTCTTATTTTATTTTTTTTATATCTTTGTCAAAAATTTTTAATTTTTTATTCATTTTTCCATATCTCATGTGGAAAACGAGAGGGAAAATGTTTTTAAATTGAAAATTGAGGATTTCTACAAGATCAATGTTAGATCAGGCATGTGAAATTATTAGATACTTTCTAACTGTAATTTATTTGATATCGTGGAGCTCCCTTAAGTAACAAAGTATTTTTTATTTTTTTTACAATTCAGAAAAGATAATACTGGTATTTGAATAATAAATGGGATTTTTTTTCACTTCATTTTTAATTTCTCTTTTTTAAGAGAACATAGATAGAGAACCTCTTTCTTTAAGAACTATATTTATAAAAAAAAATTATGGAAAAGGAAGTGAAAATTCTTTCCCATTTAAAATTCAAATACCAGTATAGTATTTCAATATAAATGGATTCAATTAAAACAGATAAACAAACATTATTATCGGTTTTTGAGGAATTATTTACTTCCAATTCCATTTATAAGACACAAACTTTCAACGAAATTTAAAACACAAAAAAATCTCAAATGAAAAAACAAAATTTGTAATTTTTTTTTATAATTGATTTTTCCGAGAAACTGAATTTTGTCCTTAATTTGAGATTTTTTTTGTGCCTTAAATTTCGTTGAAAGTTTGTTCCTTTGAATTGTAAGATACTGTATCATTTTTGGAAGAATTCATTTTTGTCAATTCATTTTCACTTATTCACTCAATAGAATTATTTCTTGACATTAAAATTTCTACTCTTCAAACAGTTCCATAGCTCAGTCGGCAGAGCGCTGTGCTAATAACGCAGATGTCCAGAGTTCGAGCCTCTGTGGAACTAATATTTTTCAATTTTTTTATCGTTGTTTTCATTGAAAAAAAACCAAAATCTATATCTCTACCATCTTCTTTCTTTAAACATTTTTTTTCTAAAGCAGAACAAACTTCAAAATTTTTCAAACAATTAAAATCTCTCCACTTTTAATAATTTACAAATAAATATTGTAATTAAATGAATAAGAATGAATCTTTCAACTTTTAAGGTTTATGATACATTAGACATTGAAAAAAGTAATTATCTCGTATTGAGCGTCAGACCATATTATTTTGGTGTTAAGATGATCGATCAGCAACTTGTTCTGATTCATTTTATAGAGTGGTTTAAAAAGTTATTCAAAAAATTAATTTTTTGAATTTTTTTTTAGATATATTACCAAATACAAATTCAAGATTCGAAAATGAATTGATTGGAAGTAATTTCATCCAAATTTTTATTACCCTATTCCTCAATACCTAATAAAAAAAAAAAAAAAAATATTTGAAAAGCTCTAAATAAATCCAAACCCTAAAATAAAAATTATGATTTTGATTGATAAACTAAAAACCAAAAACTCATTTTTAGATATACTACCAGTCTATTAGTCTTATAATCTTTAACTTGAATTTGTGAAAAAAATTAAAGAAAAAAAAACTCCCAAAAATTCATTTTTGTAATAACTATTAAACCACTCAATAAATTCAAAAAAAGTTGAAGATCGATCATCTAGGAACCAAAATAAAAATTACTACTTTTAATATAAGATAACCATTTTTCCAGTTACAGAGATTGTAATCCTAAAGTATAAATTAACTTTTAATTTTTAGTTTTTTTTTTCCAAAAATTCTTGGAGAAAATTATTAACATAAATATTCAATTTTACTTGATAAATAAAAATATTAATTAAAATTTAAGAAATGAATTATTGTTTTTGGGGGAATTCCTGTTTTAATTGAATCTCACCAGAACCCCAATTTATTGTTAATGATTGTGATTGTAAACAGAATTTAAACTGTTATGTGTTAAAGAGGATTTGGGAGCTGGGCTTTTTTTACTAAATCAGTCAGTTCCACATTTAAGGAACAAAATTTCAACGAAATTTAAGGCACAAAAAAAACTATCAAATTAAGACGTAAAATTCAGATTCTAGCAAAATAAATTGTAAAAATTAAAATACAAATTATGTGTCTTAATTTAAGATTTTTTGGTACCTTAAATTTCGTTGAAAGTTATACCGTAAATTTGAAACTGACTGTAAATAGACGCAAATTGTTATTATTAACTGATTAGAAAAAAACTATTAAAATCCATTTTAAATGTTAAATTATTAGTAAAAAGGAAAGATGGTCGAATATTTTTTTATTTATTTATTACCGATTAATAAAGATAGTAACAAATTCAAATAAAATTTTAAAATTTTTATTCAAAATTCATTGTGGAATTTCTCCCAGCCTTAGATTTCTGTAATGTATTTTATTAGCTAAAATATTTATTAAAAAATTTAATATAATTAAGATCTTGAAATATTCTTTGTAGAGAACTGTATTATATGAAGAAATTATCAAATTTGATAAAATGAAAATCGAACTGGAAATTATTTTGGGAATATACCAAAATTGCGATTATTTGCGAGAAAAATAATAATTTTTTAATTTGTAGTTTGAATGATTTCTAAACTAGTAAAATATTGTCATATGTACTGATAGTTTTTATTATATATCAAAAAAAAAAATTTTCGTTCAATAGAATAAAAAATATGAATTGGCCGAAAACGAAAATTTTTACCCAAATATGCAAATTTTGAAAATTTCAAAATTTGCAAATATTTGCGATTTATTTAACAATTTTTATTTAACATTTTAATTAACATTTTATTTAACAATTTATATGGATATGTTAGGTAGGATTAGTAGGATGTGTTGAGTAAGTTAGGAACGAGTATGATGGGCTTGGTAACTCAACTAAAATATATAAATCCTACCTAACATATCCATATAAATTGTTAAATAAAATGTTAATTAAAATGTTAAATAAAAATTGTTAAATAAATCGCAAATATTTGCAAATTTTGAAATTTTCAAAATTTGCATATTTGGGTAAAAATTTTCGTTTTCGGCCAATTCATATTTTTTATTCTATTGAACCAAAATTTTTTTTTTGATATATATATATAAACTATCAGCACTGCGACAACATTTTACAAGTTTAGAAATCATTCCAGATAGAAAATTAAAAAATTATGATTTTTTTTCGCAAATAATCGCTTTTTTAGAAATTTACCATTATTTTATCTGTTTTGAATTTTTCAGTATCTGAAACTGAAATCCTTCAAATTGGATTAATACCTACTGTTAAAATCATAACACAAATTTCAAGTGAAATTAAAAAAATATAGTTTGAAAAAATAAAAAATAGATTAACTTTTCCATATTTTTACAATTAAAATTCAAATTTCAAAATTTGAACTGGCTGAATTTTTCGTTTTATTTGATACTTTGGGTTTCATTTTAATTTTAATAAAAAAATATAATTTTTGGTATTGGAGGTTTTGTTTTAAATTGAAAAAAATCAGTAAAAAAATTATTGAAAATAAGAACTTAATATCTTTGACATATAAAGAGTTTTCTACAGTTTTTTTCAGGTCTTGTTAATCCAAGATTATTAGTTTATGGTATCTCTCGTTAACATATTTGGAGATCTAAAAAGTTTTTTTTTCGTTATTTTATATTGAGGTGATCTATTTTAACCAAGAATTTTATAAAACAATTAGAATCAAAAAGACTGTATTAGAGAATAATTAAAAATTAAATTCAATCGATTTTTTCCATTAATTATACCTTTTTTTTTCAAATTTGATTATTTGCGAATTCTCACAAGAAAAAAATATTTTTTTTTAATAATTAAATGTTATTACTTGATTATTAAAAGATTCTATTGAAAATAATTCTTTATTGAGATCATATTACAGTCAGTTAAAAATTTGTCGCACAAACTTGCAACGAAAAATAAGGTACAAACAAATCCCAAATTAAGGTATAAAATTTGGAATTTTTTTTTATACTAATTATTTTCCTAGAATTCAAATTTTGTGCTTTAATTTGAGATTTTTATAGTACCTTAATTATCGTTGAAAGTTGGTACCTTAAAAGTAGAACTGACTGTATTTTTTTTTTTTTTTTGTTCTTGAAATTTTCTGAATTCTATTCATTTTTTTTTTTTTTTTCTATCTTCTATTGAAAGAATAACCTCTATTAATTCTTATTTGAAGTTAGAAGAAAGACAATTCAGAGTAGAGTATCGATTCTTGAAGATTGAAATTAGATATTTGTAAATTAATTTATTTTTTTCAATCTTCTTGGTAGTTATTTACCACATAAGAGGGTGTTTAGCTATTGTTTTATTATATATTCATTTCTCGAAAGGAATTTACATTCTGAAGTTATTAGATAAAAAAAGTACTAATTTTGAAAGGTAAAAATAACCAAAAAAAAAGAAAATTTTCAAATAGATTTTTGCTCGAAAAGTAATAAAAAAAAATGATTATAAGGGCTTTTCAAGTACAATTTCAAATTTTCAAACAATTTAAACTTGAAAAAGTCCTTCTAAAAAAATATTTAGAACAGCCCTATTTAGTGTTTTGTGTTTATAAATTAAAATAGAAATTATGAAATTCTTAAATTAATTTTTGGCAGATACAAGAAAGGGGATCTTAGGTGAGAATTGTGAAAATTTCCAGATGTTTTGGAATTCGAAAACCTCAGTAGTAAATTTAACTGAGATTCTGGAACTCCTTCAATAGTGTTTTTCTCAACCGATTCACCTTTTCACGTGAAAAAATAGTCCTTGAAAATACTGAAGAATAAATAATTATAAACTAATATACTACGTCTAATTCACACCAACTTAAACTAATTTAATAAATTAGAGAGATCACAAAGTATTTTTAAACAAAAAGCGATCATAATTTCAACATTCTCTGTAATTATTTGAACAACAAGAAAAAAAATTTTCTTTTGATTTTATTTTTTTTTGATCGACTTCAAGTTTCGTTTTTTCAATAAAACCATTATACTTTGCAAGATCAATATGTGTGTTTGGAATTTTTGAATTCAATATAATTTAGGTTTATTGAAGGTCAAACGGAGTGAGTTGTCTATAAGTGAAAAATGAAAATCAGTTGAAATTTTATACAATTGAAATTTCCAGAACAAGTATCAAATTGTTTGGTAATTATTTGAACAATGAATCTTTACCAATAGAAATCACAATTTCGAAAGTGTAGTTACCTCCAAATATTAAATGTTGCTGAATTCAGTCAAAAAACTCAACTTTGAAGATTTCATTTTTTTCCAAAAAACTTTCATCTTTAAATGAATAGCCTCACCCAACAAACAACAGACAAACAAGAACAAAAAAAGTTAGTCAAGTTTTTTAACTTGCAATTCCGAAAGATGATGGAACAGTGTCATAAAAAATGTATTACAACTAAGAATAAAGGGAAACTTGGTATTGCAGAAAAGGCCTGTACAGATCGTTGTGTAATCAAGTATATCCAAACAACTGCTTATGTCAATGAATTACTCAACAGTTTTTCTCAAGAAGTTGATCAAACGTTACAAATACAACAACAACAAAGCCAACAAAAATAACCATTTCGTTTTGGACTCGATCATTAGTCTAAGATCTCAAAATCGAGATTTTTTTTTTTAATTTTTAGTTTTTTTTTGTTGCTTTTGCTTTTTTTTTGATTGAAAATCTACAGATTTCCCAAGCAATATATTTCTTTTATAAACAACAAAAGAACCAAAGTAAGTAAAGGAACACTCACACAAAATCGGTATTCAACCAAATCCAAAATAAATAATGTATTAATAAAAATTAATAAAATTTTAGTCTTTCAAATTTTAATTGTTTTTCAAGATACTCATCTTCAACTCCTGTTGTGATCAATTATTGAAACCACACCAAATTTTTTTTGATATACAGAATTTTTCCATCTTGGTAATTTCGTACTAAATTAACCCTTTTTTCATTTTTACTTGGTTATAATTCTTGATCTTATTCTAAAATAATTTCTGTTTAAGGGACTAGTAACTCTTATTTATTTTTTTTCCCAAAGGTAATAGAGTAATTATTTATATAAGGATACAATTAAACCCAATAAGAAACTTTGTTTGTCAACTTTAGAGAAATGAATAATCATTTTTAAAAGATTTCATTTTTCCCATAAAATTTTCAGTCAAAAGATCTGATCCTTTTTTGTTGGGTTTTTGGATCAAATTAGAAAATTAAAAATTTGCAAAAAAATTTAATTTTTGAAGAAATATCACTTTTAGAAATTTCAGGAGAGTATTTATGAGCAATTAACGTTGTGTCTTTAATATTATTTTAAAAATACATCAAAAATAAATCAAATATTGTATCCTTGAAGATCTAAAAAATTTGAACATTTATTTTATTCACAAATATTTATGAAATTTCTTGAAATTAAAAAGATAAGTCAATATACTTTTTCAAATATCAAGAGTATAAACAAGGAACTATTAGTATTAAAATCAGGTATTTGATAATATCTATTATTATTTTTATTATTAATATATGCATTTGAATTGTTTTATTTGTTGCAAAATCTTGAAAAAATTGAGAAATAAATGTCAAATCCATTTGATACATTTAATTGTTGGGTTGTTAATGACTTACTGAAATAATTAAGATTGGGTTTATAATTATTAATTATAAATAATCAAAATAAAAAGTATTTCTTGAGATAATAAGTTGAATTTTCCAGGTTTTAAAAAAGTATTTGGGGAGAATTTTTAATTCGATTCTTTGGTTCTTTTTCTCATATTTTTTCATTTAATAATGAGAAAAAATAGATTTTATCGGTTCTTTGAATCAAAAAAATTATATTTTTTACAAGTTTAAAATAAATATTGTATTTTTTTTTGAGATTAAGTAGATTTTTTAAACTTGGTTATTTTAGAACTTAGTGGTTTCATTTTTAAAGTGTATTTTTGTACACTTCCTTTACAGGTAATAAGATTTCAATCTTCTTTTAAAGAAAATAATTTTTTTTAAATAATTTTGAAATATGTTGGATTTTGAACTTTTCAAAAATGGGAAAAATGGATCATTCTTTTTAAAAACAATAATTCATTTCTGAAAATAGTATTAAAAGTAAGTCATGTTTTGTAGTTATCAGATTTTTACTTTATTTTTCAATTTCAAGATACGGTAAAAATTTTTTAATTTGTTAGTAAATTTATATGAAGATTTTTTTTAGTTTTCTAGTCCCTTAACTAATTTTCAATTCCAAACACCCTTTCAAAAAACTATTTAGAGCATTTCATTTCATAAATGTTTAATAAATCCAACTAAGGATTTCAAACATTATTGATAAATTATCTAAAAATACAAACCTTGCAACAAAAGCTTGGAAAATTATGTGAAAATTGTTTTGTTCAACAATAATTTTTTTTTTTTATTATTCAGAAAAGTGTTTTACAGAGCGAAAATAATAAATAAAATGTAAATATTCACTAATTTCGAAAAAAAAAATAAATACTTTCTATGCTCAATATCTTTTTACAGCAAATCAGTTTAAATATATTCATTTTTTTTCTTTTTCTCTTATTTATTTAAACCATTATTAATTTGCAATCATTTTTCGGTGATATTATATTACTTTTTAATACAATTTTCGATATTTAAGAAAACAGGTCTTGAAAAAAAATTCTTGAGGGTCAAGTCATACGATGAAAAAATTTTTTCTGAAATGGAAAAAAACTTTTTTAGTAATTTTTATGAGAACCTAACATCTATCAAAAAAAAAAAACAACCTCTGATATATGATCGATCCGCAAAAATCAACAATTAAAGATGAGGACATTTTTTGAAAAAAAAAACCAAAGATCGACACTCTATTTCCAATTAGAATAGTTAGAATATACATTTTTGAAAACAACTATGTCCGTTTTGAAGTGTCACTCTTTGGCGCTTTTTGAGATCTCTAAGATTTTTTTTTTTCAATTTTTTCATTTTTCAAATGAGTTATTTTTATAGTAAGAATATTACATTCTCCTTACTTGGTAAAATTTAGAGAGTTACAAAATAACCACAAATCAGATTAAATCGGATTAAATTGATTGTGAACTTCAAGAAAGCAATTTGTTTTAAATTAAAGAAATTTAGCCATTTGGAAAAAGAAAATGAGAAAAGATGAATTTTTTTTTTAAAAATTTTGATTTTTTGAAATTGAGAAATTTTTTCAAACTTATTTTTTTTTGTTGAATTTTATACAAATGAGATTCTCTCAAAAATTTTTTTTTTTATTATTTATATTTTGTCAAACAAAAGAAGGGCTCTTTCACCATACCCTTTTTGGTACCAGGTCACCCCTTGAGTGTGGAGTAAATTCACGGTAAATGACTTGGCCCTTAAATTGATTTTATCGTTTGGGAAAAAAAGTTACAGTCTTTCCATCCTACGCTAAAATTTTAAATAAAACACAATTGAGTTTTCTATTCTTATTATCTATTTTCAAAAAAATTCTGAAATAAGAGTTATTATTCCAAAAAAAATTTCAATAAATGAGCTATTATTCTACTTTTTGGAAACATCAAAAAAAAAAACTATTCAAGATCCCATGAAACTTCAAAATTATCATTCCAAAACAGTTCAAAAAAAATATAAATATTTACTGATCTTTAAAAATTTACCATTTTTAACAATATTTTCAAGTTCTTCATTAATCTTCAAAGTGCTTCATGAATCTTCAAGTTTTTTTTTTTGATGTGTCCAAAAAGTTGAATAATAGCTCATTTATTGAAATTTTTTTTGGAATAATAACTCTTATTTCAGAATTTTTTTGAAAATAGATAATAAGAATAGAAAACTCAATTGTGTTTTATTTAAAATTTTTTGGTAGCATTGGAACGGCTTTAAGCATGGTTTTTAATTGGGAACCTTAACTAAAAATAAAAAGTAAAATCAATCAATAGAAGAAACAAAGTATTCTCAGATAATAATTCATTAATTTCTTTTTAATTAAATCAACAAAAAAAATTTAATTCTCTTTTATTAGATAAATCCAATAAGTGGTTTTGGAGATCCTCAAAAAATAGTTAATTTTTTTAACAAATTTATAATAATTAATTGATCAAAGAAAAATCAGACCATAATATATATTATAAAAACTATTATTGTGTTAAATCCCCCATTTTCTCTTTATTCATTTGTGTTTTTTTTTTTTTTTTTTTTATAATTGATTTTGCTTTTCGTTAGTAAGTTCTATACAGGCTTTGAATTAATAGTATTGTTGAACTTAATTTACAATGTTTCACTTTTGTTCACAAATAGTTAATTGTAAAATGATAACAAAAAGGAAAAGGATATAATTTTCAACTTATTTTACCTTGATCAGTAAAGATATCGGTAACTAAAATAACTTGATCTGGTTAAACACTATTTCTGAACTCTTAAAGCCAATTTAACATTAATAGAAATTTTACGCAAAAAATATACAAAAAAAAATCATTGTTTACAATAAAAAATCAAATTCTTAAAAAATGAATTCGATTAAATTTTGATTTCTTTTGATGTTTGGAATCCTATTTTAATTCTACGAATAAATCTAATTTATGGATTTGACTTTAAGTTTTAAAATGAAAAAAAAAAAAAAAATTAGAAAATATTTGATAATGAAAACTTTACTATAGATTTTATAATTAAAATCGATTTATCTATTTTTTTCCATTTTTCGGTTTTTTTGGTGATATCAACACCTTTTTAGTAGCTAGCTAAAAAAAATAAATAATAATATTATATAAGAAATTTCATCTTGTTATCATTTCTTTCTATTTTTCAATATTCTCTTCTTTTACCATTTCTATTGATATCAAATTGTATAGATACACATATAATAAAAATAACCACTCAAAGAATTATATACATATTAATTTCTATTTTTTTCTATGATACATATAATTTATGATAATAAAAAAAGATTATTTAATTTTTTTTTTTATGTATCTTTTAAATATAACTAAAAAATAAAAGTAGATTGATAATAGCCATGAAAAAATATTATTTTTCTTTATAATTAAAATTCCTTTAACAAATATTTAACTCTTTTATTAGATAAATATTCAAATAGGTATTTTTATCTAAACCCCAATTCAAAATTTTTAACAGATCAAAATTCGATTTGTGAAAAAAAAACTTATTTAATCAATTCAAGAAGATTTACCGAATTGAAACCATTCACTAATTGAAATGTTAACACCTTTTTATAAATTACAATACTCACAAAACAATAAAAATATAATTATCAATACAAATAAATCTTGGGTGTGTTAAAAATTTTGGAGAGAGCAAAACAAAAAAATACATTGGTAAATTTGTAAAAATTCTATTTGGAATATTGATCGATCAAAGATTAGATACTACCAACTAATTTTATTTGAGTTCTTCTATTTGGAACAACTTGACTTTAACATAATATAAACCCTTGAGAAAAATTTTGATCCAACGAAGCAAATTACGTAATTCAAACAATGAAAGGAAAACAAAAACTAAAAGATGAAAAAATGATTTTTATATTTTACCAAAATCAAAATCATCTCCAATATCAAAGAAATTGTATTATTGTGATTGTTTGGGACGTTTTATCCGTGTTGAAAATTTTGAATTTTAGTTTAAAAATAATTCTGATATAAATAAAAAAAAAGGAATGTCCAATTAAAACGATATAATTTTAATCAAAATTTTGTAGAATGTTGATGGATATAAACTCAATTCCAAAAATTGGGACACACCTTCAAAATCAATTTAATTCCAAGAAAAGTGATATTTGACTCTTAAATAGAAACATGAGATATTAACAATCAATGTAAATAATTTTAAAGTTAATTATTTATCATTTTTTTTTATTATTTTTTGATTTTTGATTTTCAATAATTTTTTTGATTTTTTTTGTATTCTTTTTTTTTCAAAACTTTTCGAAAATCTCAAAATCACTTTAAAAAGAAATTTAAAAGTTTTCATTCTGATCACAAAAAAAATTTTTTTTTTTTTCTCTCAAAAAGAAAAAAGATTCTTTTTTTATCGAGAAAAAATTTTTTTGAAAAAAAAATCATGATATGGTGTGCTAGGACACATGGCCTATAAACAGACCTTATTATTATTAATGGAAGTGTGAATACTGAATGTATTATTAATGATATTATCAAAAAAATCAAAGGAAATTCAACTCGCTAATTCAGAATATAGTGAGTTGAAATGGATTTTCCAAAAGGATGGAGCTTGTCCACATACCTCAAAAAAAAAAACTCAAACTTACTTAAATCGGGGATGTAATGTTCTGGACCCTTGACCCCCAATTCCACAAGATTAAAATACAATGGGAATTTATGGATACTAAACTGAAAAATTGTAACCAAAAAACGAAGAAGAATTTTTAAAATTTTTACTAATGTATGAAATACTTTGAGTTGGGAAACCTAAGATAATTAGTAAACTCTATATTTAAAAGGATAGATTTAGTTATCAAAAGTTAGCTGAATCTATTAATAGTTTTTATTAATTTTTCTTTCAATAAAAATGGATTTTTTGGTAACCGTGTTCCAAAAATAGTGGCACACTTTTTTTTATTTTTTCTTTTTTATTTTTCGAATTGAATTTTAAATTTACTATAAAATATATAAATAGTATTAATTAAATATTTTCGGGTCTTTTATTATTTTAATGTACAAATATCATGCATTTTGGAGTATATTTTTATTAATGTAATTTTTTTTGTGTCCCATTTTTTGGAATTGAGTTTAATTCTTTTTGAACAATATCATAATTTTTAGTCTGAAAGTGGATACAAAAAATCAAAATTAAAAAGTATATTTTTCAAAAAATAAAGTAATATGAGTTTCCATTAATTTTATAAAAATAATTATCAAGCTTAACAGAATGCAAAACAAACAAAAACAAATTAGAATGTAATTAGCTAAATAAAATAATAATTCATAATGAGATTATAAACACTATTTTTGAAATAAAAATTCATGTTACTGCTTTTTATTTTTTCTTTTTTCAATATATATCTAATTTATTATCAGATAGTACGCCTAAGATCAAATAAATTTCTATATAAACTGATTAATTTTCAGCAAGTTTTAATTATGAATGGAATTTGTTCAAAATTTATCATAATTTTCTTGATAATTATTAAAATTTTTTTATGATTTTTTTTTGTTTTTTTGAGAAATAATAAATTATCTATCAAAATTTTACTCTATTTTTTGCTAAATTTTCAAATTTGATCCTTCATTTTCAGATTTTTGTTTTTGAAAAATATTACTTTTAGAAATAACTATCAATTTCTATAATATAAGTCAGTTTTTTGGATTAAAAATTTCATATCTTACTTAGATAAAATCAAAAAATGTAATCAATTATTTCTATTTTCAGTTAATTCTTGAAAATGGCGGAATAAATTTTTAGTTTTATGTTTGAAAGTATTGATTTTGAAATAAAATTTTTGATTTTGTTTTTTTTTGTAAGGATTATTAATATTACAAAAACAATTCTCATCCAATAAAACTAATTGAGGTATAAGTGATTCAATAAATGAAAATTTGATAGAAATTTAACAAATGATTTCTCAATTAAATTGAGATCTATTTAAACAAGTAAAAAATTTTAAATCTTTTCATATTTTAAAAAAAGTTATTTTCTCTGGTTTTCAAAAAATGTAAAAAAATTCCAAAATAGAATTTTCAAATTTTTACAAATTTTTTTTAACAAATTATTTGGTCATATTAACAAGGATATTTATGATAATTTAAATCATTTTTGTTATAAAAAAAAACTGATTTTGTATTTTGAGGATAAAACTACTTAATTCCCAAATCTCTTCAAGAAATTTATTTATAAAAAATCAAATTTCATCTTAGAACAAAAACATAATATCTAATAAAATTTGTAAATGACTTCAAAACTAGAAAAATTATAATCGCTATCTTTCTTTTAGAAATACAAATATTTTCAATATATCGAATAAATTAAGATTTTGCTTAAGGGTCGAGTCATTTACCGTGAAAAGGCACCATACTCAAGGGGTGACCTGAGACCAAAAAGGGTATTGTGAAATAGGTCTTCTTTTGGTTGACAAAATTCAAATAACAAAAAAAAAAATTCCATTGGATCATCTTTGACAAAAAATTCAACGAAGAAAAAGAGTTCTCATGTTCCAAAAATCAAAATTTAAAAAAAAAAATTCATATTTTCTCATTTTTTTTTTCAAAGAGGTTAAATTTCTTTAATTTAAAACAAATTGCTTTCTTGTATTTCGCAATCAATTTTATTCGATTTAGCCTGATTTGTGGTTATTTTAAAACCCTCTAAATTTGACCAAGTAAGGGTTAGGTAATAGTCTTTCAATAAAAATAACTCATTTGAAAAATGAAAAAATTGAAAAAAAAAAATCACTAAGATCTAAAAAAGCACCAAAGAGCGACACTTCAAAACTGACATAGTTGTTTTCAGAATTGTAATTCACAACCATTCTAATTGGAAATTGAGTGTCGCTCTTTGGTGCTTTTTTCTAAAAATGTCCTCATTTTTGGTTGTTGATTTTTGGAGATCGATCATATATCATAGGTTGGTTGGTTTTTGATTGGTGTTAGGTCCTCAATAAAATTACTAAAAAGTTTTTATCCATTTCAAAATAAAAAATTTCACCGTAATGACTCGACCCTTAAGGAATTACTCTTTATTATTTTTTTTTGAACAATTTCTAAATATGGACTCGTAAATAAATGCATTTAATATTGAAAATAAACAGGGGTTTTCAAAATAACTAATTGGTAAAAAATTTTCAGAATCTCGATTAAATTTAGGCTAAAAAACTTTAATAGAGATTAGTCCCCTAATGAAGAAATATCTCAAAACAGAACCTAAAATTGTGTACATTAATATTTAAGGTAACACAGATTTTTTATTGTAGATTAATTAGAAAAATAGATATAACCAAGGGAAAGTGTTTTTATAATGTTTGAAATTAAATTCAATTTAAATATATTCAATTTCCATTAAAATGGGAAAAAAATATTTGATCTGTCTGAAAGTATTTCTCACTTTTCTGGGTTTCTTATTCAAATCTAAATTTTTTAATCCTTCAAATCTATAAAATTTGAAAGTAAAGAATCTCACCAATCACATATTTTAATAATTTTTCATCTGGTTAAAGTCCTAGACTTATCCCTTAAAGAATTTATTAAAAGATATCAGATCTCGAGAAAAAGAAATTTCAATTTGTTAACTGTAATCGCTGTGTTGAATATTGGTGTTCAACAAATCACTTACTTTGAAAAATAAAATTGACTTTTTTCATTTTTTATTATTCCTTGTATCAATCAATAACCAAGCACAAAAAAAATAAAAAAACAATAAATTACACAAGTAATTTATGAATCAATTTCTTCTTCCGATTGTCTATTGGAATCAAATAGATGTACCCAAGCATCCCATTTCTTATATTCATATAACCGTACAAAAGTCTTATTTTGTATCTTGCACGTCAACAGGACAAATAGCTATTTGGAGGGTTGAAGGAAATAAAAATAACAAAAATGATAAAAACTCGATAACAATTAATCCCATTTGTTTAATTTCTGGGCACAACCAACCTATCACCTGTATTACTGACCTTTTTCACGATCTTCATAAAGCTGTTGTTTCTGGTATCCATTAATTTTTTAATTTTTTCAATTCTTTTTTTTTTAATGCTGAAAAAACTAGTTGAAAATAATAAAAAGACAGACCTTTTACCCAACTCCCATTCATTCAAAAAAAAATCGATTGTCTCGATCTTAATCATTGTAATTACAAATCAAGAAATTTAAACCATTTGTGTTTGGCTTTATTTCAAAGGAAATCAGATCAACATCCCTATAAAACAGACAATCTCAGTTTTAATATTTAATTTTTTTTCTTTTTGAAAAACCCAACCACTAAAAACAAAAAACAACTAACCCTTCCCTAACCTACCACGCACCCACAAAACAAAACCAATCTAAATAATAACAACAACAAAAACAAACCAAAAATACAAAAAACACCAACTAAAAAGTGTTCTCCGATGGTAGTTTAATTATTACAAAAGTGAGTGATGGGTTTACATTAAAATGTGTTCGTAAAGTTTTTAGTTGTAAGCCAAAACAAATCTTATTGCATCAAAGCAACCCAAGATGCCTTTTGGCAAGTGGGCAAAGCGAGGTGATTGAGATTGTTGACTTGATTACGTTTAAAGTTGTCCAGCAACTGTTGGGCCATAATTCGTGGGTGATTGGTATGGCGATTTGCCCGCCATCTGATCAAAATTTTTCATCGCATGGGTATCTGGTCTCCATTGACTGCACGGGAATAATTTTGTGGTGGGTTTTACCCTCACAAATGGACATGTATGATCAAGTTGTTGGTCTACAAGCGAAAAGAAGGTTCTTCAAAATTAAAAACATCAAAAAATTCGATTTAAATTATCTGTCGATAAGCTTTTCCCCAAATCATCGATTATTGCTGATTGTAAGCTCTGATCTTTTATTTTTATATGATTCAATGGGCCACGATTGTCACCTCCAAATTTCTTTACCAAGCCAATCTATTAAATGGAGTGGTGCATTTTTTTTAACAAATAATTATTTGTTAGCTTGGACAACTGAAAATTCAAGTGCGATTATTTTTGAATTAAAATATATTCAAAATTGTAATAAAATATTACTTACAATTCCTGAAATTGAAAATTCTAAAAATGTTATGAATAAAGACAATAGCAATAATAATAATAACAACAACAAGAATAAGCTAAATCAAAAAGAAATAATAATCGAAGGATCGAGATGGAATGAGCAAAGGTTTCCAATAAAATTTGAATACAAAAATTTTTTAAAGAAAAATAATCATGAGAAGAAGAACAGCAAGAAGAAAGATCATGGTAGTAATAAATTACACAGTTACAATAATTATAATCAAAGATTGGAATATTTAAAAAAAATTGACAATTCTAGTCAATCAGAAATCACAACAATTGAAACCAAAATATTAAAGCACGGAGCGGTTAAAGGCATCAAGCCAGTTTGCCTTTTAGCAAGTAAAAGCATTAAATCACAATTAGTGCAATTTCAAATTAATAAAAATAACTATTTTTTAAATCAAAAATCAAAAAAGTCAAAATATATAATATGTGCTACGAAGGAAGGTGAAATTTATTTATGGGATATTAGTGTGATTTTAAAAAAAATTTCTTTAGCAAAAAATAAGATTAGTGAGAAAGAAGAATTAATTATTATTTATTCAGGCTCATTTTCTAATTTTTCTAATGGTTGGAAGGAAAGAGAGTTTAATAATAATAATGAAAAAGAAGATCAAGAGAACAATAATAATGAAAAAGAGCAGATTAAAATTGCAAAAGAAAATGAAAACAAAAAGGAAAATGTAAATAAGAAAAAGGAAAAGGAAAAGGAAAAGATAAATGAAAATGAAAAGGTAAAGGAAATAGAAAATGAAAAGAAAAAGAAAGAAGAAAAAGAAATAAAAATTGATAATAATAAAGAGAAAGAAAAAAAAAAAGAAAAAAAAAAAGGAAAAGGAAAAGGAAAGGAAAAAGAAAATGAAAATGAAAACAAATATAAAAAAAAAGATAAAGAGCAAAATAAAGAAATTTTAAGACTTAAAAACGATCAAGAACATGAAAATGAAGAGAAAGCCAATGCTACTGATTCAAATACTACTTGTAGTTTAATAATCACCAATGAAAAATTTGTACCAAGTTATTTAATTGAAGGGAAAAATGATGGCAAGATACTTTTAAGGAAAATTCCATTTGAAACAGAAACAAATAATATCCAATATTTGAAAGGGCACTCTGGTAAAATAACAAGTTTATTGTATCCAAACAATGCAGTTTCTGAAAAAATAGTTGACGAGTTATTAATATCCAGTTCGCAGGATTCAACAATTTGCATTTGGGAACTTAAAACTGGCAAATTATTAAAAACATTTTGTCATCATACTCACTCCATTACTCATCTCTTTGAGCCACCAATAACTTGCACCAAAAAGCAAAAAAGTTATATTGGTAGCATTTCAAAAGATAAGTCTGTTTCATTGATTTGCCTAAGAAAATTGAAAGTATGTGTACACTTCACTGCGCATATCCATCAAATTTCTGGGATCCTTTGGAAATTGACCAATGATTATTTATTAATTGAATGTCAAAATTTAATCGTCTATTGTTGGTCATTGAATGGCATTCTTGAAAGAACCAAATCAATAAAAAATTCTTTATTGAAATTTTATGTCGATGAGAAATTAGATTCTAAAAAGTTTCCTTTCCATACAATCCATTCTTGGCAATTAATTCAGTTTGATCAACCATTTAATAAAAAATTAAATAATTTTAATAAAAATTTAACTCGGCGATTTAAATTAAAATTACAAAAAAGTCTTTCTGCCCCTATAAAATTAAATTCTCGGGAAAACTTATTAAAAAATGATTTGAATAAACAATCTCATTCGAATACCAATTCTAATTCTAATCTTAATCCTAATCCTAATCTTGTTCATCACTCAAATTCAAATCAAGAAAAAAGTGAAGGCAAAGAAAAAGGAAAAGGAAAAGGAAAAGGAAATGAAGATCCAAATAATAGAAAAATTAATCAAAATGACGATAGCAAAAATAAGAGATTTAAAAATATTATTGATAATTTTGTAATTATTGAAAACTCTGAAAATGAAAACTCTGAAAATAAAAATAAAAAAGAAAACGGTAAAGACAAAGGTAATGGCAACAATAAAGGTAAAGACAGGGACAAAAGTAAAAGAAGAAAGGTGAATGAAGACGTGTATCCAGAAGATAAACAAAGCAATGGGATTAAAAATATAGCTAAGGTTCTACAATTTCGATCACAGAATTGTGTTCCATTTCCGGTTTTATTATTCAATATTAGAAAATTGATCAAACATTTGGATAAGATTGATCAATTGACAAATTTCCAATATAAAAACCCGATTATTCAATTTCTTTCATATTTGTTACCATGGGGCTTTGATAAGCAAGTTGACGAAATTGTCAAAAAGACATTAACCATTGATGTCCCAACGCCCAAAATTAGTTTAGGTATCATTGGGGATGGCGGAATATTAACCATTTTTGTACCGAATATGTGTAATGATCAATCCACCTTATGGAGCTTTTCAAGTGTTCTCACAGCAATCTTTTCGTTAATCTTGGTTTCCATTGGGAGAGTAATGTCCTTTTCAAATAAGATTGCATTCCAAACTGTTTCTTCAATGCTATTAAATAATTGCTGTGCGAGCATACCCATTTTAATAGAAGATTATGTTGAGCCGTCCTTTGAAATCCTATCAAAGTTCTGGCAAGACGAAAATATCCAAATCCAGCAATCCTCGAGAACGATATTTGGCAATGTCATTGATCAAAAAAGTAGAAAGGAAAATAACAAATTGGTTAGCTTTTGGGATACCAGATTTTCCACTACGGAGTCGACAATCAATAAAAGCACTGCGTTGTTGGTCTTGGGGATGATCGCAATTAGAAAGAAAAGTAATTTACGAAAGGCCATCCGATCTAAGGTTGCCATTAACCTATTGAGAATGCTAACCTCTGACCCAAAAATTGAAAATCGTGCATTAGCGGTGTGGCTACTGGGCAAAGGCTTTAGCACGTGGAAGCAGCACTTGGAAAACCCAAAGGACTTTTTCAGATACATCTTTGTTTTAACGAAAAGTACCGATCATAAGATCGCCAAAACAGCGAAGCAATCACTGCTATTAATAGGGAAGGCATCTCCCTATATGTTCCTCCAGCGGATTAAAAATGAAGCACTCAGACACAACCAAACCTTCACAGGGCGCGCCTACGCAATTAAATTGCTGATGGGGCTAGTTCAGGAATATAGAGAAGTTTTGGACGACTACATTAAGCAGGCAGTCGAGATCGTCATACAGATTTTAAATAACGAAAGCTATTTGCAGGCCAGTAACGATCTATATAACCCAATCATGGACACCCTCGAACAATTAAAGCAACACTCCCCAAGGCTGACCTACGGGAAAACCAAGGTTGGAGTCGGTACAGCAGATGGGAGCGTGTTCATCTACGAACTACATTCAGGTGAAGAGCTCATACAATTCCAAGCTCATACACAAAATGTTAACAAAATTTCCTTTAATGAAAACGAAAAATTCCTCGCAACTTTTTCCAATTATGAAAAAAATTTAAAAATATGGAAGGTCTATATACCCTGGTTTTCGTCCAATCTTGTAATTAAACAATTGTATGTTTTTAAAATCAAAAATTTTAAAGTTAATTTGAATAAAGGTTTCATTGTTGATATAAAGATAATTTGGAAAGACAAATCAATATCTTTACAATTTATGAAAAAAAATAAGAAAAGATTCTTAGAAAAATTTGATTTTGAATTGAAATAATTAATAAAAATTTCTTTTGTAATTGTATTGTATTTTTTTTTTTTATTATTTTTTTTTTATTATTTTTTTTTATCAAATCTATATTAAAATTTATGTTAAACCATTTTTGAATATGAGAATATTTTTTTTATGAATAATTCTTCTTGTAAGTAATATGATTAAGAATATATTTAAAGTATATTAAGTTATTATTTAAATTATTATCTTGTGTTTCTTGAAAAGGCTTTGTCATTATTATTATAGAAGATTTGACAATATTTTGATCAATTTACAAGAAAGGTTGAAAAAAATCCTGATTATAATTATAAAATCATACTATTAAATAAACAATTGCAAAAATAGATAAAATCCAGATAATCTAATAAAATCACAAAAAAATAGATAATACATTTATAAATTTTTAAAATCGTTTCTTTTTATTGTTTTTTTTTACAAAAGTAAAATTCATCCAAATAATATGATCAAAGATAAAATCATCCATTTCAACATTGTACTTGAATATATAATAAATTTATTCTAGAATTGGAGTTTGTTCATCCATAAATTTAATAGCCCAATATCAGAAATGGGAATGTTCATTGCTATTCGTGATAGATTAAAAAATAAAATCTTTAAATTCTACTGGGGTTTTTATATAAAAAGATAATATGGAATTAATAATAAAAAGAAGAAAACAAATGGTCCAAACAATCTTAATAATAATTTTAAATTGGGTTAGATGGAAATTTTTTAAAAATATACTCATCTTCTTTGTATTTAAATAAAAAAAGAATAAAATTTCTTAAATGGGTAGTATTTTTGAAAAATAAAAAAAGATCTTGTTGAGAATTAATTAAAATATTATTTTGTAATTTGTTTTTTCATTTAACTTGTTGAGTTTTTGGATAAAGTTCCTAAATATAAAAAAAAAAAAAAAAAATAGAAGATAAAGATGCATATAAGAAATATGGATTTTCACTAGATCATTATGAACCAGTTATGTTTTTTCTTTATTGAAATTGAATTCAAAGGGTATTCTAATTAGTTATTCTACTTTATTCTGAGACTTAAAGAGGGTGAAGTATGAATTTTTATAAAATGTTATAATTAGTAAAAACATTATTTTTACAGTTGATAATAATTACTTTTAATAGTTTTATTAGTATTCAAAAAAACAATCTTGTTTTAATGATCCAAAAAAAAAAATGATTAAGAATTTTTTCTATTTTTTTTTTATTTTTAATTAAATTTGAATTAATCAGTGAAGATCCTAACATTTCAATAAATAATATTTCAATAAAAATGACTCTTTGTTTGGGCGAAAAGTAAAATGTGTTTCTTTATGGGTGTTATAAATTTCACCCTATCAAGAAAAATATCTTGCTTATTTCCTTAAATTCCTACAAATGTAGAAAGTTAAAAAATAATATGATTAATGGAATAATTTTATCCATATATAAAACTGAAAAAAATGGTATAACCTACCTTATTGTAAAATTAAATCATTTTTAAAGACTATTTTTTTGAAAAAAATTGAATTAAATCAATCATATTTTAGATTTTGATTTTCAGTTATATTTTGTATAAAAATTAACACTCTATAATAGAATTAAATTTTCTTGAATATCTTTTTGGGGTGAATTTACAATTAAACGAAAATCTTTTATCTTGAATAATTAAAAATATTTCTTTTATTTTTGAAAATTTTACCATTAATCACTTGGGTTATGTAATTTAAAAATTAGCTTTATATCTTTCAGAAATAAAAGTAAACCAAAGAATTTCTCTTTGCTAAGGATAATTTATATTTTATTCTTAGTTGAAAATACTTTTATATATACCGAGTAAATTATTTGCTTTGAATAATTATCAGTTAATAATTCTTGTTCAAATTCAAAATAAAGTGTTTTTTTCTAAATTTGTTCTAATTCTCATAAATCTTTTTATTTTACATACTAAAATCAAAATTTATTTTAAAAAGGTTCGACATTCCAAAAGCACAAGCTGATCTGTAAATCAAATTTATATTTAAGTATTATCAAGCTCAAGGTAATTGTACAAATATACTTCAAACCCGTCTTTAAGGGGAAATTCAGCAAGAGGTAAACAAAATTGATTTCACTTTTTCATTGAAATTTTACAAACAAAAAGTCATTTTGATAAATTTTTCCCCCTAAATCCAAAAAAAAAACAAAAATTTACAGTATTCCGATTTTTTCTTTAGGTATATATCAATTAAATAACTTTTTTTGTCGTTGTGACATTAAACTACAACACCAAGAGAGACATTATTGATGGATAGTCTGTTTTTATCGTTTTGACAACCAATACAATTCTAAAAAAAAAGTACTTTATATAAAAAGGGAGAAGAAGAACATGTAATAATCTTGACACAAATAATCGTCTTTCAATTCATTGTACTTCAAAAGAAGGGTGGTAATTGAGATACCACAAGACATCAAAATTCTTGAAAGAAACTAAAGTGTTGATCCAATATTTTAATAAAAATAATTAAAAATTTAACAAATCGAATAGGATCAGAATTTAAAAGGAATTTATTTTTACCAAACATTAAAGATACAGCAATATGAAAGTGAAATGTCATATTTGTTCTGATATAAGTCAGTTACAAGTTTTTTTCTTCAAGTTAAATCAAGAAAGAAAAATTTAACTAAACTTAATGGTTTTCTTTAAATTCCTGAACAAAAATTTTAAATTTAAAAAGAAATTTTGATATGAAAAATATAGTTACTATCTAACTCTAAAACTGTATTCTTTCATGGAGGTAAATGAGGAAAATGGATACTCTATTTTTCATAATTCTTATTCAGTTGTCTTTAAGAAAAAAAAAACTCACCTTATTTCATGGTTGTCAAAAATCAAAAAGAAGTTTTGAAGTGTTTCTTGGCAAAGGCTATTCTAACCGAAAGGGTGAAATAACCAAATAGTTACTTTTTATTATTTTTTATTTATTCTTTTTTTTTAGAACACATAAAAAAAAAAATGGAATCACGAGTAATGAATATGAGGATTGATGGTTGGGATAAAAAAAAATTCTTTTTGTTTTACCTAATATTCTTTGTACTCCTTGGTATTGGCTTGCTTATAGGAGGATTTGGACCTTATCGTTACAAACAAAAAGAATTTACTCATGATGTCAAAGACGCAGACACAAGCTCAACATTTTATATCGAAGTTAAATCTCTTAATAGGCTCAACCAATTTCTTTTCGTTGACGCACATTTTCTGAATGGAGCAGATCTTGGAATAAAAAAAAACATTGATTTTGATGTTTGGGTTTGGGGAACAAACGATCTCAGTGGTGCTTCCGATAGGCCAAATTTTACAGAAGAGTCAACTGTTGGAATTAGTTCTGGAAATTCTGATAGCGACGAAGACACAGACGATGGTTGGGATTTACTTGAATTTTCTGAACATAAACGTGAAGTTGATTGTGATGTATGTAGCAAAGAAAAATCTTCTTTCTTTTTTTGACATTCTTTTTTTGGGAAACAATTAATCAAAATTTTTTTATTTATTTTTTTTTTCTTTTCTTTTTTTTTCTTTTTATTAATTTTTCTTCCAAAGGCCCAAACCAATTGTACAAAACACACTTTAGTTTATATTCCATATCTTCACCATAAAAATTACTTTGTCAAATTTCAATATGACAAAGAAAAAGCTGAACAATATTTTGATAACTTATACCTCGATGTATGCTATTTCTTTTTTAAATATTTTTAAAAATTTTTTTCCTTTTTTTTTTTTTTTTTTTATTTTTTTATTGGTCCAACAAAAAAATTCAATTTTCAAAAAAGTTTCTCTTCAAATTGTTTGTTTTAGGGTCAAGAAATTTATCTTTTTTTCAGGTTTAAAAATTTATTTCTTATGTGTAAATAGACCACTGAAAAAAAACGACAAATTTACCCTTAAATAGTGCTTTTGTTTATAACTCACTTTGATCCAAATTTTTTTAAAAAATTCAAAGCTTTCATGGGCGGGAAATAAACCAAAAAAAAAAAAAAAACTTATAAAAAAAACAAATAATAACAAAAAAATAAACCAAAAAAAAAACAATTGAAAAACAAATAACTGTTTCAAAAAATTGAGGAACAAAAAGTTTTAGAATCGTGTTGCTTCAAACTATCTAATTCACCTTTTTTTTTGAAGCAGTTTGAGTCATACAGTTTGTTTAATAACCCTTTTGACTTTCATATTTTTTTTTTTCAAACTTTTACTGTGGTTAATTCAAAAAAGTGGTTTTAAGCGTTATTTTTCCAACTTTTTTGATATTGTTTTCTTTTTTTATCAGTTGTTGAAATAAAAAGTTTTCAAGAATATATTTATTTTTAACAGCAAAGTATCTCTTAACAATAATATTGTAATTCTCAAAGTCATAAAAGAAATATTTTTTTTTCCTATTGAAAAAAAAAATTGAAAGATCTTGATGTAGCAATGAAAATTGGTCTTTTTAGAGATTTAATTTGCTCTCACTATTAAACTTGTTGAAAAAGAATTGATTTTTAAATAATTTGGTCATTGGGCATGCTCTTGTCAAATTTTAATCAGATAGAATATCGGCTAATTAACTTTTGATTCAATGCTGGTATTTGAATTATAAACGGGAAAAATTTTCACTTCATTTAAAAAATTCCTTTTTCAAACATCTATTTCCAATAGAAAACGAAACCACAGACTACAACTCACAACTTTGATAACTCAAAATAGTAAAGAAAAATACGGTAAAGGAGGTGAAAATTTATTCCCATTTAGAATTCAAATACCAGTTGAAATATTTCTTCACTGAGGATTCTTATCTCATCCAATATAGGCAAAAAAAAGAACCAAATAAATAAATAAAGTTATCCAATTACAAGATATGATTTGAAGAAGATAGACTAAAGGAAAAAAGGAAATTGAAATGGAATTTTTTTTTCATTTATTTTTCAAAAAAAACTTGAAAAATTAATATATCATTTTTCCTCATATGGAGATACCAGCAAAAAAGTGTTTAATAAACTCTTTTTATCCTTTTTATTGTCTTTTTTTTGTATTTATTCATTTTGAAAGATTTGGTTTTTGTGGATTTTGGTGTTGTTTTGTTTAAATTTAGTTGAATTAGATCTCTTTTATGAGGAGATTGGTCTTGAAGGTTGTACAAAAACACTTGGATAATATGATCTCTTGTAAATATTGTTTAATTTGAAAATATAGTTATACTGAACTGTATTTTTTTAATTAAACTCTAAATAAAAAACCAAAAACCACAGCTAAAGAAAAAAAGAAAACATTTAAAAAAAAAAAACCAACAGTTATTTACAAAAACAATACTTATAATATTCAAAAACACACACAAAAAAAAGTCAAAATGGGTTATTTAAACAAACTGTACACTTTAAAAATTTTTGCAATCACTTTTTTAAAAAAAGCTGTAAAAAAAAACTCAAAAATTTTCAAATTTAAAATAAGCGTTTCTAAAAAATCCAAGTATTTCTTCTTATTATTTCTCCTCATTGAGTCGATAGTCGCTGTCTTTTCACCACAATTATTTTATTGTTCTTTTTTGTAAATTCAATCGAATGCTAAAGACAGCTGTTATTTGAATTATAAGTTTGAAACAATTTTCATCTTTATTTTGTCTTTGTTTATTTTCAAATCGAATAATCCTAGAAATTAAAATTTAATTTCAAAGGTTCAATAAAAAAGCTTAATTAAAATCCCTCAAAATATCATTTCTAATTAATTTTGTCAAGATCTTTTGGTGTTTTTTCAACTAATAATTATTTAGAATATTTGGAAACCTGAAATAAAAATTATCATTTCTGAATCAGAAAATAGTAGTGTTAATTCAATTGCATACAGCTCTCTCTTTTACAACTCATAAGATATTTTTTAAATAATAACACTAAATTAGTGTTCCAAGTTTTAACGGCTATCTGAATTTAAGGTTCAGTTTAGATTATTTTTATGAAAAACAACATATTTAAGGATTATGAATCAAGAGAAACTGTTAAAATTTCAAAATTGGGTTTTTTTTCGAAAATTCGCAAAGTCAAAAACCATTTTTACCTTTCCAAATTCCAAGATCACATTAAAAATGTTCGAAAACCAAAATATTATTCTACTCCCCTTTATTTTCGAATATTAAATAATTTCGGATAAGGGTATAAAAATATTTTTAGATAAACTCAAAAGCCAGCGAAGTAAGTGGTAAACAAAAACGAAACAAATTTACTTTTGTTTTTTTTACAAAAGTCCAAAAATTTTTTTCCTCAAAAAAGAAATGATTTCTGTTCAATCGAAAAAATATTTTTTGATTAAAAAAAAAACAATATTTAGAAATGTTGTTCCAAAAATATCTTTAATTTATTTGGAAATTAAATAATTACAAAATTTTATACAATAAAGGATCTGAAAAATTTAACTTTATATATATTATTCTTAGTGCAATGAAACAAATCAAAAAAAAACAAGAAAATTTTATTTATTGAATTAGCCTTACTTTATATTTCTGAATAATTGTATAGAAAAAATTTTTTATTGTACTTTTTAATTAACTTATCGTTGATGTAATTGAGTGAATTTTATAAAATTTTTACTATACTGTCATTTTTCAATAAATAAATAAAAAAAATCTTTATTTCAATTTTCTAAATATTTTTCGAATTATTAGTTGAAAAAAAATTAAAAAGATCTTCACAAAATCAATTAAAAAAGAAAACTTTCTCATTAATTTGTGCTTTTTCCTTTTTGAGCTTTTAAGATAAAATTAATTTTTTTTTAGATTAGAATTGTAAAATAAGTTTAAAACATTTTTTTCTGAAACAATAAAATTTCGTTCAAATGAAGGCAAAATATTCTTTAATTAAAAAGTTGTAATTTTTTTCATTAACAAACTAGTATTTTTTTAAAAAAAACGAAATCTTGTTGAGATCCTAAATTTTTTTTGTAATTTGTTTTTTGACTTGATGAAATGAATGAGTTAGCCTCATTTAAACAATTTATTAATTTGATTTTATTTTTTTGAATTCAAAATTTTTCATGTATTCCAATATAAAACTAACAAAAGCAACCTTTTATTTTTATTAACAAACAAGTTAATTCTTGAAAATGGTAAACGTATTTTTAGTTTTATATTGGAGAGTCTTGATTTTGAAATTTTTTTTATTTAATTTCTTTTTCTTTGATTAATATTTCATCATAAGTCTCAACAAATAAATTTAATAAGTTCAGGTGATGAAATAAATGAAATTTTAATAAAAGTCTTACAAAAAGTTTATCAATGAAAATTGAGATCTATTATGCAAAAAAAATTGTTATTCTTTAAAATTTTGAAAAAAATTATTTTCTCATTTTTCAAAAATATGAAATAAAATGACAAAAAATTTTCAATTTTGAAAAAATCATATTCACAAATTGTTTGGCTTTACTCACAAGAATGTTTATAACAATTCAAATCAGTTTTGTCAGAAAAAAAAATAATTTTGAATTTTTGATAAAATTACAAAATTCCCAAATATCTTCAAGAAAATTTTGTTTTGAAAAATCAAAATCATCTTTCTTATTAAAATAAAAACATATTTTCTGAGTAAAAATTTGTAAAATTGTTTGAAAATTTTAATAATTATAACCATCCTTCTTAAAATAATCCTAATATTTTTTTCAATATGTTGAGTAAATGATTTTTTTTTATAAAAACCCAAAGAATTATCTCTAAAAATAAAAAAAATTCTTTATATTAATATTCTTGGCAATCAAGACATGGTATTGCTGTTATATTGATGAAAATAGTCATATTCAGGGTAAAAATTTTTTATAATGACGTAATTAAATGAATTTAATATGTTTTCTTTTTTAGAAAAAAGTAGAGAAAAAAAATTTGATCTCACTTAAAACAATTTTCTTTTCTGAGGTTTCTTATTCGATCAGAATTTTTTGACAATTTGCATCTACAAAATTTGTAAATAGAGAATATCGCCAATAACATATTTTAAAATTTTGTCCTATTGTTTTAGAAAAGTCTGATCCCTTAAAGTGAATTTTTTCAATATGGGACAATTTTTGAAAAATTTCATAAAATCAAAAAATAGATTAAATAATCTAGGGGACAAAATTTCATTCAATTTTCTTTCAGTGCTTTGAAACTTCATACCAAATTAACAAAATATATTTCATTATATAAAGACATTATAAAGATGATCTTTTTGGATCTTAATTTATTTATTATAATAGTTTTTATTCTTTATTGATTTTTTAAAAAGAAAAAACTATTCATTTTCCATTTTTATATTTGCAGAATTAATAAACATTATTTTTTTGATTTATAATCCAAAATAACTAAAAAATAATAAATACAGAAATTGATTCAAAAAATGAAAAAAATAAATTAATATTTCTGATGAATAACTATTAATTTTATTAATTACAATCTTTTTATCTTTTTTTTTTTTTTCATGTATAAAATTTTTTATATTAACTATATATATATATATATCTCGATATAAATGTAAAATAGATCTATTTTGTTCATAAAAGCATGTCCTATTTTGAAATGTTTTTTAGATTTGTGTTTATATTAATTGTACTTATTTGGATTTTTATCATTACGCGGGCAACCAAAGGAATCTCTTTTAGATCATTTTCAGCTGAACAAAAATGGATTGTAATCCTCTTGGTATTGTTGTTATTATTCAATAACCCACTCCATCCTCTTAATTTACTTACCAACTCTGGCTTTATTGAAGTTTTGGATGCCGTATTTAGTGTTACATTTATTATGGCTTTATATGCTTTTTGGTTATCAATGATTGATCGTTTTAGATATGTAAAATTCTTTTTTTTTCAATTTTTTGATTTTTATTTTATTTTTCAAGCTATTTTTAAAAATATTATAATCTATCTATATTTCGAATGATTATAAAAAATAAGAAGAATAATTTATGAACATTTTTATTTTTTAAAGAATTATAATATTTCTCAAAAAATTTTGATAATTGATAAAAAAAATTTAAAGTCTATTTCAAATTTATATTAACCCATGTTCAAGTCCAAATTAAATTGAGTAATACATTTTAAAACTTTTGGATTTACACTTTTTTAAAATGCTGTTTGGAGTTTGTTTTATTGTCTAATTTTGTTAATAAATAAATTTTTCGTATTGAAGAGAAAAAATTAATTATTATTTTTTATTTAATATTTTCTCAATTTAGTTTGCTTTTAACTCTTCTTTAATTATTGTTAATAAAAAATTCATGTTTGTAAAATGAAATTTAACAATTTTTCTCTTTTTTTCTTTGATGTTTAAAAATACTTTTATTAATTTTTTAGGCAAAAAAAACAATATGACATTTACTTTTCTTAACATAAAATTGATTTAAAAACTTTTCCTTAAAATAAAAAAAGATTGTTCTCGCCTATTCTAGGAAGTTCAAGTTCTCATAAATTCCTTATTGAGAAGATTACAAATTGAATTTTTGGTTCATCTCAAAAAAAAAAAAGAAAAAAAAACTTTTATTGATTATTGGGAAATAATAACAAATTAAAATAACTTATTTCAATAATAAAAATTTATTCAAAGAGTTGAACTCCTTGAAGATACGATAAAAAATATCATTAATTAAAATTTCAAGATTTTATGATCAAATAATATATTTTTTTATTTTATTTATTTAAGGGGTGAATTAATTTCCTCGTACAGCCGTTAGGTTTTCCAGAATTTAAAAGAATAGAGTAAAATCATAGATTTTGCTCAATTCTTTTGAATTCTGGAAAACCTAGGCACTTTCCGTTAGGTTTTTTTTAATTTAAGAAATAAACCGAAAATTAAATAAATTTTAGGTTTATTTCTTAAATTAAAAAAAAAACGCCGTTAGCTTTTCTTGAGTTTTCTGTTAGTTTGTGAAGTGTTCTAGGTTTTTTTGAGGTTTTCTATTTCATTTCGAAGTGTTCTAGGTTTTTTTCACTTTTTGAAATAAACAGAAAATTTTAATAAATTTTAGGTTTATTTCGAAAAGTAAAAAAAACCTAACGAAAATCTATTGATTTTCTAAATAAATAGAAAACTCAAAAAAACCTAACGAAAATCGATAGATTTAACAAATAAAACAGAAAACCTCAAGAAAACCTAGGCACTCTAGGTACTTGGTGACACGACTGTTTGTTTATTTATATAATTATTATACCTAATAATTTTTTAATATTCTTGGCATTTCCATTTAGATGTATTTATTTTAAATTTTCTCTAAATTGGTTTAGATTTGCATCGAATAATTATAAGTTATCTAATTCCCAATTAATGTTTTGGTTATCTTTTTTTTGAAAAATTTTAATTTTTCTGATATATGTTCAAAATCAAGAAGTTCGAATTTCTTTTTGATTTTATACCTTCTTCAATATATTGAGATTATACCTTGATCACTTTTTGCTTCGATTTTATCTAAAATTCTTGGAGAATAAAAAATAAGATTTTGATTTTCTCATTTTTTTTATTTTTCATTTATCCAAACATCAATCCTGTTGAAATCTTTTTGGGTTAAATTAAATATTACTAATTCATAAAATAATTGACGAATGCGTATTGATTTAAACATTTCAATTTTTCCCATTAAACAATTTTTACAAAAAAATATTCTCAAAGATATCAAAATATTTAGTATATCCTTTGAACAAAAAAATAATCAACATTCTATTATTTTTTAATTCTTTATCTAAAAATAAAAAAATTATTTTAATTTTTGCAAAAGAATAAAATTTTCTTTTTTAACTCAAGAAATCTAATATTTTTTTTGTTTTTGTGAATTATTTATCATAAAAATATAAATCTTTTTTTTAAAAAAATTCTCATTTTAAAATCAAATGAAAAAAAAAAAAAAAAAAAAAAAAAGTACAAACTATTAAATTATTCGTATCAAAATTGAATTAAGTGATTTTTATCCTATGAAAAATCTTAGGATAAAAAATTTTAAATCTGTTCATTTACTAAATAAACGATAATTTTTTTTTTTTTTCTTGTTGAAATAAATAATACACCAAAAATAAAACTTTTTTAAAATCTATATCAATAGGAAAGTGGCAGACGTTCATTTTTAAAATTTTATCTTCCAAAACTACTTCCCTTAATTATAATGTGGGCAACTTATGTTACAATTTATATTTATACCCGTGTTCATGAATTTGATGATCCACAATTCGAAACAGTTAATGATGTTCCAGGCTTTCTAGCTGCATTGATCATTTATTGGATTATGAATTCAGTAGTTATTTTATGGATTATTTATGTTTGTATCCGTGCATTTATTGAAACCAAAGGAAAACCTGAACAAAGAAAATCCCTTAAATTTTTCTTCTCACTTTTTATTATTACTTTTATTATGATCTTTGCAACTCTCGTCGGTAATTTCATTCCTGCACTAAGTAATACAGCACTTGAATTCGTTTCTTACTTTGTGATTGTTAATTTGTATATCCTTTCACTTTCCGTTGCCTATTTGCCAAGTTCTAAAGTACTTGATGATATTAAAGAAGGAACTCATACTAAATTAGAAGATGAAGATGAAGATGATGAACCTGAAAGCATGGAAAATAATTCTCAAGAGTCAGATTTTGAAATGAAATCAGAAAAATCTGAAGAATCGTCAAATAACTCTCAATCTGAAAAATCTGAAAAATCTGAAAAATCTGAAAAATCAGAACAATCCGAAAAGAGTTCAGATTAAGGATATATTTTATAATTTTAAAATTCTTTATTTATTTTTTCATTTTCACTCATTTTAAGAAACCATTCGTACAAAGTAAAGTTCATTTCAATAAATTTTGTTTAATTGATAAGAAATACTAAATTATCATTAAAATATTGATCTAATAAAAATTTATCTACAAAATTCATCAAAAATTTTTTTTACTAAATTTTTTTTTCTATTTTTAATTTTTTGACAGAACATCAATTTAAAGGCAATTGTAAAACATTTACAGATTAAAAAAAATAGAATTAAAGCTTCAAATTTAATTATGTTGATCGTTAATATAATCTTAAAGAAATTGTTTTTATCTTTAATTATGTTTCGAATAATGTTAATAATATTTGAGAAATTTAATCTCAACAATATTTTTGTAACTGTTATTTTTTGTTAATATCTAGAATTATTTTTTCAAAGACAAAACTAAACAAAAAGTAAAAATTTTTTACACCGTAAAAAATGTTAAAACAATTACAATAAAACAATCCGTTCAAATTTGAAATAATTTTGATTTTTTGGTAAAAAAATAAGAAAACAATTTTGTCATCTTAGTTTTTCTTTTATTTCATTTTTTGAATTTCAAAACTTTTTACTCTTTCTATAAATAATTTTTTCAATTGATAGGTATTAGATTAAAGTTGAGTTCTTCAAAACAAAAGAACTCAAATAAAAATAGTTGAGAGTCTCTAATCGTTTAAATGGACAATATTCCTATTAGACTTTAAACAAATTTATTAATGAATTTTTTTGTTTTCATCATCTCTGTCCAAAATTTTTATCATAGACTTGATAATTAATTAGTATTGATAATTATTTATTTTTTGTTTTGTGAGTATTGTACTTTATATTCAATTGTTAATATTTCAATTAGTGAATGGTTTGTATTTGGTATTTCATTCTTGAATTTGATTAAATAAGATTTTTTGGGTGTTTGAAATATTCCCGAAAATACTCGAAAATACTCGAAAATTTTTTAACCACATAAAAACACGTTATGGACAACTTCTAAGAAACACTAGTGTCAATATATTAAGTTTAAGGGTAAAATAACAATTTTACTTTCAGACGTAATATTTTTTTTTGAATTTTATACTTTAAACTACTCTAAAGAGGTTTTATTACCTTTTGAGTATATTTGAGTAATTGTTGGTACTTATTAGGATAAGTGTATAGGTATTAGCATGGTATTGGAATGGGTTATGTTAGGTTTGGTATGGTATGTGTTTGTGTTTAACCAGTTCCTTTTATGGAATAGTAAGTTAAATAAAGTTTGGCTTGGGTCACCTTATGTAGGATATGGGTATGTGTTGTTCGATTAGATATTACTCTGTTATTGTTGGATTGATTTAAGATTACCAAATTATCAGTTAATGATACACAATTAGAAAATTTCTTTACAAGTACATTTTCCCTCATTTAGTTAATACCATTTCGAAATGATCAGAAAAGTTAGTCATCCAAGATACTTATTCCTTTCACACAAAATGGGTTGAATACTATCCCCTATATTTAATTTTTTTGAATTTTGATATTTTCAGAAAAAAATTTTTCAAATATAAAATTCCAAATTTACCTTTAAACTGAGTATATTGGCACTAGTGTTTCTTAGAAGTTGTTCAAAAAGTGTTTTTTCGCGGTTAAATAATTTTCGAGTATTTTCGATTTTCGGGTATTTTCGGGAATATTTGATAGATTCAGATTTTTTCATAAATTGTTGTATTTTGGAGTGTTAAAAAAAATTGGAGATTATTATTGTTAATGGTGAAATAAAAGAATCAGTTAATTTGGTAATGAGAGAATTTTGAAGTGAATAAATTTGTAGCTTCCAATTTAACGAACGTCTAAAATAGACATGTTTATTGAAAGTATTTGAAACTTAATTTAGTGGTCTCAAAAAGAAAGAGAATAATAAAGAGTAAATAAAAAAAGGAAGAAATGTAAAAAAAGAAGAAATTAAAAACAATTTTTGTGAGAAACTCAAAGTTTTTTTATTCAAATGAATTCGTATGTGTTTTTGACCATTGTTAGGTAGTTAACTAATGCGCAAAATACCCGAGTAGCCTTGTCCGAGTTTCTATATTCAATCAACATTTCTTTCGTTTTAAATTTTGAATTGGAGTTTAATATTCATTATTTTAAAAATATTTTTAGAATAATATTATTAATGAGGAAGAAGTATAAATTACACTCTAATTACCCTTTTACTTCTTTTTCCTTTCAGAAATTTAAGCTTCAAAATATAGATTGTAAGATTTTTAATTAATAAAAATAATTCCAAATCTTTTTGATTTAAAATCAATTCATTAAGGTTTAATCCTTTTAATTTATTTAGAAGTATTAATTGATCATTTTTATAGGAAAGAAATACCCTTAAAAAATGACAATATTATCAATTATTTCTTCATATTCAAATTTTAAACATATGGGACAAATTTCATTTGCATTTTTTATTTATAGAAAATAATAATATCTATTTAATCTATTAGTAAATGGTCTGAATTTTCAAATTGTTGAACTGGATGTATAACTGTTGTTATTTGAACGAGGAGGGGAAATATCCATTATTAAATGTTTTGATAAAAAAAAAAACAATTTCAAGTAAAATTTAAATGTTAAATTACTGTGTCTCCATCTTTATATACAGGTCATAATATTAAAAAAAAAAATAATAATATTAATAATAATAACTCCAAAATAAAAAAATAAAATGTATTTTTATAGATATTATGAATATGAAAATATATAATAAATAATAAGGAATATGTATGTGATAAATATTTTATTACATTTTAAAGAATTGTGCAACAAAATTTTTTTTTCCAACCTTTGGTGGTTGTTGTGGTTTCTGATTTTTCAGCCATTTTCATCATTTTCATCATTTTATCATATTCATTTGTTTCTGTTTCTTCATCTTTACTCATTTTGCTATTCTTTTTTTTGTTTTTATTTTTATTTTTTTCGTTTTTCCTTTCTTTTGGTTTTTCATTTTTTTCTTTTTCATTTTTTGGATTTAAATCATCAAATTCTGCAAGAAAAAGATCATTCATTTTTTCAATATCTCCTAAAAATTCATTGTGTAAACCTTTAACAACCTTTCTGGAGCCTGTTCTACTCCAATCGTTTGTTGTTCCAGATAAAGCTGGCGCGGAAGTAATTCTGTAATTAAATTGTATAAGTATTTATAATAAATATATATAATAAATATAATTTTATTTAATTTTTTGGATTTATTTTAATAAAAGATTTTGTAAAAAAAAAATTAAATATTTCTTTTTGACTCAAAAGAGTAGTGATTTGAAAAACGTGTGATTTGAAAATTTTTTTTAATAAATGTATATAAAATAGTTTGATGTGATTTATAACTTGTTTTGTGTGCATTTTTGAAAACTTGGTATTTCGCTTTTTTTTAAAAATAAAATGTGTTTTCAGACTTTTTAATTTACTTTTCTTTTAATTATTGCCAAGTGATAATTGAGCATTAATTCCTTCAAAACAAGAAATTATAATAATTGAAAATAAGACAATCTAAAATTTTTGTACCAAAAAAGAATTGAACGAAGAAAATTTTCTTTTTCAAACCTGTTGTTATTACCCATAAAAAAAAATTAAGATTAATATAAAGAGACATTTTTGCGAAGGAATATTATTTTCTTTTTGAGATCAACCCAAATTTTCAAAAAGACAATATTTAAAGGGTTATTTTAAATTCGCTCGAAATCACTAATTTGCGTTTTTAAATTAAATAAAAAAAAATGAAAAAAAGCAAATTTATTTAAATTATTCTTTTAAAGTATATTAATAGATCTTTTTTACCCTTTTCTCATTATATATATATAAAGACTGGTACATCAAATATTATTTTTTGTTTTTGTTTTTTTTCATTTTTAGAAATAGTTTTTTTTTTATTTCTTTAGAAGGCATATCTTTAATTATATTTTAAATGGCATCTGGTCTCTTTCTTTTTTTTTTTTTTTTTTTTCGTAGATTTAATATAATAAATTTAGTTTTTGTTTTCATTTTGTCTTTGTATTCTTGCTTTGAAATATTGAATATTAAAAAAAAAAAAAAAAAAAAAGGCATAATTAAGATATTTAATGATATTTCTGATCAAACTAGGAGGGATATGTTTTTTTAACATTTTTTTTTCTTATTTTAGTTTGAAATTAATATAAATTTAGAATTTTTTTTTAAATTATTTTCTTACATTGCCGAATATCTCTTTATTTCTAAAAAATAAAGATAAAAATATAAACTAAATTCCATAATTTTAGTTCCAACAATGGCATTTGTTTTTAATGATTAAATATTATATTTCAATTTTTGTTTTGTTAATGAAAAGAAAATTTTGATTTATTGATAGAATCTAAATATACTTTTTACAATTTTCTTTTTTAATTTTTTCAAAAACAAACCTCTGTGTACAAAAATTATATCTTAATTTTCCATGTTTTTTTGATAAAATTGTGATCTAGTTAATGGAGAATTTCAAAAATTGTTAATTAATTTTTTAAGTTTTAAAATGGAATTTGATTTTTAATTATTCTATGTGTATTAATTATTTGTGCATATATACAAGTTAGTGTTTGGAGTTTTTTCTTTAAATTCTTTTTAAAAAAAAATATTGATAATTTGGGAAAAAATAAATGGTGGTTTTATAATTTTTGATGTTAGTTTGTTCAAAATATGCTTCAAAAATGTAATTGCAAGAAAAAAGAAAAAAAATTAAAAATGAAAATTGAAATAAAAAATAAGAGAAAACAAAATGAAAAAAAGAAAAATTCAAACACTTTAAAAGAACTTAGCGAAGTTTTTAAAATTTTTTGGCTTTCTTCATAAATTTCCCAATCATATTTTGTATTTTCATCAAACCCACAATCAATGCAAATATCATTGAGTAATTTTCGAAGATAATCATAATTTGGTTTATCTTCATATTCTAAACTATCAAGGTGTTGATAAAATTTTGTGAATTGTTCAGGAAAATCTGAGCAAATATCTGGGTTTGTATACATTTTTTTCACTTCAGAAATTTGATCTTTATCTTTTAATCTTTGCCAAGGTAATCCACCTCTTAAAAACTCGACCATTAAATAAAATAAAGACCAAAGATCATCTCTTCTACTTAATTCTTTACCATCATGTGAATTTATTGAGGCATATCTTGCGGTCCCTCGAAATCCAACTTCTTCTCGGGGCTATAATTTAAGAATATTAAATAAATAATTTAAAAATATTGAATAAATAGATTATATATAATAGTTTATAAAATTAGTATTCTCTAATTTCTCTTATATTAACAATATTTTTAAAGATTACTTCTTATATTTATATTAAATAAGAATATGCTTTATTTTTTTGTTTATGAAATTTATTAAAAATTATTTCTTTCTATTTTTTTAAAAATAAAAATGTTTGAATTGTTTTAAGAATGGACACTTTTATAAAGGTATCTTGTTGGTAAATTTATGATCAAGTTTATATTCAATTATTTTGAGAGAAATTTTTTTTATTGGATTTGATAATTCTTTACACATGTGCAAAAATTGATATTTTAATATTTTGAGTTTTTTTACTAAATTTGTCATTTTTCCAAAAGCTAAAAAACACTCCCTTGTGGGTGCATAGGAAAAGTTTTTTAGTTTTTGGAAAAATGACAGATTTAGTAAAAAAACCTCAAAATATTAAGACATCAATTTTTGCACATGTGTATTCAAACCAATATTCTTTTTTCTTCTTGTGATTTTGTATTTTTTAAACAAAACATTTTCTCATGATATATATAATTTGTGTTAAATAAACAATACGGTTGTTTTGTTAATTGGGTTTAATTAATTAATAAAAAATAATAGGGTATAATTAATTTTACATAAATGCTGAAAGTTTAGTTCTTTTAAATAGAAAACTCAAAGAAAATTAGTTGATGGTTCCGAACCTTTGATCATTCAATAATTGTTAATTGAATTTCAACAGATTTAATTACCTTTTTTTAGATTTATATAACTCAACTTTAACCGAAATATCAACCATTGGAAAGAATATCTCGATCGAAACGAAACAAGTTAAATAATTCCAAATTTTCAAAATGGAAACAAAAAAATAAAAAGATGAAAAAATGATTTCCATATATACAAAAATGAAAATTATTTCCAATTTGAATGAAATTGTATTATTTTGATTCTTTGAACTGTTTTAACAAAGTCAAAATTTTAAAATTTGTTTTAGTTGATATTATTTGATAATGAACATTTGTGGGGGGGTTATAAAAAAAATGAAATTGAAAAAAAATGTTTTCAAAAAAAGTCCAAAATTCTGCTTATATCCTATAAGGATTCCGTAAATATAAAATTGAACAAATTATTTTTTAATTAATAATTTTTTTGCTATTGCTTTTTAAAAAATCAATATTTAATGGATATTATATGGGTGTTTTTCAATCAGTAAAATTTTCATCTTTAATTATTTTTAATATATTTAAAGGGGTATTTTGAGTATAAAAAAAAAAATCCGGATTTTGAAAATTCATTTTTTTTTAAAAGTCGTTTTTCAAATATGAAAAAACAGTAATCTATGTTACGAAGTAAATGGTTCAAATGTTCGGAGACTTAAAGAGGGGTGTTATTAATTGGAAACAATTCATCATTGCAAGATTTATGAATGGAAGAATTTTTCAAACGCAACAAAATGCAAGTTGTTATTTTTTCAAAAAGAAAAGAAAAGAAAGAAATAAATTTTAGTTCATAAATGAAAAATTAAAGAACAAATTTTTTTGGCAACTGAATTGAATGACACGAATGTGTTAAGCAACTATAGACCTTTCAATAAAACAAAATTCAAAAACAATTACGTAACAAAAATAAATCGAAAAAAATCAAAGAACAAAAGTGTGGAAAAATACTATTTTTTATTGTCTGGCTCAAGATCTAATTTACTTGGAATTTCAAGGGTTTATTATTCCATTCCAAGTAACTTTTGTTTTGTCATTGAGATCTTTCAATGTAATTTTTTTCTTTATTTATTTTTATTTTTTTCCTAATTTTTTTGAAAAAAATTGGAAAAGAACTTTCCAAAAAAGTGAAAATAAAAAAAAATGTAAAAATCCGGACTTTTTCCTTTTATACCGACAGTAGTGCTTTACAGATATATTTTTTATTTTATAATCTTTTTTTGAGTTGCAGATTTTTTTCTGTTTTTAAATACTTTTGGTTCTGTAAAATAGAAAATAAAAATTATTTATTAATCCCAAATCCAAAAATACAATTACAATGGATGAATAAACTCTCTCATTGATGAGTTATTTATAGAATTTCATTTTATTTAGGATTTTTTATTTATTTAATTGTGATTTGGGTTCAAAAAATTTTCTTATGTTTGTTCTAATATGTTTTCTTTTTATGAAAAAAAGTAAAAAACAATTTGATCTCACTTAAAAAAATTTTCTTTTCTGTGGTTTCTTATTCGATCATAATTTTTTGGAACTTTGCATCTACAAGATAAGTAAAAACAGATAATCATCAATAAGATGTTTTGAATATTTTGGCATGTTGTTTCCATGGAAAGACTGATTACTTGTATAATACTTTTTCCAGTTTTTATCTGTTAAATAAATTACAAAGTTTTTTTTTTTTTTGTTACAAATAGAAAACTATCCTTTGAACTAAAAACCTCAAAATTAGAGGTTTTGATGGTAATATGTATTAGCAATAAATTTGTGATGATAATAACAAATCTCGATTAATCCAACTTTATCGCGAAAAAATCATAAAATTCAGATAGTTTATCAACATTATCGCGAAAAACCATAAAAGGGCGATATGGAAAATTATTTTTTGGAAATCATACTAAAAAAATCCCTTGAATTTTACAAAGCTTTGAGACTTTTACAACACCTTTCCCCCTTTAAAAATGTTAGAAAATGCTTGGAAGGGTTGTAAATTGTGTTCGCAATGGTTTGAAAAGTTTGAAAGACATGAAGCATTTAGTAAAAGGCATCGATATTTTTTATAATTAAAAAAACATTTTTTTCTTTGCATTTTTTTACTTTTGACAAAAGTAAAATTCTCCTGTTAATTTTATGATCAAACAAATAATAATCCATTTCAACAATGATCTTATATATAAAATAGATGTGTTTTTTTTTAAAATGGATTTATTACATTCACAAGTTAAATAACCAAAAAGAAGAGAGAGTAATTTTCTTTCTTATGGGTGATCGATCAAAAAAAAAAACCTAAACACTCGAGTTGTATTTTTTGTCTAATACAAAGCTCTGAGAAGAAGAACAAAACAAGTTTTCTCAACAATCTTAATAATTGGTGATAGTATGTCTAGATCATTGAGAAAGCTTTTGAAAAGTTGATCATCTCCTTTTAATTTGAATAGAGTAAAGAAAATGCTTTAACCCAAGAACACATTCTTTTAAAGAAGGCATCCTGGTTGATAGTTTTAAGAAGCTCTTTTTTTTTCCATAACACAATCTATAATACAACAACAAATTGATAAATAATGAATTGCCTTGAGTTCGTTATTATTGTTGATCTAAAGGGTTGATTTGATCTGTCAACTAAATCAAAACAAAACACAATAAATCTTTTCAATGATTTAATAAGCTCTTGATCTGATCCTTGATTGAACCAAGAATCTTTTTTGTTGTTTTTTAAGAAGAATAACTTTTTTTTCACAGGATCTGTTTTTTGATCTAACAAAATTTTCCTTTTCCAAAATATTGTTGAATTAGCCTCAAATTCATTAACTATTCTATCGCGATTAATTTTTTATCACGATATTTAGTTAGTATCAGAACATTTAAGTTTTTATCTGAATGTTTAGTCAATTATCGGGTTTTTGTAGTATATCTAAATTTATATTTAATATGACAAGTTATATCAATATCACGATATTATTGATTATCGTGATTTTATGTAATATAATCGCGATTTTGTAAACCTTTGTGTGAATTAAAAGAGAAACCATCAAAACCTCCCTTAATTAAAATTCGAAAAAAAAATTGAAAATATTTCTGATCTGAAGAAAAATACAAATTAATTTTTTATTTTATCATTTAACAATGAGAAAAATAATTTAAGTTTGTCATCTGTTTTCTAGAGAATTTTGAAAACTGTTTTTTTCGTACTTTTTGAAAATGGCTAAAACGATACGATAAAATAAATTTTTTTTTTTTCATTTGAAAATTATAAAACTTTCATTTCCCAATTAATCAACAAAATATTTTTCTTTCAATTTTGTCGAATTCGTATTTCTTAACAGTGAATTGTATAAGAAAAAGATCTTCAACAGATCAGTTATAAAAGGAAAATTATCTCCTTAATTTGGATCTTACTGATTAAAGTTTTGAGATAGAATGAAAATTTTTGTTAATTTGTATTTAACAGTATAAATAAATCAAGCATAAAAAAAAAAAGCACTAATTGGCTTTTAGTAAACAAGTGTATAATTTTCAAATTGACTAAACAAGAGGGATTAGTTTGGAATGTGAAGTGGCTGGTTGTTGAATATTTAGAATTTAAAATTTTGAAAGCTGTTTACTACTACGTTGACAATTTACCAAACAGTCTTAAAACCCTTTTATCTAATATTATTTAAATTGTGAAGGAATCTTCATTGAAAAATTCACTAATTAGGATCAAAAAATCATTTTATGTGTATTTTTTTTGAATGATAAATTCAGAGAAGAAATTTTTAGATACGTAAACTTGAACATGCTTATTAAGAAATGTGAAAATGAAAAAGAAAAATAACCACGTTTTTCTAGCCTAAAAAATGACGATCATTTCAAACATTCTCAATAAACAACTCTAACTTTTGAAGATCACATTGTCTCTGGGTTTTTGATCATTGTGTTACTTGAATTGTTCCATTTTCACCACAAATCAGAACAATTCTTTTAACGGGATTTTTACTTTCTCTTAGTTTTTTGTGTTGATTCTTTTGGTTTTTTTCTTGAATTGAAGCTCCCAACCACGCTTTCAAGGATAGTATTCACTCTATTTGATTTTTTTGATAAGAATTTCTTTTATCAAACACCCAAAAAAATTTGATTTATTTTCGTGTTTGTGTGACAATTTTTTTTTGTTCAAATATGTTTCTCTCAAAACATAATTGTTCGTTTCAAGGTTAATTTGGGCTGGGGGTTATGTGGAAAAGTCTTTTCTGATGTTTTGGATACAAAAATCTAAATGAAAATTAAATTTTTTACAAGTTAATCAGTTTTTTTTTCTAATTCAAAAAATTTTTATAAAAAAAGAAAAAATCATCTTATCTTTTTTAAGAAATTAGGATTTGGTGAATTCCATTCGACACCAAAAAAAATGTAAGGCTTTTTGCAAATGTTAACCTAACCAGAAAAGAACAAATAATAATTTCAAAATTTTGCCCATTTTTCTTAATTTTGGCCTTTTCTTAGGTGAAAAATGACAAACCCTCTTAACTTGTCTTACATATCAAAAACAAATAATAGAAACTTCTCAGTAATTTCTCAAGGATTGTCACGTTCACCTAAGAAGAAATTTTCACAAAACGCTGTTTTTTTCCCAACCTTCTTTTTAATTTTTATATATCACAGGATAGACAAATTTAGTAAAAATATGTAATTTATTCGTTCTTAGATCTTGTTGAAGAAAGATTTTTGAGAATTGCCAACCACCAAATCATGGCAATATACAATAATACTTTGAATTTCAATTACAAACGAGGTCCTTAAATTCAAAAAAAAATGTATAAAAATTTTTCGTTAAATTTCCTTTTGAATAAATTCGAGAGCTCTTTGATCTCAAAAAAAATTTCCTTTCTGGTAATATTGTCAAAGACAACTTAGTTCTAAGGTTGCTTTGCATTTAGAGAAATAAAATTCTTTGTTCAAAGCACTCCAAAAAAAAATCCTAAATAATGAGAAATTGAGGAAAAAATTCCAAAACATTTTTTTGAATTTATCGGTATTATAAAGTAGTAATTAAGGATCTTTAATTTCCACTCAAAAAGTGAGTGGTTTGGGCCAGGTATTGTGGCAAGTAAAAGTCGATTCCAATGATCAAAAAAAAAAATGAAAAAAATACTTACTGGTCTAATTTTTCCATTTGAATAACGATACCTCCTCGCCAGCCCAAAGTCGATAATACAACAATGTGAAGATTGGTTTTCGTTTTTGTTTTTAGATTTTTTGTGTCTTCGTAAAGTAAAATTTGACTGAGAAATTTGGTTGGATCAAATTAATTTATTAAATAATGAAGGGAAAAGGGATTTTAGAAGAAAACAATTGGGATGACGAAGGAAGCAAATGGTTTGTTCAGAATGTAACAAAAAAAGAAAAAATTAAACAATTACAGGTTTGATATCTCGATGGAGGTACCCGGTTTCGTGGACGTCTTCTATTCCTGAAATCATCTTTTGATTCAAAAATATTTGTTTTTTAGGTGAGTGTTTATGACAAATAAAAATAAAAAAAAAATCAAATAAATTTAGAACAAAAAAGCCCATGAAAGATAAAGAAAAATTCCAAAAAAGTATGTTTTTTAATTTGGCAAGTATTCGAATTTTTAAAGTTCCAATTTTGATAGAAAAGTCACCAAGCAACGAATAAAAAAAAAATAAAAAACAAAAAAAAAATCATCAAATACTTCTTGAGCAAGTCTGACAGTTGTTGCGAGAGTAAATTTGTTTTCAGGTTGTAGTTTTCGAAGTTCAGCAATATTTCTTCCAAGCAATTCCATAACAACATAATTGTAATCGCTTGTTCTTCCGCAATGTAGAAATTTTGCAGAAAACCTGGAAGCTATTGAGGAAAATGGTTTGTCAAAACAAAAAGAGCGATCATGAGAAGAGGACTTTCTACAATAAAATAAAAAAAAAAATTTCTCATTGAATAGGCTGATCTGAAAAAGGAAGAAACGGTTTCTTTGTTTGTTCTGTAACTGAGGGTGAACAAATATTTTTTGTTTTGGTAGTTTTTAAAAATTTTCGGAAGGGTTGTCTTTATTTCAATTAGAAAAGCTTTTTATTTTGTCAGATTTTCTTAATTATTTTTTTCAAATCTCGCAGAAAAAAGAGAGAAACACACAAAAGTTTTGGAATTCAACCCCGAAATGAAAACACTGATTTTGGTGTTGGTTTGGTTTGATTTGATTTATTTTGGTTTGTTTTTGTTTGGTTTGTTTTGTTTTGTTTTGTTTTGGTTGAAACAAATCACATACATTGCATTTTCTGTAAAACAGCAACTTCGAGCCGAAGTGCTCTTTTATTTGCATCAACTTTTTCTAATTTGATAGCCACTTTTTCTTCTGTTTCTAGATCTAGGGCGCGAAAGATTTCACCTTTTTTGAAAAAGACAAAGAATGTATCGAAATTTTAAAAAAAAAAAAAAATTTTTCATAAATCCCCAAATTATTAAAAAAAAGTTTGTGAATTATGAAGAAAAAAAGGATTTCAAAGAAAAAATTCTTGTACCAAAGCCCCCTTGGCCAATTTTATTCAACAACTTCCATCTTTCTCTAAGAACAAAACCTTTCTCCATCCAACAATAATAAAAAAATAGAATAAAAAGTAAGGCTGGGGAAAAATTATTCTAAAATCAAAAAGCTAAATCTCAAAAAATGATCATATCCCATTTTTTTGTTTGTTAGTATTTAACTGAGATCTGTCAGGACAACTTTTGGTGCAAAAGAAATTCTTGGAATTTTTATTTCAAAACTAGCTTTAAGAGATTAAGCAAAAATATTAAATACATTCTTAATCTCGTTTTCTTGGTATGGTTTTGGCTTTTAAAAGTATTTTTTGAATCCTAAGGGCACAGAACATTTTCTTTTTGAGTTTAGACGCTGCTTGTTTTAATTTCGATTTAGTCAAAAAATAAATACAAAAATTTAAAAGTTTGATATTTAAACTGTGAAAGACAGGACTTCTGTTTGAAATTATACGATAATTTTCTGATTAATCTCGAATTAGAAAATATCTATTATTGATTTGTTTTACATTTTTTTTGTTCCCAAATTGAAAAAAAATAGTTGTAGAAAAGATTCTTGAAAAACAGAATTAACAAGAAATAATATTTACCCTGTTTTTAAAAAAATGAGATCAGTTTTCAATTACCTTTTAATCTCATACGAATTTCTTATGGATCATATTTTTTATCCACAAACGATCGTTCTCTTTTTTTTGATAAAATTAATAACTTGTAAAAAGTTTCGATGCCGAAATTTGGCACATAGTATTAAATTTAAAAACCTTGAAAATAGAAAAAATAGTAAGACTTGTGAAATTTAATCGATTTTAAAGAAAAATCTACAATATTGGGTAATCTATAACAGTTTTAATGGTACTGTAGCTGAAAGCTTCATAACCTAGGGATTTTACCATGTAGATAAAACAAGAAGAAAAAAAATCATAAATCCTCAAAAATAATCAAGAAAAACTTTATCATAAAATACAAATCATATTTTAATATTAAATTTCAAATCAAAATCAGTTTAATCAATCCAAAAATATAAAGAAATGATAATTGGTGATAGAACTTTGGTTGTTTTGAATTCACATTAAAATAAGCAAAATTATTTTGTGAAATCAATTCACTATGTTCTCAATTTAAATTTGGAAATAATTATTCAAGGAAACAATCTTAAAAAATATAACTCTTATTTTATAAATGTAATTTAAAAAAAAATTCTTGGTGTTTTTTCAGATCAAATATAAACTTTGGAATAAAATTATTAAAAGTTAACTCAAAAGAAAATAAAACTCAATATTTATGAAATTTAAAAACACAATCATTAGGGTATTTGATGTATATTATTACTTTAAAATTGTTCGAAGAATAATTACATAAATTTGGGTTTTACTGTGTTTCCAAAGCTACCATGAAAATTCTCCAATCTCAAATTTTGATGTTGATATATATTTGTTCAATAAGCTGAATCTGAAAATACTAAAGTACATACTGATAAATTGCAATTTATGTTGGAAAATTTTTACTTGATTTTCCTTTTTGAAATTTTTATTCTTAACTTTGGATAAAGTATTTTATGAAGTTATGTGTTGAGAAACTCTCTTAAAATAATTGTTCTTCAAAATACTCTTTGTCAGGGAATGTTTGATAAGAAACAGTTCGAAGATTTGTTAAAATGGAAATTGAACGAAAAATTTTTTGAAATTTATTCGAATTTTTCAGTATTGAAAAAAAAAAAATTATAAATGAGTCAATATTTAGGAATTTTTTCTGATTTTCATTAAATAAATTCCCAGAACCCACTATAACTCGAAGTATCAAATATTCATTGGAATACACACATAAAATCTACTCTTTTAAAAATGAATTTTTCTTGATCATATCAAAAGATTATTTTTTCTATAGGCCGATTTATGAAAAAAATTTTCAAAATGAACATTCTTATTCCCATTTTGAACCTTATGAAAAACTATTTCAAGTCCTATATTTGATATCAAAAAAAAATTCATTGTCGCCATGGAACAGATGTATGTTTTGGTTTCTTATTTTCACTTAATTTTAAATAATTTTATTTTTTCGGATCTTTTTTTTTTTGAGTTCTATTTTTATCTGAGTGTTAAATATCATAGGTTTAGTACATTTCAACAACACAGTAATCAAAAATTTTAATTGTAACTCAATAATTTATATAAATATTTGTAAAATATGATTATATTTTTTCTCAATTTATATATATATTTCCAATTGATGAGAATTATTCATTTTGAGGTTTTGAAAATTACTAGTATAATCGATTTGACAATAGGTATAGTTAGTCATGAAATTTAGTTTGTGTTATTGTTACTAGTTTTAAACTGACACATGTTGATTTTGGAAATAAATTTTCCAAATTTAAATCAAGGTCTTGTGTTCTGAACTCTAATTAACTTCTTCAGCATCACTAAAATTTTATTTTGTGAAAAAAAATAATAGTAAATAAATTATTTGGAAACTACCAAATTAGAACTGTTTCATAATTGAAATGTTAAAAATTATTTATAATTTGCAATACACTCAAAACAAACTCTAAAAAATTATAAATCAAAATAAAAAAAAAAGATATCAAAAAGTTGGGGCAGAATAAAAAAAAAAAAATGTAAAATTGTTGAACTTGTGTACAAAATAATTGATAAATCTAAAGATTAGGCACATTTACTAATTTTATTATAGTTTTTCTAAATAAAAGAACCCAATCTTAAGTTAAATAAGTTTCATTCAAAAGAAAAACTCAAAAATACAAAATTATTACACAATAGAAAAAAACAATGTAAATAAAAAACAAAAAAAAAAAACAAAATGATGTAAAATCTTACACAAAATTAATTTTTTTTACAAATTGAAGGAAAGTGATATATTTCAATTCTCTTACTTGTTTCAAAGGTGCCAATATTTTATAATCTAAGCCATATGTGTTTATCCATTAAAATATTAAATGAAAAGTGATAAACAATATATACATTTGATCATTGCTTCTTACATAAAGTAAATTTCAAAAAATTTAACCCACGATACAATGTTAATTGAAATTTTTTTGAGGATTGATATCATATTATTATCGAAAAAATATTTACAAATATTTGGATCATAATCATTTTTTATAATTTTGGAAATTTATGTTTTTCTTTTTCAATTTTTTTTTTATTCTTTTGTTTTTATTTTCCTTTTCTACTACTTTTCTTTTTCTTTTTCTTTTTCCTTTTTTTTTTTTTTGATACTTTTTCTTTTGTAAAAGATTATTTGGAAAAAAAAAGAGATCTTCGAAAAGACTTTTAATAACTAAGAAAAATGAGACTATGTAATGTCAATAGAAATTAATTTAATTATTAGCAAAAAATCCTCTTGGTAACTTTTTTTCAGTAAAAGTTCAATAAAAAACGATTGGTAAGTCCTCCTTTCAAAAAATGTGACTCGCCTTTTTTAAGTTTTTTGAAAACATTTTTTTTTTTTTATTTTTAAATTATCAGGTTTTTATATATTTATTTTGACTTAATAATTGAATTAAATACAGATCCCATTATTAATTGTTCTTGAATACTCAAGGGTGTGTTTTTCTTTTCAATTGATTATTTCAGGTGAATTACAATTTTTGAAATCGGGTTTAATTATTAAAAGATAAAATTCTAAAGCTAAATAATCAAATGAAAAAAAAATTCTCAAGAAATATGGACAATTTTTAAGAAAAATAAACACCACAAAAAAATACATAGACTTTGAAAAAAATCAGAAAATATACAATAAATTTAAAAGAGATCCCAGAGTCGTTTTAAAATTGACCATAATATAATGTCGGTTTACTCTAATATATCTCTATTATTTTATTTTTATGGAGTTTTATTGTTATTGTGAAAATTGGGGGTACGGGCTGAGGTTAATAGGTATCCAAGTATAATGTAAAATTATTTTTATATTTTAGAAAAAATGTTTAATATTTATTAAGAATTTTTCGAAGGTAATTATTTACCCAAAATTTTTTTTATTAATTTCAGGAACCTGAAACACTTTTTAAAATGTTAGAAAACTGTTCAATACCAAATTTTATTGAAAAAGGGGTTTTTTTTTAACATATCTAATATATTAAAAAATAATATTATTACTATTTTTGATATTATTAGAAAAAGAGATTCATCATATTTATTAGCCTTAGTGGGTTATAAATTTATTTTTGAGTCTTTAATAAAATTCCTAAATGGTAAATCAGGAATTCAGGAAGTGCCTAGGTTTTTTTTAATTTTTAAGAATAAACTGAAAAGTAAAAAAATTTTCGATTTATTTCTCAAATTAAAAAAAAACCGAACGGAAAATAAGAGGAATTAAAAAATTATCCGTTAAATAATAAAAAAAAAAAAAAGAAAAAGGGATTTTTTCAAGATTTGAATTATTTGGAAGATTTTTCTTTATTGTAGTAATATAAAAAAAATTAATTGTATTTTGAAGTTTAAATTATCTCAAATTTTTTTAACATAAATAAAAAAATTAGGTCATTATTAAATATATGTGTCCATGCTATAAAAATACCATCTCAAATTAAATATATATTTTATTTTATTTCTTGTCCCTAACATAACATTTAATTTAGAATCGATTCAAACCAATAATTAAAGTTATCTTTAGGTGTTTCGAAGATAAATTATCAGTGATTATTTAAGGTTTTTTCAAATATTCCTATAAATAGAAAATATCCATTTTTTTAATCCAAAAAATATTTTTTATGATGTTATTTCTTTAGATAAATTAATTAGAAACAGTAACCTAAAGTGTAAAGATAAATTGCTAGCTCTTTTTTTTCTTATTATTAATAGATTATCATTTAAAAATGAGAAGTCAGTGATTAGAGTCTGTTGTTCTTATGTGTAAATCACCTTAGTTCTACATTGTTCAAATGTCTTTAAAAAATCGATTAGTCAAGCAGTAATATTTGTCGGTCTCCTCAATTAATTATAAATCTTAAATTAATAAAAAAACTCCAACAATTTCAGAAAAAAAATTACATTTCACCACAAATTTAAAGGTTGAATTATCCATATTCAGACTCCAAAGTTGCAAAATATATGTCGTTATAACCGTAAAGTTAAGAAAATAAGTAATATATTTTTCTTGTCAGGGTGATAAATATAGCACATAGAAAGAAAAATATTTTGATTGTTATCGAAACAATGGATCAAATTATGTGAGTTATTATTTGTTAAAAAGTGAGGATCTTCAATGAAAAAAATAATTTAAAAAAAAAATGGGAAAAATAATAGATTAAATTCATAAATTTTTTTTTATTCATTTTTTCTAAAATCTTTCAAGCTAGACTTATATTTAAATAGTAATAAAATATTTAAAAATAATTACTCTCAACAAAACAATTAACTTTTTTAAATTACATCATTTTTAAAAATGTATTTTCTTAACGTCCTTCACAACACTCAAAATAAAGAACACAAATCAATAATAGAATATTTTGAATTAGATTTTTTTTTTAATAAAAAACCTAACTGTTGAATCAAGATCTAAAGAAAATTCAAATTTCTTCTAACTACCTGCCTTTTCTATTTTTTATATTTAGAAACTTTAACAAAAAACTCAACAATTTATTTTGATAAAAAACAAAAAAAAAAGAGAAAAAAACAAAAATACATATAATCAGTAGAGTATTTTCTATTAAATATCTTTTTTCTAGAAAATTTCTATATAAATATTCCTAGAAAAGGGGTTATTTTTTATCATTTTTTTTTACAAAAAAAAAAAAAACAAATAATTAATTTTTCATTTTTGGTTGGTTACCTATGAGGGAAACAGAGTTTGAAAAAGTTAATATAAATAAATGAATGAATGAAAATGATAAATTTATTTTGTAAAAAAAAAATAACTAAATGAAATTTATATCAAGTCTAAGTGTTATTTCAGACCAATTTTCTAAAAAATTCTTACGAAAAGAAATTATTTTACAATAAAAAATAAAAAAATAAAAAAAAAATAGGAAAATAAAAAAATTGGAGTGGTAAATACATTCACTTCCACTTTCCAGGTACAAACTTTCAAGGGGAATCAAAGCAAAAAAAAAAATCCAAATTAATGCACAAAATTCGTATTTTAGTACAAAAATTTGTGTAAAAAAAAAAATTCCAAAAAATGATCCTTAATTTGTTATTTTTTTGTGTGCCTTAAATTTTGTTGAAAGCTTGTACCTTAAAAGTGAAACTGACTGTATAAAAATAAATATTAATAAATTCCTTGATGTGAATAAACAATTAAAAAAAAAATAATAATTAATTAGTTAAAATTTTATTCAGATCAAGCCAGCAGCTTTTTTTAAAGAAATGATTTGTGAATGGCTAACATGTTGTAAAATCCAAGGGTGATCAAATAAATCTTTTAATTTGAAACGTTTTTGTGGGTTTTTTTGGAGTAAACGGTGAATCAAATTGGAGGCCTTCAAAGAAACAAATTTCGGGATCATAACATTTTCTGTTTGGATCTTTTTAAAAGTTTCAAATTTGCCCAAAGTTTTGAATGGTGGTCTGCCTACGATTAATTCGTATAAAAGGATTCCCAGAGCCCATTCGTCTACACTATGGTCATATCCGGCACGTTTCAGCATTTCGGGTGCTATATAATCCAATGTGCCAATAAAGGTGTTTCTTCTTTCTTGAATTTCGTTTGGTCCATTTATTCCATTATTATTGCTGATAGGTTTTGGGTTTGGACACTTTTTAAGAAAGGCACAAGATCCAAAATCGGAAAGTTTTATTTTCCCGTCTCTGCCAATTAAAATATTTTCAGGTTTAATATCGCGATGGATAATATTGTTACAGTGGCAATAGTGTATGGCAGATGCGATCGGTAATAGATAGTTGGCAGCTGATCGTTCATCAAAGCGTTTCACCTTCCTTAGCCTTTGGTACAGAGAGCCACGTGGCGCGTATTCAAGCACAAGATATATTTTACCCCTTGATTCAAAATTGCCATACATTCTCAAGATGTTCGGATGTTTTAATTGCTCTTGAACTTCAATTTCCCTGTCAAATAAATGCTTCCCACGAATTGAATTTGAATTGAATAATCCTCTTTGTAGTATTTTTAAGGCAATTAGCCGATGTGATGTACGATCTCGTCCGAGATAAATAGATCCAAGTTGCCCAACTCCAATTTTTTTCTCAATGTCAAAATCTTTGCGGTTCCATGTGTTTTTAGAATCTAAAAGCGAAATGGAATCAAAAGTTAAATTTCGATCTCGTTCTTTTCTTGTGAATGTAAGTTTTGGCTTGTTTTGTCCGTTTTTATTTTGTTTTCTTTTCGATTTCAAAATTAAATTCGGATCCGAGGTGGTATTAAATGGGGGTTTTGATTTTTTTTCGGTATTTTTATTTTTATTTTTTTTCAAATTGGTATTTTTTTTCTTATTGTTATTATTATTCTTATTTGTATTCGTATTATTATTATTGTTCTTAATCTTGTTGGTATTTTTTTTTTGTTGTTTTGTTTCTTTTGGATCTTTTAGTAAATTATCATTTTGTATTCTTTTATAAGCAATATTTTTTTTTGGTTGTAGTTTTTGATCTTTCTTTATATTTTGATTTTTTTTATTAATTAGAATAGATTTTTCATTTTTCTTTTTGTTCTTGTTTTGTTTTTTTAATTGATTTTTTTTTAGTTTTTGAAATTGTGATTTATTTTCTTTTATTTTTGCCTTAATATTTGAATCAATATTATTATAATTATCGTCAATATTAGAAATGGATTTGAAATCATCATTCTTTCTTAAATTAGACTTGACCATAAAATTATAAGAAGATGTTTGGTTTGGTTTTGTTAATCTATTTTTTTTTTGTTGTGCTTGTGTTTGTGTTTGTGTTTGTGTAACAGTCTTTTGTATTAAATTTGTTTTAATTATATTATTTTTACTTTTATTTTTTGGTGTTATTTTTCTTTTAGATTTTCTTTTTTTTTCTTGAATTTTTGAATTTTGATTCAAAATATTCTTCTTCTTATCTACATTCATATTTTTGTTCTTTTGATTTTGATTTTGATTTTGACTTTTATTTTTTTTTAAAGGTTTACATTTCTTATTAATTTGAAAAAGATCACTCTTGTTTATAGAAATTTTTCTCTTTTTTTGACATTTATTATTCTTATTATCGAGATCACGAGGATTTTTTTGAATTTGACTTTTGAATATAACATTGTTGTTATTTTTTTTTGATTTTTTAATTGTTTTTTGAGGATTATTACCTTTTGGAATTACACTTCCAATGTTGTAAGAATTTTTTTTTTTTGTTCGAAAGATCCATTTTTTGAGCTCCTGATCGAATTCGCGAATAATAATAAGTGGTACAGAAGTTTGGAAGCTCTTTTTTTTTGATACACTTGTGCTTTTTATCTTTGTTTTTGTATTTTTACTCGTTTTTTTCTCAAGATTATTATTTTGTCGAACTTTTTTAATTTGTGTTTTTTTTTGATTTTTATTCTTCTTTTCCTTATTTGTTTTTCGGGGTTTGTTCGTGTTTTGGATTGACTTAGTTTTCATAAGATTATGTTTGGTTTTTTTTGTTTCTTTAAGCTTTGGGTTATTTTTTTTTGAATCTTTTGAAAGAGCATTCCAGTTGTCACAATTGTTCGTTTGGAATTGGATTTCTTTTTCTTTTTGCTTCCCTTTTCCACTTTCTTTTCCTTTTTTCATTTGTTTTTCATGTTTAAAACCATGAATATTTTTGGTGGATTGATCTTTTGATCCCTTTTGTTTTTTTGTTCCAAACCTGTTTTTTTTTATATTCGTTAAAAATCCATTTTCAATCTCACCATTTTTTGAATTCTTTGGATTTGTTTTTATGTTGTTGGAAGACGAAAGGAGTGGGTTTGCTCTTTTATTAACTTTTATTTGGTTTGTTTTATCTGATAAAATCTTTTTGTTGATGTTGATTTTTGCTGGAAGAACATATTTTGCTAGTTTATTAGAAATTCTTTTTTTCACAAAAAGAAAATTTAAAAAAAAAAAAGATCAATTTCTGATAAATTTGAAAAATAAAAAAACGCCTTTCAATTTTCACAGTTCGTTTTCGAAAACAATATTTTGCTAAATTCGGTGATAAAATGTTCTCACTGAAAAATTCCAACACTTAATTCAATTTGTTTCCAAAAGATGAGGTTTGAGGTGTTATTTTATTTTGCAAATTCACCAGATCGATCACAAATCAAAAAGAAAAAAATTTTTTTAAATGTTGTGGTTTGTTAACGGTTAAAAATTAAAGTGAACAAAAACTTACTTTACTCCTTTATTTGGTTGAGGTGCTTTAGTGTTCAGAAGAGGTATAATATTTTGTGTTATTGGATCTTTTTTCAGATGTGTGTTTGTTGAATAGTAGCTCATAATCCTTTGATTTCTTCAATAAAAAAATTAATAATTCAACAAGAAGTGACGATTGTTTGATTTGTTTCCCTTTTGAGGGTTTTAATTCGAAAAAAGTTGATAGTATTGTTGTGTTTCAAAGATCAAAAAATGATTTTTGTTTTTGAAAAAATTAACTTTTTAACATTTACAAAATCTGTTTTTAATAGATTCAAGATAATTAAACTTGTTTTCAACAATGATATCTTTTGTAAAATATTTAAATTTTATACAAAAAAATCTTTTTACATTTAATTACAAAATAGGGGGTTTTCTGAATAATTCATTTGAAAAGACAATTCTTGACCAGTTTATTCGGAAGGATAGGATAATTACAAAACATATAATTTTATTTTGGGTTTATTAGTTTATCTTTGAAATTCATGAATAATTTAGAGTTTTTTATTGGTTTATGTTGACTATCTTGGACCATATAATAAAAATTTGTATCTAAGCGTTTTTTTTTACTTGAGGTTTGTGTCTTTTAACTAAGGAATATATGTGTTCAATATTTTACCTAAATTTATCATAACTTTTCGGGTTAAACCTTGAATCTGTGTAAAACTTTAATAATTATTAATCCATTTTGTTTCATATAGTCTTTCCAAGTCTACCATAAAATTTTAAATAAAACAGATTTGAGTTTTCTATTCTGATTTTCTATTTTCAAAAAATTGTGTAATAAGAGTTATTATTTAAAAAAAATTTCAATAAATGAGCTATTATTCAAATTTTGAAACATTAAAAAAAAAATTTTGAAGATCCCATGAAACTTAAAAATATTGTTCAAAAATGGTAAATTTTTAAAGATCGGTCAATATTGATATTTTTTTTTTACTCTTTTGGTCCAATAATTTTGAAGTTTCATGGGATCTTCAAAATTTTTTTTTTGGTGTACCTAAATTTGTATAATAGCTCATTTATTGAAATTTTTTTTAAATAATAACTCTTATTACACAATTTTTTGAAAATAGAAAATCAGAATAGAAAAATCAATTATGTTTTATTTAAAATTTTATGGTAGCCGTGGAACGGCTGTATATTTCTTAATAATCATTTATTTTCAAGAATGAAATTTTTTCTGAAAAGTTACTGTAAACAAAAAAAAATCATATAGTAAATGACATATCTAATACAAATATTTTGACCAAATCCTTAACTTGAATAATGAAATAAAAAAATGTTTACAGTAATACCAAATTTACTTTTAAATGTTATTTTCCTTAATGAATTATTGTTTTTAAAAGTTTGATCCAGTTTTTTCCCATTTTTGGAAAATCCAAATCAAACATAATTCCAAATTATTTAAAAATAAATTCTTTTTGTTGAATAAGATTAGAATCTCATTATCTATTAAGGAATTTAACAAAAATAAACTTTAAAAATAAAACTTCAAAGTATTTTAATAACACAGTATAAAAAATCTACTTAATTCCAAAACAATTACAATAATTAGTTTAAACTTGAAGAAAATATTATTTGTTTGATTTAAAGAACAACTCAAAATAATTTTTTCTTTTGATTTTTAACAAAAAAATATCAGAAAAACAATTCAACCACTATATTACTAGTCCTACCAAAATAAACTATTTTTCAGAAATTTTGACTCACTTTATGATGTTGTTGGGGGTTATTTTGACAGTTTATTCCCCATATTGTTATCAAAAAAGTCTTTGTATTGTTAGATCATTTGGAAAAAAAATATAATTTTTAATTGTGAATTTAAGGGACTAATCTCTATTAAATTTTTTTACCTAAATTTAATAAAGATTGAGAAATTGTTTTTGCCAATTACTTAGATTTGAAGACCCCTGTTTATTTTCAATATAAAACATATTTCTGGATAAGGAATCCTTATTTAGAAATTGTTCAAACAAAAATAATAAAGACTAGCCCTTAAAGTTTTTTCTCTTCATTTAAAATAAGTACTATTCGAATATTTCAAATCATATATAAATGGATCATAAAAAACATTATATTCAAAATAATTTATAGACATAACTAAATAAAGATATATTTTGGTTTAAAAGTGGATGTTGAATGAACGAGAATTTTTTATAGAATGGCTGTTAAAAATAAATATAAAATTTTTTTTAAAAAATTAAAAACAAAAATTATTATATAACTAAATTTATATTCCGATGTACATATTCGGGTTTAATGGGGTTTAGTAATCAAAATACTTTATTTTTTTTCAATAAAGTCATTAATAAATTTCGAGAATTTTTTCTCCTATTTCAAATTTATCCCATTTCAAAGCTGTATAAGAATCTAAAAATGAAAAATGCATTCTGATATTACTCGTTTCATCTGTAATTGGTGTGCCATTGATATTTTTAATTTGTAGTTTATGCTTTGGATCCAATTCTTCTTGTTGGCTTAAATTCTTAATTTCAAGTATTAAGGGTACCCATCTTGAAATAATAAATTCCTCTTTTTGCCTTTGTTTATTGAGATCTCCTAACAACTATTAAAATAATATATGTTTAATAAAGCATATATAGACATATAGAATTAGAAATATAGATAGATCAATACATACGGTTTTTAATATTGATAGAAATATAGGAGATTAAAGTTTAAAATGGGCAGTTTTCAAAGGAAGATGTCAAATTTAAAGTTTAATAAACAAATAATTCTTACACTATCAGAAATAATAATCTGGGTCTTTTCATTCATACACTTCAGTGATTCAAAAATTGTAGCAAGTGTTTTTGTCATTGACATATCTTTGTCTTGAGAGGAATTATGTTCCAAAAAAAAATGAGAAAAATCATCAATTACAATCAATAAAGGGTGTAATTCTGTTAGGTTATGGAGATTATAAAAAAATTGTCGAAGCTCAAGATCGTTTGAGAGGTATTTGATTTGGATGTGTTTAAGGACTTCTCTTTTGGGGTGGTTGTTTTTAAAAAATCGTGGCTGTTGTTGTTCCATTCTTGATTGTATGGTCAGAAAAAGAATTTGAATTTTTTCGGTTTCTTTTTCTTTTTCATTTTCTTTTTCATTTTCATTTTCTTGAACAAAATCTTGATTTAAGCTGTTTGTCAAAGAAGAGTAATTTAAACGTTCACCTAACCTACAACAATAAGAAAACAATAAAGAAGATTTGCCACAATGTGAAGGCCCGACAAGATACGTTAAATTTGTTTTGATTTGGGGTAATTGATCAAATCCTTTTGGGATCTTTTCATTAAGAAAATAAGTAACGAAGTTTGCGAGGTTTAACATACTGATCTATTTGGCAAGTGAATATACAAGTATGTGTCAGGTTTGTGGTTTGTTTGTGTTTAATGGAGACAATTTGGGATTTTAGGACTTTTGTTTTAAACTTTTTGAAAGCCAAAAAAAGTAAACAGTCAAACAAGACAGAATAAAAAAAATTTCTTTTTTTTTTAAAGAACCATTTTAAAAATGAAAAACAGATCTTATGATAAAAATTATTTAAAGTTCCCCTTGTGTAAAGGGGATCGCAAAATTATTTCCGAAAGAAAATTGCTTTATCTGATCATTTTTTATGTTTTTGTTTTATTCAACAAAAAAAAAGTAATTAAAGTTGGGTTAATATTTTCTTTTTTGAAGAAAGAAAACTTTACCTTTGTTAAAGTGTGTTTGATTTTCAGTACTCGTAATAAAAATATATATCGCCAAAAGATAATTTTTTTTGTTAATCAGTAAAAGGAAGTTTGGAAAAGAAAAACAATGGCTTGATAAAAGTTTTAAGAAACAGAATAAAAAATTTTAAAAAAATGAAATTTGAAGACGATCTTTTTTTTAAATACTGAATAAACTTTTGAAATAAAAATAGATGTTTTGTGTTACTGTTTACAACCATAAAGTTGTTTTCTGTTTTTCAGAAAGTATCTATTTAATACTCTCATCTTTTATATAAAATTGTTCGTTTATTGGAAAATCATAAAATACTCAGTTTTTTTAGATAGAAATAATAAAAATATTGAATTTCTGTAAAATTCAATTAAGAAATTATTAAGTATCATTCCAAATCAAATTTTAATAATTTTAAGAAAATCGAGTCCTAATTTTCTAGGATTATTAATTTTAAAATTACCCTTCTTTGTGCAACAATAGATTTTAATTTTTTATTTGAGAATTATTTTGAAAAAAACCTAACTAATTTAAAATGTATAATTCTACCCCACCCTAGGCAACTTGATTTATCAAACAAACAAAACTTATATATCATGAACTAATTTCAAAAAAATGAAAAATGTAATTTGTTTTTACATGGATAAAATCGAAAAAGTTTTTAATTCTTTTTAAAGTTTTTAATCAAGACGAACATTTTATTAATCAGTTTAGACTATTTTTTTTCGGATAAAAACCAATTTGTAATCTTTTAAAAAATAAATTCTTTCTTTTTCTATTTTAACAAAAGAGAAATGAAATTAATTACAGACAGTTCAACTTATAGACATAAATTTAAAAAAAAAATTAATTCCCAAAAAAATCTCAGTTTAAGGCACATAATTCTGAATTTTTTTTTACATGTATTTTATCAGGATTGGAAGCTTGTGCCTTAATTTGAGATGTTTTTCTAATGTCTTAAATTTTGTTGAAAGTTTGTGTCTTAAAAATAGAACTGAATATAATTCCATTTTTTTTTTTGTTTTTTCATCTGTGATTTTACAGTTTCCTCAAATCACTAAATACGAAATCTTAATTTACAATTTTTTCAATTGAGAAAAATCATAAGTTCATTAAATAGTGTGTTTTGGGGTGAAATATGGGGAAAGGTAAGATAAAGAATCTCTTGAAGTGGTTATATAATTCTCAATGATTTTCAAAACTGGGAATTTAGTTAAGAAAAAAATGATGAATTTCATAATATTTAGTAAATTTTCTTTTATTACTCCTTTCCAACCATAAATAAATAAATTAAATGAATTTCACAATTTCCACACAAATATATCATACCTAATTTTTATTTTTGTATTTTATAATTTCAGTTCCATTAATGTATTGGTGTGTGTGTGTGTGTGTGTGTGTGTGTGTGTGTGTGTGTGTGTGTGTGTGTGTGTGTGTGTGTGTGTGTGTGTGTGTGTGTGTGTGTGTGTGTGTGTGTGTGTGTGAATGTGTGTATAAAAATAAATATTAAAAACAATTACATTTGGTGTACTGAAAGTTTTTTTCAATCTCTTTTACAAGTTTGGAATGTTTGAAATTTTGGGATTGTACTCGAAAATCCTTGAAAATAATTTATTATTTTTAAAAATTGCATCCAATGACCTATGTGGTTATTTAAAAAAAAAAAAAAAATGGGAGTTTTTAACTTTGAAAACTAGTTATTTTTTGTACAATTTCTTCATAATGGAAAATTATATGCTGTGTAAAAGTAAAATAAGATATACCCCGAATACCCCTAGCTTTTTTCCGAGTTCTAAAGAATTTAGTAAAATCTACATGATTTTACTCAATTCTTTAGAATTCAGAAAAGTCTAACAAGAAAATCAAAAAAAAAAAAAACAAATATTAATTTCGATTTATATCAATAAATAATTTTTCAATAGTCAATATAATTGGTTACCCGTTTATAAAATATTTGTTAAATTTCAAATTCTTTAGAAATAAAAGATTATTCTCTTTTAACTGTGAAAAATATATTCATTTTTTTTCTATTAAATTTTTTTCAAATTTAATAGAACCTGAAAAATTTGATTTCCGGACTATAATAGTTAAATATCCTGAAAAAAAAATAATTTTTGTTCCAAGTTCTTTTATTAACCTAGAGTTTTTATTGTAAGTGGGGTTATCAAAAAGTAAAAAATTGGCAAATGTTTGAAATTTTTAAGAATATTGTTCATGATGGTACCCCAGTGTACAATCAATTATCTTTTCTAATATATGTTTTGTTTTTATCATGTTCTTTTTTATTGAAAAAGGCCTTTTCTGATTAAAGAAAGGTCGTTTGGGTTCGGTCTTTAAAGAAAATTTTTAAATAAAAATCTGAATTCTTAGAAAATGTAATATCCAATCTTTAAATTTAAATTAATTGGGGTACTTAAATCAAAATACAATTGTTTTAAATTTTAGAGACTTTAAAAAGTTTTTATTAAAATTTTGTCAGTTTTTTTTTTTTTTTTACTAAAACTTTTATAAAAAAAACAATATATTTAAATGTTTATAATTGTTTAAATTTAAAATCTTTTTTAGATTGTAAAGGTGATTAAAATGTTTATATGTGTTAAATTTAACAATGTTATTATAACTGGATTTAATAACAAATTCACATATTTCAAACATTTTTCCAATATATATATATTATTTTTATTTTCTTTTTTCTTGGCTATGTTCTATTATTAAATTGAATGAATTTTGAAATAATTTTTTCATGGTTATTTTTCAAAAAAAAACAAGGATTATTATTTAAAGGTTGATATTCTTTAAAATAAAAAATTTAACCACCTTTTTTCATTTTTATTTTTATTTTCAAAAATAATATTTTTTAATTTGTCTTTTATATACAAAAAGGATCAAAAAAGAAAAAAAAAGGTCAAAGAAAAAAATGAGAAAAAGAAACAAAAAAAGATTTTTCAAAGCATACCCACAACTTTGAAAAGATGAAAAGGTTGGTAAAAAAATTTTTTGATAAGTATTTGGTCTAAAATTCAACAAATGTTTATAAAAAATTTTATTAAAGTGGGTTAACGTTATTGAAAAGGTTTATTATATTTAAAAGGGTTGTTATTTATGTTTTTTTTTTTAAAAAAAAAAAAAAAAAAAAAAAGTAAAAACAAATTGAAGGGGAGTCTTGATTAAAATTGTGATTCACTCGTTATAAGCCTGGAAGGGATAAAAACAATGAATCGGGAATAAGACGCAGGGTTTCATGTCTGGGTTTTATCGGTATGGATAAATTGTGGCAATATAATGAAAATCTTTTATGAAAATTTGGATCTTCATTCTGGGGTTAAAAGTGATTAAATATGGTTAGTACCGCTTTTAAGGCACAAACTTTTAACGAAATTTAAGGTACAAAAAAATCTCAAATTAAGGCACAAAGTTTATTTTTTATTTTTACAAATTATTTTGCTAGAATCTGAATTTTGTGCCTTAATTTGAGATTTTTATTGTGCCTTAAATTTTGTTGAAGTTTGTGTCTTAAAAGTGGAACTGACTGTATATTTGATAACAAAATTGCAAACTCTCTCTTTTTTTTTTGATTTCATTTTTATACAAATTAATTCTTCTTATTTTGACTGAGTTGTTAAATTTAAATAGAAAGATAACTTTTCTAAAAAAAAAAATCATTTTTATAATTGCCAAAAGTTCCTTGAAAAAAATAGATTTAGGGGATTTTTATTAGAATTTTTATCAGTGGTAATTCTAATAATTTATCATGGCCAGATTTTATCAATCCCAAAGCATCTATTGTCGGATGAAAATTTATCCTTCTCTCTATTAAAATTAAAAATAAATTAAAAAAATGTAATCTTCTAAAAAAATATTAAACGAATTTCAAAGATCGATCTCAAAATGATTCCAAACAGTTTTTAATTTTTATTTTGTGAAATTTTCTTTTGTTATCTGGCAAATTGGCTTTTTTTGAACTATTAACTTGTTTTCTTTGTGAGAAAGAGACAAACAAACCAGAATTTGAAAGAGCCGTTAGGCCAATCTCAATGTATACACACTTTTTATGTATAACCTTTTAAATAATTAAAGGTAAAAGTAAAAATCAAAAAAAAAAAAAATCAAAAATCCAATAAAATAAACTAATTAGAATTTTATTTTTTTCAAAAGTAATAAATAATATCAAAAATAAACAAAATTTAAAAAAAATGTCATTATGGCAAATAAATATAACAAAAATAATTTTTTTTTTAAAAAATAATAGCAATGATAAATATGTTAGAATGATGGCAAAACTATAAGTTTTACTAATTGTTAAAATTATGGCATTAGAAAAATATGTCAGTCTAAATTAATGAATATTTTAATATTTTTTTTTTAAAAAATATTCAAATGATAGATAATTGGGTTTTTTTTTTTTTTTTTTTTTTTTTTTAATGGATTGTTTGTTTGTTCAACAATTGTTTTAATAATCATTTTGTACCTTTGAAATAACAAATAATTAAAAAGTTACAATAGATAATATATATCAAATTTTAATCTTGATCATTTCTCGAAAGATACACAAGCTCAAAATCAGAAATTTTATTTTGATCGATCTCCATTGTACTTTCTGCATTTTCGTTGTCAATGAGACGTTTTGGAAATAAAGTCACACCTTCGTTTTTCATTGTTCTTGTTCGAGAGACCTTATCAAAATGTGCAAAGGTAACTTCTTCCTCAACAAAAAGGCTTTCTTTTTCAAGTTCTTGACCTTTGTTAAATTGGGGATTATTATGATGGCAATTTCTGTTAATCAGTTGTAAATTGTTTGAATTTGTTGTGGTTTGTTCTGTGTTTGAAAGAAATTTTAATAAATCATGAAGTTCGTTATTCAGACTTTGGTTTTCATTAATAGAATTTTCTGTTTTTGAATTTAGTTCCTTAATTTCGAAAGTTAGCTCACCTACTTGTGATTCTAATTTTTTAACTCTGCAAAACTCTTCTTCCTCGGATTCTTCAGAGTTGTATGAGTCTTCTGAATTGTCTGAATCTTCCAAATTATTTTCTTCTTCTTCTTCTTCAGTAGCCTGGTAATTGTATTTTTCGTCTTGTGAAAAGTCTTCTTCTTGATCATTTTGAAGTACAGACAAAAGGTAATCCAAAGTAATTATATCGTCTTCAACGTCCTTGTCGCAAGACAAAATTTTGTCGGTTTTCTTTTTCTTATCATAAGTGCTTGTTGTTTTGTGAACACCTCTTTGTGGCTTTTCTGAAACAGGAGTTTGTTTTCTTTGTTGCTCATTGTCTATTGGTGTGCTATCTATTTCAAAACTAATACATTGAAGCGTATGGTATTTTCGTTGTTTGAGAGAAGATTCCTCATTTTCCTGGTAGTGGTTGTTTCTTTGTTCGGCACTCCTCTTTCGAGTGTTTGTTGTTCTCAAATTACAATTCATTTTTCAAATGGTTTTTGTTTTTTTAAAAAGTCTCTTGGAAAAATTACTTTTTTAAATTGATTTTGTTTGGATTTTTAAACAATGAACCTTTTTGTCTTGGAAGTTTTGTGGGTTTAAAAACTTGTTGAGGTTTTGAAGACAAATTTGAATTGAACAAAGAAAAAAAGAAATGTGTTTTGAGTGAAGAGTATGGAAAAAAAAATGAAAATCAAAGTAAAAAAATAATTCTTTGATTGTTGAGTCATAAAAAAGTCTGAGTTTAATTTGGAATTGTACAATGTTCAATTGTTGTTTTAATGGTTTTGAAAAAAAAATTTAAAAAAACGAATCGTTATCCATTCAACAATTTCAATTACAAAAATTAATTTCCAAAATAGATAACTGATCTAGATCTAAGGATCAAAAAGTTACATTTTTTTTTCTTGACTCTTCTTTTTTTCCGAATTTACAAATTAATTCAATTCTTCAATTTTTTTTTGACACCTTCAACTGAAATTTTCTATTTTATCGAAAAATGTAATTTGATTCAAAAATTGGAACCAAACGGTAATTTTCTGGTCTTTTCTGAATTTGAGAGTTTGTAAGAAAAAACTTTTCATTCTATTAAAATCACAAATTAAAAAAGATTCAAAAATACTAAATGAACCCACTTTGAGATTTTACAATCAAAAAAAGATTTGTAACAATTTATTAATTAACTTTTTATTTTATTATACCTTCAACTATTTTTTACCCTTTTTGGTTAAATTACTAAAGTCAAAGTTGTGATATTAGAATTCAACCTTGACCTGTTTTAAATCTATCATGTGTTTTGTCAATCTTATTTTTTTTGACGTTCTTATTTTTGAAAAGTCAAGAGAATATTTTGAAAAAGTTTTTAACAAAAATTTTTTTTCAATACGCATTAATCTTAAGGGCTATCTCTAATCTATGTACTATGAATCACTTTAAAACACAAAGGATCTTTATTGACTCAAAAGGAATTATGATTTAAGAAATCTTGTTCTATTTTCAAATTTTCTTCATTTGGGTAAAACAATTTTTGGACGTACCAATCTGAAATTTAACTTGAAAAGGATTGTAAATCAAAAGACACTTTATACTCTGACTTTCTTCTTCCTATTTGAAAGTTCGGGAGTTTATTACATTCTTATTTCTGTTCTTTGAGATGAAGTTGAAAGTAAGTTGAGTAAGAGGTAAAAAAATAAACTTTTAAATTTGTTTTATTTTTTATTGGGAATTTCGAAAGTTAGGAATTAAAAAATGTATTTTTCAATTTATAACAAAATCACAAGTAAAATATAAATTAAGGAGATTGATAAATTTACACAATTTTTTAACATTTTTGTTCCCTTTACTGTTTTTTCAAACTATCTTCTTGCTAGCAACTAAATTACAAGAATTTTATTACTTTCAATACTGGTATTTGGATTCTATTTGGGAAAGAATTTTCACTTCCTGTTCCATTTTTTTTCTTTCTTATACTAAAGTGTTCTTAAAAAAGTGGGGTGTAATCCGAACTCTAGAAAAAAGGTCATTGAAAAATGAAGTGTACATTTTTCCAATTTAAAATTCAAATACCAGTATGGAAAGTAATAAAATTCTTGTAATTCAGTTTATAACAAGAAGATCCTTGGAAAAAAAATGTTGAGAAAGTTGTTTTTCAAGTTACAAACATTCGAAATTGATCTAAAAATTTCCTATCTTGTTTTTTGAATTTATCAGTATTTTGTCAACTCTTGATTAATAAATCTTTTGAAACATTTTTTAATAAACAACGGTTGGGTTTTAGTTCTCAAGGATAATAAGAATAAAAAAAAAGAGTACCAACGTATTCTTTTCTCAAATATGAAAAAATAACATCCGAAAATGACTTGGAACATTTGGTATTTAACAAGAAACTACTTTTATTAACAATTCACATACTGTAATGTATTTGATAATATTGTCAGAGCAGTGTTATGTTTCATTTAAGGGACTATTTTTTTTTAAATTTTTTTACTTAAATTTAATAGAGATTGTAAAAATTATTTGTTAATTGCTTCGATTAGAAAACCCCTATTTATTTCGAATATTAAAAATATTTCTAGATAAGGGATCCTTCTTTAGAAATTACCCAAAAAAATAATAATTGAGACTAGTCCCTTAATAAATGAAAATATTTATCACACATTCTAAAATGAATATTAATTAAAACTGTTACAATCAAATTAGCAGAGTAAAAATAATGTCTTAGTGTTAATTTAAGGAAGTTAATTTTTTGTCTAAAAATATCATTTCTAAAAGATGTAAAGAATTTTGGGGTAGCTTTCAACTTAAATACTATAAGAATATTTTGGAAAGTGAACTAAAAATTTTCAGTTTATAATTGGAAAATACTAGTATTTTTTAGATTAATTCTTTCTTGAAAGTAAAACCCTTTGACTTCCTAATTCAAAATTTTAACATTATGACCATACGAAGATTTGGGATTGAAAAAAAATATTGAAAACCTGGTAATTGAGGTAATCGAAACTCAATTAATTAAATGAAATAAGTACTTGATATTTTGTATAAGACTGTTTTTTAATTCCGATCTATTTGCCAGTTTAGAATAAAATGAACGAAAATGTTTTCAGACGGTCCCCCACATCACCTCCAGTGGTCGAATTCCAATTTTTTTCTGTTAATATTACATGTTTGTAGTTTTCAGGTTAATTAAATTCTGGTATGTGTATATAACAATCAAAAAAAACCCAGTTTTTATTTAATTTTAATTTGATGTTGGATGAAGTTTGTTATTATACAAATCACATACCCACAATTAAAAAAAGGTTTTTTTCTTCTTTTTTTCGTAAAATGACTACAAGGCAATGGTCAGTAAAAATAGCATTATACTGACAATTAATCATAAAATTTTGAAACAATTTTCTTTGTTTTTGTATTTATCTATTTTTATACAGCTTTGAATAAAAAAAAATATTGGTTTAAAGAAAGTATGTTTGAAATCGGTATAAATAATTATATAATGAGTATTTGACAAAATATTGTTATTTTTGGTTAAATTCGATTGCTTTACAATTTAAATTGAAATTTATTGGATCTTGAAAAATGAAATGTTTGAAAATATTTCTTTCAAATTGGAATCCGTCCTTGTAAAAAATATTTTTTCACCCATTTTAATGGAAAAATTCAGTTTTAATATTTACATTTTGTAATTATTATTTCGTTTGTGTTACATTTCATCCTTTTAATTATTTAAAGAAGTTAGTTTCGAAGGTTGGATATCCGGTGAAATAATTCTTAGATTTTTGTAGTTTTGATTGGTTGATATATTATTATATACAAATTAACACACCAAAAAGAAAAATAAAGCCCCTTTCCTTTCAGAAAATTATCTTTAGCTATCCAATTTTCTGGGAAATTTATTAGATAATAAAAATATACTTCTTTTTTTTATTATTTTTTTTTGAATTCCAAAGAATAATCCAAATAATTAATATTTTTCAAAAAGGTACCCGTCTCGAAAATTTTACAAATAAAAATCATTTTTTTTATTTTAGTTTATTTTCTTTTTAAATATAAAAGTTTTTTTTTTTTATTTATTTTAATATTTGGAGAGGAAATGGATTTCCTCTTATTAACTATTTTTCAACCAAAGGGGCCTAGTTGTAATTAGTAAAATACACGTGTTTAAAGGATTTTGATCGATATTGGAAGAACAAATTTATTTTGGAAATTTTCAAAATTGATATCATTATTTCACATTTTTGTTTTTTTTTGTTTTCAATTTTTATTTAAAACCTAATTCGGTTGCAAAATTTTTTGCTATGGTAAGATCAATTCCCACTTGGTCAAAATGTGTTATTCTAATGTCATTGAAACCATGAAAATTATTGTTGAGAAATCATAAGGATTTCTATTGCAATATTATTCGGTCTTTGATCCTGATATTTGTTTAATAAAAGTGAAAAATTTTCACTTCATTTTCATTTCCCTTTATAAATAGATACCACAAATCCCAACAAACTTTGTTTGGGGAGCTTGATTTCGAAAAGAAAAGTATGGAAAATGAAGTGAAAAATGTTTCCTATTTATTATTCAAATACCAGTAGAGGTTCAAAATGAAAACTATTGTTTTTCTCAATGGGTACGAAGAATTTGAGTTTTTCAATTTTTTAGAAAATTTATTGATTAATTAGTTTTCTTTCAGACATATATTAACAATTATTTGATATGTATTATTCTACTTATTTTTTTATTTGTTCTTCAAAGGACAATTATTTAAAATAATTGATATTTGAAAAAAATATTGACCCCCTTTAACTGAAATAGGGTTTAGTTGTTAATTTTTTCAGAATTTAAAAGAATAGAATAAAACCCTATAAATTTTGCTTTATTCTTATAAATCATGTAATGCTAGTATAATTTTTTATTTAATTTTAGAAATTAAAAAAAAAAACACCGTTTGTCTATTCTTGGGTTTTCTGTTTATTTGTAAAATCAATATATTTGCTCGATAAAAAAGAAAACCACCGCAAAACCACAGCACCCTGCTGCACTACGTACCACTTTTAATCACCCTTGCTTTTCCATAATTTCTAAATTGCACTTTAGGGATTTAAATAATGTATCAGAATTCTCTTTATCATTAACCCATAACACCAGGCATACAGAGTCTTTAGTGTATATAATACCTAAGATATTCTCTTTTTATGATTTTTGTTAATTTGAATTAATTCTTTAACCCAAATTGTTTGACTTTTTCGTAAAATAAGCAGATATAATATATTATTTATATCTTCATCTATAAAAAAACTTTTTTTTTTGTAGCATATTGCCAATTCAGCATTGAAATCAACATCAAAAATAATTTCAATACACAGACTAGGAAAGAGTAACCTTACAAAAAAAAAAAAAACAAGGTGAGAAATTTTTTCACCAACTTATAAAAAAAAAAAAACGCAAATCTTCCAAAAAAAAAAATAAAAAAATAATTATTTATTTTTAATTATGTTTTCAAACCTTCAAGAGGAAGAAGATCACAAAATAAGAATATATTATATGCAGAAACTATATTTCCCCAAAAAAATTATAATGGCATCCATATCTGAAATCTTCAAAAAGAAGAAGAAATTTATTGAAGCAACATAACTTCCTACCCAACTCTTGATTAAAAAAAAAAAAACACACAAGAAAAGGATTCAAGATCCCACACTTTAGAGAAACTTTTCTTGGTCAAAATTGGAATATCCTTATCAACATTTTTTTTAAACATACAATTAGGGTCCATTATTTCAAACTTGAAAAAGTTTTTATTAACTGGAATTAAAATGTTTTTGATCCTCTGAATCTTAAATTTTTTCAGTGGGAAGCACATTTTTTATATTCTGGTATTATCCTGTTAATTTTTTAAAAGAAATATTCAAAAAAGTCTGAATTTTTTTTGGTTTTCATTTGAATTATTCAAAAAAAAATATTTTGTCAACATATTACTTAATTTTTGAAAAATTTTAACAAGGATTTAATGAAAAATTTATTTTTGAGATATAATAATGAAAAAAACAAATAAGATATTTTTTTTTATTTTCAAAAGATCGGATTTAGATAAACTGTAATATATTTTTTGAAGATGCAATTAATTTTTGTGTATTTTAACCTAAAAGGTACTTATTTTATAAAAGAATAGTTTTTTATCTTTTGACAAATGAGCGTTTTATTAAATACTAGTAGATTAAAATTATATGATAGACACACAATCTTTTGTTTTTATATAAAGAACAATTTGCTTCATTTCTATAATTACTACAAAAAATAAATAAACGAAGAAATAATCTTTGTTCCCATTCTTTAGGTTGCAATAATTATAAACTTGGAACTTTTTGAAAATATGTTGCTTTTCGAGGAAGCTTTCTGTTGGGTATATGTTATTTCAAAAATTGGGGTTTTACAATTAGAAAACGGGAAATTAAATTGTAAATGTTTTAAACTTAACAATAATATCTTTGGTAATGCTCATTGTCTACCCCCTTACATCAAATATTTACATTTTTAAGGTTGGTTTCAATATTATGTATATTTCATAATAAATTTCCCAATTTTTTTACTTTTTTTTATTTTATTTTTAGAAGAAAAATAAATATCTCTGGTGTATAGAACTGACTATTAAAATAGTAATTTTTTTTATTATAATAGATAAATTCAATTTCTAATAATATTTATTTTCAAAATTTGATTCTAATCGGCAATGATTTTGAAATATTGTTTATTTTTGTTTCATTGATTTATAGAAGACAGAGGACTAGGTACGAGTAAATACTCTTATAAAACCTAATGTGATAAAAAATATTTGATCTAATAATCATTTTTGAATTCTTGTTGCAACTTTTAATTTTTATCCAAGATCGAAAGGTCTCAAAGTCATTGATAAAAAGCACATACTTTCAAAAAAAATGAAGGTCTCAATTTGAATAGACCCTTTTCGTAAAGTTTTTTCAATAAACAAAAAAGATAAAGTGAAAATTTTTTTCTAATTGGAAAGCGAAAAAATTCTGATATAGTATTTTGTCTAATTAAAAACTCTGGGAGTGGAGTATACTTTAGACTAAATTGTATCCCACTGAATTGAAAAATTCCACTTTATTATTGTACAGTCAAATTATTAATTAGGAAAATGGATATGAATTATCAATTGGAATAATTTTCACTTAATTTTTAATTTCCTTTTTCAAAATGAAGCAACAAATTACAACCTACTCCTTTGAAAGTGTGTTAATAAAAGTATCGAAAAAGAAGTGAAAAGTTTTTCACCATTGAATAATCGAATAACAATATAAAAAATTTTGATTCAGAATCTTTTTTCAATTAACAACTCCTAACTCACAATTGAAGCAATTTTGTGGCTAACGGCAGTCATTGAAAATATTTGTTCTATTTTTGTTTCCATTGGCAATCTATCTTTTTTTTTAGAATTTGATTTATACAAATTAAATTTTTTTATTTTGGTTTTGGTAGTGAAATTTCTTTTTTACTTTTTCTGTTATCTAAGAGAAAAATTTTCCAGTTGAAAACAAAATTTCCAAAATTATATTTGGTTTAACTTCTATTCGTAGAGTGAGTTATTTATAAAAATGAAATCAAATTTTTTTTTTTTTTCTTGTGGGATTAATAAAAATCCATTTTTCCCGTTTTTCCATTTTTCCTTAAATCAAATTAACAAGTTTCTTTTCCTCAAACTCATTACTCTTTTGAGAGAATTGGATTAATTATTCAATCAAAATTTAATCTCACAAGTTTTAAAAAAAAAAAAAGCGAAATAAACTCAAATTGTAAAGTGTTGTTTCTTAGTTCTTAAGATTCATTATATAGAGAAATTTGGATTAAAAAGAAATTGTTTCCAATTAAAATTCATTTTTTCTAAATTACAAAAAAAATAAAATAAATTTCAAAAACAAGAAATGACCGAATACAAATTAGTAGTTGTTGGTGGTGGTGGTGTTGGAAAATCTGCATTGACGATTCAATTAGTGCAATCACATTTTGTTGATGAATACGATCCAACGATCGAAGACTCATACAGAAGACAAGTTGTAATCGACGAAGAGACATGCTTGTTAGATATTCTCGATACTGCAGGCCAAGAAGAATACTCTGCAATGAGAGACTCATACATGAGGGCAGGAGAAGGCTTTTTAATTATCTATGCAATCAACTCAAGAAACTCCTTTGACGAGGTTTCCAGCTTTAGAGAACAAATCACAAGGGTGAAAGACTCTGACGATGTTCCAATGATCATTGTAGGAAACAAAAACGATCTTGAGAACGAAAGACAAGTCTCCCAAGGGGAAGGAACAGATTTGGCAAAAAGTTTCAACTGTCCATTCATCGAAACCTCTGCTAAAACAAGAACCAATGTTGAAGAAGCATTTTTCGGTTTAGTTCGAGAAATTAGGAAAATTAAATTTGGTACAAAAGAAGAAAACACAGAAAACACAAAAAAAAAGAAAAAAGGAGGATGGAAAAAAAAATTAAAATGTTCTCTTATGTAATTTTATTCAAAAAACATAAATTTGAAACTTAAAAATTGTTATTTGATTTCATGTTTGTTTTTTTTTTTTTCCAAATTTCAATTTTCAATCAATCATTAATAAATCAAAATTAATTAAAAAAGCTTTTTGTTTTAAATTTTTCGTTTTTGTTTTTCTCAGTTTCTCGACAAAGCGAATTTCTTTCTTGTTGTCTTTTTAGTGCTTTTCTTTCTAACTAATTAAGGAGTACACAAACACAAGAAAATTATACTTTGACTATCTTGGACACGATCCAAAATCAAAAGTTAATTTCTCAAATTAATTTAAGATGTGTTTAAATGAATATTTTGATCGTTGAAGAGCAATTAGTCTCATAAAAATGCATTCTGAAAGTAAACTATTTGTCATTAAAAAAACTTTTGAAAAAACTTGAAAAGTTCAACAACATTAAACCTACATTTGTTTGGTTGTACAGTAAGTTTCACTTTTAAGGACCAAGTTTTCAAATGAAATTCGCGAAATTGTTCATAAAAACGCTTGTGAAAGGGTTTCAGAATCCCAGTTTAATTTACCCACTAAGAATTTCTTTTACAAAACGATGCAAAATTTTGACAATTTAATCAATTTTCGCAATTTTACTTCCTTCAAAGATCCTACCAAAATTTGTTTTGATATTTCATAATTTCCTTATTAAACTCATCAACACATAACAATTCCCTAGCGGTATTAAATATTTTTTAGAGCTAATTGTACAATTTTGAAATGTTTTCCTTTTGGGACTTGTATTTGAAAATCCTTTAAAGTTATTTTTATTTATAATTTTCATTTTAAAAGTTCTTTATAAAATTATTATTTTTTTTATTAGTTTTGAACTTTGAAACTAGTAATTTTTTTATCCAATTTCTCCATAATAAAAATTCTTTTCAAGAAGTGAATGCAAAATAACATGATGACCAAAAAACCACGTGGTGGTAAATTTACCCCTTAAGGTACCAAATTTGAACAAAATTAAAAGCACAATTAGAATTCTAAATCGAGACAAAAAATTCGGATGGTTAACCCTATTTCGTAATATTGTGACCCACCCGAAATAATAAATCAATCAATATATATATATATATATATACCCTTTAATATTCAAAAAAACTAATAACTGAATCTTATTTATGCTACACTTTTAAATTATTATAAATATATAAAAACCGGGCATAATATAAAGTAAAAAAAAAAATAAAAAAAAAAAACGAAAAAAAAAATTAATCACAATTTTTGAAATAAATATAACCATTTTTTATTACCGAATTTTTACTGAGAAAAAGGCTAACCACATAATATTATTGACTTATAATGAAATTCATTTTAAAACGCCTTATATCGTTGAAATTTTCGAAATGAATTATTTTTTTGCAACATAGAGATCTTTAGCAAAAAAAAAAAAAAAAAAAAAAAAAAAAAAAAAAAAAAAAAAAAAATAAAAAAAAAAAAAAAAGAAAAAGAAAAAGAAAAAACAAATTTATTTTAAAAAGAAGAAATAGCAAAAAAAAAAATTGAATTTTTCTCATAAAAAAGAAAAAGAAAAAGTAAACCAAAAATTTGAAAATTAGAAAAAATAATTTTTAGAAAAAAAAATTGAAAATATTTCTTTGAAAAAAAATATGGGACAAACCCTCAAACAATTTTACATTAATATTATAAAGCGAGTCAAAATTTTTGAAAAATAGTTTATTTTGGGAAATAAATTTATGTTTTTAAAAATTTGGCCATTTTTCCTCTTTAATCAAAAATTTAAATTCAATATTTTATTAATATTTAAAAAAAAAATTATTTTGATTGAAAGATGAAAGAAATCTCTTTGTTTGTATAGGAAACCAAAAAATTTTCTACAAAAACAGTGGCTTTTCAAATAAACCACTACAAAATTACCCAAAATTTCTTCAAATACATACTTATTATTTTACACTTGTAGAAAAACACTCCTTTATTGCAATTTTATCAAAAAATTGTTTTAATTTTTTTAACAAAAAAAACCCTAGACAAAAAAATCAGCAAAGTATTATGTTAAAAGGTAAACTAAAATCCATTTTTAAAATCTATAAAATTCAACTTATAATACAAAGTAATACCTTTTAATAAATTATTTCCAAATGATAATTATTTAAACAATCTTAAATATTTACAATAGGTTAATAATAAACAAAAAATTAAAAGTATTAATAGAGTTTGTTATTATTTATATAATAAAAATAGTTTTCAACACGAAAAATATTTTCCAAGTAATAATTAAGACTATAAAAAAATTTATCAATATAATCTTAAATATCCCATTTTAAGATAAATTACCGTTCTTATTTATATCACAAATAATTGAAAAAAATTATAATTAATCTTTTGAAATACAAAAAATCAAATAAATTATTCAAAATAAAAGAAACCATAAATTTTTTTGACTTTTCAATGATTCAAGAATTTGTGTTTCTTTAAAAGTTAAACCATAAAACAATTCTCAATATAAAATACTTTTTTGTAAATTACTTTTTGAAGAACAAATAAGAAATAAGTCGAATAATAAACATTAAAGAACAGTTGATACCCCCCTGAAATAAATTTAAAAAATTAAAAGATTTTCATAAAAATGAAAAATAAAATACTTAATGAAATTCCTAATTGACAAACAACAATGTTTATTTTGAGCTTCTATTGAAGATTCAAAGAAGATTCCTCGAGAAACCAATATATATATATATATATTTCTACAACTATTTTTACTCTTTCAATAACATTGAAATAATACCTTTTCATTGAAAACCATATAATAATAAAAAAATTATAAAATCAATTACTTGTCAAAAAAAAATCAAAAAACAAAGCTAAAATGTTTAAAAAACCTATTTCAATTTTTAAAATTTAAAAAGAATTTTTTTTCTACTAATACCAAGTCAAAACCTTTAAATACTTTTTATACACCTATTACAAGTGTCACCACATGACTGGAAAATAGTTTATTGATTAATTTTTATCGTATTTATTAAATAAGATCAAATTTTGGTAATTAATTATTTATAAAGATCATAAATTACTAAAAGTGAGATTTCATTAAAAATTTTAAAATTATTTTTAAATTTTTCTTTTTCTGTTTTTAAATCTAAAAATCCACACAAAAAAGGATCAAGATATTTTTCCCAAAAATTTAATAGTCAAAAATTAAATTTTTTAAAAATGATAATTCATTTTTCTAAAGTTAATAAAATATTTTGTTGATCAAGTTTAATTTAATATTTAGAAAAATAAGTACTCAATTAACTTTGAGAAAAATAAAAATAATTTTAAAAAAATAAAAGTTTCAAATCCCCAAAGAGAATGTGAAACTACACTCTAACTTTTAAAAAAAGAAGAAAAAAAATTTGAAATTAAAAAATGGGACACACAGTGAAACATACACTATTCAATGATCTTTCTAGTCCCGGGAAAATTATAATACTATCAAAATCAATTTTTTTAACAAATATTTGCATTTTTCACAATTTTATTTAATTAAAATTGAAAGATATTTTTGTTGATTTTAAAAATTATGTTGGAAAAATCCATTTTAATTTCAGATTTTCTTTTATCTGATTTCAATATCTAAATTTATTTTTTCGATATAATTTTTAATGGTCAATTCTAAATTAATCCATATCTTCCACTCCTTCTATATTATTCTATTCTTTTACTCCATTTCGGCAATATTTGATTAAATTCAAATTTTAATAATTGAATTATAATATAAAGATAAAAGACAAGCTAGCACAATTGGATACTTACTTGCTAAAATTATTTTCACAATTCGTTTTTGAGAAATTAAAATTATTTCTATTTTCCATTTTTTCGGATTTATAAAAATGAAAAAAATTTATTTTGTAAAATTTTCTTCAAAAAAAAAAAAACAAAAGAAAAAATTATCTGTATTAATATACTTTAAATAATACACCCCCCCCCACCATTTTAATACATAAAAAGAAAGCACAAGCACAACCACCCATTATAATAACTGCTCCGCCAATAACAGGCAAAAGCAATAACCTTATGAAATTTCTTAATATAATCCAAAACCACTACAATTTTCAATTGCAAGTTCCAATTTCCCTTTCAATTTTTCTTTTGAAGAATAACCAGGCAAAATTAAAATACCAAAGCAAGTTGCAGATTTTGGTAAACTTTCACTATCGGGACCACCCTTTACAACAACAAATTTTAGTTTGCTAAGGCCACCGATTGGAACTCGATCGGTGCCGAATGTAAAAAGTAAAAATTGTTTTTGTTTTTCTTTCCCCCAATTTAAAATTATTTCCCATAACCAGCTTTAATGTTATTATGTTTTTTATTTAGAACAAAAAATAAAAATAAAGATTTAAAAGTTTGCTTTTTTTTGAAAATAAAAATAAAAAAAAATATACCTAATCTGCTGTGATTCATTATGGTATCCATCTAAATATTGTGAGGTAAGTTTTAAATCTGACATTTTAAAATGTGGATCTCCACAAATTAATAATTCAAGTTCATCTTGATGGATAAACTATTTTGATTGGTTATTTTATAAGATTTAACAATAAAAAAAAAAAAAAAATTTACAATTATTCCCAGAAAAAAAGATAAAAAAATAATAAATAAATAAAAACGCAAAGTTATTTTAAAAAGGGGAGGATTGAAAGCTTTTAAAAAAGTGCCACTCAAACCGCTTACCTCCACCTTTTACACAACGTAAGCAACACATGCTATAACTTTGGATCCTTACGCCTTTAAAACGGCTTTAAATATATTAAAAAAAAAAAAAGAAAAAAATTATTATTTTTACTTGAAATAATTGACTTTGACAAAGCAATTCAAACCCTTCTCTAAACCCGTGGAATTGTTCTTTAATTGAAGTGACAAGTTCATATTCAATTCTTAATTTAACATATTCTTCACGATTTTCATTTGTTAAAGGTATTTTGGAACCATTTGGCTTTAAATCTACAAACACTTCTTCATCATAATCATTAAAATAAGAGATCTCAAATGTTCTAACAAAGACCTGTTCAACATCCCCTTCGAATTCTAATAACTGAATTAACCCCCTTGCAAGTTTTGGATTAATCTCAGCAAGATCTTCAATCCCAAGTGAACGTTGTAATAATTTTTTATATAATAACTTTGGAAACCTTGTTTCTAAAATTACAGAATTATAAATGGCCAATCCTAAAAGCGTGCCAATTAATCTATATTGTTCATATTCACCAATATAACTTTTGTTAAACCAATAGTGCGATTCGTTTGCTTCAGAATTTAATAAAAACATCCCATATTTCGGATCAAATAATTGTTGAACAATTAATTGAAAAAACTCCTTTTTGACACCTCCTTCATCTACGCCTTCTTCATTTTCAAATGAAACTTTTAATTTTTTTTTCAAATCAATTGGATCAGCCTAATTGTTTATTTTATTTTTTGTTTTATTAAAAATATTTTCAAGTAAGAGAAATTAAATATATAAAAATCTCATTTTTAAATTATAAAATTATTTGAAAATATATCACGTTGGTGCTGTACAACCTTTAAAATAAAATGTTAACTATTCTTCTCCCGACACGATCATGAAAAAATTTTTTCAAAAAAAACCAATTAAACATTTGCTAATTTTTCACTTTTTGAGAACTTCACTTATAATAAATACTATTTGGTTTTTGAAAGATCTTGGATCAATAATTATTTTGAAAGATATTTAACAATTTAAGTTTGAAAATCAAAATTTCCAGGTTTTTATTAAGAATTTTTTTAAATTTTTTTTTTTCACAGTTAAGAAGTAATAATCATGTATTTTAATAGTGTTTTAAATTTTATAAATATCTTTCAAACGAGTAATCAATTATTTTGACTATTAAAGAATTATTTATTGATTTAAATTGAAAAAATATTTTATTTTTGATTTTCAATAGGTTTTATTATGTTTTCTGTTTATTTGGAAAATCTATTGATTTTCGTTAGGTTTTTTTTAAATTCTATTTATTTTCCAAATAAATAGATTTCACAAATAAATAGAAAATCTCAAAAAAACCTAGAACACTTAACAAATAAAACAGAAAACCCCAAGAAAACTGCCGTTAGTTTTTTTTTAATTTTGGAAATTAAAAAAAACCTAGTCACTCCAAGGCACATGACGGACACTTTCGTTAAGTTTTCCAGAATTTATAAAAATTGAGTTAAATCTTTGGATTTTTACAGGGCTCTTTTGAATTCTCAAAAAGTTAGGACACTTTTCGTTAGGCTTTCCAAAATTTAAAAGAATAAAGTAAAATCGCTGATTTTTCTCTATTTTTTTAATTCTGGAAAACTAAAGGTGTAGTTTTTTTTTTTCTGTTTATTTCTAAAATCAAAAAAAACCTAAATACGAAAATTAACTAAAATGGGTAGACACAATTTTCATTTTCAAATTAAGTTATTTCACAAATTATCTAAATCGATATTCTTATGTATCTGATAAAAATAAATTAAAAAAAAAATTTTGCAACTTATGCTAAAAATCATTTAATCTCAGAAATTATTGAAGATATCGATCATTTTCTTTGTGTCTGCCCATTCTATTGAAAAAAATCGAAAAATTTGGATTAAAGAATTAACCCAGATAAATAAAAATAATTAAAGAATAATATCTTTGATATTATTCAAAATAAAGAAGCGTTGTCTATTTTGTCATTCGTTAATGATAAAGAAATTTATAACTCTTTATTGAAATTTCTAAACAAAAATTTAGAAATTAGGGAAAGTATCCGTCAAGATCGTCAAGTGCCCATCTTTTCGAAAATTCAAAAGAAATGAATAAAATCTATGATTTTTCTCAATTCTTTTAAATTCTGGAAAACCTAACGGTTGTAAGAGGAAATTAATTTCCTCCCTTCTAAATCTTCAAAATAATAAAAAAAAAAAGAATCAAACTTTTTAAAATTATAACTCACCCACTTATTAGAATGATGGTTAATGAAATTACACTTGTTCAAAATACAAATTCAATCAACCAAAAAACAACAATTAAAATTATCCTTTTCCAAACTCTAGCAAACTACTATAAACCTTTATTGTTTTTCAAAATAAGTAATCTACTTTGGCTATCAAACAATTACATGGGGGTATTCTATAGATACCCTTGCTTTGATGAACTTTAGGTAGGTTTATTACTGAGTTCATAAAAAATTTGGTTATTTATAAATAGGATTTGATTGAAAATATTTGCAATTACACAACAATTTTCCTAATATTCACAATTACAAATCTAGTCCAGGGATTTTTTTCATGTTCGGTATTTTTTTCTCCTACTATACCCCAAAATACTTTTTTGATAGAATTGACTTTTCCGCTTTAATATTTGTTTCACAAGAAACTAAGTTATTCGTAAAATAATTGAATTTTAAACGAAATAATTACATTATCGCCTACTCTAGACTTTTAGATGGAAATATATATATATATGGCTTTTATGACTTATAACATATTTATTGACTGAAGAAATGTTGAAACATGAGTTCTTGTGCAAATTTTAAATTTAGATTCTTTTGTAAAAATTTTGGAATTTGGAAAAAACCTTTTTTACAAAAAAAATTCGAAATTTACCTTGAAAAGGTTGGCAAATCAAAATTCCATTGTACAAGAGTTTATCCAAATTATTTTTAACAACCATATAGTTTACTTCAAGTGCACCAATATACTGTAAAATAATCGAATAGAACCAGTAACAATATGTAAAAAATCAATTTTAAATTTTCTTTTGTTTTGTTTCGAAAATTCCTTGAAATTTTTTGATCAATTAATTCATTTTATTCAAAATCCTAAATATTCTAAAAATTTACAATATTTTGTGTTTCATTTAATTGACATTCTTTTAAATCATTTCTATTGTTAAAAAATTTTAAATTCTAATCGATATATAGTATCAAATATGAAAAGAACTTATACCTTTTAAGTATTTTTTGTTTTCACACGTTTTAAAATGAGGTGTGTACTTTTTTTTAAAAAAACTTGAAATTCCAATGTACATTTTTGTAAATAATGAAAATTTCTCTCAAATTTGCTCCTTAATTTATATTTTGATAAAATAGTAAAAATGATTATTTAAAATACAAAAAGAAAAAACAAAAAATTCAACAAGATAAAAGGAAGGAAAAAAATAATTACTTGTACAATGGCATTTACTGCATCAGTAACGAGATGATCGCGTCTTACCGTTAGAATAAAATAAGGTTGTAGTGGTGTACTTTCATAAATGGAATCATATAAAGAGTCTCGGAAAATTTTATTCATTTGGGCTCGGGACTCAACCGAGAGCAATTGTGATTTTGTTTCGGCACTTACAATAAATGGATAATTTAGATAACTAAATCCATTTTTTTCAGAAAAGCATCTTAAATTAGATTCATGATCAAATGATTCATTAATCGCAGCACAATAAAATTCATTAATTTTTACTTGATCTTTTCTTAATTTATTAGCCTTTTATTAATTTTATATTTTATATGATTAATAATTAGAATTAGAGTAAAGAATTTTTATAAATTTAGATCAACAAACGATTAAAAACACACATGCATAATTTGTCTTTTTAGACAATTAATATGATTTTTTTTTTTATAGTAAATTATTTTTCAGGATTTTGCTTCAAATTAAAAATTAAATTAAATTATCAAGGGTCAGAGTGTATTCAGTCTGGTTAAAAGTTTGAAACTCCTGATCTTTCAAAATCCGTTTCTGTGATTTACAAATATTTTAAAGAAAAAAGTAAAATGGTATTTTATAATTGTAAAAAAAAATTGAGAACATTAACAATATTTTTAAATATCAGAATGAGTAAAAAAAATTTTTTACTTTAATAACCTTTTAATGTTTTTGAAAATAACGAACATAAAAATTTAAAACATAAACTAAATTCCAAAAATTTGGAAATAGTTTAAACAGTTGAAAGAATAACAATACCACACTTTACATTCAATTTGGAAATAATTTGATTTTACAAAATTATTTCATTTTTTGTCTTTTTTGTTTTTTTTTCATTTCCTTTTTTCCAGTTAGGTAATCTATTTTCCTTAGATCTGGAATTTTCTTTTGGATGGTTGATAGAAGGTTAGTGTTTAGTTTGTTAAAAAGAAAAATCACCTACTATTGGTCGATGGTACTTATCATTTGATCGATCAACAATTGTTGGGGAAATTTCAACAAATTTACCAATACATTTTTTGTTCCACTCGTTTTGTCATTTTGGACACACAGATTTTTATTTTTTAGTTTTATATTTTTTTCTTTTATTTGGATCAAAATGATTACTTATTAAAACATTAATACTATGTAACTTAAATGTGGTTTTATCTATTATATTTGGAAAAATATAATAAATTGAGTTTTTTTTTGCCTATTTTTGATTTTGGGTGTGTCCAAATTTTTGAAATGGGGTTTATATTGTTTTTTGTCCTAAAATTTACATTAAGGACAATTGACGCTACTTTTTTACTATTTTCTCTATTTTGATTTTTAAAAACAAATTTGAGAGAATTAACAAGTCTTTTTCAAGATTTTGTTTTTTACTTTCTGGATGCTTTATGAATTGAAAAATAAAATTTCATTTTACATTTTCAGATTCAAGGTTTTTCCAGAAACTTGAAAAAATGTTTATGTAATGACTGACAAATTGAATTTTTGATCGGGAAAAAGTTTGAGAGACGTTGCTAAAAGTGTTGTATAAAAAACGTCAAATATTACATTTGATGACTTTTTTTTTTATGAAATTATTATAGCCTTTCAAAAGTTTTTCAATTAAGACTTTGAGTAATCTAAAAATTAAACAACAAAAAAAAAAAAAAATTATGAATGGGAAACAAATCATACTGAAAAAGATTAACAAAGATTCGAAATATGAACAAACCCAAATTGAAAAATTTATAACTGTTGGTTAGATAACACAAATATGGGGTTTATTAATATGAAAGATCAGGGTATAAATGATTATCTTTTTAAATATAAGTATTTTTTTTTTTGAACTGATGTGTTTTGTATTATCTTTTAAAAATGTTAATTCCTAATACAAAAATAATTTGTGGATCAATTGTTAAGAAAAAAATTTCAAATATTGATTTTTTGTTTTGAATTAGCAAAAGATTGAAGTTATGAGGACAGAAATAATGTTCACAGTAAAGACATCTAACTCACAATAATTCAAGAAGATATTGCTATTATTGTTGAAAACATTTCAAAAGTAATTTTGTTACTATATCAATTGTGTAAGAAGTGTGATGTATATTTTCACAAAGACCGAGTTACTAAAGTTCATTTTTTGAGAGGACCCAATTTATTAAAAAAAAGATAATTTTTTTTTTTTTTTTTATTTTCATTTTTTGTTTTTGTTCTGATTCATCAAAAAGTTTTGTTAGTAATTATATAGCCAACGGGTTATAATATTTTTAAAATTGTGGGAAAAGTAATTTTTTCTAAAAAGCATCTGTTGTAAACAGAACTACACATACACACACACACACACACACACACACACACACACACACACACACACACACATATATATATATATATATATATATTAAATATTATTATTATAAAAAAGAAAAAAAAAAAAAAAAGGTTTTTACCAAATAAATATCAGACATCATTCTAATTGATAATAAAATTGATTCACTTGGTGGATAAGATTTATCGCCATTATAATAAATTTTAAAATGTATAAATTGATTTAATTTTTGAATTAGTTGAGTCAAGATCTTGATGGGATAGCTTTTTTCCCACCAATGCCGAACAATTAAATGGCTTGTTGTTGGAAGATTTGAATAACATAGGAGTAATCTTTCAAAATATGAAACATATTTATATTCCCAAAAATTATCTAAACAAAGCAAAATTACAATTCTTCTTAAAAGTTTATAAGAATGTGAAATTTTACTGACTTTTTCAATTTGGGAAATTTGCTTATCAAGTGCAATGAATACATCCTCTTCTAATGATAAATCCTATTTAAAAAGAAAAAAATTAATTAATTTTATAATAGAAAGTAATAATTATTGTTCAATGATGTATTTGTTATTTTTTTATCTATTTAATTTTTTTTTAAATTTGTGAATAAACCCTTTTTTTCAAAAAATTTATTGTACAAAATGTGAAACCCAATGTTTTTTTAAAGAGTACAAAAAATTTCTTTCTCAATTCTTTGATTTGTATTCAACACTTTTAAGTTTAACAAGTTGGATCAAGAATTTATCTTACCACTATGATCTTTATATTTTTCTTTCAACAGCTTTCCAAAAAAACTAAATAAATCAAAGGAAAAAAAAATGATATTAACTTGAAAGCAATAAAGCGTATTACAAAAAATATTTTTTGCAGAAAAATTAAAAAATCTCTCTATTCAAAAGAATTCAAAAAGATCACATCTATCATCAGTGCTTAGATCAAACATTTTTCTTTTATACGATTCAATTAAAATTATGATTCCGGATGAAACTTGGAACACCTTTTCCAATTTGTTACTAATGGTTGTGCATTAATCGAAATTAAAAAAAAAAATTATTTCTCTTTTTGATACTCATGAAGATTAGATCGAATTATTTGGCGAAAGGGAAAATGAAGATATTTAACTAATTTGGAATTTCTTTCTTTATTTTTTTTTTTCAAGTACATTTTAATAAAATAAAAGAATATATGAAACGTTTTTTTTTTATGATTTTTTTTTATAATTTACTTATTTTCAAAGCTATTGACAATTGTGTAAATTGTGGAATTAGATTAATAGTCAATTGTTTATTTCTAGTAAATATTTTTGATATGAGGTTATAATAAAAGGGGATTGAAAAAAAAATGTTTTCAAAAAAATCAAAAATTTTTAATTTTATATCAACATTTGTTTTTCTGCATGAAGGTAAAAAAAACGTGCACAAATTAATTATTTTTTTAAAGTTTTTATCAAAAAAAAAAAAAAAATTATTGTGTTTTTGTTATTGAATTTAATTTTAATTTTACCTTTGTTAATAACCTTAACCCATCAATAACAATTTCAAAATTAAGGCCAGGGTCTTCACGATTGAGTACTCTAAAGATTCGATTTGATCCATTATTCTGCAAACTTTTTTTTTGTGTCGGCAGTGGCTATTAATAAAAAAAAGTAAATATATATATATATAAAATGAAAAAAATTTTGATAAAGTTATTTGTTTTTGTGTTTGTGTTTACTTTCTTTTTTTCAATTGGTAAAGTAAGTAACTTTTTTAGTAAGAAATTCATTTTTGAAAAAATTATTTTTTTTTTTCGGAACAAGTTTTCTATTTCTTATTTTAAAAATTTTCAAATTACAAATCAAAAAATGCTTCGAGTTCCACATATCAGTACATAGTAAACTTTGTATGATTGTATGTAAAAGGGCTAAATGGTTATTATTTTCAAAATTATAAATCCAAAAAAAAAAAAAAAATTATCACATAAATAGTGTTTTGTTCTTTTTTTTTGGAAAATTTGATTTTTCGAAGATAAAGGTATATAATTTCCCAAGAGTTTAAGAATTACGTTTGACGAGGAAAATTTTGGAGAACTGTATTAAAATGTTATTGTATGTTAGTAAGTGTCACAAATTTTTGGTTTGTGAGAAAGTATATTAAAAAAAATTGGAATTTTTTTTTTTATTTTATTTTGTAAAATGTTTGAGTTTTAATATATCTTCTCTGTTCTTTTTTCTACAAATTGTTTTAATATTTGTTCTTTTTTCTTTCTTAATGTTCAATATAAAGTTCATTCGTTGTAACTAATTTCAAAAAAAAAATACCCCGAAAATAGGTGTTTTTTTCAAAAGTCGGGAATTTTGAAAAAGGGGGTATTCGGATTTTCAAGAGTTTAATAGCTATCTTTTCTTAATGACATAAAATTATCATAACTTTGAAAAAATAATTTATAAAAGATGTATAACTGAAATCCGATATGTAAACTCAATTCCAAAAAATGGGACACAAAAAAAAATTACATTAATAAAAATATACTCCAAAATACATGATATTTGAACATTAAAATAATAAAAGACCCGAAAATATTTAATTAATACTATTTATATATTTTATAGTAAATTTAAAATTCAATTCGAAAAAGAAAAAAGAAAAAATAAAAAAAAGTGTGCACCTATTTTTGGAACACGGTTACCAAAAAATCCATTTTTATTGAAAGAAAAATTAATAAAAACTATTAATAGATTCAGCTAACTTTTGATAACTAAATCTATCCTTTTAAATATAGAGTTTACTAATTATCTTAGGTTTCCCAACTCAAAGTATTTCATACATTAGTGAAAATTTTAAAAATTCTTCTTCGTTTTTTGGTTACAATTTTTCAGTTTAGTATCCATAAATTCCCAATTGGATTTAAATCTTGTGGAATTGGGGATCAAGGGTCCAGAACATTACATCCCCGATTTAAGTAAGTTTGAGTTTTTTTTTTGAGGTATGTGGACAAGCTCCATCCTTTTGGAAAATCCATTTCAACTCACTATATTCTGAATTAGCGAGTTGAATTTCCTTTGATTTTTTTTGATAATATCATTAATAATACATTCAGTATTCACACTTCCATTAATAATAATAAGGTCTGTTTGTAGGCCATGTGTCCTAGCACACCAAATCATGATTTTTTTTCAAAAAATTTTTTTCTCGATAAAAAAGAATCTTTTTTTTTTTGAGAGAAAAAAAAAAATTTTTTTTTGTGATCAGAATGAAAACTTTTAAATTTCATTTTAAAGTGATTTTGAGATTTTCGAAAAGTTTTGAAAAAAAAAGAATACAAAAAAAATCAAAAAAATTATTGAAAATCAAAAATCAAAAAATAATGAAAAAAAATGATAAATAATTAACTTTAAAATTATTTACATTGATTGTTAATATCTCATGTTTCTATTTAAGAGTCAAATATCACTTTTCTTGGAATTAAATTGATTTTGAAGGTGTGCCCCAATTTTTGGAATTGAGTTTAGTTTTAGCTAACTTTAATTTTCAGAAGTTATTTTTTCCTTCTAGTGCTGTGAACATTTTTTTTACCTAAAATGTCCATATGTTATGCAGATTACTGTTATTTTCCAATTAATAAATTATAATTTTTATTACAGTATCCAAAATATTTTTTCCTCATAATTGGATGAAAAAACCCAAAGATCTTCAAATTCAATTAAAAATTGATATTTTTAGAGATTTAATTAAGAGCTTCCTGATTGAACTTTGAGATAAAATTTTTAATTCAAAAAATTTGATTTTAACAGTATTTGAATGTATGAATTTTTACACTTTTTCAAAATCATCTTGATTTGTTGAAAAATAACATTTGGTGGTAAAATGTTTTTTGAAAAATGGTTAAATTTATCTTGAAAAATTTTTCCGGTCAGTGAAACTGGAATCCATTGAAATTTATGTATTTTGATTTCGGGTAATTATTAGGAAAATTTTGGTTTTGAAAAGAAGAAAATTCTTTTCCCAAAATGATTCTATTTTGAAGTAAAAAAAACACAAATTTTTAAATGCGATCAGAATCCAACTTTTTAAAGCAGTCATTTTACCTCAACTAGTATACGAATTGAACATTTTTAATCTTATCATCACAGATATCAAGGATATAGATATACTTGAATTTGAAAAAACTGAAAGATATAATCAAAGTCCAAAAAGGCCTCCGACAGACATTCTCAAATGGGAAACCAGAACTGATCCACACCCTATATATTATCCTAAAGAGGAAAGTCAATTTCATCGATAAAGCTAAAATCTCTATACTTAAACAGTATAGCTGAAGATTTTAAAATGGGTGAAATAGAAAACATGGGAAGAGAAGAAATCAAGGAAAAGACTCCATGGTTCTCGCATTAAATCAATCAAAAAAGATAATGTAGAATCCTTACATGTTAAAAAAAAACAGGAAATTAACAAGATTTCGTAAAACAATCCAATTTTCTAGAAATTTTTCAGGGAAAAAAAAGCTTTAACTAAACTGGAAATCATCAACTACATTATCTAAACTCAAATTTTATACAAATGATTTAAATGGGTGCACATACAACTGATGAAAGAGGAGGAGATTCCAAAACATAAGCCTTGGGTTTTCAAAAACAATATTGATAATGTAGGATCACTTAATATGGGAATGTAAAAGATACTGATAAATTCAAGAAAACAATCGAAAAAAGAACACAAAAAAAAACAAAAGATTTTAAGGTTGTTGATAATGAAGGCACTCATGAATTGATGAGGAAAATGAACACAAAAGAAATTTGTGACATTACAATAAGAATATTTCCTGATCAATATGCCCCAACATGCTATAAGGGAAAAAAAATCTCAAATGCAAATGATTTTGGATCATATGGCCACACAAATTCATCCCTAATTCCAGTAACTTTAAACAATTAGCTTTTTTCTTATCTATTTTTAAATTCTTTGTTTTTTATTCTTCTTTTAGTTTTTATTCTTCATTTCTTTATCAGAGGCACCTTTACTGAAAATTAAATTGAGTTTAAAATGATTCTAATGACTCTGTTTATCCACTCTTTGAATTAGAAAGTACAAATTTATACTCCTCAAAATCCTCTCTTTAACAGATTAAAGTGTTTTTAACCCTAAACCCTCGACGAATTGAAAAATTTTAACACATTCTTTTTATTTTGAAAAGTTATTCAGTATCGCGTTAAGACATTCAAAGGAAACAGAATTGATCACCAAATCCGGATCTTATTTTTTGTTTTTTTGATTCCTCAGCTCTCAAATAAATTGAATGAAGTAAATTATGAGGAAGGTAAATTACTTCAAATCAAAGATTACATTTATCTAATTTTTGGCTTTTCAATTTCAAGCCACAAAAAATGGCAAAAAAGGGTTGTCATAAAAGCAAAAAAACATTTTGTAATGAAAAGAAACCAACCCAAGTCTCCCAAAGAAAATGAAAATTCTTTGTGTGTTTGTTCTTTAAAAAAAAATACACAGGCTTGATTAATGCTAATTGTATCCAAAAAAAAAGGAATAATTTCTTACTTGTAAAAAACTATCTGACAAAAGACTTGAAGACAATTCGCGATTAATTAATTTTTTCAAATATTTCTTTGACTTTTCACTCTCGTGCTTTGTCAGTTTCTGGAGATTGGAAAATGTCAGTCGTGATTTTTTAATTGCAGGAATTTTACATAACAAACGCGATCCATGAGCGATCACAACCCTGAGTGCTTGTGCTGTTAATACGTTGTAATCAACAAGATCTCTGTACTGGAATTGCACACAAGATCGACAAAATTCATTTCTACACTCAACATTATCACACCCGTTGCTAAATTGAATATAGTACCTTTTTGTCGGGGTTGGTAGAGGAATTCGTTTATTTAGAATTTATTAATGTTTTGTGAGATTTTGGTTGTTTTTTTTTAAGGTGTTATTTGTTTTTAGTTTGATGCGAGGAAGAATAAATTTGATAGAAAAAAAAGGGACGTGTTGTACTGAATTATTAAATCTTGGACTTCTTCTTTCGAACTTAAAACTGTTTTCTTGTTCATTCAAGAAAAGAAATTTGTTTCTTGAAATAAAGGAAAAGAGTGAGAAGATCTTTGAATAAACCAAAAAATGAGAAGAAAATAATTAATCATTTTGTGGGTTACTTTTTAAAGAAGAACTGAAACCAAAATTTTGTCTTGAAAGCTTTTCTTTTTTTGTTCGAACACTTCTCAGAAGATCCTTAATTTTAAGGGAAAACTGAAAATGTTTTGGATTTATTTTTTAACAATCTTTTTTTATTGTTTTCATCTAAAGTTTGAATCTGATTATTGACAATGAATGACAAAGTCTCAAGAAAGTGGTTGTATTTTGCAATTTTATTAATTGGGGTCTGTGGTGTTCTAATTAGTATTCTTTTGATCGTACCAGAAGACTCCAACGACAAAGACTCACCGAAAGTGCTTCTAATCTCAAAGACACCTGGGATTGTGCTTACAATTTTCTTTTCTTTGGTTATTGCTGCTTCAATCAGTCTCCTGATACATTATTATTGTAACACCCAAAAAGAAGACACATTTGCAGAGCCAATGACTGTTCTACTGAACCACGAAGAAGATGAAGGAGACCAAATTGATAGCGAGGTTGATGTGTATTAAAAAATAATAAAAAAAAATTGTTTTATTACCAACTTTAATTAATTCCTAACCAATAACCTGAGAAACCACATAATCTATCTTTGAAACTTGTGGTTTTTTTTTTCTTTTCTTTTAGATTGTTTTGATCTTCTTGACTCAGCAACCTAAAAAATATAAAAAATAGGTTAATGGTTCGCTTGTATGAAAAAATAAAATTGAAATTAAAAAAGTTTGATAAAACTAATACTTTAATTAACATTTCATTATGAGGAAGAAAGTTTATTTACAATATAACCAACATCCCAAAACTTAAAAATCTTGGGGCTATTCTATTTATTGTTGTTAGTAGTACGACGATTTTTTAAAAGTCTTTATGAAGACAAAAAAAAGATTTTTTTTCGGGTAAAAATTTTTAAATGAACCAATAACAACGAATTTTAGTTGAGTTCAACTTTGAGATATTTGCTTGAATAGACAATTCTAATTTTTTAAAAAAGCTCTGTTCATCTACAAAAACTGAAGTAGAGAAAAAAATTTACTTATCGAAAACCAAACATAAAGTATCCGTAGAGTGCCTAGCTTTTCTTGTGGTTTTCTGCTTTATTTGTGAAGTGTTCTAAGTTTTTTTGAGGTTTTTTATTTTATTTGTGAAGTGTTCTAGGTTTTTTTTACTTTAGAAAGAAACCGAAAATTTTATTAAAATTTTCAGTTTATTTCTAAAGTAAAAAAAAACCTAATGAAAATCTATTGATTTTCCAAATAAATAGAAGAGCAAAAAAAACCTAGAACACTTCACAAATAAAACAGAAAACTCAAGAAAAGCTAACGGCGTTTTTTTCTAATTTTTGAAATGAATTGAAAATTTATTAAATTTTCTTTTCATATCAAAAAGTAAAAAAAAACCTAGCGGCGATTTTCCAGTTTTCAAAAGAATATAGGAAAATCCTTTATTTTTTTTTTAAATTTTAAATTCTAGAAACCCCACTGAATGTGGATAATTTTTAATTTGGTAATGCAAATGATAGTATTATTTTTTATAAATATTTTAATAAATTTTCTCCTTCATTTTTTATTTTTATTTAATATAATTATTTTTAATTACTCCTTTTTCTAAATAAATAAAGACTAAATAAATAAATAAATAATTTTTTACTTTTATAAGGGGTGAATATCAATAATAAGATCAATTGTAGAAAATTCCATACTAAAAGAAAGCACAATAAAATATGAATATGGAATGAATCACTGATTTTTTCATATTGAATCATTGATTTTTCCCGTTATTGAAATATATAAGTTTTTATTTTTAAAAAGGTTTCTAATCGGCATTTTCCGTAATTCTTTTTCTGGAATAAAAAAAAAATAGAAAGAAAGGCATTAATTTTGATTTAATATATCAAATAGTAATAAAAAATACTTTTAAAAAATCTAATGTTATTCCTCACTTTTTTGTTATAGAATTTTTTTGTATATGATTTCTGTTAAAATTTTATTTTACCTATAATATTTTATGGGATATTTCAAGAATTTATTTTATGTAAAGATATAAGGTAATTTCTTTTCTGAAATACAATTTTTTGATAATTTTTTATTTTGTTTTACTAATTTAAAGTCTAATGGGACTCACCATTTACAGTATATTTGCCCCATACTCAATGCGTGACCTGAAACTGGTAAGTTGTATTGTGAAATTGCCTCTATTTTGATTCAAAAAATTCCAATAGCAAATAAAAAATATTTAAAGGGTTTCATTGGCAAAAAATTCAATTCAAAAATAAGTTTAAAAGTATTCTCAATTCCCAAAAATCAAAATTAAAAAAAATATATATTTTCTTATAGAATATTTCCCCAAATGGTTGAATTTCTTCAATTTAAAACAAATTGTTTTCTTTAAGAATACAATCAATTTAATTGAATTTAATCTAATTTATGGTTAGATTGTAACTCTCTAGATTTGACAAAGTATGAATTTGTAACATTCTTGAGACAACAATAGTTTATTTGAGGTTAGTTAAAAATGAAAAAAAAAAAATCTTCTAGATCTCAAAAAACGCTAAATCGTGACACATAAAAAACATCACAGTTGTTTTGAAAATTCTAAATTCTAACCATTCTAATGGGAAATTGAGAGTTGCTCTTTGGGGCTTTTTTCTAAATACATCCTCGTTTTTTGACAGCCGATTTCTTTTTGGATCGATCTTACACTTAACAGGTTGGTTAGTTTTTGATTATTATTAGGTACACATTTACAATTACAAATTTTTTTTTTCCATTTTAGAAAATTATTTTTAATCATAATGTCTTGGCCCTAAAAGGAAAAATAGTAAACGATAATAATTTAAAAGTAAACATATAAATTTTAATGGCCAAAAACTGATAACTCTATGAGAAGAAATTTATTTAAATAAAAAAGAGTTTCAAGAGATATGAAAATAGTTTTAGATTAGTACCCAAAAGTGAAGAAAATATTATTTATTTTATCAGACCAAATAATACAAGTCTTATTTAATACTAGAAATTACTTAAAAAATGATTTATATTCATATATTATGATATTAATTTAGGCAAGACCCAGAAAAAGAAATAATGAAAAACAACACTATTATTTTTTTGTTTTATTTCAATTTTTTAAATTAAACTACTTTTATTGATTTTTTGATCTTATAATTTCCAAAAATCATTCTATTTTAGAATTTCGGTTCTGTAATTCATTTTAAACATAAATATTAACTAAAAAGACTGACTGATCTTGAAAATTCTAACCAAAAAATTAATTTTGGAATTTATTTTTCGTAATTTGTTTCATCTAAAAAGTCAATGTTTAAAATCTAAAAACAAATTTATTTGAACTTTTTTTTGTAAAATATTCCATAAAATCTCAATTTGTCAATCATTAAAATTGACTTTGACCTCTGTGTACTCAAATTAAATGTAGTATTGGGATAAAAAAAATAAACGACGTTTAATTTGAAACTCATTTTTTTTTACCTGAAAATCAGAATTAGTAACTACTGTATGATCTGAACAATCAGTTTTTGGAGAATGAAAATTCGTGGTTTAGAAGAGTCGAATAATACATATTTGGAAAGTTTTTTTTGTTAATAAATTCTTCAAAAATTTTTTTATCTATTTATATTTTTATAAATCTTATTACTCGGAATAAAACAGTAGTGAACTCAGACTATATTGAAGATCAATTAATTTTGCAAAGTTTCTTTACATTTAATTCAATAAAATGCTTTTATTGAAATTAGGGTAAAATAACTGTTTTTTACAAAATGAAAAAAAAAGTAAAAATTTTCATATATTTGTTTGAATTGAGAGTAAATTTCAAGTGAAAAATAAAAGTACCTTATAAACAAAAAACTTAACTCTCTCTTTTCAAGATAACATAGATTTTTTCTTTAAAACTCTTTAAATACAAAGGCAATCCAACCATCAAGTTTTTTGAAAATTCTGATTTTCTCCAAACTGTTGGATAATTTAAAAAGTTTATGATCTAAACCAAAAACTAAAGCAAATTCCTATGAGCTGATGGCTGACGAAATTTCTGAACATGTCTGAAAATATGGTACAAAAAGAAACCTAAATAATAATAAATACGAATTTTCACAAAATTACAAGATCTATTTGGTTTTACATATCCTAGCTCTTAAACCAACCACCCCATCATGTGGAAGTGATGTACTAAATTACCTATGTATTTTGGGTTCATCTAAGGTCTTTGGTATTGTTTTGGTAGAAAAATGACTTTTAATTGGGATAAAAGATTTTGGATATTATTTGGGTGATCCAAATCATTTACCGATCGGCAAACAAATCAGCTTTTGCAAATCTTGAGTATGCATTTTAAATCTCTTGTTGAGGAAAAATAAAAGAAACAATTTTTCCGTCAGTCTTGTATAACTAACACAAAAAAGTAAAACCATTCTTTAAAGCACCAATTCAAAGAGTAAACTTACACTATAACTGGTTTGAGAATATTAAATATTTTCAATCATACTTTTGATCTTTCTTCACTCTCATCAATTTTTCGAAGGCTGAAGGAAAATATATTTCAACTTATTTTTCCTAATAATCTGCCTAAATCCTTTAAAAATATTCTTCATATAAAGACACTTTTATGAATTGAACATGTACCTCCATATTTTTGACTTTAAAAATTAAATGTTTCTTTATTAGGCTGTAAAAAAGTGTCTTCTTCTGTCTTGGGTTTGTGCTTTCAATAATTTCCTTTTTCTGATTAATAATTATTTCTTCTTTTTAAGAACTATGGAAAGAATCTAATGTAAAGTAGTATTTGAAGAATCTTCACTCCAAGGTATATACTCAAATCAGCTGTTCAATTTTTCTTTACATCTTGGGAATTAAATCAGGATTTAAATTTATTTTTTCTTTTTTATCAATTTCTTTGAATGATCTTATTGGAATCTTGTTTAAATGAGACACTTCCTTGTTCGGAAAGTTATACAGGGAATTTGTTTCTTGTAGCGATATATGCATTTATACTTGCTTGGGGATCAAAAAATATTTCTGATGGCTCTGAAGAGCTTCTAGAAATTACACCACCTGGGATTATTGGTAAAATTCGATCAATAATTTTTTATTTTTTTTTGAAAGTGTAATCTTAATTCTTTAAGGTAATATATTTTTTTAAATGTGTCCCGACAAAAACTAAAATCCATAGGTGGAATTATCTTACCACTTCTTGGTACCTTACCTGACTCTTGTATTGTAAGTGAATGCTTTTCATTTTCTTTTTCTGTTTCCAAATTAGCTGAATGATCCTTAAACTTTTTTTTTTTTTTACTTTTTTAAAATTCAAACAAAAGATTATTGCAAGTTGTATTTTTGGAACAAAAGAAGAAGTTCAACATAAACTAGCAGTTGCTGTTGGTACACTTGCTGGCTCTGATGTTCTTTTGCTTACTCTACCACGTAAATAATATTTCCTTTAATTACACACTTTTTTAAAACAACTGTACTTTTTTTTCTATTATTTTTTTTCTTTTGTTTTATATTATTTGAAATTTTCTTTTGTTCTAAAACAGACTTTTTACAAAGAAACGAATTTAAAAAATCAAAATGTCTTTTACCACCCTTGTCAAAAGTTTAATAATTGAAAGAAAAAAAGTAAAATAAGAATCATGAATTTATGAAAAAAAAAATTACTCATCAATTTGCCTGCCGAGTTTTAGTAAATTCTGATCTAACCAAAATTTGCTTTACAGCCTTACTTTTAAATTAAAGCAAAATACAGGTGTTGAAAGAATTTTGTTCCTTACATATTTATTCTTTACTGATTACATTCTCAAAAAATTTTTAGTTCGAATTTCCATTTTTGAAAATCTTAACTCTTCTAATTTCAAAACGGTTCTCAAGAGATTGAGTATTTTGAAGGCCAACCAATTTTACAAAGTTTCTTTACATTTAAACAAATAAAATGCTCGATTCGAAGTTAAGGTAAAAAATTTCAAAAATGGAAAATGAATTTTCAAATTATTTCAAAATTTTATTTGAATTTATCTGTATTTTTGGTCGAATTGTAACAAAAGAAAAAAAAAACTAGTGAACAAAATTCTTGAATATACCAAAACGTGTTGGTCTTTTTTGACAACCCATATTCAAACATGATGTCTTAAATTTTCAAAAGTTTTTTTATCAATTGTGTATTCACATCAAAACACGAAAAAGAATTTCTAGCTTAACTGTTTGTGGGTACTGATAAATTCAAATAAATATCTGAAAATTTTTAGTTCTATTATCATTTTTGAAATTATTTTACACATATTTTGAAGAAAGTATTCGTTTGATTTAAATGCTAAGAAAACTTTTTAAAATTGGTTGTCCTTCAAAAGATTCTTTCTCTTGAGAACCGTTTTCAAAGTTAAGAAATTAGATTACAAAAAAGATAATTGATCTAAAAATTTTATCCAAATTTATTTGAATTTATCAGTAAAATCGAATTCAAGTTATTTGGTTAAGGCTCTAGTCACTTAACGTGGATTTGTACCATACCCAAGGAGTGACTTGAAACCAAAAAGGGTATTGTGGAATTGCCCTTCTTTTGGTTGAAAAAATCCAAATAACAAAAACAAAAAAAATTAAATTCACAGACGATCATTTTATAAAAATTCAATGAAAAAAATTAATTTAAAAAGTATTCAGTGACAAAATTATAATAACAAAAAAAAAATTTATTAGGATCTATTTACAAAAAATTCAAAAAATAAAGTGTAAAAACCAAAAAAAACTAACTAAACACAAAAAGCCAGTTGAACGAATCTAGATTCCCAAAAAAACAAATACTGGTATTTGAATTATAAATGGGAAAAAAATTTTCACTCCCATTTCCAGATTTTTCTTTCCTAAATAGAGTTTTCAAAGAAGTAGGCTGTAATTTATGGCTAGGAAAGAAAAAGGAGATTGAATATGATGTGAAAATTTTTCCCATTTATAATTAAAATACCAGTAATAAAAAAAAAAAAATTTCCTTGTTTCTTATTTTATATATTCAAAGGGTAAAATTTCTTCAATTTAAAACGAATTGTTTTCTTTCAGTACAAAATCAATTTTATTCGATTTAATCTAGTTTGTGGTTATTTTGTAACCCACTACATTTGACAGAGTAAGGATTTGTAATATTCTTGTGAAAAAAATAACTCATTTCAAGAAAGGAAAATAAATGAAAAAAAAAAAATCATCGAGATCTCAAAAAGTGCCCAAGAGCAAGACTTGAAAACAAATACACATCTGTTTTCAAAATTATTATTTAACAACCATTCAAATTGGAAATTGATGGATTCGCTCTTTGGTGCTTTTTTCTAAAAAATGGTATTGTTTTTCATTATTGTTGGTTTTTAGAGATCGATCCTACATCGCAGGTTAATTTCTTTTTAATTGGTATTAGGCACTCAAAAAAATTTTCAAAAATTTTTTTTTTTCCATTTCCTAAAATTATTTTTCAACATAATGACTTGTGCCTAAATTCTTGGAATTATAAATTTTTTTCCAAATTCTTTGATTTGCACTTTTAAATGGTGCTTTGACTTTCTCTAATTAAAATAATTACAGAAATGATCTCATGAAGACAATTTATAAAACCATCTTTTGGTAGAATTGAAAATTTATATTGCTGACAAAATAAAGGAAACTATCCATTTTTAAAGAGTTCAAAAGTAAAGTTTTCATTAATTTTAAAATTCCGCATACTTTACTAAAACTACCACAGAAATTATCAACCACGCTTTTTTAAAACGACTGTACTAATTTAAATTATGAATTAATAACATTTTGATCTCCTGTAACAAAAATTTTAACTGAGTTCATAACGCTTTTTTTTTAAACACCCAACAGATTAAATTTTATACTTTAAAAAAATGTGAAAATCGCATTAACAACTAAAACCCAAAAACACATCAAACGATACCATACTAAACAAGAAATAAAAAAAAAGTAATGTTTTTGAATTTATTCCATTGCTTGCAATAAGAAAAATAATAAAATTTGATGTTTGTATTTAAAATTAATTCTGATTTTATACAATGAAAAATAAAATAAAACAAAATTTTTTCATTAGCTTTATTGATTGATTCGAAAATATATAAACAAAAAATTGTTTTATTAGTTTTCGTGATGTAAATAATCTCTCTGATTTCTGTGTTTTTTTTTATTTATTTATTTTTTTTTTTTTTTTTTGGGAATTTCAAAAAAAAATTATTCATTCATGTGTGTAGTTGAAACTAATCTCTTTGAAATTATAATTGTAGCAAATTTTGTTATTCAAAGCATAAATTTCTTTCTATAAGTAGGTAGTGTAATTTTAGACAATTTTGTTTTACTGAATATAAATATCTGGATTCAATTAAAATACAGTTTGTTTAATTATTGATTCACTTGTTTGAGTTCAACAAACCACTAGAATCTTTTGCTAAAAATTCGAAAAAAATAATAATATTTTTCACGTTTTATTGCTTTTTAGTTTCTAAAATCAAAATAATTTCAAGAATAGTCAAAGTGGTGGTGAATTTGAGATTGTTTTTCTTAAGAATTGGAACAAATATAGATAAAAAAAAATTTTTTTTTTTTTTTTTTTATTATTTAAGGGAGGAGTTATGAACCCCTCTTGTTTATCAGCATTCCTAAATTAATATTTAGGAATCTTATTAAAGACAAAAATTTCTTTTTTTTAAAAAAAACTTAAAATATTAATACATCACTTTTTATACATGTGAAGCGAAGAAACTTTTTGTTGAAAAAAAAACACAACCCCCTTTTTTATGTAACGGGTTGAATACACACGACCAATACACAACAATTTTAATCCTCTAGATGGAAATAAAACAATTCTTCATATCGGTTGAGGAATTAACTTTGTCTTTTTTTTATTTTTATTTCGCTTTCTTCAATCAAAAAAAAAGATAAAAATCTCAAAAATACTGTCAAACATTCAAATTATAAATCATTTTCTTTTCATATTATATTTGTAATTTTTCAAACTCGCTTTTGGAAAAATTTAATCTCCAAAAGTAAATCGTATTAATAAAAATCAGTACCAAAAAACCTCTGGTGTTTGTTGAAGATTTAAATTTTTTAAAGAAATTTTCAAAAAAAAAAAGCAATTAATTAAGTTTTTCTGCTACTCTCTAAACTAAATCACCTTTTTATCCTTTTAGAATTCGAAATTGTAAAGATAGTTTTCAAAAAAATTATTAAAAAAATAAATACCTTCTTACCTTTCTTAAAATTGAACCATTTCATGATATTTCTTTTTTCAAACTAAACCAAATTAATTTTGGAGAAATAAATTATTTATTGATCAAAAAATAAACTCCATTTCGAAAATTGTGACTCTCCTGAAATAATAAATTGAAAAAAAAAAAAAAGATATCCTTTAGTACTCAAGAACAATTAATAATTAAATATTATTCATAATTCACTTTTAAATCCCCCCAAACATATAAAAACCTGATCTTTTATAAATTAAAAAATAAAGCCAATAACTAAAAAAAAATGAATCACAATTTTTGAAATGAGCATTACCGATTTTTATTACTGAAATTGCACTGAAAAAAAGATGAACAACAAGATTTTTTATGAATAATTAAATTCATTTTCAAAGACATTACAGAGTCCCAATTTTCATAATGATTATTAGTCTTTTCCAAGATCTTTTTTTTTTTTCAAAATTATCTTTTGCAAAAAAAAATAATATCAAAAAAAAAAAGAAAAAAAAAAAGAAAAAGAATAAGAAAAACAAAAGAAAAACAAAAATTTGAAAAAGAAAAAGAAAAAAAAATAAAACCAAAAACTAATTAAAAAGTGAGTCACAATTTTTGAAAAGAGCATGACCGATTTTTTATTACTGAATTTTCACTGAGAAAAAGTTATCACGGAGATTTTTTGTTATTAATTATTTGAATTTGAAAAAGCATTATATTGTCTTAATTTTCTTAAGGTTTATTGGTATTTTCCAAGATCTTTTTTTTTTCAACTTTATCTTTTATAAAAAAAAAAAAAAGAAAAATAAAAAAAAAAGAAAAAAAACATTTGTTAAACAAAAATTTGAAAAAGCAAAACAAAAATTTTAAGAAATAAGAAAAAATGATTCAGATCCAAAAATTGAAAAATTTATTTTGAGAAAAATACGATATAAAACCACAGAATCGCTACTTCCAATAATCATTATAAAGTGAGCCAAAATTTTTGAAAAATAGCTTTGGCTGCCTAAACTTTTTTAACGTGGTTAAATTCAAATTTGTATTTGTACACATAAAGTTCAATTTCAAATTAATATGTTTTTTATCTATGCTTCACAATAAATTAAAATTGTGTTTCAGATTATTATCTATTAGATTGTTTTTTTTTTTCGATTTAGTTTATCAGCAATTCTCATCCATTTTTTATTAGTAAAATAAGAACTAAAATTATAATGAATGTTGTCTACTGAAAATTAGAAAAAAAGAAAGAATACCAAAATTATTGTGAAAGATATATAATACGAAAATTATCTTAAAAAAAAAAGGTAATAAAAACAATTTGTCTGGTTGTTAATTTAGTAAAAAAAAATATTTTTCTGAGAAAATTCCTAAATTTCAAGATGGATAAGAAATGAAATATATCGAAAACAAAAAGATAAATTTTACACAATGAAAATTAAATCTTTCAATATGAAAATTTCTTTTAAATTGATCATTCTGAAAAATCCAAAATTTAATAAATATTATCTCTAAAAATTAAATAAACAATAGTTGCAGCAGGTATTTGGGTTGGAAGATGTGATATTCAAAAGGGGGAGGCAGTTGAAGGAACCTTAACAACAAAGGAAATAAAAAATACTGGTGTAACTGTCTTTCCGCAAATTCGCGTTATTGGGTGGATGGTATTAATATCATTGATATCGTTTGTTGTCATTCAAATTGGTTATAATACATGTAGTGGGTGCAAAAATGAAAAATTGGAAAAACATGAATCCATAACAAATTTGATTGGGATGATCCTCAGTATAGTCTTTTTTGTTGGGTATACCATTTTCCAATTTTTAGAAACGACGATGCAATCGAAGAGAAACAGATATGCCAAAAAGCAATTTTTGGTCAAGAATTTCGTTGACAAAGTTGCCGAAAGGGCCGTTAAAGATTTAAAATTTACACTTAAAAAAAAAAAAAAGAAAATCAAAAGGTCCAAATCGCTTGATTCATTAAAGCCCGAACAGGAACAGAAAAAAACACAAAGTATAGGTGGAAGAAGCATACAAACTGATGTTGAATTTAAAAAAAAAAGCCAATCATTTCGTGATTCTGGACTTGGCAGTGAACTAGATCCATTACTCACTCGAACATTTAATAAGGACTCGAATCTAAAATTTTCAAGTATCAACGAAGGCTCAAAAATTGGAAATTTCAAAATTACTCCGCAAAAGAAAGAGGGGGGCAGAGAGAGAAGGAAAAGTTTTAATTTAAAAAGAAAAATAACGAAAAAAAGCACATATGGTAAGGTTTCTTCAAGAAAAAAAATCTTTCAAGATTTGAATTTTAATGACGAGACATATTTGGAAACCTTTTTATTAAGAAAGGCTACTAAGCAAAGAGTGAAAAAAATAACTTCACAATCTAAAAACACCTTTGCTCAAAGATTCCCCCAAAGCGATATTGAACAAAGAAAATCTGATGTCGAAATTGAAGACAGCTCAGAGGATTATTCAACATCATCAACATCATCATATACAGACAGTTCAGAATCTAATGAAGAAAAAAAATCTAAAGTTAAAGATAAAGGAATGGGAGAAGGCAAAGGGAAAGGGAAAGGAAAGGGAAAGGGAAAGGGCAAGGGAAAGGGAAAGGGAAAGGGAAAGGGCAAAGAAAAAGACAAAGATCAAGTAAAAGATACACCAATAATCACAATAAAACAAGAAAAAATTGATCAAAAGGAAGACGAAAAGGATGTCGAATTGCCTTCAATTAAAGATTTCAAATTGAAAATAAACACATACAAAGTTGCAAGAAGTGCCCTGACACATTTGTTGATAGGAACAGCCTTGATCGTTGCATTCTGCGACGCCCTCGTGATGGCCATTACAAAATTATCTTCCAGCATGGGGATTTCTCCTTTTTATGTTGCCTTTTTAGTTGCCCCCACAGCTTCAAATTCTGCAGAACTGTTTACAAGCGTGATCTTTGCAAAAAAAAAAAAAAAAAAACAACCTCCCTTGTATTCTCTTCCCTATATGGTGCAGTCGTGATGAACAACACCTTTTCTCTCGCAGTGTTGTGCGCTTTAATATACGCAAAGGAATTATATTGGGATTATACAGCAGAGGTTGTCTCAACATGCTTTGTCACATTACTTTTAGCTATTTTAATAATTAGAACTAGAACAGTGAAAACTTGGCATATATTTTGGATTATACCCTTATATCCGTTAGCAGTGATTCTTGTGTGGATTTTTAATACAACACTTGGTTGGGAATAATTTTTCTTTTTTCTTTTTTTTTTTAATCAAAAAATATTTTTTGATTTTTTTAGAGTTGATTTTTATTTTATTTTTTATTCGATTTCAAGATAAATAAAAAATTATGATAATACCAATTATTTTTTTTTTTTTCTTTTACATTGTTTTTGAAACAAAAAGACATAAAGGATTCGTCAAATATAGACATTTTTGTTTAAGAATCAATAAATTGATTGGTTGCTGTTATTTTTACGAGATGTAAACTTTCTATTTGATCTTTAAAAAAAAATAAATAAAAAGATTTTTAATTTTCAAAAAGAAGAAAAAAAAAGAGAAAGAATTTTTCATTTAATTAAAAATTAAAGTTTAGTCGGGGTTTCGAGCAAACATCGGGGGGGGGGTAACAACGCCCCCCTTTAATAATAAATAAAAATAAATTAGAAAGTTTTCAAGTCATTAAATATTGAAAATATTAACAGGTTTTTTTTCAGAATTAAATAACTTTAAATTGAAAATTATACTCCCCAAAGAGACTAGTATAACCAAATTTTCATCTCTATTTAACATAGGAATTGATTAGAAATTTAATATATTGGTAAAATATTGTTCAAATCGTTCTAAAAAACTATAATAAATATTATTGAACAATGAATTATTATACTTTTTTACTGAGGATCACAATTAAAAATTGTTATTTTGGAAATTTTTTTTTTAAAATTTCTTTTTCGAATTATAGAAATACAAACCCAAAATAATAGTAATTTCAACTTTCTTTATGTAAAAGTTCCCAAAAATTTTTTTTCCAAATATTAATTATTTGATATAATTGGCATTTGAAGGACAAATAAGAAATAAACGAGTATAATAAACACCAAAGGATAGTTGATATCTAAATAAAGTAAAACTGCGAAAACTTAATTTATTTTCTTAAAAAATTGAAAAATTCAAATTCTGAGGAGTTATACTGAGAAAAACAATAATTTTAACTTTAATCTTCAATTTAAGATCACATAAAATTCCAACAGAAATCAGTACGATTTTTCTACAACTATTTTTCTGTTTCAATAATATGTAAGTAATATTTTTTACTTAGTGACTATAGATCTTGCAAATAAAAAAAAAGTTTGCAAAACAATTAATTATCAAAAAAAAAAATCGAAAAGAAAAGTAAAAAATCAAAAATTTGAAAAATGATTTAAATTTTGAAAATATCTAAAATAAATTTTTTCTTTTAGTATCTATTCAAACCCTTTAAACAGATGAAATTTGAATTAAAAAAGGTCCCCTTTGACCGAGAAAGTGTTACGTATTAAATTATTTATAATTTGAATCTCTAAAAGTAACTATTTTATCAATTTTTTAATTTCAAGATTGGCTCAATAATTTTCAACATAAAAAACCTAACATTGACAATTAATTTTTACTTTTTCTGGGGCAACTAATTATAATTTCAATATCTTTCCAATATATAAAAATAATACCGAGATTAATTATTTTTGTTTTTTAAATAAAATAGAATTTTTGAATAGCTAATATAAATTGTCAGATAACTGAAAAAAGATCTTTTTCAAATTTAAAGTCTGAATATTGTGGGTTCATCCTTTAAAATTTATCTCGAAATTTAATCATTTAAAAACTGTTTAAAAATAAATTTTTTTTTCAAAATTCTTTCGATACTCTAACTATTACAATTATCATTTTTTATAGATCTAAGCAAGAGGTATTACAAATTTACAAATCAGTTTTTTTAGAGGCACTTGGGCCATGGTCCAATAATTTGATTTATATACAATAAAAAAATACTATAAATTAGACTTCTCTTTGGTAAACTTTAAACCCTTGAAAAAAAGAAATTATAGTGATCAAAATAATTCATGCCCAAAGACTAAAATTTATGTTTCAAAATATAATCCGTACTTTTTTTTCCTTCGTTTTCCAATGTAACATTCAACCGACTACACAATAGTATACCTAAGTCCGAATCAATTTTGAAAGTTAACATCTGTATATTTTCAGTAAAATTTAAATTATTCATGTAATTTGTTGAAATTTTTTTCTAATTATTCTCAATTTTTTATGAAATTTTTTGTTTTTTTTATTATTAAAATTTTCTAAAAAAATTTACTCTATTTTTTGAGATAAATTTTGCAATTTGATCCTTCATTTTTAGAATTTTTTTTTTAAACAATAGAACTTTAAGAAACCAATACCCATATTTATTTACGGTTTATTATCAGTTTCTTTGATCGGTTGATGTATAGGTCTTCTATAAAAAAAAAACACGCTTTTTATTTTGAAACACAGATTAAATTTTTTTGTAGGCTTTATTTTGACAACAACGTATTTGTCCATTACTAAACAATTTAAAAAATTACGTTGTGGATCTTTTATCAATTCTTAATATCATTACTATTTGTTTCAAATAAATGGAACAAAATTATCATTCAACTTTACAAAAAAAGATTTAGAAATCATTAAACATTTCAAATTTTTAATTCCTTAAAATCACCTTAAATAATTAATTTACCTTCTTTTAGAATTGGAAACTTTAGATGATTTTATTTTTAATTCTGAGAAGTGATAGATTTTTTGGAAAGATGAATGAAAATTTTGATCTTTTTGTTTTACAATTATCAGTCTAACAAAATTTTCTATTTCTTTCACTTGTGAGTAATTTGGTGAAAGTTAAATGTAAAATAATGTTTGTTCAATAGTGGATTGTTTCTTTTTTCTCTTTCTTTTATTTTTTTTTCTTTGAATAAATTTTTTCGTTGTTTGGGGTTTTTAGGTTCGTAAATCTCCCTCTTGTTAGTTAAGAAATTTGAAGGTTTTGAAAAAACAAAAAAAAAAAAAAAAGATCCAAGATCGTTAAAGCTAAAACCAATCAGTTGGTTTTCAAAATAAAAAAAGAATTTTTCGTTATGTTTCACAAATGATCTTTTCATCACATTCAAAAGATAGAAACTGTCAACCCCACAAACCAAAACGGTATTTGTTATATGATCGATAATTGAAAATCTTTTTTTAATTGACCATTTAGGTGAAATTATCTTTATTATACTTTTGAAAAACAAAATAAATATCATAAAAAAAGTTTTACATCGAACAAACCTCAAAGGAAAAAAAGAATCAAAAAAGAATAAAAAAAAAAGCCACCATAAAGTTTCATACCCGAAAAGGCAGGGATTTAAAGCGGAACAACTCGGCTCAAGTATCTTTGCACTTATGAGAACACAGACTATTGGCTGCTCAATTTACTTGCCTGACCCATACGTCTGTTTTTAGTAACCAGTGAGGTAACACTTACGCGGAACCCCCCTTGTTAATTCTCAACATACAAAGGATGAGCTTCAACATTGCCACAGAAAATATACAATTCCTAAATATCATCCAATATAGCTAATAGTCTTTCCAAAAGGATTACAGATTGAAGAGGCATACACCAACAACTATCCAAGACAAAAATAATTAATTGGATTTTTGTTTTTTAATATTTTCGATTTGGCTGTCAAACTTATGCTGGTTACTAAAATGTTGTTTTTTCCTTAAATAACCAGTAATTGAATAAACAACCAACATACCCAAGGTACGTTTCTGAAATCATTTACAAAGTTCTAAACATCTTTCATCTTTTTCTTCTTTTATTACTAAAGCACTCTCAAAAATTTTGAATTGTTTTATTTCTTTTAAAAATCTATTTCTCAATAAAAGATATTTTTATTTGTTGACTCTATTAATTTGATTGTTCTTTTTTGTGTACTTCAATAATTTTCATCATAGATAGCATGCGGATCGTAAATGAATAATATTTTTTCACTTTAATTTTCTTATTTCTTGTTTATTTCAGTAAAATTTTCAAAGAAATAGATTGTATTTTTGTGATCGTCTATTATTTCATTTTTTTAAAAGATGTGTAGCTGTAAAATATTAATATGAGATAAGAATCCAAACCTAAATAAAAAAAATATGTCAATAATTAAAAAAAGCTAATCAGTTGAAATTTTATCTCATTTATATTTACAAGATAAGATTAAAAATGCTCTGAAATAGAGAAAGAAATTTCAGTCGCAAGATAAGAACAGTTTTATTGATTTCCATAAAAAAAACACAATTTTTATTACACTCTAAATATCTTTTCTTCTGTTTCATGGTTCAATAAAATTATTTGCTTTTCACTTAACAACACAATGGTAATTTTACAATTTTGGTTTTCAACTTTTGTTTAATCAAAAGACTAATAAAAAATCAAGTTAATAAATTTAAATGCCAGAAATGTGTATTTTGGTGATGAGAATAAAAATTGAGGTTTTCTTTTAATGATTCACTTTCAGGATCTAATATAAACAACACAACACTCACAACAATTTTTTATTAAAGAAAAGTTATCTTTCAATTGTCTTTTCAAGAAGCAACTTGAAAAAGAAATCAAAAAATAAAAATTCCACAAGCAAACAGAAGAAAGTTATTAAGTCTTGAACTAAAAACAGGTCCAACAAATTTCTTATTCAGAATCTTGAGATCCAACCTCAAAATAACTAAACTTTTAATACCCGAGTTTTTCATTTTTTTTTAAGTTTTCACATAATTTTTTTGAATAAATTCAAATGTCAAAGTAAGATCAATTTAATTTCAAACCAACAGTCATAACCCTTCTAACTTTCTTTTTTTTTTTCCATTCTTGACGATTTAAAATCTAACTAATGTAAAAAATAGACAAGTTCCCGAAACAATCAAAAAACAAGTAAAAAGAAGCTTCAATTCAAAAGAAGTCAAAAAAGAAAAAAACGAAAAAAGAATGAAACTCCTCAAGGAAATCCAAACTAAAGCTTTCAAAAGAGCAGAAAAATACGAAAAAGAATACCTTGAACAAGGACAAAAACTTGTTGAATTAAAACAAAAAGCACTTCAAGAAGGATCCTTTTATAGAGAACCAGAACCAAAATTAGCTTTTATTATTAGAATTAGAGGGTAATTTTTCACATCCTTTTTAATTATTCTTTTTTTAGTTTTTTTTTGCTTTTTTGATTCTTGCTTTTTTTTTTTTCTTTTTTTTTATTTTTTATTTGGAAAATGCCTTATTTTCCTTTACTCACATTTTTTTTTTTTTTTTTTTTTTTTTTTTTGATTGGAAAACTTTGTGTTCACACGAAATTTCAATACGAGATCACCAAATTCTCTTTCTTTTTGATTTTGGTTTTTTTTTTTTTTTTTATTGAATTATCTTTTTGATTTTTAAAACACCAAACCGAAAAACGAATCAAAAAATACAAACCCACAAAGAACTTTCATTTTATCCAACTAACATTAAATATTTTGTCTTTTTTCTTTTTCTTCATTCTAAAACAATAAACAAACTAAAAAAAACATGTAAAACATCACACATGTGATTACTCACAAACACAAACACTATCTAATATACCATTCTTTGCAACCCAACCCCAAAAAAAAAAAAAAAAAAAAAGAATTGTAGGAGTACCACCAAAGCCAAGAAAAATCTTGCAATTATTGAGACTTCGAAGAATTTATAGTGGCGTTTTCATCAGATTAAACAAATCTTCACTTAGAATGCTTCATTTCATTGATCCATATGTCACATGGGGATATCCAGATGTTGAAACAGTTAGAGCACTCATTTATAAAAGAGGACACGCTAGAGTAAACCACCAAAGAAAGATCATTGATTCCAATGAAATGATTTATGACAAGCTTCAAAAATATGACATCGTCTGCATGGAAGACTTAGTTCATGAAATTTATACCGTTGGAAAAAACTTTAAACATGCCAATAATTTCTTATGGGCATTCAAACTTAAGCCTCCAGTTGGCGGATTTAGCACTGTTAAAAAAAGTTTTGTTAATAAAGGCGAACACGGTAACAGAGAACAATACATAAACACCCTCGTTAAAAAAATGATATAAATTAAGATCCACTTTTGAAATATCCTTTCCCATAGAATCAAATAAACTTTTTTTCCTTTTTTGGTGTTGGAACTAGATAAATGACAAGAATTGACTAACTATTTTGGTTAAATTTGTTTTTTTATTTTATTATTATTTTTTTTTTTTTTCTTTTTTTACCTATTTTTTTTAATTTTTCAATCTATAGAAACTAAAATTAAAACTTTTAAAAAAAAAATAATAGTTTCCTTAAATAAAATATTTCATTAGAAAAATGTTTGATCAAATTGTTGCTGAATATAAAAAATAGAGTAATCTATTTTTTGATTTTGGATACTATTGAATTGTGAACATGTCTAAAGCTGATCAAATTAACAAAGTTTTTTTTTTTAAAGTGAAGAATGTTAATCTCGATTGAAGATTGGATATCGCGTTGATTGTAATTTTAATTGGTAGAGCCCGTCAAAAGGTGTAAAAATCAATATTAATAAAAAAATGAACCAAACTAAATTCCAAAAATTTGGACACAGTTTAAACGGTTGAAAGAATAGCAATACTCCACTTTGCATTCAAATTTGGAAATAATTTTTGATTTTACAAACATTTCATTTTTTATCTTTTTTTTTTTGTTTTCATTTTCTTTTTTCTTTTACGTAATCTGCTTCGTTAGATCGGTGGAAATTTTTTTCAATGGGGATAGAAGGTTAGTGTTGAATTTGTTAAATTGGAAAATCACATACAATTGTTCAATGGTATCTTATCATTTGATCGATCATCAATTGTTGGTGAAATTTCAACAAATTTAATAATACGTTTTTTGTTCTACTAGTTTCATTATTTTGTACATACATATTTTTTTTTCATTTTATATTCTTTTCTTTTATTTGAATTAAAATGATTACTTATTAAAACATTAAAACTGGGTTACTTAAATGTGGTTTTATATAAGGTTTGGAAAAAGATAATGAATTGGGTTTTATTTTACCTATTTTTGATTTTGAATGTGTCCAAATTTTTCGAATGGGGGTTACAAAATAGGCTACAGCTATATTAACAAAGTGAGAACTTTTTTTTTTTTATTAAATTGCGAGAATAAAAACATTTTTAAAGTTTTGAAATTTAATAAAGTGATGACTTTTTTTTAAAAAAGTGCTTTTCTTTTTAAATTCCAACCTTTGGCTCATATTTAACAGTTATGTTCTCACTTTTTTAATATAAAAAATTTAAAAAAGTTTTAATTCTTGCAAAATAATATATAAAAAAAAAGTACCAACACATTAATTTGGCTGTAAAAGGAAAAAAAAAAGCAATTTAAAACTTGTTTTATCACCGTAGTTATATATTTAATACATCTTAACAACAGTTTATCTACAATCTAGGGAGAATTTTCTTTAAAATCTAAGTATTTCTAAAGCTTTACTATTCCTGAAGAATTGAAGAAAAAAATAAAATAAAAGAGTATCTTCTTTTCGGGGCACGGTTACAGGTTATTTTGGTTCTCCTCTAATCTATTTTCAACTTCTGTTGAATTCTACTGTTTATAACAAAATGTTTTTTTTTTCTTTTCTGTAATCCAAATTTACAATCATATGAAGTTTTTTTTAGTGAATGTGAAATAAAAGATGATGATTTTGTTTGTTGATTAAAATTTTTATATAGATTTTCTATTGTTTGAACCTTTTAAAAAATTTATTTATTTTTTTTTTTCTTAAATTGAGTTATTATAAATTCTAAAATTTCAATAGTCAATACCTTACCAATTGTTTTATTATATTTCTCTCAAATTATACAATTCCAATAAAGAGTACTTTATATTTTTGAGAAAATTATCGGATTTTTCAAGTTATTAGTTTTAAATAACAAATACCCAACTTATATATAAAACTAATTGGGCTATTTTCTTTCTAAGCACAAATCATTACTTTGAAAAATAATTTTTTTATAAAAAAAAAATCAGTATATTTATTGAAAACCAAACCAATTAAAAAGTAATCAACAAGCGACTCTTGATCAATCTCTATAAACCAATAATAGAAAAGTAGAGAATTTTTAGAAAAAAGTATCAACAAATTAAACCCAATTCACCATTTACATGACTGTGAATTATAATATCGGATATAACTGGTTTATTATTGAAATGCCAACTTTTCGTTTTTTTTTATGTCTAGAATTTTTTTTTTAAATTTAATTTTAGTTTTTAACGGAGTTATTTTTGATTTAAAAGAATGTTAAAAAACGAGTACCCTTTAAAATATTGACAATCACAAAATAACCACAAATTAGATTAAATAGATTTAAATATATTGAATACTGGAAAAAAAACAATCTGATCTAAATTGACAAAATTCAACTTTGAAATATGAAATAAAAAAATTAGTAGATTTTTTTTTCAAAATTTTTATTTATTGAAGTTGCGAATCATTTGAAACTGTTTTTTTTTTTTTTTGTGAATTGATTTTTTCTGGTAGTTGAGAATCGATAAAACTTTTTTTTTCTTTTTTTTAAATTTGCCTTTTTGCCTTGGAATTATTTTTAATTCCTTATCTTTTTTTTGTCTTATGTTTTATTAAATCCAATAAACCCATCTTTTTGATTTTTTGATCTAAAGTGACAAAATTATGTAATAAAATTCTTGACTTCAAGTTGGTCTTGGAGTATATAAAAACCAATATTAAGTACCCCAACCATTAAGTGATTTTTGAGGGCATTAGTAAGAAATTGTTAAAGTTGAATATAAATTAAAATTTCTGAATCTAAGCTATTTTTTACCAAAAATAATTTATTTAAATATCTTGACAAATGATTGTCAACACCTTTATTCAAATTCAAGTTTAATTGTATACTTATTGCCCAATTCCTATGAAACCTTTTATTTCCAAAATATAATAACAACAAAAATGATTGAAAAGTAAAATATTCGAATTGTTTCAAAAGTCAAAAATTTTTGTAAATAAACTTCTAAGGATAATTTTTTTGGTTTTTATACCGTTAGATGAATAAAGTTCAATATTGATTTCTTAAACCACCAAAACTAAATATATTATTCTTAAAATGAGGAATCAAATCAAAAAAAATTCTCAAAAAAATTCTCAAAAAATAGAGATTGCTATTTTTTGCGATATTTTTAAGTTCAAAAAAAAAAAAAATTATAAAATAATAAAAAATTTTTATTATATTAAATTCTGAATATTAATTTAAAATTTTCCAATAAAATCTTTTTCAGTCAAAGGGGAACAACATTTTTTTCAAAAATCAATTATTCTATACAATTGATATTTGAAGAACAAATAAAAAATAATCAGAATAATACACATCAAAGAATTGATGATCAATGTCAAAAAGAAAACTAATTAATCAATAAATTATTCTTAAAAATTTAAAAACTCAAATTCTTAAGTCCCCATTGAGAAAAACAACAATATTCTTTTTGAACTTCTACTGACATTTGAATAATAAATAGGAAACATTTTTCACTTCATTTTCCATACTTTTCTTTTAGAAACCAAACCCCTTCAAACGAAGTGTGTTGGCATTTGTGGCCTCTATTTGAAAAAGGAAATGAAAATGAAGTGAAAATCTTTCACATTTATTAAAGAAATATCAAGATCAAAGATCTTCATAGAACTGCAATGGAAATCAATATAATTTCTCAACAATCATTTACATCGTTTGAATAACATTAGAATAACATATTTTTAACAAGTGACTATTGATCTTGTAAAAAAAAAATTTTTTCAACCGAATTTAGTTTGAAAAAAAAAAACCAAAAAAAAAAAACAAAAATGTGAAAAAATAATATCAATTTTGAATATTTCCAAAATAAAATTTTTCTTCTAATATCTATGCAAACCATTTAAATACATGTATTTCACCCATTCAAACCGGGCCCCTTTGACTGAAAAATCGTTTATATCAAGTAATTTGCCTTCAAAATAAATTTTACTGTAGATATACCGCTGTGAATGAATTAGTTGTTGTATCAGAATAACAAGAAATAAAATCATATATTGTTGTTTTGACACCGGCTTTATACTCTATACACAATTAATTTAACCAAGCGTAAACACTTTTATATTTTATTTGTTTTTATATGATATTTTTTTATAAAGTTTTTATCAAAATACAATTTTTAGTATCAAGAAAATTGGGTTGGGGTTACTATGGAAAAGTATTTAATAAAAATTATCTTTCAAGAATCTGATGATAAAACAAAGCTAAAAAATAATATTAAAAAATAATATATCTATAAAATTTTAATTCAGGTTTCAAAATAAAAGGTGTTTGATTTGTGTAGAAGATGTATACTTTAAAAGATCAAGAAAACAAACAATAAACAATAAAAAAATATGGGATAATTTTCTTAGAGCACTATAATTTAAAAATAAATTCTAAAAATAAATGGATTTAATTAAAAAAATTTCATATAAAAATAGAGAAAATTTTTGTGCAAAAAAAAAATAAATGAAAAAAAAAAGAAAGAAAATTATGAAAAAATTATTACACATTCAGTTCATAATTTAAATTTTACTTAAAAATTCAATGAAGTTACCTTAAAAATCTTTGAACTTGGTGGTATAATTGAGCAGTGGATGATATTTTGCATTGGAATATAGATGAAAAGAGAAAAGATAAGGTTGAATTTTGATACACAAACCTTATACATACCACAAGTATTTTTTTGATAACTTTAGTTAATAGTTTTAGTAAAAAAAAAAACGGTTGAATACAATTTTTAATTGAAAAGGATAAGGTAAAATGAAATGCAAAATCAATGAAAAGAAGAAATAAATCAACTTCAAAAAAAATTCAATATATAATTTTATAATTCAATCAAATGAACCAACAAATAAAATATTTAATCTACTTTTTATCGAAATTGTTAGTGTTGTTTTGAAGATATCAAAAATAGCTAATTATTTCAATCATTTTTTAATCATAGATCAATCAAAAAAAAAAACAGATAATATCCAAAATGTGCCAGGTTTTTAAAATTTGATAAAAAGTGAAGTTTTCTTCGAAGGTAGATTTTTTATTTATACTTTCTCTTTTTTTTTTCTGTTTTTATCGAATTCACAAACGATCACTCAAAAATTTGAAGAAAAAATATAATTTTTTCCATTAATCATATAAAAAAAAATAAAAAAAAGATTTACATATCTTGAAAAGTGAGTTAAATTTTACTAAAAAATGGGTTTCTAATTGAAAAAAGTCATGGATAAACCCTGAGATTAAAATTAGATGCTTCATTGGTAACCCAGTTCTTTAGTAAAACTATTTTGTATCAAAAAATTTACACACAAATTGCCTAACTAAATATAAAATTTTTGTCAAAATTAATAAGGAAATGATCTAAAGACAAGTTATCTCAAATTTTATAAATTGACAGTATACCCAATAACCGATGTTTTTGTCTTTTCTGATTTTTCAAAGGATTTTTATGTTGTTTTGGAAATTTTGTTGAAATAATTATTGTATTTCAGATTTTACTTTTTGATATTTGAAATAATACAAGTTTTTTTTTATTAGAGTTATAAAGGTTTTCTTTTCTTATAACAATGTGTTTGAATTTTACACAATTTTGGGTTTTTGATTGTTCAAAAAGAAATCTTTGGAAAAAAAAGAGTTCATACAAAGATCAAAAGGAAATTGCCTGAAAAAAAATTGTTTTCTTTTTTTGCTTGAGAAACTATTTGTGCAAATTTGAAAAAAAGTTCATTTTTTAAAAGAAAGGCTTAAGAAATACATAAGTTCAATTTATAGTTCATTTTTTTTTTGATAAATCTTTGAACATACTCCAAAAACAATCAAAGAATCAAACACTATTTTAATAAAAAAAAACAACATTTATGATTTTATAACAGATAATTTTTTAAAACAAAAATAAATCACAAAACACAAGTTATTAATCATATTATAAATAAGAAATAATTACCACTCTCCAAATTTTCCGTTTGATTTGTAATTTATCAAAGAATAATTCCAATAAATCAGTTTTTAATTTTAAATCAGTTTCTCTATTAATTTTGAAGATTTTGACTTTTATATTTTCACATTTATGGAAAGGTCAAAATTAATAAATTTACAATTTTGAACAAAGACCCCCATTCAAACCAAAATTGTTATTAGTGTTACTTTATAAATTGGATCTGTAAAACCTGAATAAATTTTCAAATTTTTATGAAATATACCTAATATTGATCTAAAAAAAATGCGAATTTCCGAATGTTTTTGAAATTTCTGATTTACTCTTAAATATCCAAACATACTTCAAGTTTCTCAATCTTTTGTGAGTAGACTAAAAATTGAGACAAATTAGTTTGCAAAATTATTTCAAGATGTAGTTTATTTCAAATCTCCCTTTTTCTGAAAAATGATCAAAATAAATATTTTTGCAAGCAATTAAAATAAAAAAATATTTTGTGTTAATTAAAGTGTCGAATCATTAAAGAAATAATTAACAGTAAAAAATGATAGAACTGGAATAGCAAGTATTCTTGGGAAAATAAAAAGAGTATTTTATCTCAAAGGATAATCATGTGGATTTATTAATTCTTTATTTACTTTGGAATCATTTTTGAATTTTTAGATTTTTGTTTTATCCGCTTATGATGACAACACAAGAAAACACAACACAAAACTTATCAGTTGACGGGTTTCTGTACAAACAAAGTAGCCGCCACAAAACCATCAAAAAAAGAGGATCTAATACCTGGAAGAAAAGATATTTTAAACTTACAAACACCAACAAGTTATATTATTCAACCTACCAAGACTCAAAACCTCTTGCTGTCTTGGATTTGCAAGACTACCAATGCTTTCATAAAGACGATGTTAAGGATCGGTATATATTACGTTTATTTAAACCCAACAAAAAATCTCTTTTTTTAGAGTTTGAAAGTCTTGAGCAGCTTAAAGTTTGGAAAGATCACATTCAAAAAGCTATTTCGAATTGTGTAGGTTTTTTTCTTTTTTTTTTTTATTTATTTTTTCGACTTCTGTTCTTTAAAAAGTAATCCCTAGTGAAACAACCCCTACTGTAAACACATTCTTTAATTTTTTTTGACGATTTTTTCTTTTTCCCAAACAATTTCGAGATTTTGAGGACTATCTTAATTTTATGTTCTGAGAATAACTTTTAGAACTAATAATATGTTTGTTGGCTTTTAAGGACTTCAAGACAAGAGATCTTACTCAATTGTAAACTTGCGTTTTTTTTTTGAAAAAATTCGTCATTTAGTGACAGACATTTTCACAAACTAAATACGAAATTTAACCTACCTGGGTTCCAAAATCCACGAATGAAAGGGACACTTCCTCCATTTTCAAGTATTTGAGTGTTTAATGTAAGAACCAAAATATCTTGAAAATAACGGTAAAAGTTTCTGAAGTCATAAGTAAAAAAAAAATCGATTTTGGATATGTCTTAGTTTACTCAAAAATTTCAAAAAATTGTTTGATCAACAAATTACTATCACCGTTTTGGAAAAAAAGTGAAACATGGTTTTTAATTGGGAACCTTACTGAAAATGAAAAGTAAAATCAATAAAAAGAAGAAACCAATTAACTTCAAAGAATAACCCATTATATTATTTTCAATCAAACCAACAAATACAATTTAAATTTGATTTCTTGAAATTGTAGGCGTGGTTTTGGAGATCTCAAAAATAGTCAATTTTTTGAACAAATTTTTAATAATTGATCAACCAACGAAAAGCCCATACCAAAAGATAGTATTACAAAAACTGTTATTGTGGTGAATACTTCATTTTGTCTTTATTTATTTATTTATTCTTTTTTTCAATTGATCTTACTTTGAATTTTCAGTAATGTTCCCAATTAAAAACGGTGTTTCACTTTTTTTCCACAATGATCATTCAATTTTTGTTAAAAAGTCTGAAAAACAAGATATCTAGTATTTTTTTTACTTTTTTTCAAGGTAAAATATTTTTAAACAATTTTTCTGCAGTCAATTCCATTTTGAAGACACAAACATTCAACCAATATTTAAGGCACAAAAAAAATCTCGAATTAAGGCACAAAATTCGAATTCTAGTAAAAAAATTTTTGTAAAAAACAATTCCAAAAAAAGTGCTTTAATTTGAGATTTTTTTGTGCATTAAATGCTCTATAAAGTTTGTATCTTAAAAATGAAACGGACTGTATTTATTACATTGAATTTAAGTCCCCACAGGACATTTAAAACAAGATAACCGTGGAGTGAGAGATCAAGATTTGAAACAAATAAAATACAAAATTTCATTTATTTTTGATGCTTTGTCCATAGAAACTATTGCTCAGAGTTGACCCCATTCACTCTACTTTGATATCAAGTTCCAATATTTTGTGTATTATCTTGATAAAAATCGGTCACTTAATTTTTTTAAAATTATTCCAATTTTAAGAAGCTTATCATCATAGGAATTTTTCAGAGATTAAATTGCTATGAGCTTGGTAATTTTGTGTTTATCCTACTCTTATCCTTCAAACTTCACAGACAATTGATGAAAATGCATTTTTTTTTATGTATTTTCACATCATTTTTTATAACTAAAGAACTTTATCAAAATATTTTGAAGGTATTTTGAATGAAATAAAAAATTATAATATTTTTTCAAATGATAGATTTTTTTTTTGGTTATAATTTAAAGTTTTTAACCAGAGTTTTAAAAAAAATATTTGTCAAATTTGATAATCGATTATTAATAAAAACTTCCATTTTATTATTAAAAAAAAAAAATTCGAAAAACTTCAAAATATTAAGAAACATCAAAATGAAATATCTAAAATATACAAAAAAAATTCTTTTTTTTTTTTTGCTGGAATTTTTCCATCAATAATTCAAAAAAAATCACACCTTTATTAAATTGAAATAATTTATTTTACAGTTTGTTATTATTTTCAATATAATAAATCGATTTTTTAATTCAATTATACCAAATTCAAGTTTATTTACAACGAATTGAAATAATAAAAAGACCCCCACCAGTTTATTAAAAATGAAAAAGATTTAATTAGATGGGATCCCATTTTTTGAAGTATTGAAATAAATTTACATTTTTTATAATTAGGATTTATTATTATATAGAATACAACAGAAAAAAAAACATATTTGTAAATTAAAAATTTAACATATTTGATTAGAAATAATATATATATATATATATATATTTGAAAGAGAGAGAGATATATAATATTCAAGAATAATTTTTAAGAAATATTTATAAAAATAAAAATTATAAAAAGACATTTTATTACTATTTAAAATACATAAAACTAATCAATTCTTTAACACCTCCACCCATTTTCCCCTTCTTCTTCTTTTTATTTATTTTATAATGATACATGCTATAATTTCCTATTTTAACCAATATCTAAAATCATACAATAGTCAAGAGAATTATCTCTTCAAAACAACAAGCTTTTGGAAAAAAGAAATTTAAACTATCTAAAATCAGGATGGTTAAATAAAAAAGGGTATAAGGGTATCTTCAAATCAAAATGGAAAAGAAGATTTTTTGTGCTAAATAGAAAAGATTTTATTCTTTATTATTATAAAACCGAGAGATTTGAAGGAAAGTCACAGGGGTCAATAAACCTATTAGATATAATGAGTCTTAATAAAACCTCTTTCAACGATGAACCTTATGGATTAAACATTGCTTTATATTCTTCAAAAAGGGTTTACAAAATTGCAGCTGATTCTCAAACAGAATTACAGTCTTGGATAGTAGCAATACAAACATACGCTACAAATGCTTATATCTAAAAAAAGAAAGAAGAAGAGAAGAAAAAAATTAAGGAAATTAAATTCTAAACGAATACTTTACATATTATTCATTTTGTAAATCACAATATTAAATACATCATCTTATGAGTATTATTTAATAATAATTCAAATCCAAATATCTTTCTATTATTCCATGAAATTTATTGCCCACTTTTTTTTTTTTTTTGCAAATAAATTAAAAAATAACAATAATAAACAAAAAAACATTAAAATTATTTTACAAATTTACTCTCGATTTTAACCAGAAAACACACTTGAAGTTAATATTTTAACTTGATTATTTTATTAATCTTGGTATTTATTTCATGTAATTGAAACGAAAACAAATACCAAAACATTTGAAGATGTTTTACACCTTAAAGTACTCGTAAATCTTATTTATTCGCCCCCCCCGAAAGTTAATAGTGTGATTATTTACACAATGATACGATTAAACTTGGGATTAACTTAATTAATCCGCTTTAGAGGAATGAGTTATTATTTTTAAAGAAGTTCATTTCTACCAAATTTAATTTTCAGTAAAAAGATATGATCCTTTTTTAGTTGGATTTTTGGATCAAATTAGAAAAAGAAAAATTTGAAAAATCATTTTTATTTTGAAGAAATTTCACTATTACTAATTTCTGCTGTAAATATGAACAAATAACTTAAAAACTTTAATCTTATTTTTATAAATACAATAAAAAAAAAATCAAATATTAAATCATAGAAGATCCAGAAATAATTGACGATTTATAAATTTCAAGTAATTTACTAATATTGAGAATATAATAAGATTTTGTAATATTCTTTTTCAAATACAAAGAGTAAACAAAACAGACTCTTATTTTTTATTATCTATTTTTTTATTATTATTATTTTTTTTTGTTTTTTATATAGAATGATTAATTTGAATAAATTTCCTTTATTTGTTTGAAAATATTTTAAAAAAGTACTAAATAATAATAAATTTTATTGATAAATTTAATTTTTGAATTCTTAATTTTGAATAGAAAATATTAAGTTTGGTTTATTAATTATGGATTATCAATACTCATACTAAAAAGTATTTTCTAAAGATAAATTTGAATTTTCAAGATTTGAAAAAAATATTTGGGGAGAATTTTTATTTTGATAATTTGTGTGTTTTTCTTATATTTTTTTGTTTAATAAAAAGAAAAAAAATGATTTAAACTGTTATAAATAAACAATTTTTATTTTTTAGAGTTTGTAAAAATTATTATAATTATATCGAAATTAAGTTGATTTTTAATACTGGGTAATTTCAAAACTGAGTGGTTTGATTTTATCGTGTATCATGGTCACTATAAATTCATAGATAATAAGATTTCTTTCCCTTTTTATAGGTAATATTTTTTTTGAATTAATTCAATGTATGAATTTTGAATTTTTTGAAAATCATTGAAAAATGTATCAAACTTTTATAAATAGAATTCATTTTTGAAAATAGAATTTTAAAAGTAAGTTTGGTCTCTTATTAATTATATTTTTTACTTCATTTTTAAATTTCTAGGTTATATATATATATATATGATTTTACAATTAGATTCATGAGAAGATATTTTTGAGTTTACTAATCCTTTAATAGATTTTTTTTCAAAAAATATAACATTGAAATATATATAGAATATTTTCCAGTCAAAGGTGGCTAAGTTGCCGTAATAGTAATTACCTGTGTTAAAAGGGGTTGAATAAAAATTAGAAGAAAAAAAAAATTATTATGGAAATTCCAAAATTGAAACCTTCTTCTCAGATTTGTGTATATTACCTGGAAGTTTGCATTTTTATTTATTATGAAACAATTGATAGAAACTGTAAAAATATCTTTTCTAAGGTTATTGGAACAGTGAAAAGGATTGTAGAGAAATAATTATTATTTCTATTGGAATATTATTCGACTTCAATTTGAGATCTTGATAAATATTATTATTTTTTCTTAATAGAGAAGATGAATAATTGTGGGTTGTTTAATTTTTAAGAAAATCTATTGACTGGTTTGTTTGATTTCCGAGATATATCAAATATTCTCTTAGGTGTATTATTCTACTGATTTTTTATTTACTCTTTAAAGTCCAAATATAAAAACTATTGATATTTGAAAAACAAATTCCGGGACCTTTGACAGAAAATAAGTTTATTGTTGAAAATTTGGGCTTTCAGGGGAATTTTGATTTGGCAAGTGGTATATATAGATATAGATATATATATATATATATATATATTATTTCACTTTAAATCATTTGAAATTTTAAAGTAATAAATAAATAATATTCATTTTTTTTTCAGCCAAAATAGGAAATTGTAATAACTTCTATAGTTGAAATTCTTTAAAACAATCAATTATCAGAATTTTTATAATTAAATCATTTTTTTCGAATGGTAATACAGCTGTAAAAAAAAATTCAAAATCCGATAAGACATTTCAATTTTTTTTAATTACTAAAATAATTATATTTTTCTTCCTATACTAGATAAGTTTTTTCGTAAAAGGTAAATATAAAAAAAAAATAAAAAGTTGAAAAAATATAAAAATATTATAATTTAAATTTATAAATACCATCCACATGACTAAATTAAAAACATAAACACAGTCATCAAGTTTTCTAGAATTTAATGGAGGGGTAAGAACCAAAGAAAAAAATAATTAATAATAAATATAAAAAAAAATTCAAACTGTAATAGATGATTTTACCCCCACAACAATTTCATTATAATTAATAGAATATAATAGTATACTTTATTTTACCTGATTCCTTAGAATTTTTAAAAAGATAGGTATTTTATGAGAATAACAATCATTAATACAAAGAGGATATAATATGTACCTAAAAATATACTTTCCTTTACAATTTAAAATACTCATTATTTTAATTTTTTTATCCGATGTTTTTCTATTAAACCTTAAGTTTTCAAGTCAAAATAGCCCGAATAAAAAATTTTCGAAATAAAAAATAAATTTCATAATTTTGACCAACAAGATTAAAGAACTAAATTTGATTGAATCAAATTCAAAAACTATTTCAAATTTTTTAAAATAAAAATCTAATAAGAAGGTTGTTGTAAATTAAAATACTGATAATGAATATTTTATTATTTCCAGAATATTGTGAACAGTAATTATATATATATATATATATATATATATATATATTTACATTTTCTTCCTTTTCTTATTTTAATAAATTGATCTTTATTTCTTTCACTTGCACTATAAACCACTAGATAAATGTATCTTTTTCTTGATTTTTCCTCCAAAATTCAAAAAAATCCACATGAATTTGAATTTTTTTCAACCTTAAATTTTTCAAAGTTTGCTCCTGAAAAAAGGTACAAACTATATACAAATGTATATTTTATTAAATGAGTGTTTGATTCAATAAATTTCGGTGTGTGGAATTAATTCAATAATGAAACCCATAAAACAGATATGAGAAAGTCTCTAGTAAAAATAAAATATTTCCCTTTTGAATAAACCAATGAAAAAGATCAACTTTTTGGTTAAACATGCTGAAATCAAAAAATGAAAAAAAAATAAATAACAATTCAATTCAAGTGTATTTCATAATATTTGTTCCATCTTTTCAAGTCCTAAATTTTAAGATTTAAAAATAAAAAACAAATCAAATTTTCATTTACTCTTACATACTTCTTTTTTTTTTAATAGCAAAACATTTTAACAAATCGTTAAATAACTTGTATTTTCAAATATTTTTTTTATAATTAATATAGAACAAGAATGAACTTTCAAATGTTCGAGGAAAACAATTGAATTACAGTCATTTTCACTTTTAAGGCACAAACTTTCAACAAAATTTAAGGCACAAAAAAAATCTCAAATTAAAGCACAAAATTCAAATTCTAGTAAAATAATTTGTAAAAAAAATTTTTCCAAATTTTGTACATTAATTTGAGATTTTTTTTGTGCCTTAAATTTCGTTGAAAGTTTGTGCCTTAAAAGTGAAACTGACTGTATTGAAACAAAAAAAAATTTCCTAAAAGTTTTATAAGCAGATAAAAAGAGAAATATAGATAAAAATTTAAAACACAATTCATTACTAAACCCCAATTCAAAATCTTTTTACCCCACCAAAATTTTATTTTGGAAAAAATATTCTTATTAATTCAATTCGAGAAGAAATATCAGATTATACCCATTTACCAATTGTAATTTCAACGATCATTTATAAAATACAATACTTGCCTTACAAATAAATAAAGAATTATCAATACAAATCAGGAGTGTGTTAAAAATTTCAGATAGAGCAAAACAAAAAAAAAATACATTGCAAAAATTTGTTTAAATCCAATTAGAATTATTGATCGGTTCAAATTGTTAGAGTAATAACTAATTTTATTTGAGTTCTTCTGTTTTGAATAACTTAACTTTAATTTTAATATCAACTTTTTGAAAAAATTATTTCCATCTAAAGAAAAAGGTTATGTAATTCCAAAAATAAAATTTAAAAAAAAAAAAAAAAAACATATGATTTTATAATAATTTTCATATTCACCAAAAATCAAAACAATTAAATCCGATTTAAATGAAATTGCATTATTGTGATTATTTAAACTGTTTTAACTCTGTGGAAAATTTGGAATTTTAATTTATATAAACCTTGAACTAGAAAATAAATTGTTTATCAATCAAACAAATTAATCCTATAAATCTATATTTCTGAAAAGAAAAATTTATAAAATGATATATTTCCTGAAGTAAAATCCAAATTAGATGAATTAAATCAATATATGAATAAATATTCATTTTTGAAATTCTTTCATAATAACAAGTAATTTGTATAAAAGAATTATCTCAAAAAAATTTTTCCCATTCAGAATTAAAAATAAAATCAAATAAAGACAAATAAATGGTCTCAAATATTTCAGACAAGTTCAAAAAATTAATATATTTTAACCAATTTATACTTTGATCAATGATGATTTTGTTGTTTTTTTTTTATTTTTTTAATTTGTAAAGTCGCTGTATTGTGATAGTATAAATTCCACTCAACATATTATTAAAACACAAATGTGTTTTCATATATCTGCCTAATAAATCACAAAAAAAATATCAGTTCATTTTCGTTTTCAAAGAGATCACAAATTACTGTCTACTTCTTTGAAAATTCTATTTCGAATATGAAAAATTAGTAAACTAAAGTCAAATTTTTTTTACCCATTTAATTATCCAAACACCCTTAGAGAAAGTAATGATTTTTACATCTACAATTTTGGTTGGGAAAATAAATCAACGTTCTGGAAAGTTTTTTCTCCCTTGAAACGTTTTTTGATAAAAAATCGGTAATAAATTCTTGACAAATGTAATTATATGAATATTTGCACCCTGATTTCCGATAACTCCTTTTAATTAACAAAAGAATAAATTCTATCAGATTTTCAAAGTTTAAAAGCTTGTGGGATTCATAAATTATTTTAACCCAATTAAAATTTGTAAGGTTGCAAAAATGTTCTTCTATGAAATGATCGAAATAAAACTTCAATTTCTTCGATGTTTAAGAAAATACCCAGACCTTAATTGGTAAACTGTTTTTAATTCAAAGATCAAGGATTCAAAAAATGTTTTTTTCAGTACAAAAACTATTTATTCTCAACAAGAATAAAGGATTAAAAACGAAAATTTGTCAAAATAATTTATTCTACCTGAAAAAACATTGAAAAAGAAGTTAGTCAAGCAAACAAAAAAAACAAATTTGTATAAACACATACAAGATGCATGTGAAAAAGGAAAAAAAAGATCTCAAATTTTCATAAAGAGATCTTTTAGTAAAGAATTTGAACATCTTCTCCAAATAATTCGATCATTTTTTGTTTTAATTTTTAGCTAACAAACTCTTAGTTGAATTAAGATGGATTCAAAACAAATTGGACCACTTTTGTCTGCTATAATACTAAACGAAAATAGCTCCATTTCAAAGAAAGCCTTAAAAAAAATACAACTATGTTTCCAGGATCCAAAAAAAGTCAACCTGAGTATGAAATTTTTTTTTTTTACAGGAATTCAATTCTTTTTCAATTAAAAACTTTTGTCAACAAAAAGAAAATTAATGATGATTTTTTTTTTTTTTGTTTTTTTGTAAATTTTTCTGAAATTCTCATTTAATGACTAAAACAATTGTGACAAGTTTATAAAAAAATAATGTTAAAAGTTTTACAAGACTCACAACCAAGTGATCGAAATTTAGTAAGAGCGTTCTCGTTAATAAATAGTAATTTACAAACCAATCCACCAAGCGGAGAGTTAACACAAAAGATCTCCAGGTTTTGTACTTTGGTCAAACACAGAAAAAGTACAGAGTTGGTCCAGGTAATTGAAGAAACAAAAAAATCTTTACGAATTTTGTTAACAAAACAAAAGAGTAAAACCAAGAATAAAAAAGATCAAGAAAAAACCAAAGACAAGACAAAAGAAAAAACTAAAGAAAAAACAAAAAAAAAAGATCAAGAAAAGCCTAAAGAAAAGAAAAAGGAAAAGGAAAACACAAAAGAAAAGACCAGAGAAAAAACTAAACAAAAAACAAAAAAAAAAGATCAAGAAAAACATAAAGAAAAGAAAAAGGAAAAGGAAAGGAAAAACGAAAAGAAAAAAGAAAAAACAAAAGAAAAGGAAAAGGAAACCCAAAACGACAATAAAAAAGGGAAAGAAGAAAAAAAAGAAAAACAGAAACAAAAAATGAAAAAAAAAAAAAAAAATCCAGAAAGGTTGATTCAGAACTATTTGTCAACAATCCCACACTCAACACTATTTGAAGAGAGCGATTTTTATGCGTCTCTCTTACTTCAGCCAACATTTGGAGGTCAATTCAGCGTTCAAAAATCAAAACCACGATCTGAAAAGTCTCGCGAAAAAATACCCTTAAACATCAACGAGCCTGTTTCGTCATTATCAACACTGACGTATGGAAGTGTTTCAGAACTATTGCAATTAGTCAAGGTGCAAAACAAACAAAACGGTGGTAATGATGGTGACAATGAAGAAAATGATGGAGACAATGTCGATGGTGGTGATGATGATGATGAAGAGTTTAGTAGCGAGGAAGAAAGTTCTTCCACAAAAAAAACTTCCACTGTAAAAATGAAACGATCAAGATTGTTCCAATATAAACATTATGAGGAACAGAAACCATTTAAATTTAATGAAAAGGAAATCGATTTGATCTCACAAACCATTTTAAAATCAAATCAAGACAAGACTTTAGCCAGGAAGTCGTTATCTGAATTCTGGATCAAAATAGCTATTGACACTTATTTACAAAAAGATCCGAAAGAATTTTTAAATCAAATCAATAGTTTCACTTCGATGTTAAATACAAAGCAAATAGGGCCAAAACTCATGGCCTTTAATTTGTTATTTAATTTATTGATCCATAGCAACTTAATTTATGATCTTCAACAATTAAATTTGAATGAAAATAACAAAAACAAGGAAAAAACAAACCAAAAGCAAAAGCAAAAGCAAAAGCAAAAGGAAATGGAAATGGAAAAGGAAAATAAAACACAAAATTTAAAAAAATTGGCACCAATTAATGAAGCATTATTCAATACCCTCCAAAACATGATAATAGCATTGTCCAAAACAGAAGAAACATCGCCAAAGGTTTGGACAGCAGCATTGAATTGCTTTTTTTTTGTGATTACACAGTCTGGCAAATTAAATTTAGAGAATTTATTAAAATTAGATTTGAAAGTGGTAATAATTTTTTTAAAACGAAATGAAAGATTTAGTGATTTGTCAATCAAAATGTTGATCAGGATTTTAATCAATTTAATTTATAAGAGCAAAAAGAAATTTTTAGATTTCCAACCATTGCCAGAAAGCATTTTCGGCGATGGTAACAATTTTGATTTATTGGTTGAAATTTATTCCAAAACACGAATTTTCGAAGTCCGGGAGAATCTATTTTATTTATTTTTTGATAACTGCGCATCAGAATTAATTAAAAACGGCTCGATCAACATTGGTGTGGAAAATAAGAAAGCCAAAATTATTGAAGAATTCTTATCGATCTTGCATTTACTAATAAGATTAGATTTTGCACACCATTTCCCAAGATTGTTTCTTCATTGCGGGGAAAAGATTTGGGAGCAATTATCTAATTTCATTTTTGCACAGCAATTGGCAAGGGAAAAAAAATTAATCAGAATTGCTAAACGTCTGCCCAAGGAAACACTCTCGCTAGTGTTTTTTGCATTCAGCACGATGATCAACAACCATGCGAAGATCGCTCCCAAGTTCCAAAATGCGATGCAACGAACTTTGGAAATCAAAATGATCAACGTTCGGGGAATCAAAATAATCAAGTCTTTAATAAGCTCCAAAATACCCGAATTCCGCAAATCTGGCAAAAATTGGTTATTCGAATTGATGAAGATGTGTGCGGTGAAAAACCAAAAGTTTGAAGGGAAGGAATTAATAAAAAATTTAATGAACTCTTTATCATCTTTGAAAAATTGGAGAGCTCGATATTGCTATATCGAAATCGTTGAAAAATTGGCCTTGTTCTATAAGGCGAATCTAATTACCAAGCATGGCAAAACCGTGAAAATTAAAGAAATGTTTAAATTTTTTAATGAAATGTGTATCAGGATACTGCAATCACAAGAAAAGCACCCGAACAACTTAAGATACTTACTCGTGATAGTAATTAGATTGATCGGCTATGATACCAAAAATTCGCTAAGCCCAAGCCTCAAATTGAACATTTTCCAGCAAGTTTTATCAGGGGAATGGCTTTGCTCAACTTTCTTAATAAACCAAATTTCTCCTCAAATTTTCCAATTTGTTCTCCAAAACTTGGACTCAAAAAGAGAAAACTCCGATGCCAGGTGCTGCGCCCTACTATTCTTATCTTCCAAACACCAAGACGAAGAGTCGGGAATACATAAAATTGGTGGCATTAAATGGTTAGAATCATTAATTAACGACCAAGATATGAGGTTTGCCTTAATAGCAGCCAGAATCGCGGAAGACTGGTATTTAACCAAAAATGCTGAACAATATAATAATTATTTAGCTCAAGTGAAAAAAGTTGCCAAATCTAAAAAAATTTCTGAAATTCGTAAAAATCCCCTTTTAAGAGTTAAAGAAGTTTTATTGATTAAATATGGTAAAAAAATAATAAATACAAAAAATAAAAAAAAAACTACTAAAAAATCAAGAAAGAAATAATAATAATATTATTATTTTTATCACTATTATCATTATTATTATTATTTGATCATCAAATATTTTAAATATAATTGATCTTATTTTATTTTTATTTTTTTTTCTTTTATGTTCTTAAATTGTTAATTTTTAACATTTTACTCTTATTATAAATTAATTTTTTAATTGATTTGGTTTTTTTAATTTTATTTTTTGTATATAACTTTTGAAATTTATGAAGATTTATATATATATATATATTAATACAGAGTAAAATATTATTATAAAATTTATCTTGTAATTTGAGATTTCAGATATTCCAAAAAAATGAAAAAAAATTACAAACTTTTTTATCAAATTTTTTGTGAATCAAGTAGAAAATGAGGAAATTGATAATTTCAATAAAAAATATGACATTATGGAAAAGATAAAAACTACATTTAAACAATAAAATTCCATAATGATTTTTTCTAATTTGTTAAAAAATTTATCTAAACTATTTTTCAAATATTTTGACTCGCTTTATAATGTTAATGGAAAATGTTTTGTGATTGTTTATCCCTGATTCTTTTTTCAAAAATATTATAATATTTTATGATCAGAATCATTTTTTTTAATTTTGCAAAAATTTGTTTGTTTTTCTTTTGTTTTTCTTTTTCTTTTTTTTTTGATACTTCTTTTTTTTATTTATTTTTTTGTAAAATTTTTTTTTGACTTTTTTTTTTATTTTTATTTTTTATAAAAAGTTCATGGTTAAAAAAAAAAAGATCTTCCAAAAGACAAAGAATCACCATGAAAATTGAAACTATGTAATTTCTTTTCAATGGATTTAATTATTACAAAAATTCTTTTCAAACTTTTTTTCAGTGAAAGTTCAGTAATAAAAAATCAAACATGCCCTTAATAAAAAAATCGTGACTTGCTTGTTTTTTAGTTTTTATTTTTATTGTTTTTTTTTTAATTTATAAAATATCAAGTTTTTGTATGTTTATAATGATTTAAAAGTGAATCATAAGTGAGATTTAATTATTAGTTTTTCTTTAATACTAAAGGATATATATATATATATATTCAATTTATTATTCCAGGTGAATAACAATTTTTTAAATAGTGTTTAGATTGAATATCTTTTGAAAAAAAATTTTTTTTGTATCAAAAAGAAAATACAGAAATTTTTTTAGTTACGAAAAAAAACTTTTTGAACAACTTCAAAGAAACTCTAGGGTAAATATACCCTGTTTAACGGTAAAATAACATTTTTTCTTTAAGACAAAAGATTTTTTTTTTTGATTTTTCTACTCTATCCCCTTTAAGGGAGTAGCTACACCATAAGACCTGATAAAAATTTGAGAGAGATGAGATAAGAACATTTTATTTTGGTGACGTGTGATCGTAGATTCTCTAAAAATTTTATTAAAAAAATTATTTGATATTTTTTTTTTAGTAATGTTCAACAATAAAAAAAATGAGATTATATTGATAAAATAGTTTTGATTTTTTTTTAATTATTTTTTTATTAAAATAAACTTAATTCCATCAATTTGGACACAGTTTAAAGAGTTGGAAAAATAACAATAACATGATTTACATCCAATTTGAAATTAATTTTAATTCAACAAACTATTTCATTTTTTGTCTTTTTTGTTTTTGTTTTCATTTTCTTTTTTTAGTTACTTAATCTGTTTCGTTAGATCTGGAAATTTTTTATAGATGGTTGATAGATGGTTACAGTTGAGTTTCTTAAATTGAAAAATACACATACAACCGGTGCATGGTATCTTATCATTTGATCGATCAACCATTGTTGGTGTAATTTTAACAAATCTACCAATATATTTTTTGTTCAAACTCTGTCATTTCAGCTCCTTTCCTTATTTTGGACACACTTGTTTTGATTTTTTGTTTTATATTGTTTTCTTATATTTGGATGAAAAAGATTACTTAAAAAACCATTAATACTATGTTACTTAAATATGGTTTTATATTACATTTGGAAAAATATAATAAATTGAGTTTTTGTTTTCCAATTTTTGATTTTAGATGTGTCCAAATTTTTGGAATGGGGTTTAGTTTTTTTTTTTGGGAGAAGATAATTTCAGATTCTTTGAATAAAACTTGTAGCTATTTTGTAGTTTAAACTTTGGTAACATATAATCATATTCACTTCTCCTATTCCACTAAACCCAACGATTTAAAATGCTAACAAGTAATAATTTGACTTAATTATTCTTTTTTTGGAATCTTCTAGCTATTTAAGTCCCATTTATGTTTCCTTTTATGATTGTTTCAATTGTAATGTTGTTGTTCTCTTTAAACAAAATCCATTAATCCCAAATGCCACTAATAAAAAAATAGTTCTAATTGCTTTATGTTTTCAGGATTAAAAAATCACAAAAATGATGAAAAAATAAAAAAAGAAAAAAATTAAATGCCACAATAGAATGTTGAGAGAAGGATAAAAGATAAGTTATTCAACATTCAAAACACTATTTTAAGCAATTCAACTCAACATTCTATTGTGGCAGTTTCTTTGAGACTTTGAAAAAAAAATTTAAAAAATCTAATGAATGAAGTACTTTAAATAATAAAAATCAATGAGTTACAACCAAAGTAAAAAATGTTATTTTCTGATCCTCTTCAGAATTGTGAAAAAGTGAAAAATTTTTCTTTACCGTGGCTACTCCCTTAAGAGTTTTTAGTGCCTTTTAAGTATATTTGAGTAATTTTTATACTTATTAGGGTAAGTAAATATATATTAGGGGAAGTGTTTATCTAATTTAGGGCATTTGTAGGGTTGTTTTAGGTTTATATTGTTTTGGTTAAGTCAGTTTCTTTTATGGGATGGGAAGTTAAAATTAGGTTTGGTTTTAGTCACATTGTGTAGGGTTTGTATATTTTTTATACAATTAGATATTAACCGGTTATTTTTGGATTGTATTTAAGATTAGAAAATTATGGGTAATGATGCACTATTAGAAATTTTCTTTACAAGTACATTTTCTCTCATTTAGTCAATACCATTTCGAAATGATCAGAAATGTTATATTCATCTAAGATAAAAATTCCTTTCACATATAACGGATTGAATACTATTCTCTAAAATTTGAATTTTTTGAATTTTGATATTTTCAGAAAACAATTTTTTTCTACAATAAAATTCCAAAATTTTCCATCTAACTAGGTATATTGACTCTAGGGTTTCTTAAAAGTTGTTCAAAAAGTATTCTTTGTTGTTATAAAAATATCGGGTATTTTCAATTTTCGGGCATTTGTAATATTTGATAGATTCTTTTTGAAATTTAGCTGATAAAAAATATATTTGTAAATTTGTTAAAATTCGATTAGGATTATTGATCGATCAATGGTTTGAGATAATCAACTGATTTTATTTGTGTTCTTCTGTTTTGAACAACTCAATTTTAACTTTATATCAACTTTTTAAAAAAAATATTTATCTGATGTAGCAACTTATAAATTCAAAAAATGAAAGGCAAAAAAAAAGAAAAAAAAAAGATGTAAAAATTATTTTTATATATTAAAATCAAAATTATTTGTTAACTGAATGTAAAATATTCTTGTATTATTGTGATTATTTTGAAATGTTTTGACTATGTGTAAAATTTAGAATTTTTGTTTCGTAATACACGAAAATAATAAATATTTGGAGTAAAATTAAATCAATACTTATCAATTCATTTTTTTTGTCTTAACAAGTAAATATTTTAATTTTTCAGAATATTTTATTTTTTTAGTATTTAAAAAATATTTATAATAATTAGATAATTTATTTTTTCAATTATTCGTAAACTGGAATAATTCATTAGTCAAGGTCTTGAGATATTTTATTGTAACTATTTACGTTTTATTTGTTCTTTTTTATTTTAATGGAGTTTGTTATACTTTTTTTTATTTTGTCGGGGTGTGTGTTTTTATCAAAGAGTAAGATTAAAATCGATCTTATTTGGTTATCTAGCACATATTATTATTTTAAAAATCAAATTAATAAGTTAACAGAATGAAATATCTTTATACACTCATATTTGAATTAGTATAGGAAATACCAATGTTATCACACCACGAATCTATATTTCAAATCACATAATTAAATAATTCCAAATTATTTCCCTATGTGTAATTATGATGGCTTTATGTGTATTTATATACAAATTATCAAATTAAAAAGTATTTCTTTAAATTTTAAGTTGAATTTTCCCGACTTCAAAGAAGTATTTTGAGAAAATATTTAAGTTATGAGTTTGATTGTATTTCTCATCTTGTTTTGCTAAAAAAAAAAAGAAAAATTGATAAGAAGAATTCTATGGAAAGAAGAAATTATATTTTTTTCAAGTTTAAAAACATTTTATCATTTTTGATAAAAATATATATTACAGACAAGTATTAAAAAAATTGGGTTTTTCTGTTATAAAAATATTTTTTAAATGTTTCCTTCAAAGAAAATATGTTATATTTCTGAACAAAATATTAAAAAAATTTTTTTTTTGATTATTTTGAAAATACGTTTATCTAAATAACACATACATACTTATTCAATTTGTTTTTCAAATTAAAAATCATATTTCTTTATTATTATAACATTTTAATACAATAATTGGTTGTGGAAAAATCCAATAAATAAATAAATAAATTATGATATTGATTTTTTGAAATCGATATTTAAAAAAGAAATTCGTAAAAATAAGTATCAAATTTGATGTTTTTCTTGAAAAAATAGATACATTGGTGTGAAAATTTTTATAATAACTTAAAATAACAAAAATAGATATAAAAAGTTGAAAAAAAAATAATTTCAATTTAAAATTTTACTTAAATAATCAATTAATTTACCTTCAAAGTAGATTTAACCAATAAATTATTGTTTAGTGAATTAAATATTACATTAAAGCAACAAAAATAGAACATTTTTTATTTTGAAACTGAGTTTTAGGCTTTGGTATTGATTTTTTTGTTCATTTTGTATTGTATTTTGAACTTTTTTTAATGATGAAAAATCAAAAAAAAAATTCTAAAAACAAAAATTCACCCATCAAAAAATAATATTATTAATAAGAAAGTCTATTCTGTAAGGAATCAGATTTTTAAATCATTTTTAATTTTTAAGATCTGGTAAAAATTTTTGAATTTGCTATTAATTTTAGATGAATATTTTTTTTATAGTTTACTTTCTCCTTAAGCAAGTAATTAAATAAAACGATTTAATTAATTTTAATGGGAAAAACCTTACTGAAAAAAGTTTTTTTTTGATTGTCGGGGGATATTGTAAATTTGAAACCAAAATATCATCCGCTGCTCTATTTGTTAAAAGACCCAAAGTAAACCAGAGTTGAATCCTTATTTTTTCAATTTTTTCAACACTTTTTTTGATTCAATTTATGTTTTTATTAAATTTGGTTTTGGATCAGAAAATGTTTTCATGAGAATTTTTGTATTTAATCACAATATCTACAAAAAAAATTGACCTGAAAAGGTGGAAATTTTAAATAAATATTTTCTTTTAGAAGACCAAACAAGTAAGAACAATTCTCCATATAAATTTGTAGAAATAAAGATGGAAAAAAAATTCAACTAAAGTTTATTTTCAAAGATTTATTTATCTTCTTCATCTTTTTAATTTGTAAGAACCCAAACAATTAATAAAATTGGATTTTTCACACTGTTATTATATATTATTATTTTACAAAATATTTTTTTACAAATTTTCTTTCAAAATTCTTTTTGAAAATATTTTTATCAAACAAAATCCAAAAAAGGATATATTTCAAAAATTAAAAGAAAGGAATTGAATCCTAGCAATACAAAAAAACAATTACACAAAGTTTAAACCCAAAATTAAAAAAATTATTAGAAATAATTCAAACCTTAATTTAGAATGTTTTTAGGTTCTCAATTTAATCAATTCTAAATAATGATTACATCAAGAAAATACATTCAAAAAATCGTTTTTAAAGAAGAAGAATTCCTTAGAAAATTTTTTATTTTATGAACCAAAACAAGAATTAGATGAATTGATGACAATAGGCATTTGATATTATTTAGGAAATTCTTTTTAAATGTTTGAATTTGTTTCTCAAAAATTTTCCAAACAAAAGTTGTAATATTTTGAATTTAAAATTAGTGTATATTAAAGAAATAGTAATTGAATAAAATTTTCAAGATAAGATCAAGAAATAAATGATTATAATTTATTTTTTCAAGTTCATTATCTTGATTATTTGGATATTCTTTTTTTTTTTAATTTGTATGTAAATATATTATACTAGGATGTCTGGTACTCTCATATTTATTAAAATATCAATATATTTAGTTAAAATGATTTGAATGATTAAGTTTTGCATAAACAATGGCAGTCCAAATTTTAAAAATGTACTTACTCCCTTAAAATGAAATTTTAGTATTTTAATAAGAAATGTCGACAGTTTTTGATAAGTAATTGTTATACTTTGAGTCCGGGTGTTGGTACTTTTTGCATCTTCCTTTTTCCAAAAAAAGTATCTTCCAAAATATACGTTAGTATTTTTTTCATAATAAATTGAAAAATTCTCGAAACCGTTTCTGAAATTCTTACAAGTCGTCAATAATTTATCTCCAAGATCTTCAATAACAAAAAAACTTATTCATTTTTCTTGAATTTTATTTTCTTCTTTACTCAAAATCAAAAAACAAAAACAAAAACCCAAACTTTCTTTCTTCAAAAAAAAAAAACAATCACAAAAGATAAAAACTAAAAACTCAAATCTTAAATGAATCAACAAGCAATTATTTACTCGAACACTTTTAGTTCTGAACAATATTTAATGATCGAATTACCAACTGAGATTTCCTTAACAGAAAATGAAGAATTATTTTTCAAAGGCAACCAAAAGGATTCTGCTGTGCTGTGTACAAATGATCAAACATTTGAAATTAAGAAAGCATTATCTTCAAACACGTTATACTTTTTAAATGAAAAGGGCAATGTGATTGAATCACAAACAGATCACTATTTAGAAGTTCTTCCGATGATTGCCGATTTCCATTCCATTTATTTGTTATTAAGCGAGATTCCTTACAGCGGAAAAGAAAATGAAAAAAAGATCTCTAATAAAGAACTAAACACCTTTGAACAGTTATTAGATCAAATTCAGTCCTCACGAAACGAATTAAAGAAATATTTGAAAAGTATCAATGCCTTTCAATTAAATGGTTACATTCGGATAATGGACTCAGAATTACAGGGCAATATCATTGATTTAATCTTGGCAATTGTTGAAGAGCAAGGATGGGACATCGATCGTATCCCCTTTAGCGAGTTAACAGAATTATTAAAACAAATCAAATTAATTGAAAAAGAAACCAAATACATTTTTATCCCTTGTATAAACAAAATTGGAGAATGGAATGATCTCGAAAATGAAATTGACATTGAAACCGAAATTTCTCAAGAAAACGAAATGCTCTTTAAAGAATTTCGATTGAATAAAGAAAAAGTTATTTTCTTTAGAGCCCAACGATTAATTGAAACAGATCCAGACAAAAAATGGAAAAAAAACGATTTCTTTACCTATTTTAATGAATTATTGCCATCAAAGATTGAATTAGATGAACAAATACTTGGCAGGTGTGTAATTGAAAAGGAATTCATAGATTCTAAAATTGAAGACTTTCCCACTACTTTAATTTTTTTGGATCACAATTTATTTCCAACAAACCCCAGAAAAAGATTAGAAAAGTTATTTCAAATCAAACCAAGATGGAGACTCAATGAAATTAAACCCTTTTTAGAGCACGTTTGCGACGCTAATGAAATCTTATCCAAATATTCGAGAAAATGTACGTCAATGACTGGTTCAGTATATTATATAAAAAAGTAATTGAATGTTTTATTCAGGAATTTTGATTTAGAAAAACAATTCGAATTATTCTTTAAAACAATTAAAAAAGAAAAATTTTTAATTAATAATAATTTTCACATTTCCATTTTTCTTCCTATTATTTTGAACTTTTCATTTTTTTGTTTTTTTATCAAATTCATTTATAAATTTGCAAAATTGGGATCGGTTTGGCATTTTAAATTTAATATTTTTATTTCAAAGCACATTATTCACCCTTTTTATTGTTTTTTTTTGAATTATTATTTTAAGTAGATGCTTTTCGAGATCATTTTTACTCTAAATAATAATGCTAAAAATATATATCTATATATATATATATATATATATATATACTCTGTGCATTTTCGTAATCTAATCAGTTGATTTAAAAAAAAGTTAATTTTATTTATTAATTTTGAAGTAAGATAACTGCTTTTCCCATAGTTACCCTAACTCCTAAACTAATATTTTATTTTATTTTTATTTTTAAGGGAATATACAAGGGATATTTATTATTCACTATATCAAATCAAGATAAGAGATCTTTTTTATTAATAATATTAAAAATATTCTTATTTTTTGAAATAATAAAAAAATTATTTTTTTTAATAGAGAAATCTCGATTTCAAGATTTTTTCATTGGTTGGGTAATTCCAGAGAAAATATGGGTAGAACATTAAATTTCAAAATTGGTCAAATCGACATTTTTCATATTTTTGAAGGGTTTCTTGATTATTATCATTAGTACAAAAGTTTTTAATGGGTTTTGATAATCGTGATAGGAAAGGGCAAAAAGAGTCTTTTGCGATTGGTTGTATTTTATTACTTAAATTGTAGAAAATCCATAATTTTGATCTTACCAATACTAAATATTTTTAAAAATGTGTTCTAAACCCAATTTTAACCCATAAAGTTAATTCGAAATTTTTTCTCCCCTTAAAACAAGTTGCAAAAGTCTAATTGGTCTCTTACATATTCTTTTTTTCAAAATCCTTGCCAAAATTTTCTAACAAAATACAATCACCAAAAACCTACTCTAGCATACTATAACCTACCCTAACATTCCTTAACCTACCCTTAAAGGGGGTTTTAAATACCCAGTTCTAATATATTTCAATATAATTGATGATTTTAAAAAAAATGGGAATTTGACCAATTTTGAAATTTGACCAATTTTGAAATTTGACCAAATTTGAAATTTAATAATTTTCCTGAAAATATTCAGATCTAAAATACTATCCAAATTATTAATTTTTAAATTTTTTTTACAGATTTTAAAAAATTTTGATTTATTTCATCAATTAAATATGTCTAAATGCTTAAATAATTTTTACAATTTCTTATTATTCAAAAAAGAATTAGAACTTTTCCTTTTTAAATTCATTTTTATTTCTAGTTTTTTCATAATTTAAGGATTATAATACCTGAAATTTGAAAAAATAAAATCTTGTGTAGGGTGTTACCAGTTGTTGATTTGGTTCTTATCTGATCGATCTTGTACTTGGTATGAATTTTAATATTGATTACAAATGACAATTTTTGACAATTTATTTTTTTTATTTCCGAAATCAGAATTGAAGAGTGTAAGATTTTTAATTGATAGGACCTCAAGAATAACTTTTGAATTTTGGGTCGTAGAAAATAATTTTGATTTACTTTTTTGTCAATTAAACAAATGAAAAAATATTTTTTTTTTTAAAGCTCCCAATAAAACCAAACTTAATTAAAAATTTCAACAAATAACCTACAAACCACATTTTTTTATAACTTAATTTACAGCCAATTGATCTTAAACTCCTCAATTCGGATTTCCGGAAAAAAAAAAATAAATTGTAAAAAATTGCCATTTGTAACCACCATTAAAATCGATACCAAGTACAAGATCGATCAACTAAGAATCAAATTAACATGAAGTTACAAACGATACAAGATAATCTTTTTTTTCAAATTTCAGGGATTGTAAACCTTAAAAGAATTAAGTAAAAAACAATATTTTTTTTAATTTTGTAAAAAAAAATAAAAGGCTAGGTACTCTATACCAGGACTGTTTATTAATATTTCCTTAGATGATATTTTTTTACAATACTTGTATTAAGTTTTTTTAGAGTATATAGGTATTTCTGGATTAATGAAATAGAGTAAAATCAAATATTTTTTCCTATTCTTTTAAAATCTGTAAAATCAAATGATTTTTTTTTTTCTTGTTTTTGTTTCGAAAATTTATTGCTATTTTAAATAAACAGAAAACTCAAGAAATAATAACAATGATTTTTATTAAAATGTGAAATCAAAAGAAAATTAAAAAATTTTCGTTAAATTCAGAAATTAAAAAAAAAAATTAACTTATTTTTTCTATAATTATAAATTACGATTCTTACTGTATATTTTTTACTAAAGTTTAAAAAATAAACATTCGGGATTATTTTTTAATGACAATACCTCTGTGTGTTTTTAAATCAAGTATCTATTAAGTCAAAATATTTAATTAAAAAAATATTTGACTCTGTCAAATACTTTTAAAGAATTCTATTTTATAAAAAATGATATTTCTTGAATTAAAAATATCAAGTAATTGTTTACAATTATTTTTAACTTTTCAAAGTTAAACCTTAAGTAAGTTTTTTTTATCAAACTAAATACCAATTATAATATTTCTTATGTCATGCAAGTTTTTTTATCGTTTTATCGATATTAGGATTCCTACCAAAATCTCTTATTAATCTATATATATATTAATAAATAATTAAATTCAATCATTATTCGTTTTCGTTATGGATATTCAGTGACCAGTAAAAATTGAACTTGATGGGATAATTATTGTTTTATTTTTAATAGAAAAGGGGATAAAAGACTAAATAGCAAAATTGATAATAGGTTTCCGTATGAAACTTCTATTTATACTTTTTATAAATAAAAAGAGTAGAAATATTTTTATTATGTTGTTTTTAATAAATCGTTTCAGTTGAATAGCAAATCAAAGGAATGCTGCCTAGAGTAAAATAATTTTTGATTATCAATTGCTATTGTCTTAATAATTTGAATTTACTTTGTTATTCTAGAAATATAACCTTTTTTTTTCATTATTATTTTTTTATATTTATATAAGTAATTTAAAAACAAAATTCATGAATCTAATTTTTATTAATTTCCATTTTTTTTTTTTTTTTTTTTTGTGTGTGTTTGTCTAAATCCCGAGGGTCTTTGATAACTGGAAAATAATAATTTAAGAAAAAAATCTGGAATAGTTTTTTTTATTGATATAGTTGAATAATCCAATAGGATATATTCCTTTGCCGGTTTATGTATGGATAATATATGTATTTTTTTATTAAAATTAATATTTTCTTTTGAATTATCTTAAAATGAAATATGAAAAGATTTTTTGAATTTTAATGAGTAAACTTTCATAAAAATTAATAAAATTTAGTTTTTCTGATTTTTGCTTGATTTATAATGTTTAAAATTTTCAAAATCTTGAACTCTAATTTTTTGTTGATATTTTATTATTTTTTCAATTTTGACAGTAGAAAATATTTCTTTAATTCCCAATCAAAAATATTTTTTGTTTCATTTAAAATTTATAATAAAATATATTATCCATTTATTGATAAAACTGGTGCTAATTCAAAAGATAATCTAAATTGAAAGAGTATAAAATTTTCAAACGAGTAATGATATATTCTCCACTGATATTATCAGACCTTATTATGTTGGAAAAAATATACTTTTGAAACAAAGAAACCCTGATTAGGTAACAAACATAATTAGAATAAAAATAGAAGTAAACAGGAAAGATGAAAGTTGGTTAATGATTTTGTTGAATTGAATCTGAGTTATCATTGATTTTGAATTTTAAATATTTAAACATTTGGAATTTGTAAACTAGAAAAAAATAAGTTTTTCTTACATTTAAATTGATTTATAGAAATAGGGTATCTGTTTCATTTTTTTTTTTGTTTTGTGAATTTATGGTTTATTGGATTATTTAAAAATATTTTTTTGTTATTAAATTTTATCATTGAGTAATTGTATATAAAACTTTGTGTTGTTATTTGGTTTTATCTGTATAAAAAACTTTTATTTTTTTTATTATTTGCATTTTTTCTGATTTAAATCCTTTTTATTTTTTTTTCGTAATTGAATTTTTGAAATTTCAAGATCCTCTGTGATTTTTTTTTTATTTGAATTGTTGTTTTTGAAGATAAAGTGAATTTTTTTTTTTTGGTTATTTTAACAATGAGAAGATATCTAATTTAACAAGATCATTTTTTGAAGCATCTCACTTCTGTACTATTGTTCAAATACAAGACAAATCACTTAACCCTTAAATACTTCTTATTATTGTTTTAATTTGGTTTTAATCACAATTAAACTGATTTTTTCAATTCTTGTGTTAAATGTTCTTGTATCGTTTAAGAGGAAAAAATCCAAAATTATTTTGATTTTTCATTTTTTTAACATTTATGCTTTAATGACAGATTATTCTTATATTTTTAAATATATTGTTGTTGGTGCTATGGGGGTTGGAAAATCTTCTTTGTTGACTAGATTTATCGAAGACAAATGTATAATTAACTTTTCATCTCTTTTATTTCCGACACCAACAAAAAAAAACTCTTCTTCTTAAAAATCAACAATCAACAACCAACAAAAAACAACTAACAACAAACAAAAAACAAATGTATAAAATAAAAATTGGCTTGTATTAAAACCTACCCGATAAAAATTTGATTAGTTTACCCAGAAATCAGTCACACAATTGGTGTTGAATTTGCAACAAAAATTGTTGATATTCTGAAAGATCGAGTGTAAGTTTTCTTTTCTCTTGAAGTCTTTTTTTTTTTTGATTTCTGTTATGGTGAAAGAAAATTGCGGGGAACACAAAATTTAATCCAAAACAACAAAGTTTTTTTTGTGAATAACAAACAATCTCAATTTTTTATTCTATTTACTTTTCTTTCTTGTAGAAAATTGCAAGTTTGGGACACAGCAGGTAATTTAATTTTTTCTTTTACAAATTCTAATCGAGTCATTGGTATTTTCTCTTTTCGTAAAAGAATTCGTTCAAGAAATTAAAAAAAACTTCATAATTTTTCTTATTGACTTTGCACAATAATAAAAAATAACAACAAACAATCCAATTAACAAACACCACACCACATCCCAAAATAAATAAATCTAAAAGGGCAAGAAAGATTTCGGGCTGTAACAAGATCTTATTATAGAGGTGCATCTGCTGTTTTGCTTGTTTATGATACTTCAAGGTAATTTCTTGTGATTTCTTATTACCAATTTGAATGATTTTTCCTTTTTCTTTTTTTTTTTTTTCTTTTATTCATTTTTTTAAAATTTTCTTGTCGGCTTTATTCCTTTTTAACTTTTACACTTCAAATTAACAAAAAAAAATAAACTGTACTCTGGTTTGTTTCGCTTACTGACCAAATTGACTCTTGTTTTTTTTTTTTGTTCTTTACACTCTCTCGATCTTCTTTTTATTTTTACTAACAAAAGACGAGGAACATATAACCAATTAGAAACATGGCTAAATGACGCAAAAAATTATACAGATCAAAATGTAGTAATGTTTTTAATTGGAAACAAAACAGATATCTCTGATCGACAAGTGTCTTATGAAGAAGGACAAGACTTTGCAAAAGAAAACAATTTAGAATATATCGAAACCAGTGCAAAAACTGGTGATAATGTCGAAGATGCCTTTTTACAGGCCGCCAATCATGTTTATCGTTTAGTAAAAGAAGGGAAATTAACAAGAAATGTTTCTGTTAATACAAAAAGAATTACAAAAAAACAAATGAAATCAAATAATAATTATAAGGTTGTTGATGAAAAATCTTCTAATAACGGAGGTTGTTGTTAAATTCATTTTTATATTTCATAAAATATACAAAGAAAACTATTTTTTAAAATATTAGTTATTTTATTAAACGTTTAAACAGAAACAAATTAAATAAACTAAAGTAATAAAAAATAAATCAAAAAACACAATAATTTTTTTTTTATTGTTGGTGATTCTCTTTTGTTTAATATTAATTATATCTTATAACCATGATATTTTTTTTCTTAAATTATATTTTATTGTAATAATCTACATTGTCGACACTTTAGAATATATATATATATATATATATCCCTTAGCACCCCAAATATACTAAAAACATTTCAAATAAAAATTTTAATTTGAAATGTTATCAAAGAATTATAAGATATAGAATTGATAAACAATTATCTTAGAAAGAAAATTTTCTAATTAAAAATTGTATAGTTACTTACAATAAAAAAATAACTTGAAAAAAATTTTTTAAAATTGAGAATTTTTTTTTGGTTATTGTGATTTTATTATTTTTCCAAATTTTGTCAAAATAAATTTTTTTTTTTTTTTGAAAAGTTTGTCTACATATCAAAAACCTCTTAGTTTTAATGATTAAAACACATCATACTTTACTGGAAATTTTTTTTTGGGGCCCTTTGCACCCCAAAATTGCCTAATATGCTTGATTAAATAATTTATTCATTACAAGAGTTATTGTGACATCACATAGAAAATTCGTTTTGTCTACTGATTATCATTCAATATCAATATCTATATTTGATTTTTAATAATTTAAAAATAAAAAAAAATATAAATTAAATTTGAAAAAAAAATAATATTTTTTTTCATTGCAAAATTTGGAAATTTTTTCAACAAGATTTTTTTTTCAATTTTAAATGATTTGGCCAATAGTTAGAGTCAGATAAATAATTGATTTTTTTTTTTATTTTTACTATTTTTTAATTTTTGACTTTTTAAAATCTAGACATAAAATAAACAATATTATTGAATTAGAAACCATATATCAGAACTTTTATTACAAGATCGGGATTAATTTATCAAGGAAAAATTCAAATTTCGCAAATATATTATTCAAATTTTTACCAATAACAAAATACAATAAAAAATTTTTTTTGGTTTCGGTGATTATTTTATTATATAGGAATAATATTTAAAAGTTATTTTTTATTTTGTTACAAATTTAGATATAATTATTTTATTGATTTTAAAATAATTTGTATTTATTTTGATTCAATATTTAATAAATAAAATTATTTTACAATTTTTTTGTTTTTTTTTTGTTTTTCAATTATTGTATATAGCTTAAATAAAAGTTTTAGAAAATTAATCCCATTCAAAATTTAATTTTGGCCTAACGAAATGAATTTCATTTTTCTCTTGATTGGATATTTATTGAATTTTTTTCTAAAAAAAAATGAATTTTTTTGAGTAATTTATTTTTTTAATTATTTTTTTTATCATAAAATTAGCAATATTGTTTGATGGTTATTATTAATAAATCATTGTGTTGAGTTTTGAATTACTATTACTGTAACAAAATATCTGATTTTAAAAATTAAAATAAAAATAAAAATCTTTACAAAAAATGTAAAAATGAATAATTATTAATTTTTTTTCCAATTTCAAAAAAAAATCAATAACTTTGATACTTTATCTTTGAACTATTTTGACTTTTTATTATAATTAAAATATCGATTAAAGACAAATAAGAAAAATTAATATATTAGTAGATCAATATCATTTTAAATATTTTTTAAAAAAACTTGATGTAATTTAGGCAAATCCGGGGTGCTAAGGGATATATATATATATATATATATATATATATATATATATATATATATATATATATCAAGTCCAATTCAAAATTTTTAACCCACCAAAATTCAATTTTTGAATAAAAATAAATCTTATTTAATAAATTCTAGAACAAATACCCAATAAAAATCAATCACTAATTGAAATTTTAACACCTTTTTTATAAATTATAATACTCAAAAAACAAGAAATAATAAATAATTATCAATACTAATAAATTATCGGTATGTAAAAAAAATTTGGAGAGAGCAAAAAATATATATATATATATTGATAAATCTGTTTTACTTCTATAAGGAATTATTGAATGATCAAATGCTAGGATCCAACAACAAATTTTATTTGGGTTCTTCTATTTTGAACAACTCGATTTTGATATAATACAGTCAGTTTCACTTTTAAGGCACAAACTTTCAACGAAATTTAAGGCACAAAAAAAATCTCAAATTAAAGCACAAAATTTGGAATTTTTTTTTTTACAAATTATTTTACTAGAATCAAAAATTTTGTGCTTTAATTTGAGATTTTTATTGTGCTTTAAATTTCGTTGAAAGTTTGTGCCTTAAAAGTGAAACTGACTGTATCAATTGTTGAAAAAAAACATCAATTAAACGAAACAAGTTACTTATTTGAAAAAATAAAATGTAAATAAAAAACTAAAAGATGAAAAAATAATTTACATATTTTTTAAAAATCAAAATTATTTTAAATTTGAATGAAATTGAATTATTGTAATTGTTTTAACTGTTTAAATTTTGGTGAAAATTTTGAATTTTAGTCTATATATACAGTCAGTTTCACTTTTAAGGCACAAACTTTCAACGAAATTTAAGGCACAATAAAAATCCCAAATTAAAGCACAAAATTCAGATTCTAGTAAAAATAAATTGTCAAATTAAAATTCGAAATCTTGTGCCTTAATTTGAAATTTTTTTGTGCCTTAAATTTCGTTGAAAGTTTGTTCTTTAAAAGTGAAACTGACTGTAATATACCATGATTTTTTTTTTAAAGTTTACAGTTGCTTTATTTAAATATCCATTCAAAAGATAAAAAGATTATTAATTTACTTAATTCCTTGTGCTTGGTAAAAAATCTAAAGAAAGAATTTAATCAATTAGTTGTAAAATAAATTACTTAATTTTTTTTATTGTCTTTTCTAAATAATAAATTATTTTCAAAAAATGTTTCCACGTTTTATTTATTATTCAGAGTTTTTTTGTTGGGCTTTGTCTCTTTTTCATTTAAAAAGAAAATTTTAATTTTTCGTAAAATTATTATTTTATTAATTGCTTCAAATTTTGTTCTTTTCTCTTTTTCATTTTTTTTTCTCGTTTTTTTTTTTTTTTGTTTTTACAATATTTTTCTTTTCTTTAATCCAAGTTATAAAAAAAAACTTTGAAAGTATAATAAACATTAAGAAAATGGCAAACGTTGAGATTTTGATGATAGCATATATTATCATTATATTAGCAATGAATTCGTGATAATAATAATAATAATAAAAAAACCGTGATTAATCTTATTTTTATACTGAACAATCAAAAAAAATTATTAACCACAATTTCACAATGAAATACAAAATTACTAAAAAAATGAAAATGTTTTTTTTTAAATGAAAACCACAAATAAATTCTTTTGAATTCTACAAATCTTTTCATTTTCCAATAATCTTAACCCTTTAAAATTATTGCAAAATTTTTGAAAGTGCTGTAAATTGTTTTCAAGTGTTTGATTGGTAAGAAAGGCCCAATACTTTTATCAAAGTCATAGATATTTTTAATCAGAAAATAAATATTTAATTTTATTTTTTTTTATAAAAGAAATATTTCTTCTGATTATTCTGAGCTAACAGATAATTAAAGATTCCATAAAAGGTATTAAAATCTAAAATAATTGTGTATTTTACAGTCAGTTTCACTTTTAAGGCACAAACTTTCAACGAAATTTAAGGCACAAAAAAAATCTCAAATTAAGGCACAAAATTTGGAATTTTAATTTTTACAATTTATTTTACTAGAAGCTGAATTTTGTGCTTTAATTTGAGATTTTTTTTGTGCCTTAAATTTCGTTGAAAGTTTGTGCCTTAAAAGTGAAACTGACTGTATGTTAATCGGGTTATTACTTTATAAGTTATATATTCGATAAGAAGAAAGTGGAATTTTCATTATTATTGGTAACAGAGTTTAAAAATATCCAATTTAAACTCTTGTTAGGTTTTCTGGTCAATAAAAAGATATAAGAAGAAGAATAATACAGTCAGTTTCACTTTTAAGGCACAAACTTTCAACGAAATTTAAGGCACAAAAAAAATCTCAAATTAAAGCACAAAATTCAGCTTCTAGTAAAATAAATTGTAAAAATTAAAATTCCAAATTTTGTGCCTTAATTTGAGATTTTTTTTGTGCCTTAAATTTCGTTGAAAGTTTGTGCCTTAAAAGTGAAACTGACTGTAATAAAACAAGAAAATATGTTCTCTAAATACTTTTAATAATTAGGGAGAATGTTGATACGTTATAGAAAAAGCCTTTGAGAAGTTATTCACTCCCTTGAACCTTATATATAAAAAATAAAATATTCTAAACAAAAGATGTATTATTTCAAAAATGTAGAATTTTTTTTATTGTTTAAATTCATTTTTATTTGAAGTAATTTATAATATCATAGTTATACTTGGAAATGAAATATTTTTATTGTGTTAATGCTATTTACGATCCCAAGTATTGTTCTATAAGTCTGCCAACTGAATTAAAAGGAAAAAAATGATGATATTGATCTGCCCTTTGAATTTACAGTCAGTTTCACTTTTAAGGCACAAACTTCAATGAAATTTAAGGTACAATAAAAATCTCAAATTAAGTCACAAAATTTAAATTCTGGTAAAATAAATTGTAAAAATTAAAATTACAAATTTTGTGCCTTAATTTGAGGTTTTTTTGTTACTTATATTTTGTTTAAAGTTTGTGCCTTAAAAGTGAAACTGAGTGTATTAAGTAAACTTTTTGCTATTTTTTAAAAAAATATATATCTTTCAAGGATCTTTTTTTTTGATTGAAAAAAAAATATTACTTTTCAAAACTACAGTTTAATTTTCCCTAAGACGATCAGATGATATACCAAATTAAATTTTGGATCACATTTTTTTAACATTTATCATAATTTTTTAACAATAATTGAATTTTTATAAAAAATCTTAATTTTTATTCAATATTACGTTTTTAAATATTATCTTGATTTTTGTAATTTCATTTTATAATAATCAACATGATTTTTAATTTTTTTTCATGATTTGAAGAAGATATAGTAAAATACCCCCCCCATAATATATTTTGAAATAATTTTATCACAAATTCATTTATTTTTTGAATTTACAATTTATATTATTTAAATAATAAACCAAATCTAAACAGATTGATTTATTATTTTTATTAAATATTTATATTTTTATGACTTTTATGTTTATTTGGATAAATTAAAAAATAAGAAATATATTAAATTGTTATATTTTTATGTTTGGTACAATTTTTTTTAATATTGAAGTAAGATTAAAAATTATTTTTTTTTCTATTAAACTAAATGTTTTAATAAGAATAATTTTACTTAAAAGCCAAATTAAGTTATAATAAACAATCTATCAACAGAAAATTCCTTTTATAGAGTATTATTTTCAAAATCATATGAAATCTTGTTAAGATTTTAATATTTTTTCTGTAATTTGTTTTTGTCTGATTCGGGAATTAACGTCATTTAAATATTTTATTAATTTGAGTTAATTTTTTTGAAATAAAAAAATCAAGTAATTCAAATATAAAAGAAAAAAACATCAATTTATTTAATGAAACATTTTTTGGGTTGAAAAAAGTTAAACATGGATAAATTTTCCAAAAAAATTGTTTTTAATTCGGAAAATTACTTGAAAAAGAGAAAAATATGTTAAGAAAATATAAAATAAAGTTCAAATCATAATATATTATATGATTTTCAATTAAATTAACAAATAGAATTAAAATCATATCGATAATCGAAATTTGATAGTTTTATTTAAGGGGTCTCAAAAATAATCAATTTTTTTAAAAGTTAAAACCAATTGGTCAAACGAAAAAAAAAAGGTTTTTAAGATAGTATTAACTAAAAATACTATTATATTGAATTTTTATTTTTTTCTTAAACTTTTTTTCCTTTAATTCATTGATCTTAATTTCCGGTTTCACTTTTTTCCACAAATGGTTCAGTTAATTCTTGAAAATGGTAAACAATATTTGGTTTGATGTTGTAAAGTTTTTAGTATTAAAATCTTTTTTATTATTATTATTATTAATAATTATCAATATTTTAATTAAAATATCGTTAAATAAAACAAATTTAGGTATCGATGATTTAATTAATGAAAATTTGATAAAATTTGAACAAAATTTTATCAATGAAATTCAGATATATTAATCTATGTATTTTTTTACAAGTCTGAAAAAAGTTAATTTGGGTGTTCAAAAAATTAGTACAAAATTACCTAAAAAAATTAACAAATCATTTGTTCTTATTCATAAGAATCATTCTTTCAATTTTAAATCATAGGAATAAAAAACAATTAATTTTGAATTTTAAGGATAAAATAGCATAAATTTCGAAATATCTTCAAGAAAATTTTATATTTAAAAATAGAATTTCGTCTTTGAACAAAATACTATTTCTTGGTAAAAATATTTAAATAACTTTAAAATTTTACTCATTATAACTACTATTCTTAAATCAATACCAATATTTTTGTTTATGTTTAAAAAATCAATTTTTTGGTTAACCAAAACAATTATCTCAAAAAAGAAACAGTTACTTTATATTAATATTTATAACAAAAAAAACTATTCTATGATGTAATAATGATGAAAATGGGAAAAAACTTTTTATAATGTAAGAAATAAAATAAATTCAAATATTTTACTTTTTCATAAAAAATAGAAAAAAAAATTGATCTCACAAAAAAAAGTATAGTTCTTTTGAGTTTCTTTGTTGATCAGAATTTTTTGAAACTTCCAATCTAAAAATTCCAAGTAGAGAATATCACCAAGAACTCTTTTTAAAATTTTGTCCTGTTTTCCGTGAATACAGATTCCTTAAATAATTTCATTTAATACTTTGGAAACAAATCAATGAAAACTTCTTTAATAGATAAAGTAATCGACGCTATATTTAAAAAGTATAAAATTATCTTTATAAATTATTCAAAAAGAATAAAATAACCCCCCTTGACTGAGAAAAAAAAACAATTTTTTTGAAAAGATTATTAATCGAAAGCTTTTGTAATAAAGTGGTCTAAAAAAATATGGAATTAAGTTTATATATAATAATTATATTGATTGAATAAAATAAAAATAAAAATTAATAATTTTTACTGAGGTTTCTCAAAAATAATAGGGAGAATGGAAGATGCAAAATAAATAAAAATTGAAAAATAAAAATTATGAAAATAATTGAAAAAAAAAAAAAAATAGAAAAGAAAATTAAAAAATTAGAAAAGAAATAGATAACAATATATTAATATATATATATATATATATATATCTTATAAACTCTTTTAATTAACCTCTTTTAATGAATTTGTTACATTTTTCGATTGTCTTATAATTTGTTTTAAAAAATCACATTTTGAAACACCAACAGCTTCTAATATTCTACCATTCACTTCTTGTGCAAGCTTCCATCTCATATCTTCTTTTAATAGGTAATCTGAAGGGAATTTTGTAAGTTCTTGGTAAGCGAGTAGGGATAGGTGTTCTTGTAATGTTGTTAAGAATTGTTTATTTGAATTAACAAAGGGTTTTAATTTTTCTTTCGAGAAAAGTAGAGCCTCGGTTGTTTTTCCCTTTTTGATTAACTCAACGAATTGCTGGCAATACACTTTAAATAAAACTTGATCAGAACCCTTTTCCTTTTCAGAAAAGATGCTACCAAAGTTTTCATGTAAAAAATGGATAGCCTTTTCGATTTCTCCATCTTGGATCAGCTGAACAACCTTTTTACGGTTTTCAAAGTCTCTTGACAACTCCAAATTATTGAACTTTTGAACACGTAATTCGCCTGTGGAAGTCAATTCTTTTAAGAGTAAAGAAAAGGTTTTTTTATGACACCTTCCTACGAGATACGAGATCATCCATTCCTGAAGGGTGTTATGAACTTCTTCATTGTTTAAAGTAGTGCTGCTGTTCTTTTGATTTTTTTCTTTTTGAAGTTCATTTTCATTATCTTTGTCATTTTCCTTTTCCTTTTCTTTTTCTTTTTCCTCATTTTCTTTTTCGCTTTTAAACTCGGAATAATAAGCATTGAGGTCTTGCAAAATTTCATCAATGAGATCTTGCTCGTCATTTTCCAGTTTTTCTTTGTTCTCTTCATTGTCTTCGTCTTGGCTAATAGTCTCTCCTTGTAAAGTCTGAAAAAGCATTTCAACTTCTGGTAATATGTCTTGTTTCTCTTCGTTTTCATTCTCATTCTCGTTTTCGTTTGTGGTTTCGGTTTCGTTCTCGGTTTGATTTCGGTTTCTTGCTCTGTTTTGAATTCTGCTTCGGAGTCTGTTTCTTCTTCTTTCCGTAAAAAGCGGCGTTTCGTTTTCATTTCGATTCCTTGTGGGGTAACCCCTTAATCTGTTCTGAATCGTGTCTATTTGATCTCGATAGCCACTGCCATCAATTAAAACCTCAGAGTCAGAATCGTCAGAAGAGTTGCTGAGCAATAAATCTCTTCGTATCCCAAACCTGTTCTCATATTCTGCTTCCAAATTTCGGACTCTGTTTTCATTGTCAGAATCAGAAAAGCTCCCAAAAGAATCACCAGACATTATTGAAAAGAGTTTTTTTTTTTTTTTGTGAAAAAGAAATAACTTAAAAAAATGAAAGAGTATTTGAAAAATTTTGAAAATTTCATAAAATTTAAGGTTGGGTTTTAATCAATTTAGATTGAATTAATTTACAACTTCTGATTTCTTTATATTTGAAATTACATTGAGAAGAATTTAAGAAAACAGAAAAGACTTTGAGTATTTGAAATTTATGGGATATATTTGGGATAAGAGGAGTGTTCAATTATTAAGATATTGTCTTTGGAATTCTTCAAAAGATTTTTCTTTTGGAAGGAATATCAACAAAAAATACTACAGTATATGTCAAAGCCCTATTTTTTGGATCTCTTGAGTTTTAATCAATTAAAAAAGTATGACAAAATTAATAATTGAAGTTTATTTTTTGTTAAAGTGTTTTTGATTTTTTTATGAGGTATAAGACTATTTCATCTAAAAAATGAATAGCACATGACAATATAATTATTTTGTTTAAATATCAATTATTTTACTAATAATTGACTTTTTGGGGAAAAAAAATATTGTATCATGATAAAGTCAATTCTATAGTAAAAGTAATACAGAGTAATAATTATCTAAGAAAAAAATGATCATTTTTTAAATAAAATCTGTTTATATACAAATGTTATGAATTTTTCAGAATTACCAAACCATTATCTTAATGATGTCTTGATTCAAGTTGAAGATTTATGCATTAATAAATTTTTGTTGAAATACAAAATATTGATTATAACATGATTTATAATAATCATATAGCAACAAAAAATAAATAAAAAAAATACGATCAAACAATTATTGAATTTTATTCTGATTTGATTGGAAAATTAATTTATTCTTATCATCAACTCAAATAATTATATAATGATAAATTCGAATTTATTGATTATTCGTTGTATCCAATATATACCAATATTAAAACTAAAATATTTTGTATACTATTCACCAAGTGGAAGTTCTATATTTGGTTATTTATAACAAAACAATTTTCTATAGTTTTTGAACACTAAAGGAAAATTTTTATTTGAAAATATTTTTCCAATAGTAGAATCATATAGCCACAATTCCTAAACAATTATTTGTAAAAAAAATTATCTTCTTTTTGTTCTTTTTGTTTTCCTAAATTTATAATTATTGAAATTCCAAGATGTGGTTTAATGGTTTGTTTTTTAATTAATTTATTAGTTCTAATGTTAATTTCTGTTCTTGGTAATTATCCTTTATACCTAAAATCCATTTTTTAAAAAAACTCTTATATTGGGAATTCTGACCTTTTTTTCTCAATCGTTGTCAATTGATTATTTATTTTTCTAAATTTGGAATTTTTAAAATTTTAGTAAAAAAATTAATTTTCTTTTCACATTTCTTTAATTTTTATCAAACTGTCTAAATAAATGTATATTGTATCGTTTTATATCTTTTTTTTCGTTTATTTCACAAGAATTTTTTGGGAGTTGAAGACTGAAATTAGAAATAAAAATCAAATTTATTTTGTGTTTTTTCAATAAGAACTATTATTAAAAATATTTTATTTGCATAAAAACTGTACTTTTCTCTGAAAACTTTGACTTTTTCACAAAAAAAAATTATTCGTAAAAAATAATAGTTATATGTGACAAATTGAGTTTTTTGGCGACACTCTAGTCTATTCTAGCCAGTAACTAAACTCCGTTTCACTCAAAGAGACCAGTCAAAATTGAAAAAATCAATTTTATATGAAGAATTAGTGAAACCATGATTGTTCAGAAATAAGTACAATAATAAAATTCAGATTAGAGTTGAAATTCGTAAAAAAAAATACCTGAACAAACCATAAATATCAAAAAAAAATTTTTTTTAAAAAAAAATTTGTGTTCACTTTCATTGAAATGTCTCGATTCAACTTCTTCAATTCTTATTAGAAAATTAAAATTGTTAGCAATAAGATTTTTTAATGTAAATATATGAAATTTTAAATGAACTTACAAAGAATCAATTGTCCTAATGTTTATTTTGAGTTTCAATGGAAATATTCTTCCAAATTTACTACTAAAAAAAAAAAAAAAGAAACAGAAAAAAAAAGCAAAAAACAAATTTTACAAAATGTGAAAAAATGATCACATTTAAAAATTGAAAATTTATTTTGAGAAGAATCATGAATTAAAATCAGAGAATATGTTCTATTTCTCCAATAAAACTGGTCCCCTTTGAGTCAAAAAGAGTCTATGTATGTGACTTTTTTATATTTGGATATAATGATCTATTGTAATAATTATATATTTTGTGTTTTATTAAAAACATCTGAAATTTAAATTTAACATACTTGGAGAAATTATATTTCGGGAAATGAACTTTGAAAAAAAAAATGAATAAACTTCAAAACATAAATAAATAATAAAAAAATTTGATACAATATCATTTTTGTAAATCATAAAATTATTTTATGTAAAAAAATTTCCTTTCGATAAGTAAAAATACTTTTGAAAATGTAAAATTCGAATTACAAAAATCAAAGTTTATAAGATCTTCAACCCCCCCCTAAAAAAAAAAAAAAATAATAATAAAATAAAAAAATAAAAAAATAAAAAAAATAAACATATTTATTTCGTACACCTATACAAAAAGATAGAAAAAAAAAATCATTCGAACAAATTTTCTAAACTGTATTTGAATCCTATTAGAAAAAAACGAAATATATATATTTTTTATGCATATAGTAGTTTTGGGGAAAAATTTTTTACAAAAAAAAAATATGTAAAAAAATATATATGATGTGAAAAATGAAAAAAATTGCTTTCAGAAATTTTCGAGTTCAAATACCAATTTAGAATATTTTTAGACTTTAAAAGGTGGGATTAAACAATATTTTGTATCATCACAAAGATTGGTTTATATTTAAGATTTGAACTGGTAGTTATATAATATTCTAAGTAAAATTAAGTAGGAAACAAAGTTTAAATTGACCAAATTGGCGGGATTGTGAACTTTTACAATTTTTTTAAAAGAAATTCTTAGTATGTAAATTTAAATGGATTAACTAAAGATTTTAAGGGCTTTTTTATATAATATTATCGGGGTTTTCAATTGGGAAAAGATGTTTGAACGTGATAATTTTTGTGATCATAATATTTTTCAAATTTTTGAAATAAAAATTGTTTTATGTATTTTTTGTTTTCCCAATATACAAAAAAGTTAGAATATAAAAAAGTTCCAGAAAAAAACTGAGAAAACAATCTTAAATCTTTTTTTTTGATATTTTTTTTTTGTATATTAAAAGAAAAAAAGAAAAAAAATAAGATATCTCAAAAGTATGAAAAAAATATAATTGTAAAATTTTGAACTAGATTCAACTAACACTGAAACTCAATATTTCATCCTAGATATGAAATTTATTTTTAATATCTTTATCTTTTCACAACTTAAGTTTCTTGGTGCTATGATATTTCTTTTATTAATAGTACATTTTTTTTATATATTTCTCTCAAGGAAAAAAATCATTTTACAGTAAATAGTTTATAAACTAACTAAAATAATATTTTCTTTAATTTGTTTTTGAGATATTCCTTTTGAATATATAATAACTAATAGTTTTAAAAATGTTGTACTCTTCTTATTGAAACTTATATAGAAAAAAAAACATTATAATGATAAATATCCCCTTTCCTAACTTTTTGATGTTTCAAAAGAATCTTATAAAATTTATGATTTTTTTACTTTATTCTTTTGACTTATTAAAATGTAAAAAAAACCTAACAAAAGGTTTCTATTTTTTTTTTTTTAATTTTTGAAATAAACTGAAAAATTCTTAAATATACTATTTATTAAAAAAATTAACAAAAAACCTAATGAAAAGTGTCCTAGGTTTTTTTTACTTTTTGAAATAAACCGAAAATTTATTAAATTTTCATTTTATAATAAAAATTAAAAAAAACCTAACGGAAAAAACAAAAAAAAATATTTTTTTATGAATTTCAATAAATTAGACTTTTAATATTAAAAATAATTGTTTACCCGTTTGAAAGATATTTATATATTAAAAATTCTTTTGAAAGAAAACAAAATAAGTCCTTAGCCGTGAATAAAAACTATTTTAAAATTTTTTAATATAAGATTTGAAAAAAATCTTAATCAAAAATTCTATTTTTGGGCTTTTATTGTTAAATTGCTTTAAAATTAATTTTTGATCAAAGATCTTTTATAAACCAATAGTATACTTATTATAATTCAAGTTAAGTAAAAAGTGAAAATTTTTCAAAGGTTTATTTTTTTTTTTAGAATTTATTTTTTCATAATTGGAACTGGTATAATTAATAATTTTAAAATATCAAACCAATATCCCAATTATAATGGATAAAGGTTGTTACTCAATACTTTATATATTTATCTATACTGATAAATTCTTATTTATTTGATTAAAATTTTTAATACATTTTCCATTTTACAAATATGTTTACACAAGCTTTGATTAATTCATTATAGAAGGTTAAATGTGAAGAAACTTTGTAAAATTGACTTTACTGTCAAAAGGTTCTTTCTCTTGAGTTGTTTTATATGTTGAGTTAATTGATTTCAAAAATGGGAATTGAACTAATAATTTTAATAACATAAATTTGAATTTATCCGTAAAATGAAAATAAATTTTTCAATTGTTACCAAATATCACAATTGTTGGGTAAAATTGTATTTCCTAGTTTTTGAAATTTTCAAGTTTTTAGATTTAACTGGTCGGACCTGAAACACTAAAACCCAAAAAATGCAAAATTATTGTATTGGTCTGTTTTATACAGCTTTTTGAATTGATAAAAGTAAGCGAAGATATTTTTCATAAAATGATTATATTTTTTGATCCTCCAATAAAAAAAAATCAAATTATGTACTTGAACTTTCAAGAATTTCAAAAGAATTTAAAATGTTTGGAGATTTTTTTTAAATTTTCAATAGTTTCTCAGATTAACAAAACCAATTTATTGCTTAACAAAGTTATTTTTGGAGATTATTTTATTTCATTTTTTTTAATGTCTTCTCAAGTTCAACATTGGTTAAATTCCATCTTTTTTGAGCCAGTTATTCCAAAAAGCACACTTCATCTTTCACAAATTCTTTGTGATGCACTTAATAAACTTCAAAATGGAATAATTTCCAAAATTTCAGAGTTTGTTTTTTCTTTTTCTTTTTAACTTCCAAATCCTTATCACTTGTTTTGACTAAGTAAAATTTACCTCTTCTAGAACCTTAATTTCAGCCTCTGATTTTCTTTTCAGAAATAAAAAAATTTTTTTTTGCTTTAACGTGCAAAACAAATTGTTTATCAACCAAAACGATCTTTGAAAAATTGATTTTATTAATTACTCTTCAGACAAACACTGAAAACAAAAACAAACAAAAAATCAGAACACACCCTTTTTTCATTGTAGTAAAGTATGATCAATTATTTTGAAACTCAAAACTAAGCTAAAAAAAAAAACACCCTATTTGCCTTCTTCTTGTTAAAAAAAAAAAAAAAAAAAATACAAAATAAACCAAAGAACAAACCATAACAAAAATTATTCCAATTTTCTTGATGGATGTAAACGGTTAGGAGTTGAATTACAATATTTACCAAGCCAAAAAGAATTGATTGAAACACCGAATGATGAAATTTTAGGTCCCATTCTTCGTGAATTAACAAACATTTTCCCCCCTCAGCAAACGATCATCATCAGGGCTGTCTTTGATTTTTCTGGATCCTCGTATATCTTCCAGAGGCACCACAGCGATACATTTTATTTGAATCCTTTAGTCTTAAATTGGCAACCAAAAGAAATTCAAAAGCTGAAAGATCGGGTGAACAACTATTTATTTGAAGAAAATGCTGCGTTTGATATCTGGATTTTAAAATATGAAAACGGGGATCAAATAGAAGATCCGGAAGACCAAGGCTATGTGTCCCCTAACGATTTAAGTGCAAGAAGCTTGAGTAACGAACGACTTGATAATGAAGGAGGTTTTGTTACTTTAAATTTCAATGGGAAAGGGCATTTTATCTTATTAAATCAGGATAGTTTTGAATTCTGTTTAGAAGACAAGGTTTTTTCAAAGCACAAATATGATTTGAACCATCAGCTTGTTGCCCACCCAATCATCAACTCTGCAGTTATCTTGTCACTTGGGGCCAAAAGCTTTGTTATCATTCTCTTAAAAGATCCCCTGCAAAGAACATTATTCTGCTCCACATTTTTAGCCTTCCAGTCAAATGCGCTTGGGAACAAGAATTTTGATCTGTCTGAAATAATATTATACCCAAGATATGAAATTCAGCATGAAAGCGATTTCAATAATTCCAAAATCCCAACACTCCAGACAATAGGGAAAGTGAAAGCAAACAAAGAAAAAAATCAGCCTATCCACCATTTAAATTATAACCGAATAATGAAAGTTTTAAAGGAAGCCAAAGATCCCTTTGATTTAATTCAGAGCAGGTTTACTTATATTCAAACTTTAGAGGAACAAAAGGAAGAAATAGAACAACAAAAGAGAAGACTATTATCAAAAAAGAAGCATAAAAAAAGAAAATTATTGGCCCAAAAATTGAAAAAAATTGATAAAAAAAAAGAAAGAAAGAAAGAAAAGCAATTAAAAAAGGAAAACAAAAGAAAGCAACGTCTACTATTAAAAAAGAAAAAAAAGCAAAACCATCAAAACGACATTTCAAATTCTGATGAAAGTGAAAATCAAAATAATATTAATGATGAAATTTCTCGTTCCAATAAGGACGACAACGGTAATGGTAGCAAAGAAGATGATGAGGCTTCAACAAGTTTTTCTTTTTCGTCTTCAGAATCATCAATAATTTCCGATGGTTCAAGAAATTCTGATGATCAACTTTCCAATTTGGAAAATTTATCTAGTGAAGATAGTTCTGATGAAATTGAACATACGTATACAGTCGCTGTCTATGATTCTTTTGATTTAGGAAGGGGTAATGCGTCCATCACTTTAAACACTGATCATTTTATTATTGAAGATCCCATTGATCGACAAAACCCTAATGAGGCAAGCAAAAAAATTAAAAGGAATTATAGCCTATTTTCGACCCTAACTTATGATATTTGTAATAGGGTCCGTATTAGATTTTGTATAGATGAATATCAAGGATTTGCGATTGGATTTTTCACGAAAAAAGAAAGACAAATGTTTATAACAGAATTCGAAACAAAAAAGATTCAGTATCTAGGTAAATTACTTAATGATGATCAAAAATTTAAATGCCGAGCCAAAACTAACAAAAGCACGTATACTAAGGCCATTTTAAAAATTCGAAATGATCGATTCTTATTGAAGTCACCCAAATCAGAATTATGTCTTCAGTGGAATCTTGGAATGAAAATTAATAATTTGTCGACAAAGAATTTGAAAAAGAAAAATTGCGCAGAAATATTTTTAAGTAGTTTCCAATATGTGGAACTGCAATTTATTGATCAAAGCAGTTTATTAAAGGTAATCAAGGTTTTCAATCTTTCTAAAAAAAAATATTTGCTTGAATTAAATCAATCACTAAGAATTAGTACAATTGGTAAATCTTTAACAAATAATCCCATGTCTGGAACACTTTGTGAAATACCATCCACCACCTTTGCTTATGTCAATAACAAAAGTTTTGGATTTTGTATACCAATAATTAATCAGGACAAATTATTATTAATTTCAATAATTAAACATCAACTTGTAAAAAAAAATATTTTTGGCATAAAAATGCATTCCAATTCTTTAAAAAAATTTAAAATATCAATCGATCAAACAAATAATCGAATAATAAATTTATATCATATTGACCATAATAATAATAAGAAGAAGAAGAAGAAGAAGAATAAGGGTGTTCCAAAAAACAATATGAAAAAAAAATATAATAATAATAAGGGTGAGAAACATAGTAATCAGAAAAAGGGGAATAAAAAAAATATTGAAATTAGAATTAAATTCCCAGATTATAAACAAACTCAAACCTGGAAAAAGCAATTAGCTAAACATTCCTTAATAAACAACCCAAAGCAAAAAAATATAAATTACAATAAGCAAAGAAAATTATTTATTACTAGCTTTTATTCAAAAAAAAAATTACCAGAATCAATAGCCTTTTTTGAATTAACTGCCAAATATATAAAGATTTATCATCAATTTACAATTGCTAAAAGTCCAAATACCGAAGAATTATTATTCTATGATGATATTCATCAGCAAAACTATTTTTATCAATACACTGAATTAAAAGATTTTGTTGATCTTGATAATGGTATATTATTAACCATTTTGAATCCAAAAAAAAAAGAGATCACTTCAAGTTATTTAAATCCACAAAGACATCACCTAGTATTATTTGTAAATAAAAAAGAAAAAGTTACATTTAAAATGCAATTTAAAAAGTACAGGGCAAATTTTTTAATAAAATATAAAAACGGGAATCAAATTGATTTAATTAAAAATGTGGGGAGAAAAAAGGAAAGCAAAAATAATGCTAATACAACAAAAAATAGAAAAATTAATGATCATCAGAAAAAAAGATCAAAAAATTATCAAAATAAAAAGTTGAATAAAAAGATAACGAAAAAGATAAAGAAAGAGAAAAATAGAGAAAAAAAAAGAGAAAAAACCAAAGAAGTGATGCGGAATACAAATGGAAAAAGATATAATAAGAATAAAAGTGATCCTGATAGTGATCGTTACCTTAATCGTGATCTTATTCGTATTCATAATCTTAATCCTAATCGAAATCGTAACCATGATCTTGATCAGTCTAGAAACAAAAAGAAAAAAAAAAGAACAAGTGTGGAGAGAGATAAACATAGAGAAAAATATAGAGAAAAAAACAGAGAAAAAACTAAAGAAGTGATTCGGAATACAAATGGAAAAAGATATAATAAGAATAAAAGTTACCATGAACATGATCTTAATCTTAATCGTGATCTTATTCGTATTCATAATCTTAATTCTTATCAAAATCTTAAACATACTCAAAATGAGTCTCGAAACAAAAAGAAAAAAAAAAATAGAAGTGTGGAGAGAGATAAGTATAGAGAAAAAAAAAGAGAAAAAACTAAAGAAGTGATACAGAATACAAATGGAAAAAGATATAATAAAAACAAAAGTTACCGTGAACGCGATCGTGATCTTAATCGCGATCTTATTCGTATTCATAATCTTAATTCTAATCAAAATCTTAAACATACTCAAAATGAGTCTCGAAACAAAAAGAAAAAAAAAAATAGAAGTGTGGATAGAGATAAGTATATCAAAGAAAATAAATTTATGAATAAAACGATAATAAACAAGCATAATATTAAACAGAATAATAGAAAATCTATTTCAAACCAAAACAGTCATACTGATCCAATTTCAAGAAATAATTTTTCAATTCAGAAAAAAGATAATAAATACAATAAACACATTTTATATAAAAATAAAAAGATAAATGAGAAAAAGATAAATGAGAAAAATATAAATCAAAAAAAATATACTCAAAAACATTTGAAATATCATTATTCAGACACTTCTTCTGAAGGTAATTTTGAAAGCGAAAATAAAAGAAATAAAAATAAATATTTTCATGATGAAAAACATTTAAGCTCAGATCCGAATTTCCATTTTAATTCTTATTATGATAAAAGCGATCAATCAAATTCGGATTTAGATATTGATGATATATCTAATGAAAATATGGATGAAAGTTTAAACGATGATTTAAACGTAGATTCCGATTCGCGTGTAGTTTTAAATACAGACACAGATGCAGATGTAGATCCAAACTCGCATTCGGATTCAGATAGTCATGTATCCATTTTTGAATCTGGATCGGGGGAAGAATTCCAAACAAGTTCAGCTAATAATTCAGAAATTGTTAATTTTTATACAAAGATATCCAAAACTATAAAAACCCCAGATATGTATCCAATTTTCAAAGTAAAAAACATTGACGCCAAGAATAATTTACAAATTTTTTCAACCATTGAAATTTTGGATAAAAAAATGAAAATTGTTTCTGAAGAATCAGTAATAACTGAAAATATACAACACATACAAATATTAAAACACTTAAATGATGAAAGGGTTTTAAAAGTTGGGTTTTTAAAACAAAGAGTAAGATTTAGATTCCAATTTTTAAATAAAAAAGATTCTTACAATTTTAAAAAAATTACTGGGCAAAAAAAATTGTTGATATTAAATAAAAATGTAAATGAAAAGAATATTGGAAAGGGGAAAAAGAATTTAAAAAAAAATCAAAAAAGAAATAAAAATAGCCAAAATGATTATTACAATAACTCTGATAATGCTTATCTTGAAGATTTTGATTCAAATGATGAAAAAGAATTCAAAAATGTTTATGAAAATAATAACAATAAACAAGATTATTATTATGATGATGTTTTCGATTATAGTTATTCTGATATTACAGATACAGATTCTTCACTTGTTGATTTTGATTAAATAAATTATTCAAATGGCAGTTAATACAATTCTACAAACGAATGTGAACTAATTAATATATATATTATAGATATATATTGATAATCGTGTAGTTGGAGAATACATTTTTTTAAAAATATTTTTTGTCATATAAATTAAAACCAGATATATAATATTGGGAATTTCCAATTAATTTAATTTTTTTAAATTTTTTATTAAATTTTATTACTATTTTAATTCCAATTATTTAAAATAATATTAAAAAGTTATTTTTTTAAAAAAATTTCGAAATGATAAGATTAAAAAATAATAAAATTATTATTTTTAATTTTTTTAGAATAATTCCATTTTTATCTTTTTGTTTTTTTCTCTCTTTCTTTTTGGTTTATGTCCTTAATATAAAAATGCACTATTTTTTCCTGATTAATATTTTTCGAAATCTAGCTTTATAGCTAAATTCAATTAACTACTGTAACATATTTTTTTAGAATAAAAACACTCTCAACTTTTGAATATAGAAAATATTTTTTGAAATTACTGTGAACTTTTTTATTTTTTTTCGAAAAATTGGGGTTGAGAAAATTTTGAAATCAAAGAATAAGTTAAAATATTAAATAAGAATATTTTTCCAGAGAGTTTATATTTTCACAAAATCCACTAATTTGGTCTTCAAATATTTTTTTATTTTCAAATGGAAAAATTAAAAAAATATTTGAAAACAAAAAAAGTTATAAAAAAAAAAAAATTCCCATAATTAAGAATTTTTTTTTGTAAATGAGTTAAAATAAAATATTATGTGTAAAAATATACATAATTTCAAGTTTGAATTCAATCTTTTTGGCAAAAAATCTATTCAAGAAAAAATTGAATGCAAACGTTATTTATTTTAATTTTTTCATTTAGTTTTTTTAATTTTTTTAATAAAAGATATTTGAGCAGTTTTCCATTTTTAGTGTTTTTTAGGTCTTAGGGAGATATATTCTAACTTTTTATCGAAAATATTTTTCTTTATAAAGAATTCAATCTTTAATAGAATGTAAAGGGAATTATTGTTACAAAAAAAAAAAAAAAAACATTATTTTGTGAAGATAGAAATCTTCTGTTTTTTTTTTTTTTGTATGTGAGATATTAATTATTCTCAATTTTAATTGGGGGTATTTTTAAAATAAAAATTAATAATTATTTCAAAAAACCGTGTTTTTATTTAAATTCTTTTGTTGTCAGATATATATAACACCAAGATAATTGTTGCGAAAATATTAGTATTTTCAATTTTAATGGATTGTTGATGCATTACTCCCTTAAGGTTTACAATCCTTGAAATTTAAAAAAGGGATTATCTTTTTTCGGGTGTGGGGACTCGTAATTTGGTTCTTAGCCGATCGATCTTCAACTTTTTTATGAATGGTAATAGTGGTTCATTATAGTAGTTTTTTTTGATAATTTAATTTATTTGTTTTTCAAAATCCAAATTGAAGAAGCTAAGACTAATAGGTTGGAAGATAAGTTATAATAATTGTGATTTTGGGATCTGTGAGTTAAATTTTTTCTTGGGGTTTGGATTTATTGGGAGGTTTTGAAGAAAAGCAATTTTTTTGTTTTAGGTAATTGAGTAAATGATAGGAAAATAAAAATTTCAATTGAAAATTAAAAAATCAAAATTTTTCTTAAATACTTACCAACCTATTAGTATTATCCTCTTCAATTCATACTTGTAAAAAAAAAAAAAAAAAAAGGGAAATTGCCTTTCAATACGGTAGTATGAAAAAATACAATTAAAAAAAAAAAGTTAGACAAAACTGCAACTTTCCTTCACTTTTCAGCTTGAATAAAGTTTAATCACAAAATAATTAAAATTACATAAATAAAATTCATGAGGCTATTGTAATTATTTTTTTTTAATATAAAAACCTTTTCTAAAAGAATCTAGTCAAGAAAAAAAGTGTTTTTTCGTGTCAAAAATTCCAAATTAACCGAAGGTTGAATTTTCGTCAAATTCAACTTGGAGATATTTACTTTGGATAGATAATAACTAATAGTTTTGAAAATGCTGTACTCATCTAATAAAACTCAATTAGAGGAAGAATAAATTCCTTATGATAATTATTGAAAGTGTCCGTCAATTGCGGTCAAGTGCCTAACTTTTTTTTTAATTTAAGAAATAAAAATGAAATTTCAAAGAAATCTTCTTTTTATTTCTCAAATTAAAAAAAAGTTAACAGTGGTTTTCCAGAATTCAAAAGAATAGAGAATAATCTATGATTTTACTCAAAGCTTTTCAATTCTGGAAAACCTATAGAAAGTGTCATAGAGTGCCGAGGTTGTCTGTTTTATCTTGAAAATCTATTGATCTTCCAAATAAACATAAAACCCAGAAAACCGAAAGAAAAGTGTCCGTGGAGTTCCGTCAAGTGCCGTAGAGTGCTGTCAAGTGCCTAAGTTTTCCATAATTCAAAAGAATATAGTAAAATCTTTGATTTTGCTCTATTCTGTTAAATTCAGGAAAACCTAACGGCGGTTTTTTTTAATTTTTGAAATGAAAAGATAATTTTATTAATTTTTTTTTTTAATTTCAAAAAGTAAAAAAAACCTAACCTAAAATCATAAAAAAAAAAATTTTTTTCTTTCATATTAATTTCAATAAATAAATCCCAAAATAGTCAAAATATTTGGTTGTCCGTTTGAAAGATAATGATTAAATTTGAAATAGTTTTAAAATATATGATTATAGCCCCTTAACTGTGTAAATAAAAATATTCAAATTTTTTAATATTAAATTTGAAAAAAATCTTAATAGAACCTGGAAAATTGAATTTTGCAACAATTAATTGTAAAATATCTTGAAAAATTATTTTTGATCCAAGATCTTTTATTAACCAATAATGTTTATTATAAGTGAAGTTATCAAAAAGTGAAAAATTAGCAGATATTTGAATTTTTTTGAAAATTTTTTTCAAGATCCTGTTGAGAAAATGAGATTAGCATAAACTTTCGAAAAAGTTATTCAATAAAGAAAACAAAACAGTGATGATCGAAACAATTTTCATGGATCTTAATAACCCTAAATGATATACTTTTACTCAGAATTGTTTTCCTTTTTGTATTTTTGTTAACCCTTTTTTTTTCACCTTTTATTTTTCATTTTTTGAGAAAAAAAAATTTCTTCTTTTGTTACTATTTCGAATTATTCATCTTCTTAAATGACACTTCTTTATAACGCCTTGTTGTTTACTGGAACTGATTTTATTGTCCCAGGAGGACTTTATTTTGAAAAGGATACTATTGTAGCTGTTGGTGGATCTGAGGACTTGTTTTCATTATACTCCGAGAAGGCAAGCGAGAAAATGGATCTTGATGGGAAACTGTTAAAACCCGGTATGATTTGTCTTCAGGACATTTCTATGGTATGTTTAGCCGAGGGATGTCCCTTAAAGGGGGCAACCCATCTTCCTTTAAAGAAATTTTGGAGCAATTGTGGTGGCGACTTGACAAGGCACTTCAGCCAGAGGACGTGAAATACAGCGCGTTTGTGTGCCTCCTTCAGGCAATCAAATGCGGCACAACAGCAATTGTCGATCACCATGCCTCACCAAACTCCATCAAGGGATCCTTAGACGAAATTGCCTCTGCAACATTAGAATCAGAGATCAGGTCAGTATTGTGTTACGAAGTTACAGATCGAAGTGGCGAAGAGGGTGTCCTTGAGGGGATCAAAGAAATCATCCACTTCATCAAGAAATGCTTAATTGACGAGCCAAACCCATTATTAGGCGCGTCCTTTGGATTGCATGCGGTCTTTACTTGCTGTGATGAAAACTTAACGAAATGCCGAGACGCCATGTTGGAATTGCCAAAGGAAGTTCAAAAAAAGACAGGGTTTCACATCTACGTGGCAGAAGATGAAACAGATCCAAAATTTTCAATGGAGAAATACGGAATCAAAACTGTCGAAAGATTAAAGAAATTCGGAATCCTTGGACAGAATTCCTTACTTGGCCACTGTGTAAATGTAGACAAGGAAGAATTGCAAATAATTAAAGAAACCAATTCAAACATCGTCCACAACCCACAGTCCAACATGAAGAATGCAGTCGGGTTGCCAGACGTGCTCACCGCTCTCGAAATGGGATGCAATGTTGGAATGGGCACAGACGGTATCACTTTGGATATGTTTGAAGAAAGTAAAGTAACATACTTCTCGTATAAGCTCTATAAAAAGGACCCCCGAGTGATGGGAGGTGAAACCTTAAAAATGTTGATCGAGGGCAATTCAAAAATTGCTTCAAAATTCTTGATAAAAAAGGTCGGAACATTTGAGCCCGGCGCCTTTGCCGATTGTATAATCGTTGACTACGACCCTCCAACCAATTTGAATAAGGGCAACTTCCCATGGCACGTACAATTTGGTGTCACCGCTGGTGACGTCAGAAGCGCAATATGCGGTGGCAAATGGTTGATGAAGGACAGAAAAGTTTTGACTTTAAATGAAAAAGAAATCATGAAACGTGCTAGAGAATTGTCAGTTGGTGTTTGGGAGCGCTTTTAAATTATCCAATTATGATAATTTTAATCATTTTTTTTCTTTGATTTCTGTTTTTTTTCTTTTTCATATTTATCTAACTTTTTTTGTTACAAGTTCCTTTGATTTTTAGATTACATCTGATTTTGCATTGACTTGGTTTTTAATTTTTTTTTGATCAAAAAATCTAGATTAGATCAAATTAGGATTGTTTCAAGAAAAACAGTTTTTATAAGTGAACACTAATTAATCATTTCCTCTATAAGGGACACCTATACAGAATAATCAATATGATCCTTTTTTAATTTTTTTTAGGTAATTTTGAATTAATTTTGAAAGCACATCCGATGGAAAAAAGAGACAATACATCAAGACAAGAAAAATTTTTTCAAAAAAAAACTCTAAATTTTGTATTTTTGAAATACACTCATATAATAAACATTATTATACATAACAATTTACAAAAAGGTTGACCACTTTAATAGATATTAATAGGAATTGAAAAAAAAAATGAAATTTTTCAGTAATATTTTTTTCATTTTTAATTGTAAATTTTTGAATTTTTTATTTGACTTAGTAGAGAGATAATTTTCAAGTATTTTTTTAATAGTCTAAAAGGAAACATATTTTTCAATTTTAAAATATCACAAAATATTTCAATCAAAAGATATCGCTAAATTAAATTGAAAATCTGATTTTTTATCTGTTTTTGGAATATTTTTTATCATTTTATTTTTTTCCCATGTTTGAGTTTTTATATACGTTCCCTATTGTTTTCTGCAAATTGCTTTAACATTTATTCGTTTTTCAATCTTAATGTTCAATCAAAAATTAATTCATTTCAACTTTTTCCAATAAAAAAATACCCTGAAAATAGGTGTTTTTTTCAAAAGTCGGTATTTTTGAAAAGGGGGGTATTCAGATTTTCATGAGTTTAATAGCTATCCTTTTTTTATTACATAAAATTATGATAACTTTGAAAAAATAATTGATAAAAGAAGTATAACTGAAATCCAATGTATATTTTTGGCTAACTTTAATTTTAGGTATTTAAATTTTCCTTGTAGTGTAGTGTAGGGTAAACAAAAACATTTTTTTGAACTTTACTCCAAAAAATTCTTCCTTGAGTTTTTGTTTTTTTTTTAAATATAAAGAAAAAAAAAAATTATCCTTTTTGATTAGCTGAATTTTATTTTAATAGGGATTTTTTTTATTATATTGAAAGTTAAATATTTTTTTTGTCAAAATAATTAAGGGTTATGTTTTTTTGGGAGTTTATTTTAATTTTATTTTTTTTCTTTGATTCAAATTTATTATTTTAGTTAAAAATGAAAAATTAGAAATATTTGTATCAATAAAATCATTGACCTAAAAAGTTGAAAAGATTAAAATCTCGATTTTTTATTTGTATTAGGTACACTATTGTATACCTAAAATATAATAATTTATATTAAAGAATTAATTCGATAAATAAAATAAGAAGGGTATTTTTGAAATTAGACAGTATTTATCTTGTCATTCGTTAATGATAAAGAATTTTCTGTTTCGTTGGGTAAATTTCAAAATAAGCTATTAAAAGTGTGATAAGTGTGTAGAATGTTGTCAAGTTACTTATATTTTCTTGTAGTGATTTTCTGTTTTATTTGTAAATAACGAGAGTTTCCTAATAAATAGAAAAATCAAGAAATCCCATAACAAAAAATATTTAAAATTAAAAGGTTCAACATCGATTTTCAAGTTAAGAAATTATATAAATTATCTTAATAGATATTCTTATTTTATAAATAAAAATAAATCACAATTTTATCAATTGTGTAAAATATATAAAGGTTTAGATATCATTGAAGATTTCTATAATTTTATCGGTGATCGTTTCGTCAAGTGCCTAGTTGTTTTTAATTTTAGAAATAAAAAGAAAATTCCAAAAAATTTCTTTCTATTTTTAAAATTAAAAAAAAGATAACGGCGTTTTTCCAGGATTTAAAAGAATAGAATAAAATCAAAGATTTTTAGCAAATCTTTTGAGTCCTGGAAAACCTAACGATTGCTCAGCCTATGAAAATAATCTTAAAATCTGGATTTCTGAATTAGAAATCAATAATTTATCAATTCTTTTAAAAAATCTTAATATTATTAATATTAATAATAAATAGGATTCAATATCTTTATTAACTCTAGTAGATATTAAAACCATATTTTAATCTTTCAAAAAAAAATCAAATTCAAGTTTGGGAATTCAGAAAGTTCCGTAGAGTGCCACCAAATACATATATTTTCTTGGGGTTTTTCTATTTTATTTGTTGAAGTATTCTAGGTTTTTTTGAGGTTTTTTATTTTATTTGTGAAGTTTTCTAGGTTTTTTTTTGGGGTTTTCTATTTTATTGGAAAAGTGTTCTAGGTTTTTTTGCGTTTTCTATTTGTTTGGAAAATCAATAGATTTTCTTTAATTTTTTTTTACTTTAGAACTAAAAATCAAATGTATTAAAATTTTCGGTTTATTTCTAAAGTAAAACAAACCTAGAAGACTTTTCCAATAAAATAGTAAACCCCCCAAAAAAAAACCTAGAACACTTCACAAATAAATAGAAAACTTAGAAAAAAACTAATGAAAAACTATTGATTTTTCTAATAAACAGAAAACTCAAGAAAACCTAACCGCTGTTTTCCAGAATTCTCAAATATATTGTAAAATCAAAAATTTTTCTCTATTCTTTTAAATTTTGGTGAAAATAAAGAACTGTACATAGTTTTTTTTAATTTGAGAAATAAACCAAAAATTTCTTAAATTTTCTTTTTATTTCTTAAATTCTGGAAAAGATAAAGGCGGACTACCCGGGGTCTTCTATTTTATTCTAAAATCAATATATTTTACAGATTAATAGAAAACTCAAGAAAAGCGTAAGTGAGTTTTTTATAATTTAAGAAATAAAATAAATATTAAATATATTTTCGATTTATTATTATAATTAAAAAAAAAAACATATATAAATAAGACGGATTCTAAACTCCTCCCTTAAATTACAATAAAAAAAAATTAAAAATTTTTTATCAATAAAAATATTTACATTTATTTTAATTTGGGAAAAGTGATTATTTATAGGGATGTTTGTTAAATTTCTAAAAATTAATTTGAAAAATGAAATTTCCTCAAAGTTATCCAATTTAAACTTTAAAATGTTGAAAAGCGTATTAAAGGAAAGATTTATTGACAAGAAAAACTTTTATTTTTTAAAGACAACTGAAATGCAATTTTTAGAAGGATTTTCTAAGAAATTTATTATTGTTAAGGGGTGATCACAATCAATTGGAGATTAATATTCGGTACTTTTTTCAATGAATTTTAATAGTTAGTTATATCCGGGTATTCTACATTTTAAAAGGTACTTTATTATTTGTTAGTTCAAATATTTAAAAATTTTACCTATCATATTGATTAATATCTACTCAATAATTTGTCAATAAATGTAGTTGTGATGAGGATATATTTTTGATTTTTTAATAATATTTTTAATTGCTCAATACAAATTGAAAAGACATGGTTTTTAAAAGTTCTGTATTTTAGATTTGGCCGTAACAATTAAATATTGGGAAATTGAAATTATATATTTTCTTTTCAAAATTAAAAAATGACTTTTAAATTCTTTCAAATTTTTTTCTTTCCAACAAAGCAAAAAAAAAAAATTAACTAATTATATTTCCAAATTTAAAAACCAAAAAAAAAAAAAACACTCTCAAAGACTTGTTTTAATAAATTCTTAATTTTTATTTTAACAAAGTAATTTATGTGAATGTATAAATATATAAAGAAAGGAAGAAAAAAAGTTTTTTTTAATTAGAAAAATAAACAACACATAAAAGCAAATTAAGGTAACAAAAAAAAAATTATTTAAATAAGATCAAAAGTTTTTTCAATTCCCAAATAAAGAATTAAAAAATAAACCTAAAGAAGATGATGACCAAATAACAATGAGAAGGAAAATTAAGGTATAAATTCTAATTCTAAGAAAGTTTTTACAAAATTATATCCAAAAAAGTATTTCAAAAATTTATAAAAAAAAATAATTCTTTTTTTTTGTTTTTTTTTTTAGTTTTTTCTGACAAACACTAAATGAGTTCTGAGGTAATTAGAATTATTTTTGAATCCCTCCTTTTCCATCATTTTAACAACCCCCCTTTGAGAGTTTCGACACAACTTTACGAACACGGTCTTGTTTTCTGTCTTCTTGATGCCTCTTGTGAGCTCCACAAATAGCTCGAATAATTTTTTGTTGAGGATGATTTTGTTCCCACATTTGCACTTATCGGGTTTGTTGTATGCCTGCCAATTTACAGCAAGATCCGGGTTATATTTGTTGATCATTTCAATTCGCTACAGGGTTAATTGGAATTAGGAAAAATAGAATTATTAGAAAGATTTTAAATTATCTTAGTTATATTTTCGAAGAACAAAAAATAGTATTAATTTGAGAAAAATTTGTGAGAAATGTAAGTTGCTCTAAAAATAGAAAAAAATCAAAAATCTGTTTGGGTGAAGAAAATAAAGAAGAAAAAAAAAAAGAAGAAAATAGGGTTAAAGCAAAAAAAAAAAAATAATATTCATTAATAATGAAAAAAAAATAATTACTTGTTTCCAATTTGGCCTTGGTTGAGAATTGAGAAACTCTTTTAATTCTTCCTTTGTACATGCTTCAATAGGTGCTTCTTTTCTTTGAGAACCGAATTTTGCTTGTGGTTCATTGTATGTGGTTTGCTTAATCACAAAACAGAGGTTTTCCAGAGGCTTGTTACTTTTAAACTTGAACGTTGTGAATTTCAAATTTGCCAATATCTTTCCAAATTCATACTCTTGTTGGAAGTTCTTGTGTTGTCCCTGTTCAAACATTTTGTGGCTTTGTGGAAGATATCTAATAAAGAGAAAGTAAAAAAAAATGTTGTTCGTGTTGGAAAAATACTTGTTTAAACACGTTGGGGATTCTTTTTGCTTCCATTCGTCACTGTCTGGTGGATTTTCATTTCTCCAATTTTCAAGATCAAAAAAATATTTTTCCAATTCTTTTTTAATTGAAGAAAAAAAAATAACTATTAGTTCAACCTTACTTCTCTATTGTAGCTCATCTGTATGAAAAGTTGAAAAGTTGGTTTATAATTTTTTGAAAACAATAAAGTATTTAGCACGAATATTCACTTCCTAAGAATTATGGTAAGAACTGTCTGTTCCATTGGCAGACCCAATTTGTCTTGATTTTTTTCCAAAGTGTAAGAGAATCTTGTGATAAAAATAAAAATCGGTTTTTTCTGAAAAAATCAACTTAAAATACTTAATTTTTGAAGAGTTCTTCTTAATCTAATAAATAATCTTAAAGTGTGAAAATTATTATAAAAAGAGACAAAAGAGTTTTTACCCTGGTGTTGGTATATTTGTTTTGTTTTTGTTTCTTGGTGTTAAACAAGAGATATGAGTTGAAAAAAATATTTTTATTTTTAATAAAGCAAAATATTTTTTAATTGATATAAAACAAATCAAACATGAGATCTCTCCATAAGTAAATCCTCAGTAGTTCATATTAAAACAAGAAGTAAAAAAAAGTTTTTTTCTCAAACGAACTTTATTGGAAATTATTAACTTTTCTCTTTTTTTAAGAGAAGAATAAATTGAATAAAGTTCACCCTCACTTCAAATTGCAATGCGGGGGTAAAATCATCTTCTCTTCACCAAAAGTGATAAAAGGTGAAATTCAGGGAAATTTTTTTACTTTATGATGAAATCCTCCAAAATTCCAAACACACAACTCTACAACCATTTTTTTTTTCTCTTTTCCTTACTCCAGTCTTTTTCCACTTCTCAAGAAATTCTCAAACATTTTTGAAAAATTAAACCCAAATATTTCAACTTAATTCTCAGTTTTTTTGAGTTTCACTTTCACCTTTTTTATTGCTTGATATTCACTTTAAAATTCAATAACAAAGATTTCTAGATCAGACTAACAAAATTATTGTGTCAGTTTCCATTCCACAAACTTTAATTAGGATGAAAAGTGACAAACTGGGTGTATAATAATAAATTCTAAAAAATGTACAAAAATTTTTTTTACTCCTTTTTCCGTTTTTATTGATTTGGTTCTTCGCTTTGTAAAACATTTCACTTCAAAAAAAAATATAAAGTTCAACTATTATTTCAAGTTCATTAACATTTGTTCTTCAAAAATCAAATTAAATGAACACAAAAGTTAACCCAAAGTCCAAAAAATACTCTTTATACCACACCTATTTTTCACATTTAACCTTTTCGAAATAGGTAATACATGATCAAAATATATTGCTAGATTGTAGAAATAAATCCAATAATCCAATAGAGTGACAAAAACATCTAAAGAAGAAAGATAATTCATTAAAATTATTTTTAACAAGAATTCGAAAGATATTGATGGGTTAAATGGTTAATTATTTTACAAAAAAAAAACGATGAAAAGTCTTATTTTTATATTTTATCAAAACTGTTTTCAGATCAAATAAAATTCACTCATGTTATTAATTTTTGAAAGACAACCATTTAATTATTGGTTATCTTTTTTATTTCAGGGTCTCACCACAAAAGGCAATTTGGATTTAAACAAAGGGTTTGTTTTTCCAATACCAAAGCCTAAAAGTAGAAAAAACCCTAGTTAAAATTTTGTAAAGGTCTTGAGATCTTCAACACAGGTTATTTATCGGATTGCAATTGTTTTACATTAGATTTCTTAAAATATCGTTTCCAATTGATTTTGTCAACCCTTTGGGTTTTTTCAAATAAATAACCTTTGAAAAATATTTTGATAAATTCACTTCTAAAATTAAATTTTAATAATGGAAAATAATTACAATAAAATCCTACTTCAAAGTTGAAGTTAAAAATTCCAGAAATCGAAAATTATACCCATAATTTCATAACCTTTCAGTGAATTTATCAGAATTGATAGAGTTTTCCAAATTCCTCAATTTTCTCAAATCATATTAAAAAGTACAACAATCTTATCCTTATTAATTCTTTTAAAAAAACTCGTCAGAGAATGGTGTTAATAAAACAACAGTCTTATTTCAACTTGTGAAAACAAAAAGTCACTTTTTTTAAAAAAACGTTGTTGTCATAATAATTCTTACTGAGAACTTTAATACATGTTTCAAAATTAAAACTGTGTTTTTTAGTTTTAGATAACTTATGCACTATTCAACCAAATAAACTAACAATGTGTAATACCCAAACCTGATAACGATTTCTTGACCTTTGATTATTAAAAAAGAAATTCCTAAAAATAAAGGATCAAATTGTAAAATTTTTCTCAAAAAAAATCGGTTTTAATTTTTGTGTATTAATTTGTGTAATCAAAAAAAAAAATACATTTCCAGAAAAAAGAAAAATAATTAGGAAAAATAGAGACAGATTACATTCCTGATTTAATAATTACCTCACAACATCAAGAAATGAGCCTTCAAAAAATGATTTGATCTTAAGAAACACTTTTTGGGTATACTATCGAGTTGTGAATAAGATATTAAATTGGAACAAAATTAAAAAATATCTTTTGGGTTTAATTTAGAATCACAGTTATTATACTTTGGTACGGGTTTTTTTCGATCATTGTTATAAATAATGAATAACCTTTGTAAAATTTTAAAATGATTGGAATTTTTGCCTGTGTGAAAGTTGGAACGCTGTCTTTTAAAAATTGGGGTTTACCAGGATCTTTAATAAATATCCAGATTTTGTCACATTTCTTCCAGAAAAGTCTTTTGTTAATCTCTTCATACAATTTATACAAACAGATCAAAAAGGTCAAGATTGTAGCCTAATTGAGTAAGAAAATTGTTCAACAGTACCCAAAACAAAAAAAATGTTAAGAAATCAAGGATTGTCTTGTCAAAACATTCCGTTTTCAAGTTCTTAATTTCTCGTTTTCAGAAAATTAGTAATAAAATGTTCAAGATGAGAAAATTGATAAATTAAGTGGGATTATCGAAAAAAAGAAGAAAGGAACCAATTGATTTTATTATACTTGATTTTTTTTTCTTGTTTTATTCGATTTCAAGAAAAGCAAAAAAAAAAAAGAAATCCATTTTTCAAAAGAGAGTTTTTTCTTATTTTGTTTCAAATTATTTTAGTTTTAATTCTAGAAGTGTTTTTAATATGAGTGAAAGTTTGAGGAAACAAAAAGTAAATTCTGAATTTTTATTTTAAAAATCTTATACTATCAACTTTTGTACGTTTTGTAAATGTGTTGCTTTTTTCAAAAGTTTGAAATTTTGTAATTTATTCATAAAAATTAATTTCCATCTCGATCCACTCAGTTGGGGGCAGTGAGCCGAGTATTGGCAAAAGGAAGACCTTGATCAAGAAAAATAAATCGACCCAAATAAATAAACAATTAAAAGAAAGGAGTTTATTGTGTTTTATTGACAATAAATGAATTGTGTACCACTGACCAATTTGGGAGATTATTTTATTTGGTTTGTTATTAATGGAAATAGAAGGAATCAATTTGAAACACAACTAGCAAAAAATTATAGAAACAGATTAAAAACAATAACAAAACTTCATCAGAATCTAATCTTATTTAAATTTTTATTTTTTCTATTAGAATTTCCAGGAAAGAAAAGTTTTCTTGATTTTTTTCAAAATGTTTGAAAATTTTGATTCCTTTTCAAATAACGAATAGTATTGATCTTTTCAATTGAACCAAAAATTTTAACTTTAAATCGAGATCAAAAATAATAAAGAAAAATTTTTACCATTAAAGTTCTACAAGATGGGTATTCGATTGTCTCTTCTGTGAAAAGTTGTATTAAAAATGGGATTGAATTTATTGGTTTATATTCTTTTAATAGGAATTATCTTTAGCTTTTGATCAAAATAAAAAAAAAAATTTAATAACAGACACTTCTGTTTTTGAAACAAAAACTCCAATTCTCCCATGTTGTTCACATCGATCAAATTAATGGAGTTTTCTCAATTATCAATGTTGGGCAACGTTTTTTTATGAAGGAATTTAAAGATAAAAAAAAAATAAATAAAGTCAAACATTTGATTATATCAAAAGAAATCTGTTATTTATTAGTTTTTAATTTCATTTTCAAAAACACACAAAAATCATTTGTCCTAAAGTGTTAAAAATGTTTTATCCCAATTTGAAGAGTAAAAAATGTGGATTGGGTTTGATTATAAGAAGCCAAAACACCCTCATTATTGCATTTATTCAAAGATTACTAATAAATCTTGAATTGTTTTTTGAACTTGTGAATAAATATTCAAACTTCTAACTTGGTCGAGAATAAAATGAATAATAATAGAGTTCTTTTCTTTGATTTTAATTGAGTAATAACAACAGTTGTTAAAAAATAAGATTGTCAATTTTGACGAAATTATGTAATATTATTTGAGAAAAAAATTTAATTTGTCAAAATGTTTTTTGAATTTTTTTGAGAAATAAAATTGAGAATAATTTTTTTAAATAAGTTTTATTTAAAATAAAAAGTTTGAAAAAGAGGAAAATTAAAATAATTCCACGTTTTGATTTGGTTTCACTCTGTATTAATTGGAAAATTCAAAAAATGTTTTGATAAAAAAAATGTAAAACAGTTTTGTTACACTTTTAATTTTTCAAAAGTCTTTTTAAGGGTAAAGTTACTATTCACAAATTCAATCCCACTCAAGGAGTAGATTGCTACTATAAAGGGTATTGGGAAATAAGACTTTTTTTAATTAACAATATTCAAATAACAAAAAAAAATAAACCCATGTTTCTCAATTGACAAGGAATTTAAAAAATGAAAAAAAAAAAAAAAACATCTGATCAAGTTCAAAAGTTTCTAATAACTAATAAAAAAATCACAGGATCGCATTAACAAAAATCCAATTAATACTCGAAATATTTTAAAACTTTAAAATTGAAATTTTATCAAAAAAATTTAATCTTTGTCACTTGATTTATTTTTCAAAATGATTAAATTTCTAAAATTGGGGACATATCTATTCATGATTACAACATTTTTATATTGAATAAAAATCAAAGTTTCAATAAAAGGGGAAAAAAAAAATAAATCAAAAAGAGCCAAAGAGTGCTTTATTATAATGAACATTTCTGAATGTAAAATAATAATTATTAAGGATTTAAATTGGAATTTGGTGTTTCACAAAGTTGTTTTTTTCTTGTAAAAATTACTTAGTTTTCAATGTTGATTTTTCGAAATAGTTCTTGAATCAAATCATGAATTATTCATAATTCGAAATTTTGTGTCTCTTCTTTTTCACTTTTTTTAACGAGTATACTTGTTTTTGGTTTTTGATTTTTTGATTTTAGAGATTGATCTTACAGTATATTTCACAATTTAAACAGCTTCGAACTTCTATTGGATATTACTGGTATTTGAATTATAATTGGGAAAATATTTTCACTTCTTTTGCAATATTTTTTTTTTATAAATAGAGTTATCAAGAGGTAGATTGTAAAATTTGGCTTTGTTGGGAAAAGGTTTTTAAAAATGAAGTGAAAATTTTTCCTATTTATAATTCAAATACCAGTAAAACAACAAAATTTTAAGGGGATAGTGGTTTTGAAAATAAAATGAAATCTTATTAAGTTACTAACAAAAATCTTTTTTTTAGTTATTTTTGTTTTTGGATGAGTATTTGGTAACCATTAAAATGTCTAAATAGGTTTTTATTAATTTCAAATAATTTTTTACGATGATGAATTTACCCTTTGGGAAAAAGTTTACATCTTTTCCCTCACCTTTTCAAATCAATAAATGAAACCTTTTTTATTATCGTTTCCAGAATTAAATTAATTTTCTAAAGAGTAATTTTCTATTAAAATTTTCAAAAAGTAAAATATTTTTGAAGTAATTATGAAAAGAGAAATGAATAATTTAAATAAAATTATCTAAATAAAAAAAAAAAAGAGAAGAAAAACAATCCAATTATTTTCACAATAAAATAATAATATAATTTCTAGTGTCGAATTATAAAGATCTGCCAAAGATTTTTATTTTATATTAAATTCAAAGAAACCGTAAAAGCTAGAGAAAAAAACAATGATTAAAAGATAACAATACTAGAACATTTAATTATTAATCGGGATTTCACTTTATTTATGTTTTTTTATTATCAAGAATAGAGTAAAATCCTTGATTTCACATGATTCTTTTAAATTTACGCATCTATATATATATACAACCATTCCAACCCTCCGATGAAATTCATGATAAACAAAACAATTATTTTTAATCTCACACTTTCCTTTTTATGACATGATTGTGTGGTTATGTGATATCCCATGAAAACATACCATGGGATTTAATAATAGAACAAAAATTTCTCTTAGAGAAAATTTTAAAATTTGAAATTTTAACTACAAACTTTCCATGGGATCAACAATTTGCAAATATTTTTCTTATTATTTGCGGATCTTTAATTTATAAGCACCCAACCATCAAGAATCCATGAATATTCGAAAGAAATCATCAAATTATTAAATTTCGATCTTTTGATACAGTGTTTTGGATTTTTGAAATTATTTTAATAAACATCAACATTTTTTTCTTAATCTTTCAAATAAGAAATATTTTTAAAAAACACACATTAAACCATAAAATGTATATGATGACATACAACCGATGATTTTTTTTTTTTTTTTTTTGGTATTTAACATAAACAAAAAAGTCAATTTATATGTCTATTAAAATTCAGGGTATGATTGAAAAGGATGTATAATCTTTTTACAATTCAATAGAATCTAAGTAAATCCTTGATTTTACTCAATTCATTCAAATCTTGGATCAACTAAATCCTCTACGATATACTCACAATAATGATGAACCAATATCAATTTAATTTTTTTTTTACATTATGGGTAATTTTTATTTTCACTTTCTTATTTTCGTTTTTTTTTATTATCACAAATATTAATAAAGAATGTAGTCAAAAAAAAGAGTTTTTATAATTTTTAGAGATAAATAAAGAATTCCATATATATATCCAAATTTTGTGAATAGTAAACGACATGCACATTTTAGTTTTTTATCATAAAATGGGTTTTCAAGATAAAATATTTCATAAATACCAATACTTTGCATGAAAAAAAAATTTTTTCAAAAAATTGAATGATAGGTATTTATCAAACAATTTTTTGATGAAAATTATTAATAGTCTTTTAAGATACCCAGATATTATATTTACTATTATCAAAATTTGTATAAGTTAATGTAATCTTTTATTTAACTCTAAAATAGTTAAAACTCTATTTTTTAGAATATTCATAGTTACACCGTGTACATATATTAAAAATCCTTTACATGTTTTTTTATCATACACTATCTAAAAAGTATAGAAATTCAATATACATACAAACACACACACACACACAAACACACAGATATAGATATAAATATATTAAATATTTGGATTAGATCATCTTTTTTAAGGGTATTGTTAACGAATAAGAATGTTTGGGATTATCATGTAGTTTCTGAATTTTTTTATAAAAAATAAACTTAATTGATTCATTCTTCAAATTAAATTGGAAACTTTGAAAACACTAAATAGAAATAAAAAAAATCTCAAAAAACCTTTTTATATCTTAATTATCATAAATAGGACTTTCACTTCAATTTCAGTATTTTTTCTTTTTACTAATTTCCAGTAATTGATGCCCAAAAAATATTCCCTCTTATTTTAATAGTAAAATTAAAAGGAAAATGTTGATCAATCAACTAATATATATATATATATATATATATATATAATATACTAAAGACAATAAACTGAAACATTTTTTGAATTATTTGAAACCATTATTAAAAATCAAACTATTTGGAATTGAATGAAGATTACTTTTTGAAAATTAGAATATAACAGGGTTAGGTTAAAAAAGTTTTGTTGCCCAGATATTTGATCATTAGAGATTTATTCAAAATAGGTTTGTATTAAAAAACGAAAGGCCCTGAAATACCACATTTTTTCATAACATAAATATTGTTTCATTTTTTTTTGTAATAATTTTTTTTGAAAATCACCATTTAAATTTCAAATCCAAAAGGATAAAAAGGATATATAGTTGGATGTAAAAATGGAAAATCGCATTTAATTTCTTTTTTGAAGTAAAATTAGCTTTTCAAAAATTAAATCTTGAATAGAAATATAGGTATTTAGTACTCATTTTCATTAATGATATTTATTTTTTGAGATTATTTCTTACCAAGTGGGTTTCAAAAATTACAAATACATATAAAAGAAAACAATTTATAACTTGAATGTTGGGTGGTAAATAGTTATATTTTTTTCTTTTTTTGATTGAAGAAAATAGCAAAAAAGAGAAATTTAATTTCTCAGCCCATAGAAAGACTATTTTAATTCCCATTTGGGTTTTAAAACTGTTTTGTTTATGTTGCGTCTTTTACTCCAAGTACAAAAAAAGGGGTGTTGTGTTTTTTCAAGAAAAAAATTCAAATTAAATTTCATTTTTTCCAAAAAAATAGAATATTTATACTTTATTTATTCAAATTTTAAAGAAAAACAATAGAATTCTCCCTCTTTGACTGGCCTTTAAATTATTTTGGTTTTTATAACTAAAAAATAATAAAACATTAAAAATATTGTTAATTTTTTTAATTTTTAAAAAAAGATTCTGTAGGTTATTGAACCAAAATTGTGAACCAAGGGCTGAATTTAACAATATTAGAATTAAATTTTTGATTTATATTTATTAAAACAAATTCTTTAAAAAAAAGCATAATCTCCTTATATTCATGTCTTAACTTTGTTTCAGTCAAAGTCACACAGCATTTATTTCAAATATTATTTACAATTGACCTTTGAAGAAAAATAAGAAATAAACAGAATCATGCACATGAAAAGAAAAGTTGGTATCTATTTATAGAATAAAACTAAAAAATCAATTAATTTTCTTCAAAATTGAAAAATCAAAATTTCTTTGTCCCCCATTAAGAAAAAAAAAAAATATTAATTTTGTTCTTCTACTGTAGATCAAATACAATTCCAATAGAAATAAATATTATTACTCTACAATCTATTTTCACTTTTTCAGTAACATTGTAATAGTACATTTTTACCAACTAACTATCGATCTTGCAAATAAAAATAACAATTTCAAATACAACCTATTAAAAAAAAAAAAAGCAAAATGATTAAAAATGATTTCAATTTTGAAATATCCAAAATAATTTTTTTTTCTTTTCTAATATTCATTCAAACCCTTTAAGTATATGTAATACACTCCCTACAACTTGCCCCCCCCTTTGACTGGAAATTTTTTTTAATCTATTCAATAAATTAATTTGTTTATTAAATTCAAATTAACACTTTTTTATAATAATACAATAAAAAGAAAATCAACAATTTCTACAAAATTACAAATGTTATGTATGATTATTTTATATATTTTAGATGATAAAAAAAGCAATGTTTATTAACAAATAAAAAAAAATAATAAAAAGGGCAATTAGAAAATAAAATAATTTTAAGAAAAAGTATAAAGAGAAATAAAACTTTTAACATCAAGCTGAAGATAACATATAATAATAATAAATAAAAAAAAAATATGAACAACATATTATATAATAATAAAAATGTTATATTGAAATATATACATAACACAGCATTTTTATCCAAAAAATACAAGAATAAAAAAACAAAAAGATCAAAAATTAAAAAATTTTTAAAAACAAAGAGAAAAATTATTTTTTCTCCAAATTATACACTGATTTTTTTCTTCCAATATTCCATTTAATTCTTCCTGAAGGTTTACATTTTAGTTTCAAATCCTCTTTTGGTTGTTTTTTTTCTGAAAAATTATTCAATTTGTCAGAATTTTTCGCATTTTCATTGTTTGGTAATAAACTGTTAATATTCCCTGAAGAATTAGAATTTGGAAGAAATTGGTTTTGAGCATTTTTCTCAATAACCAGCTCAATATCTTTAACCCAGCGGTCTCTATTTTGGATTGATGTTGCCATCAAAATTAAATCATCTTGGTTATTCTGTGCATCACTTAATAAAAAGAATAAATCTTCATTTTGATCCGTACGAATTAATTGTGTTGCTTGATTAATACAAAAGATCTTTTCCAAATTATAGGATTTCGTTTCATATTTTTTTTGGAATTTGCCTCGTTTTTTTTTCTCAGTAATGATCAAAAGCAAATCTGTAAATAGAATCCCAATTCTATTTTTAATTTTTTTATCAACGACATTTTTTAACTTTTTTTTTTTTATAAATCCCCTTGAAGGCGTGTCAAGCAGATTAAAATTTTTATAATTCCTTAATTTTTGAGAGATTTTAAATACCTTTTGGATTTTAGCAAATTCTCTTCGACTTTCATTTAAGATATTTGCTTGTTTGCTAATCGATTCGTGTGCTGATTCCAAATTTTTATAATCTGGATGATCCTTTTCACTATATTTTAATAATTCCTTTAGTAATAACAAGTATCTTGGTACTCTTTGAATTGGCGCAATCAAGAGATCAAATAGCCCCAATTTTGATTTAAGTTGTAATTTCGTCTGAATTAAAAAATTATCAAATGTTGTGTTTTTCGCTCTTGCTTCCTTTGTTAATGTAAAGAGGGAAGAGTACCTATTAATATAGGCAGTGTAGACAATCATTGCAGGTGATAGATTTTTGAAAGTTTTACCGATTTCATCTGTCTGTGTGTAATTAACCTTTGGAACATTGCTTTCAAGTGACACTAGTAACTTTTTGCTGAGCCCAAAGATCATCTCTAATTCATTTTTTAAATGTTTGACATCGCCTCCTTCGATATACCCTTGATCAATAATTGGAATAAGGTATATTTCAATTAGTGTTCGAATTCTTGAAATGTATTCCCTTTCCGTTTTCAGAATCTCAATCGAGATTTTGATTCTTTGCTTTAATTTTTTAATTTTTTTTCTTTTTTGGAATCCTCGAAAGAGTGCTTGAATGTTTGTTGCAGCCTGCTTTTCAGTAATAATGCTTGCTTTGGATTTTTTCTTCTTCTTGTCATTGTCCATATTCTCAGTCTCGTTCTTATTTTTCGTTTGATCAGTTTTCGTCTCATTATCGCCAATATTACCCATTTCACTTAAATGACAATTCTTAATTTTATTACGGAATGATCTTGGTGGTAAAGTAGGCCTTTTTTTCTTTTGGGTGTCTTTATTTTGATTTTCTTCTGTAATTTGTTTATTCTCAAATAATTTTACTAACATTTTTAATTGGTTTTGTTTTTCTTGAACATGGATTTTTTTATTTTGTTCATATTTTTCTCCTCCTTTTTTTAATTCATCTTCATTGTTTTTTTTTTCAAATATCTCTATAAACTTATTTAATTTCTTATCCTTTTTAGTTTCAAATTTGTCTTTTTCAAGACTTTGATTATTGATATTTGTCTCTTTTGTATTCTCACTTTTGTTTTCAATTTTTTTTGATATTCCTTGATTTCCAAACACTTCTTTTTTTTTCGATCCTTGATTTTGTTTAAGATCCTCACTTTTTTTGACCTTTTCTTCTTTTACGGTTACACTTTCATCACTAATTACATTTTTTTCTTTTTCTTCTGATTGCTTTTCTTCCTTATTTTCATTTCCACATTCTTTTTCTTTTTTGTCTTCTTGGTCAATTCTATCTTCTTTGTCTTCCTCTTCTTCCTCTTTTACTTCTTCTATTTTGAAAACTTTTTTTTTTTCGACATATTTCTTATTTTTAAAAAAGAATTTTTTCTTTTTTTTCCCTTTCCCTTTCCCTTTTCCCTTTCCTTTTTTTTTGCCTTTTTTTTTTGATTTTTTATTTTTTTTGTTTGATGCAAGATCAAAGTCATTTAAATCGAAACCATCGTTTTCCATTTGCTCTTTCAGGTGTATAAATTGTTCAAATTTTTTATTGGTTATAATTTGACTTTTAGATGAACCCGATATTTGTTCGGCTTTCTTGGCACCAAGTGTTAATGATCGATCGCGATTAATTATTATATTATTAGTTGATATGTTACTCTTCAACGATTGTAAAGATTTTGAGATCTGTTTGTTATCTAGATTTCCTTTAGCTATCTCACTCTGAATTACGTTGCCAGTATTTTGATCACATGATATTTTCTCATTCTTTGGATCGTCATCTTGTATTAAATGTTCTGGGCTTTTGAGTTTACACTCTAATCCTAATTCGTTGAATTGTGAAATTTTTTTATTGTTTATTATTAATTGCTTGGTTAATTCTTTATTTTGATTTTGTAATTCCTTTGATTTGGATTTAAATTGTCTCATTTTTTTTTTTTTTTGTTTTTTGATTTTTGTGATTTTCTTTTGTTGGAGCATTATAAAATTTCGAACTTGATCAACAAGAGAACTTTTTTCATTTGATATTATTATTTTTGTGATCTTGGAGTCAGGGTTTTGTGCTGAATAAATGTCTTTTAATAATTGTGTTAATTGTACTTTGAGAATTTGTGGATCAGTTTTGTCTTTAATTTTGTTGTTAATAATGCTATGAAAATTATTATTAATATGTAAAGTTTTATTATAGCCTTTGATTTTTTTATTGAGCTTATGAACCTTAACCTTTAGTTTATTAATTAATGCAGCATCATCGAAGATCTTTTTCTCTAATTTTAATGTGTGTTGTTCTTTTTTCATCAGTTCTTTTGTTTTATTGTTCACAGTTTCTGTTGAAGATTCAATCATGCCAACCAAATCGGATCTTTCTTCAAGAATTTGGTGGATCTTGGACTGGAGTTCCTTTTTTTCCAAATCAAATTCATCAATTGTAGTTTCCAATAACGAGAGCTCTTCTTGGTTCACTTTTGATGTCCTTTTTTGTCTTTCAAAATGTGAATGCATCAAATCTATAAACCTAGAAAGTGATTTCAATAAAGTTTTCAATTTTGAGATTTTGACCAAATTATTGTTTAGTTTGTCAATTTTGTCTATTTCATTTTCAATTTTTTCTAATGTTGTATTCTTTGTAAAATCTTGAAATTGTGCAATACTTGGAGACAGTGGCGAGTGTGGTGAACGTGGAGACTGTGTTAGATTTTTAATTGTTAATGGTTCAAGGCTCCTTAAATTTTTATATTTGCTCGAGTTTAACTTTTCCGTTTGTTTACTAGGAGAAGGTGGCGATAGGCGGTAATTTGAGTTCAGATCGCGTAAGGTTCTGTTCCTTTGCAGGGTATTGGTGCCTCGCGATCGGAAAAGGGTAGAAACACCAGTGGAGTTCTTTTTCTTATGAAGAGACTTGGTTTGATCAGTATTTATGCATTTTTTCTTGTCCTTATTGATTTTCAAAATTGGATTTATTGTTTCAAAATGCTTGTCTGATGATCTGAGTTGAATGTCTTTCAGAGTGGAATAAAATTTTGCTTCATTGAGACTTTTATTTTTTCTTCTTAATTTTCTTCTTTCTTTTGGATCCTTTATGTTCATTGAATTGTGTGAAAATGATACGAACTGAATATGGTGAATGTAATTTATATTGTTCGAAAATAATTAAAAAGTGTTCTTTTTGATGAAAGAAAAAGAAAAAATTTGAGAAAAGGGTGTTTAAAGAAAAATAAATAATAAATCTTTCGAAATTTCTTGTTTTCGTTTTTTTTTTTAAAATTTCATTTTTTGGACTCGAAAACAATTGTTACTGTACAAAATCGGTTTTAATTTAAAATAATCATCGAACTAAATAGGGTTTCGTTTTTTTTTTTTGATCATATATCTGAATGTTTTTTGTAATTGATGTGATATAATTTTTAAAAAGTAAATTTAAGACAATAAAAGTATTTATTTTGAGTATTTCATTGAAGTGGATGAAATTTCACAAAATAGTCGAGAATTACGATTAAATTTATTTTTTTAAATTTAAACAAATCAATTTAATTTTTTTTTTTAAATCCTTTTAAAAGGGCAAATATTACTTTGTGTTAACGAAATAAAGTTTTCTTGTTTAATTAGTTCACAGTGTGCAGAATAAAATTGATATGTTAAATAGAAGGGCAACTGTTTTTATCAATTAAATTATACAGGTTCTTATAGAATCTGTCATTTTCTAATTAGCAAATCAAAATTTTTAATTCAAATTCATATATATATATTGATAATTAATTGTTGAAAATTAGTCAAAACTATTTATAAAATCAGTTAGAAATGTAAATTGCATACTGATAGTTGTTTTTACATATTTTTATAAAAGACAATATTGGAAACTTTTTTTGTTAAAATTTCTCACTATTATTCTCGAGGAATTCTTAAATGACACCAAACAAAGTGAAAGAAACCTACATCTTAAATTCGTCTTTAATAGATAATATTTAAATTACGATCTAACTCAATAAATCCTTCATATTCCATTACCAAAACTCTTAAAATATTTTATTTTTTAAATCTTTTTCTAAAATATACTCAATTATTATAAGATCATTTTAAAGATTAAATAACTTTGATATTAAAAATTGGTTTAACAGAGAAAAAAATTATTCTTTGTGTGGGGTAATACTACTATTCTGGTTAAAAAGTTTTTAAAATTACTTTGGAAATTATTTAATTTGCTCTTTTTTTTTCTTTAAAAAGCTTTCCAATAAAAACAATTTTTAAACAGAAACACTTTTCAAAATTATATCCGAACGAGGTAGTTTTAAAGACTGTTCAATTTTTAATCAATTTGATCTATTTGTCTTTAAACATGAGTTTTTTGATTTTTTTTTATGAAATATCATTATTTAACTATCACTTGAAATAAAAAGACAACTGTTCGAGACTAAAAGCATGTTTTCATTTTGAAAAGTATTTAAGCCTGTATTTTGTATATTTTTAAAATTCAATAGATAACTAAAAACAGAATTATTTAAGATTTAAATTTTACTTGTTTCAGTAATTTGAACAAGATCAAAACCATTAACTGGCCAATAGCCTTTATGACTGACAAATTTTCACGAGATCTTTGATGGATTGAATAATTTTCTTCACAGAAAAATCTGAATTGGAAAAAAAAAAATGGGTCAAAAATTATTTACCTTCAAATAATTTCATTCTAATTTATTTGAAATCTTAAAAAGATTTTACATAACAATATAATTTTTAATTTGCAATAAATGAGGAAGTTCTGATCGATCTCAAAAATAATGAAAAGATATTTATTTGTTATGAAAAAATGATCACCTTTTCAGAAATCTAAAATTTGAATAGTTTTGAACATTAATTAATAGTTAGGTGCTTCTTTGTGAATTAAAAAAACAATGAAAGTGAAATCTAATTATTCTTGAAAATGGTCAAAATGTTTTTGACGAATTTTAGAAAAGTAAACTTTTGTAGGAGTTATTTCTACAACTAATTTTGATTTACTATTTGATGCAAATACGAAGTTTTGTATTTTTTAATGAAAGAATATTTTGATTGACAATTGCTTTCAGAATAAATTATTTTGATTTGTAATCTTGGTAATATGAAACTTGACTATTTAAGAATTGTTTTCAAAAAGTTTTGGATTAACAAAGATAAATTAAACAAATGGAGAAAAGAAATTTCTAATTTTTTGTTGATTTTTTTGAAATAAGGGATTTGTTTGATCCATCGTTTTAAAAAAACAAGTATATGTCTAACAATAAGGCCTAAGTGTTGTATTTGGGTTTAATTTTTTAATTTGTTTTAAAAAGTAAATAAAAAAATGAAAAAACTCGGTAAAGTATTGAAAAAAATGCCATGCATAAAAAAAAATCAGTACTAGATAAGCTTTTTAATTATGAATATTATTAAAATTTTTCTGTAATTTATGAATATTTTCTTTTATAAAAGTATAAATTCCCTTTTAGAAATTCTGACTCACCCCCTTATCAGAATGATGATTAATTAAACTACACTTGATGAAAATGATATTCAATCAATCAAAAAAACAAGAACCAAAATACCATTTCACCATTCTCGATAAAAGACAATCTTTTTTTCATTCTCCAATGATTGTAAATCTTAAGGAATTAGCAATACGATAACAACAACTGTGAAAAAAATCTGTGATAGTTTATTAAAAAATATATTAGTTCTCTTAGGTTCTATATTCTCCAAAAATGGAAAAAAAAAAATTCTAAAACTTTAATTTTATCTTTCTTTAGTTTAAAAATTTCAGAGAATAAATAATTGTTCAAGAAGCAAAATCAAATTTCATTAAATTTATTTAATTTTTTTTATAGAGATTCTTTTTTTTTGAGATTTAAATTTGAATACTTTACTTTAGATTTTCGTATTTTATGTATTTAATATATTCTAATTATTTGAATATAATTTCAAGTGTTAGACCAATCTAAATATTCTACAGAACCCAAAAACAAAAACTAAATGATAACGATCTGTTTATCAAAATTCTTTTTTAGAAAAGAGATTTTCTGATTTCATTGGCATTTCTTATTTAAATTTTTATTTACTAGTTTTATATCTTTGAAAACATAAAATAATTTAATTTGGTATTATAATTTTAATTTTTATAAACAGATTTTTTGTTAATTTATTATTTTTTTTGTATTTTTTTTTTTTTACCTTTCTTGAATTTTTTAGTAACTTATTTTCACATTTATTATATTATAAACCACTTTTAATAATATTTTTCATATAATATATTTTCTAGATACATACAGTTCCACTTTTAAGGCACAAACTTTCAACAAAATTTAACGCACAAAAAAATCTCAAATTAAAGCACAAAATTTGTAATTGTTTTTTTACAATTTATTATACTAGAATCTAAATTTTGTGCCTTAATTTTAGATTTTTTTTGTGCCTTAAACTTAGTTCAAAGTTTGTGCCTTAAAAGTTGAACTGGCTGTAATTCTTTTGAATTATATAAAAATATATCATTTTATATAACTTTTAGAATATTTTTCGATTATTTAAAACTTTTTAAAATATCTACCCAGCTTTAACTCAACAATGTTACAAAATATATCTGAATAATAAAATCAAAAATTAACTTTTTTTATTACTTCCACAATCTTAAATTTTCTTTATTTTTTGAATTTTCAAAAATACTTTAATTCATAATAATTATTCTAATCTAAGTGGTAAATATTAATTTATTATTTTCGTTTGAATTCCTTCTTCTTTTTGAATAAAAAGTATATTTTTTTTGGAAATATGAAGATTCTATCCAATTATATTTAAATTACTAATGATGGTATTGGTATTCATACCAGTAATAAATATTAATTACAATTGAATACATGAGAACTTTTTAAATTATTTTAACATATTTTAGAAATAAAAAAATCTAAAATTTGGATCAACCCAAAGATCTTCCAACAATTACAATTAATTTAGAAAAATGTATCTAAAAAAAGTAATTAAGCTAGTGATCTGATTAAAAAATAATGTTCTATTGGTTTTAGACCTATTTTGCGGGTTGATTGAACATTTCCATCAACTTAAGTATCAATTTTGGAATTTACTTTGAAAATCAACTTCTTATCATTTTATATTTACTACCAATGTAAATACCCAGGATAATATATATCGTTAAGCACATTCTATATTTTTCATTATCTTCAAGAAAAAAATCGCTATTAACAATCATTTTATAATAAAAATAGTTTAAATTCAAAAATTTCACAAAAGTATTTGATATAAAATGAACGATCTAAAGATTTTTTCAGAATCTATCTCTTATTTTTTTTATTGTTCGAGCAAACATATTACCCCTTTTAAATTATAGAGAAAGTTCAATCAGCATAAGAGTCTTATACCAGAAACCAATATTTTAACTAATTTATACATTTACAACTCGATCTGAAAACTGTATTATTTATTTAGTTTTAGTTTTGGTTATGTTTCATTTTTACTATTTAAATTTACTCTTTAAAAACAATTTTTTGGATTTTTTTTGAACATAAAACAAAATATCTTAATAGAATATTGAGATATGAACCAAATATCAACACTTCAACATTTCATAAAGCAGATAAAACAGATAAACTTAATATTCTATTTTGGGGTTTAATTTTATTACTGAAGTTAAAATTAATAAATTGTTTTTCAACAAGTAATTTGAATCCAAAAAGGCAACGAGACACAATACAAGTAAAAAATTTTGTTTTTTTAGTATTCTTGGAATTGTAAATAAAGTGAAATTTTTGATTTTATAATTGCTAACCCCTTAGTTTTTCTATAAAAAAAGAAGAAATATATTAAATTACAAAATTGGGAATTTGGTTTATATTTATTTTATGTATTTATCATTCATGACATTTAAAATGACTAGCAACTGATTTTAATTGTTAATTGTTTTCTTGATTGGTATTTAGATAATAAAATTGAACAAAAAAATACTGTTTTTCCTCCTATTTTTAACAATTGAGATTTCGGCAAGATTATTGAAATTAAATGTAATAATATATTTATTATTATGTTAATTTTTAATGATATAAACAATATTCCAAAAATTTGGACACAGTTTAAACAGTGGAAAGAACATCAATACTACACTTTAAATTCAATTTGGAAAGAATTTTGATTTTATTAACTATTTCATTTTTTGTCTTTTTTGTTTTGTTTTCATTTCCTTTTTTGCAAGTTAAGTAATTTGTTTCATTAGATCTGGATTTTTTTTTTTGGTGGTTGATAGAACGTTAGTGTGAGTTTGTTAAATAGAAAATTAACATACAATTAGTTGATGGTATCTTATCTATTGATCGATCAACAATTGTTGGTGAAATTTCAATAAATTTACCAATACATTTTTTGTTCCGCTCCTTTTATTATTTTGGACACACTGGTTTTTATTTTTGAGTTTTATATTTTTTTCTTTTATTTGGATTAAAATGATTACTTATTAAAACATTAATACTGGGTAATTTAAATGTTTTTTTATATTAGGTTTGGAAAAAATATAATAAATTGGGATTTTTTTTGCCCATTTTTGATTTTGGGTATGTACAAATTTTTGGAATGGGGTTTATATTATATGAAATCGAATATTCAAACCGAAATAATAAAAATACTACACTTTACATCCAATTTGGAAATAATTTTGATTTTACAAAATTATTTTATTTTTTGTCCTTTTTTTTAGTTTTCATCTCCTTTTTTCCAGTTATGTAAGTCTATTTTGTTAGATCTGGAATTTTTTCGATGGATGATAGAAAGTTAGCGTTGGGTTTGATAAATAGAAAAAGCACATACAATTAGTTGATGGTATCTTATCATTTAATCGATCAACAATTATTGGTGTGAAATTTCAACAAATTTTACAATACATTTTTTGTTCCACTAGTTTTATTATTTTGGACACACTGGTTTTTATTTTTGAGTTTTATATTTTTTTCTTTTATTTGGATTAAAATGATTACTTATTTAAACACTAATACTCTGTTAACTTAAATGTTGTTTTATATTAGGTTTGGAAAAATATAATAAATTGAGTTTTATTTTGCTAATTTTTTATTTTGGGTGTGTATAAATTTTTGACAGGGTATTATTTAGATATAGATAGATATATATATATATATATATATATTTCCCCACAACCCAAAAAAACACTAAAAATTGAAAACTGATCAAATACCTTCCATTGAAAAAATTAAAAAAACAAAATGAAAAAATTAAAATAAATAAAGTTTCAATTTAACTATTTCTTGAAAACATTTTTTGCCAAAATGATTGAATTCCAAGTTGAAATTATCTATATTTTTATATACAATATCTTATTTTAACTGATTTACAAAAACAAATTCAAAATATGGGAATTTTTTTTTCACAAAAGGCACTAATTTGATCTTCAAATGTTTTTTTTATTTTCAAATGGTAAAATTAAAAAAAAAAAGTTATTTAAATAGACAAACTCTCTGGAAAAGTATTTTAATTTAATATATATACTTATTCTTTGATTTCAAAATTTTCTCAACCCCAATTTTTCAAAAAAAAATAAAAAAGTTCACAGTAATTTCAAAAAATATTTTCGATATTCAAAAGTTGAGATAGTTTTTATTCTAAAAAATTTTATTCCAGTGGTTAATTGAATTAAGTTATAAGGCTAGATTTCGAAAAATATTAATCAGAAAAAAATAGTACTTAATTTTATTAAAGACATAAATACATATATTTAATAATTTTCGACTTCTTTGTGTTAAAGGCTAATCCCTGAAAGATCAAAAATTTTAATGGAATAAAAAATAAATAATCGTCCAATGATAAGAGTGGATATGAATAAAACAAAAATCAAAAGACATAAAAATTAATTGGGGATTTTATTATCAACAATTATATTTCTAAAGGTATTAAACAAAAAAATGATTCCGTTTGAAATCAAACCAAACGAATGAAAAAAACATAAGGTTTAAATTCAAATTAAATTCAATTAATCAAAAAAATTGTTTTTTGATTTTGGTATGGATTTTCTTGAAAAGTGGATCAAAAAGGAATTCTAATTGATCACTGAAACGAAAATCCAAAAAATGGATTCGAGATCATTAATTTTTTGATGTAATTACATTACTTAACCATTCCAGTCCTTCATAAATGCCTTCTCCAGTTGTCGCAGTACATGGTTGGATATACCATTTCCTATCTCTAATTGTTGAAAGATTTAATTTTTTGCTTATTTCAATAGCATTCATAGATTGAGGAAGATCTTGCTTGTTCGCATAAATTAAAACAGGGATCCCATTCAACTCATCTTCACCAAGCATTTTCCATAACTCGTCGTGTGCTTCGCTGATTCTTTTTTTGTCTTGATCATTAGAATCAATTAAATAAATTAAAGCATCAGAATTTTGGTAATAGTATCTCCATAATTGTCGAATTTTTTCTTGGCCACCAATCTGATAATAAGAAGAAAGAAAACAAAAAGCATAATACAGAAGGAAAAAGAATAACAAGTCAATAAGGATAAGATCTTGAAAATTGTTTTGATTTAAATAGGAAAGGAAAAAGAAGAATGAAAAAAAGAAAGAAGAAAAGAAAGAAGAAAAAGATATTTACATCCCAACAAGTGAAATTTAAGTTTTTGTATTCCAAATTTTCAACATTGAACCCAATGGTTGGAATTGTTGAAATAACTTCTCCCAATTTAAGGTTGTAAAGAAGTGTTGTTTTACCAGCTGCGTCCAAACCAAGAATTAAGATTTTGCAATCTTTTTTTGTTTTGACAATTCCTGAAAGTGCTTTTGAAATCCAATTACCCATAATAAGATATATGTTTATAAGTTGTTGTTGATATTAAATTAATTAGTCAAGAAAGTTGAGTGTTTAAAATTAATGAATTTCATGTTGCTGGAAATTTCTTTAAAAGAAAAAAAGAAAAATTTAATTTGAAACGTGGAAACAACATATTTTGAAAAAATAAATTATTTTGAAATTTTTGATGCAATTTGGTTTTTGGATTTGAAATTAAAATAATTGTTTGGTGTATTCACAGATGTGTTTAATCTTTCTCCTCTTAAAATTTGTGCTTATAAAAGACCATATATGTCGGATAGAATTTTAATATTTGTCAACTTGGATACTTTTTTTCTTATCTTTCATAGTTTAACTTAAGATTTACAATCTCTGATATTTGAAAAAAGATTATCTCGTTTAGGGTCTCTTGGCTTGTTAGTTTGCTTCTTATCTGATCGATCTTTTTTTGGTATCAGTTTTTAAGAGTGGTTCAAAAAGGCAATTTTTACACAATATATTTTTTCCGAAATCCAAATCAGAATTGAAGGGTGTAAGATTAATTGGCTGGAACTAAATTCAAAAAAAATGTGGGTTTTGGGTTGTTGATCAAAATTTTTAATAAGGTTTGGTTTTATTTGGAGCTTTTTTCTAAATTTTTTTTCATTTAGTGAATTAGCAAAAAAGTAAATCAAAATTTTTCTTCAGTAGGTCACAAAATTTAAATTTTATTCTTGAACACCTACCCGTCTATTAATCTTACACTTTTCAATTTGTATTTCCGGAAAAAATATATACAAAATGTCAGAAATTATCATTTTGAACCACTCTTAAAAACTGATACCAAAAAAAGATCGATCAGATAAGAAGCAAACTAACAAGCCACTAGACCCTAAACGAGATAATCTTTTTTCAAATATCAGGGATTGTAAATCTTAAGGTGCTAAGGGATTAGAGTCACCATAGATTTCTCTTTAATCAAAGTATGTTGTAATTGGGTATAAATGATATTAGTTCACTCTGATTCAAATAGTTTCTGTGACTCTAAAAAATCTATTATAAATCTTATTGCAGAATAAATTATTACATTTTTTACTACAGATAACAATTAAAAAAGTTTCATTTTGAAAAAATTTTATTTAATTCCTTTTCCAAATCCAAAAATAGAAACTAAAAATACAGTATTCTGGTATTTAATAATTTAGATTTAGAAACCTACAAAAGTAACTATTTTTAACAACAAAAATACTTAAAATGGAAGGGCTCTACTTCTATCTTAAAACTAAGAAATTTCACAAATTATCTAAATAGATATTCTTATGTTTATGATAAGAATAAAATAAAAACAAAATCATGCAACCTATGCAAAAAAACATTTAAACCTAGAAATCATTGAAGATATCGATCATTTTTTATGGGACTGCCCATCCCATGAAAAAAATCGAACAACTTGGATTAAAAAACTAATTCAAATCAACAAAAATAATAAGAATAATATCTTTGATATTATTCGAAACAAAGATTCATTATTTATCTTGTCATTAGTTAATGAAAAAGATAATTATGATTCTTTATTAAAATTTCTAAACAAAAATTTAGAAATTAGGGCTCTAAGAGGAAATTAATTTCCTCCCTTCAAAAAGAAAAAAAAAAAAAAAAGTAACTATTTTTATAATTTTTGAATTTCAAAGATTAACTCAATAATCATCAACATAAAAGCACAAAGACTGATTAGTTTTGTTTGCTTTTGATACAACTACTTGCATCATCAATATATTTCCATGATTGGAGAAATAATTTGTCAAAAAATTTATTGGTTAATTATTTAATTTTTAAAAAAAAACGAATTGTTTATTAACTAATCTACATTTGGCCACAAATTTAATAAAGATATTTTGTGACTGATTAGTTTGAATATTGATAATTCAACCTTTAAATTTATAGCGAAATGCGGATTTTATTCTGAAATTGTTGGTTTTTTTACTAATACATAGATCATTTCAAATTGATGAAGTAAACAAATATTTCTACTTGACAAATCGATTTATTAGAGACATTTAAAAAATGTAGCACGAATGTGGTTAGGTGAATAACATCATATATTGATCCTAGGCTTCTCCTTGGTAGAGTTTAATCCCTTAAACAGAAAAAAAAAGATCAAATTTACAATCATATGTTTTTGTTAATTCTAGCCAAGAATATAAACAGAAGAATTTGAAATCCTCTAATTTTCAAACCTTAATCATCAAACAATATTTTAATAATCATTTTTCCTTGTGTACTTTGTTATTTTCTAATTTTTACCGTTATCTGTAAGTTCAATAAACCAATAAATTTTTAAAAGCATTTATATCCCACCTTTTTAAGATTAATTGAAAAATATTCGTAAAAATTCAAAAATTTATTCTTCATTTTATTGATAAATATATAAATTCTCTAGTAAATATTTAACCATTCTTATTTGGATATTATTTTTATAATTCAAACGTATTACTTTTAACTCTTTTTTTAAAAAAAACTATGAAATATAAAATCTACTCAAAACTAGGATTTACTTTATAATAAATGATTTTTTTTTCAAGTTCCACGATATCTTTTTGACAATTTATGAAAAAACTCAAACATCCTTTTCAAACCATCTGGAATAGTAAGTTTTACGATAATTTAATAAGATTTGATATTAAACTTTACCATGAAGTTTTAATGGCTGCCCTCTGATTTTAACTTTATAAAATATCTAAGTTTTGTTTTCATTTCGATCTTTCTTTGTATAATTTTTTTAATATTTTAGATTTAAATTGGGTAAATTTTGCAAAGATCATATTTTTCAAATAATTTTCCAAAATTTAAAGCAAATACTAAAGAATCAAAACCCCTTTCACAAATTAAAATACTTTAAAATATTTTAAATTGATAAAAATGAGATCGATTTTATATTAGAGATTGTAAATTTGATATTTCTTGTCAATCATTTTCTAAATTAATTATGATAAAGTTAAAATCAGAGGGCAGTCATTAAAACTTCATGGTAAAGTTTAATATCAAATCTTATTAAATTATCGTAAAACTTACTATTCCAAATGGTTTGAAAAGGATGTTTGAGTTTTTTCATAAATTGTCAAAAGATATCGTGGAACTTGAAAAAAAAATCATTTATTATAAAGTAAATCCTAGTTTTGAGTAGATTTTATATTTCATAGTTTTTTTTAAAAAAAGAGTTAAAAGTAATACGTTTGAATTATAAAAATAATATCCAAATAAGAATGGTTAAATATTTACTAGAGAATTTATATATTTATCAATAAAATGAAGAATAAATTTTTGAATTTTTACGAATATTTTTAAATTAATCTTAAAAAAATGGAATTTAAGGGCTTTTTATTGATATTATAAGGTATTGTACTTGTGTGTAATTTATATTCGAAAATTTTAATTCAAGGTTTCTTGTTCAGGGGTATGTAAAAATTCGATTTTAAAATCACCACTTAGCAAAAAAAACCATTAATATAATTTATGATCGAAAGAATGTTTGGTTTTTCGAAATAGTGAAAAAAAAAATCAAAAAATCAATTACCATTCCAAAAATTTTCCAGATTTTGATCTTTTTTACTAATATACCCAATTAATTTGTTTAAAATTAAAAAAAAAAACATTTCTCGCTTTTATGATATTTACCATTTTTTTCCACAACAATTAGATCAAAAATCTAAAAAAATTTGATTTTGTTTTATATTACTCAAAAGTTCAAGTAATATTGATCTTATGTTTCTGTGATTTATATATTACTATTTTCTTTCCAAAAATAAATTAATGAAGATACTTGTTTTTCAAAATTTTTTTTCGTATGGAAGAGATATTAGTAATTTTTTTTAATTAATATATTTTCTACCTTGTAACTTGAGAAATTGAAATAAATAAATAATCGTAAATAAATATTTTTAAAATTAACTGAATTAAAAATGTAAAAATTATTTTTAAAAGTTTAGGATATCCATTTGGAAAATCTTTTATATTTTTGATGAAGAATTATATTAAATAATATATAATAGAATGGAATAAAAGGAGTCAAAATTTAAAGATAATAATTCATAATTAGGATAAAAAGAAATTAATTATTTGTTTTCATCTTACAAAACGAAAAAATTCATAATATCTGTAAGAGAAACAACACCTGTTAATCTATAATCTTTGTCAACACAAAATAATCTTGAAATGCCAAGTTCTGCAATTCTTGTTAAAACGTCTGCAAATGAATCATCTAGATTGCAAGTGTGTAATACATATTCTTCTTCAGAATTCCTTCTTTTCATAAGAGCTTCCGATACAGGTAAAGTCAGGTCTTGTAAATTATGTGTTACAACAAAATCCTAGATTTGGGAAAATTAATTTTTAGATTATAAATAATTTAGAATCATAATAAAGATGAATATTTAATCAAAAAAAAAAATAAAAATATTCAAAATAAATCAATAAATGATCAAATTTCAAAAAATTTGAAAATAAATTATTAAAAATAATTTTAAAACTAAAAAATAAAAATATTGAGTGATATAGAAATTCATTCATTATAAAACACGGAAACTTTTAAATAATAATAGAAAAGAAATTTTTGAATTGTAGTTATATATTTATTATCTAAATATAAAAAAAAAATAATAATAAAAACAAATAACAAACACAAATAAAAAAGGAAAATATTAAGACAATAGCAATTGATAATCAAAAATTATTTTACTCTATGCAGCATTCCTTTGATTTGCTATTCAACTAAAAAATTTTATTCAAATGAAATAATAAAAATATTTCTACTATTTTAGCATTCAAAAAGAAGGAATTGGTTTTGCTATGGAGGTTCATTATCAACTTGCTTATTTGGTTTTATTTCTCATTTTCTTTTAAAAAAAAAATCAAATCATTAGCAATATAAATGTTCAGATGTTTGCTGATCGTTTGATATTAATAACGAAAGGATCAATAATTGAAATAAATTATCAATTAAATATATATATAATAAGAAATTTTGGTATGAATCTAAATAATGGTAAAACTAAAAAAACATTAATACTTAAAGAAATAGTATATTTTGGTTTTTGTTTTTATAAAAAAACAAGCTAACTTAAAATTTAACTTTGAAAAGGTGATAGTAATTTTAAAAAATTCCAAAATGATTTTTATATTGTAGAAATTTTTCTAATTGCTTTAAATTTCGGTTCTTTAAAGGGGTTTTTCACTTGTTTCATTATTATATAGGTTTGAAAATTTTGAATTAACAAAAACTGATTTCAAAAACATTGATATATAGATTGTTAAAAAAAAAAAAAAAAAATTACTTTTTAATTAACGCACATTTTCTCAGAACTTATTTCTCAAATTGATATAAAAATTAATTCAGTAAGAATCGCAATTTAGAAAAGAAAATTTGTGGTAATTCAAAAATTACAAATTTTTAGGTTTTAATAAATTAATCTAGAGTATCACCCTAATAGAAAATTAGAATTTGAAAATATCAATTAGAAATCTAAAAATTAACGAGAATTAGAAATTGGGCTGGATAATTACCGAATTAATCAATTAAAAAATATTTCAAGTTGGAAATGTCACTAAATTTTACAAGATGAAAAATTATGGGGTAAAATAATTTATTTTACTCAATTCTTTTGTACTTTGGAAAAGCCCTATTAATTTTTTGTTAATTTTTGAAATTAAAAAAAAGTTTAAAAAAAAACTTTGTATTTCTATAATTAAAAAAAAAAAACTTCTATTTTACAGAATTTAAAATGATTGAGTAAAATTAAGATTTTATTCGATTATTTTTGGCTTTGGAAAAGATAGTTATTCAGCGTAACTCTACAGCACCCAATAAAAATATTTAAAAAAACTTGCTATTCAAAGAAATATTAATAAACAGTCGTTTCTTAGAGTGCCGTAAAGTACCGTAGAGTTCCTAGGTTTTTTAAAATTTGTGAAGTAAATTGAAAATTTAATAAATTTTCGGTTTATTTATAAAATTTTAAAAAACCTAATGTAGATTACATTTGAGTGTAGCCCAGTGGTTAGCTTTTATATGATTCAAAAGAATGGCGAAAATCTTTGATTTTACTAGATTCTTTTAAATATTGAAAACCGAAAGACAAAAAATTTTTAAAATGAAAAGTTTCAACTTCTAGTTCAAAATTAAGAAATTATGCAAATTATTTAAACAGGTACTCTTATTTTATGAATTAAAATCAATCTCAATATTGTAAATTGTTTAAAGAAAAAAATCTGAGGAGTTTTTTTCAAAATTTGGTCTTAAATGAAGAGTTATTTTTAAAAAAATGAATTTGTCTTTAATTTAACTCATTTTGTTGAAAAAAAAGAATTTTTAATTCTTGTAAATTATGTTTTGGAAAAGATAAAAACCATTTTTTGAGCTAATTAATTTGTAATAAATAAAAAAAAATCAGGATACTAAATTGTGAGTATAAGAGATTGTAAAGTTATAAATACCAAAAATTAACTATTTCCTCTTCTTTATTTCAAAGTAAATATTCAATTCGTCTTTTAATATCTTCAATTTTTGATTAAAAAATGTAGCTAACTACTATTAATAATATCATCAGCAAAAGACCATATATTTCAGAATTTGTAAACTGGGGAGTTGTTTTTAATTAAGATTTAGTTTAAAAATCCACATTCTGATGGAAAAATGAAAGTTAGAAAAAAAAACGTGAAATAAATTATTTAAATGTCAAATTACAATTAAGGAAACAAAAAAAAAAATAATAATTTTTAATCATTAGAATCCTAATTTTATTGTTTAATAAGTATAAGTCGAATACCTGAGTTATTTTAAAGAAATTCAGATCAAATTTCACTTTTATTTTTTTTTGAAGATCTTGTTCTCAAAATAGCTTGTGCAAACTTTATAAACCCGTCTTACAAATTAAAATCAAATTTCTTTTTTCTAGAAGTCTTATACATTAATCAATCAAAGAAATCGACCATAAACATTAAGTAAATATGACATTGGTTACTTCAAGTTCTACTCTTAAAATTGAAATTCTAAAAAAAAAAAAAAAGAAAAGATATAAATTTTTTCTTAAATTTTAAAGTCAATTTTTGAAAAAATGAAAAAGTTGGTCACTTCATATGAGAGTGTAAAAAATATGAAAAATTGGCAGAAAATAATAATTAAAATACCACAAAAAAAATCAAAAGATTTTAAGATTGTAGTCACTGTTGATACAGATAAATTGATGAGGAAAATGAACATAAAAGAAATCTATGATATTACAATTAGAATATTTCCTGACTTAATATGCCCCAACATGCTATAAGGAAAAAAAAATCACAAATTCAAATGATTTAGGATCATATAGCCACACAAATTTGTACCAATTCCAATAACTCAAAACAGTATGTTTATCTATTATTAATCTTCTTTTTTATTTATTCCTGTTTCAGTTTTTATATTTATTTCAACACTTCTTTTAGAAAACCAAATCAATTTTAAAATACTACTAATGGCGCTATGTTTATCCACTCTTTGAATTAGAAGTTACAAATTTATACGCCCCAAAATCCTCATTCTAACAGGAAAAAGTGTTTTTAACACTAAAAACCTTGACAACAAATCTAAGAAAGTCAACTCTTGAGACAATTTTTGCCATTTCAAAAAAAATAAATTTCTGAAAAAATGGGAAAATTTTTAACAAATTCTCTTCATAATTTAAAATTTACTTAAAACTTCAATAAATGTTTCAAAGTTGATTTTTCAGTAGGTATATTATTGTACACTCAATTAGATATTATGTTGGCACAAGAAGAAGAAAAAAGAATGGGTTTAATTTTAGCTTGCAGATTTTAGTTTTTGAGTAAGCATTTTAGGATTCTGATACAGGTTATTTTGATCTACCGTAAATACAAAGTTCCAGAGCCCTGCTCTTCTATTCTCACACCAGATCTTTTTTCTTTTTTTGTGAACATTGACTTGTCTTTTATTCTTGGGTTATTCTTTCTGGTTAATTCTTGTGAAATTTGAAGAAAATCAAAGAAGTCAATACTTGAAAATTACAATTGAGAAAAGATAAAACCCTAAATATTTTAGTTCTTAAATTTTACACTCGAGTAATGTCGTGTTGTGTAGTGCCTTAATAAACACTAGATCGTTTTTTTTTTTTTTTGGAAATGAAAAATATTGATTAAAGGAGAAAAAAAATTATCCCTTGTAAAAATATTTGGTTCTAAATCTGTTGGTTGTACCCCCAAAATTTAACAAAAAAATCAAATTTACAAACTGTTAGTTTCGTTTGTGTTGGTCAAAATTGAAAAAGAATAGATCCAAATCGAAAAAAAGAAAAAGAGAAGAAAAAAAAAAAAAACAAAAAAAATTACTGTAATATCAGAACGGCTGTATCGATCAATTAATTTAAAGTTTTTGTCCACTATTGGTATTCCAGAAATTCTTTTTTCAGAAATAATTTTTAAAACATCGATTACAGGTGTCTGTGGTGTTGTTGTGATCAAATTGGTTGTTCTTGCTACACCAATTTCACGAATTGGCTTTTGGAGTGCTTCGTGCGAAAGCTCGAGGCTTTTGACAACAAACCTCAGTAAGTGTAAATGTTTGATAACATAGAGAATAGTCGAAGGGCTTTGAGGATCGATCACTGGCAAACGATGGAACTTTTTTTGGGAAAGCTTGTACAAAGCGTCAAACATTGTGGTTTCGGGGTTGATGCCAACAATCCTCTCGGGGATTCCCCTAAATTCTCTCCAGCCTTCCACAGTTGTTTCTCCTAGCTGGTCGATTTTGTTGTTCGTGTAAAAATGACACAACACATCAACTACGTCAGTTACAGTATACATCCCGACGTATCGGTGCTTTTTGCTGTCCCATAAAGGGACAGACTGGAATTGATGCTCTGCAAGAGCTTGAAAGGTATGTTTGATTGGTAATTTTGTGTCGATCACAACAATTTTGGCGCTTAGGGGAATCAATGTATAGCATCTGTGAAGCCTCAAAAAATTCCCAATATTAAGCCTCATTTGTTGAAAGGGATCTTTTTCTTTCTCCTGTTCTTTTTTTTCTTTCTCTTTTGTTTTTTCTTCTTGTTTTTTCTCAAGAATTGTGCTTGATTTCTTTTTGTTGTACTCTGGCTTTTCACTCAGTTTTGTTTTTTTTTTCTCTTTTTGTTGGCTCATTTTGTTGATTTTTAGATTGAAAAAGTTTGAAGTTGGATTCGAAAATAAAAAAAAAATAAAAATTGAAAAGCCAAAAAAAAGACAGCAAATGAAGCAAGATCTTTAAAGAAGAGAATTATAGTACCCTTCTAAAGTTTAGATACTGTTCAAATGTTTATTTTTATTCTACAGGGTTTCGAATAATAAATGGGAAAAAATTTTCCCTTCAGTTTATGTTTACTTTGACAAAATAAACTTTTCTCAAAGATCAGGCTTAGCAATCTCTTTCTTTGGTTTTTTTTTTTTATAATTTTATTTAGATAGATATGGTGAACTACGAGGAAGACAATAAATGAATCGTACGTAACGAAATGGAATATTTTGGTTCTCATTGAACTTATGAATTAATGACAATCCCTGAAATTTGAAAAGAGATTATCTTCTGTAGGGTGTAGTGACTTGTTAATTTGGTTCTTAGTGATCAATTTTGTGCTTGGTATGGGTTTTAATAGTGGTGAAAAAAGGGTGATTTTTGACATTCTATTCTTTTTTTTTGAAAATTACAATTGAAGAGTGAAAGATTAATTTATCGGAAGGTAAGTTAAGCAAAAATGTGGTTTGTTGGTTCTTGATTGGAATTTTTAATTTAGGTTTGGTTTTATTTGGGGGATTTTTTATAACTGAAAAAATTTTTTGAGGTAATTGAGTAATTTGCACAGAAAATTTTAGTTGAAAATCAAAAAATAAAATTTCTGATACACCTCCCAATTTGTTAATCTTAAACTCTTCAATTCTGATTTTGGAAAAAAAAAAAAAAATAAATTGATTATCTTTTATTGCCATTTTCAAACATTATTAAAATTCATCTCAAGCCCAAAATCGATCAGATAAGTACCAAATTAATCAAGCTATTACACCCTACAGAAGATAATCTTTTTTCAAATTTCAGGGACTGTAAACCTTAAATGAGTACTCAAAAATAGAAGTATAGATCAACAGTTGAAATTTTCACCCTTTTAAATCTCTAATATAAACAATAATTTTATTTTTGGAATTCAAAAAAATATTTTGAAGAGTAAATCTCAATCAAAAATGGTGATTAAGAATTGAACCATGACTACAGATTGTTTTTCTAAAAATTTGATATAAATATTTCAAAATATGAATTAAATCCCGATCTTGTTAATTTATATATCTATTACTCAGAAAGAATAATTAAAAAAACAACAAATTTGGATTCAACTCCAATGGGGAATAATCTGTTTCAAGAAGAAAAATATCATCATGTTTAAATTGGGCTTTATTTGTGATTTTTTAGTTTTTTAATAAAATAGATTGGGATAAACTATTCTAAAAAGATCTATTCCATTTTTTTTTAAATCTTGTTTGGGAATTATTATTGAGAATAAATTATTTAACTAGTTTTGTTTTAATGTTATTTTCCATTTAATATATCTAAATTTTTCTTTCAAGTTCCAAAATGTATATTCATTATTCTTGTTAAAATCAATGTAACAGAGTAAAAAAATTTTCTTTTGTTTCACTAAGGTCGTTTAATTAAAGGTCTAAAAATATCATTTCTAAACGATTTGTTAAATATTTTTGGGTTTTCTTCTAATTATACATAACAAAATAATTGTCGAAATTTCAGTATTTGTATGAATATAATATTTTTTTATTTTTTTTTCTATTTTTACCCTTGTTAAATTTCCCTTTTAGTGTGAAGATGAGTTACTAAGGGGTAAAATCAAGTTTTTACATATTAATACTGGAATTACAGAAACTAGTCGTTATGGACACTTGAAAATAAAAAGAAAATACAAAAACAAAAACTAGTGCGATCAAAAAAGAAACATCAAAAAAGATAAAATGACAGATACTAAAAAACTACCTCCCAACGAAGAATTCACGATTTCTTAGAAATAATTAAATAACAAATTGTTTAAAAAAAGGGTGGTGTCTGTTTTTTGAGTTTTTGTGAGAAAAAATGGGCTGTTGGTTTTTTTTTTTTGATTTTTTACCAACTACCTTTGAAAAAACTCCTTTTTTAAAAAACTTTTTTTTTTTTTTATATTTTTTTTTTTTTCTTTTTTTTTTTACAACTAATAAAAATTTGGAATTGCTCTATTCCAAAATATTATTTTTTCTTTATCATCTAAATTACTTATTTACCATTAGTAATCCGATTGAGTGCCATCAAGTGCTGTGGAGTGCCTAGCTTTTGTTTAGGTTTTCTGTTTTATTAGTTAAGTGTTCTCGTTTTTTTTTTTTACTTTTCTATTTTATTTCGAAAATCAATTGATTTTCTTGTGGTTTTGAGTTTTCTATTTACAGTCAGTTTCACTTTTAAGGCACAAACTTTCAACAAAATTTAAGGCACAATTAAAATCTCAAATTAAGGCACAAAATTCAAATTCTAGTTAAATAAATTTTAAAAAATAAAATTCCAAATTTTGTGCCTTAATTTGAGATTTTTTTTGTGCCTTAAATTTCATTGAAAGTTTGTGCCTTAAAAGTGAAACTGACTGTATTCGTGGAGTGTTCTTGGTTTTTTTGAGTTTTCTATTTATTTTTGAAGTGTTCTAGGTTATTTTTACTTTTTGATATAAACAAAAATTTAATAAATTTTCGGTTTATTTCGAAAAGTAAAAAAAAACCTAACGAAAAACTATTGATATTCAAATAAACAGAAAACCCAAGAAAATCAAAAGGTGGTTTTTTTTAATTTGTGAAATTTTCTTGTATTTCAAAAAGTAAAAAAAACCTAACAGCTGTAAGAAGATCTATGATCACCCCCGTCAATCAATAAAAAAATAAAATAAAATATAATAGTTTTTTCAAATTTGAATTTTAGAAATTGGTAATATTTTGAAACATTTTGTTTTTATATTATTTTTTTGCTCATTAGATCTATTTATGATTTTATTTTCTTTGATAATTATATTTTTTGACAATGAGATACACAAGTTCACAAGAATTTCAAAAGAGGGAAATTAGTATATTTTTTTTTACGGTTGTTTAAAAATTAATATTAGGATTTGAAATTAGGAGTAAAAAATTATAAATATTTAAAAAATAGTTTTTTAAAATATATAAAAATCCTTATTTCTAAAAAATCCAATTTTAATTCATTATACTAATTGATAGAGGTGAAAATAAATAAAAAAAATATGGAAAAGATAGTAAAATTTCTACAAAATAATTTTTAAAACTTGAAATGCAGAAAATATTTGTTAATTTTTTAAATTAAAAACTATGTTCAATCAGTTCCACTTTTAAGGAACAAACTTCTAACGAAATTTAAGGCACAAAAAAATCTTAAATTGAGGCACAAATTTCAGATTCTAGTAAAATAAATTGTAAAAAAAATAATTTAAAATTTTGTGCCTTAATTTGAGGTTTTTTTTGTGCCTTAAATTTCGTTAGAAGTTTGTGCCTTAAAAGTTGAACTGATTATAAATAATTGTATAAAAATAATATACTTGGTAAAAAATGAAAATTATTTATTAGTTATTTACAAAACTCCAAACGTTAATTTGATTTTAAAACACTAAATGGCCGATTCTGATCTTTTAAATTATGTTAGGTTTTTATTTTTTTAAAAATGTTATTAAATCTGATTTAACTAATCCTTTTAAATTTTGGAACTTTTGAAACCCAAATTGGAATTTTCTGGAATTTCAAACTTTTAAATTTACCCGATAAGGGCCTTAATCTTGTTTATAATTAAATTAATTTCGAAATTGAAGTAAAATATTGAAATTATCTAATTTAAAAAATCTAAAACAATTGTTTCAAATGGTAATTTATACCACCCTAACCATATCAAATGAATAATATTTTTAATAATATAAACTACATTTTACTCAAATAGGCCCAGCCAAAAATGAAAAAGTCGATTTATTTTTAAGAATCAATCAAACTTAGATTGTTTAGAAATACCGGAAATAATAAACTTAATATAAGAGTCGATAATCATAGAAGAAAACCCGAAAAAACCATAAATTCCAAAAAAAAAAACTGTTAAAAAAATTTTTGGGTCACATTCGTTAAAAAATCTCGTGCACAATTCTCAATTTTATTAGGAAATTAAAATTCTTTGTAATAAGATTTTTTTACTTATAAATATATGAATTTTAAAAGATCATACAAAGCCTAACTTTTTAGAATTTTAATAAGGTTTTTCAAAATATTTTTTTTTTTCAAATTTAATTTTAAAAAAATAATAAAAAAGAAAAAAAAATAAAAAAAAAGCAAAAAACAAAAAAAACAAAATTTTACTAAGTAAATGAGAAAAAATGATTTTGATCTAAAAATTGAAATTTAATTTTGAGAAGAATAATGAATTAAACCCATAGAATATGTTCTATTTCTTCAATAAAACTGGGTCTCTTTGACTGAAAAAGGGTTTTATTATATATATATATATATATATATATATAAATAAACACCAATTCAAAATTTTTAATGCACTAAAATTCAATTCATGAAAAAAAAATCTTATCCAATCAATTCACGAAGAAAAACAAATGAGAACCATTCACTAATTGGAATGTTAATACTTGTTTATAAATTACAATACTCACAAAACAAAAAATAATTAATAATTATCAATAGTAATAAATTATCAGTTGTGTTAAAAATGTTTGAAGATAAACAAAACAAAAAAATATCTATATAAATTTGTACAAATTTTATTAGGAATTATTGATGGATCAAATCGTTAGATGCCATCAACTAACTTTATTTGGGTTCTTCTATTTTCAAAAACCTCAACTTTAACCTAATATCAATGGTTGAAAAATTATTTTGATCAACGAAACAAGTTAACTAATTCAAAAAATGAAATGAAAACAAAAAAACGAAAAGATGAAAAAATCATTTTTTTATTTTACAAAAATGAAAATTATTTCCAAATTGAAATGAAATTATATTATTTTGATTATTTGGTCAATTTTAACTTTGTGAAAAATTTTTAAATTTTAGTTTATTATTATTATAAGGAAAGAAATAAAGGGTGATTAAAATTTAAAATGAAGTCAAGTTCAATAAATACAATCGAAAAAAAAACAACTCCTACTTAATTTTCATTTTTATACAATTTTTTTTTTTGATTATAATAAATAATTATTGTTGACAATTGGGTTAAATAGCTATATTTATAAGAATCTAGAAGACTTTCTCTTAGCAATCTTCTAGTAAAAATGTTCCATTGAAATATAATCAAAAACTTTTAATAATTCAAAATAAAAATGAAATCTCAAAAAAATAATCACAAAAATTCATTTTCAGACACAACAGGAACTTTCAATATTTTAAGAGATAGATTAGTTTTTGCTGGCTCATTATGAACTTCCATTGTATAGAATTGTAATAAAAAATAACAAAAAAAAATAAAAAAAATCTTAAAAAACCCCGAATTGAAAAGAAATTAAAAAATATGTAGTATTCATCTTATTTTATTTGGATTTGATTGTAATTATTTTTAACTAAACATTAATTTAAAATTGTCAACTTCAATTTAATAAACTTAATGTGAAAAATAAATCCATTGTTTTGTAAATATAGCAAATTAAAAAACTGAAAAAAATTATAAAAGAAAAAGAAAACATCAAAATTTCAACAAAAAAAAATGTTCTTGGATTATGATAGGCATTCCATTAAAATCAATATATGATATTAAACTTTATATTCAAGGTTGTGATGTAAAAGCCTTTATAATGGCTTTGACCAGCATGCACAAAATTGGTCATAGCGTCAATGGAATGGTTATTACATAGGCAATATGATCTTATCGGATAGTTGTCGGGTCCAAACTATTAGTTAATTGATTCTCTAACTTCAATAATATATCCATATCCCAAAGTCATACCATGATCTCTGAAAATAAATTTACCTAAAACGTTTGATTCTTCAAATGTTGTCACAGCTAAAGGCTTGTTGAGGTTTATAACGACCTTACAGCTTTCGCCATTTACAAGAAAGGGGGGGTTCTCTTTGATCAATTCTCCTGTTTTTCTATCAAATTGTGAGGTCAATTTAATGATCCTACTCGATAGCCTAGCTGTATGGAAATAAAATGGTGGCGAATAGCCAGCTTTAATCTTGTGACAGTTTTCGATAACATGGAGGTTTGCAACAATTTGTTTACACTTTTTCAAGATTTTGTTATTTTTGCTTTCGATGATCGAGCCAACTCCGAGATGAGATTTCGCACCCTTTGGAAGAAGTATGCCAACCAGATCGCCGGCAATGGCACTTTTCACAGACTTTTGCTGAAATTGAATCGAGTTTACAACGGTTTCGAAGCTTGAAGGCAAAATATTAATTTCCTCTTTCTCTTCAAGGGTCCCACTCACAATTATCCCATCAATAACAGTGCCTTCACCGGACAAGGGGTATTTTTTTAAAACAGAAATCCTTAATGGTTCGTCTTGATACCTTTCAATGGCTGGCAATTGCTTTAATGCATCGAGTAAAGTTGGACCCTTATACCAATTTAATTTTTCCCCTTTTTTAATTAAGTTCTCGCCTAAGAAACCAGAAACAGGCACAAATGGCACGTCTGTAAAATCGACTTCAAATTCTTTTGCCATTTCTCGAAATTTTTCTGTAATTTGGTTAAATTTGTCTTCACTCCACGAAATTTCTTTGCAATCCATTTTGTTCACAGCAACTAGCGTGTGGCGTGGTTCGTATATTCGCTTCCATTTAAGAAATTCCATGTATCCCGATTTGCTATTTTCGGTGACACTCAAAATGCTTTCGTCAAGTACTATTAAATACACTCCCGTAAAGGCAGCACATTTGACACTCTGGTTCAAGAACCTTTTGTGTCCTGGCGTGTCATACAAAAACAAATGTCGATCTTCCAGTTCGATCGTACAAATATGATTCTCGATGGTTAAGTCGCGTTTCCTTTCGTTTTGAAGATTGTTTGTAATCCAGGCATATTCGTATCCCTCATGCCCTAAGTCACATGTGTCGCCCTCAAGAATACCAAAATCGTCTTCAGAAAACAGTCCCAGTTGTAAGAGCATATGCCCACAGATTGTCGATTTTCCACAGTTGTTTGCTCCAAGAACAGAAATATTAAAAGTGTCATTTTTGTTCATTTTTGTAACAAAATATTATTAAAAGAAAAAAAAAAAATGAATTTTGCGTTTTGATTTTCAAAACATAAATTGAGCGACTTTTACAAAACTGTTTGACACGTCGCAGTTTTAAATAATTTCATACACTTTAGAATGGCAATAGACATACAAAAGTGAGTTTTTAGACAAAATACTACCTTTTTGTATGACGTGTTTATCTTTTTTGTCAAAATAGTTTTAGTTTGCCTTCGAGTTTCGTTTTCGGGTTCATATTTAATGTTGTTTTTAAAAATTCTCTTTCATTATTCAGTTCAATTAGAAAATTAGTGAATAATAATTTTTTTATTTTTCTGATAAGCTGTCAGGATTTTCAAAAGCGTATTTCGTTACACATGGTAAAAAAATTGGGATGAGATATGATAAGCCATTCGAAATTAACTAGAAAAAAAATAATGGTTGAACAAAATTCAAATAAGGATTGTTCAAAATAAAATCATAAAGTTAAAATGAAAAACTTCCTTTTTTTGGGTTTATTTCTCTCAGAGCTACTTGTAGTATTAACTTTTTAGCTTTTTTGAATAGAACCTGTTCGGGGAACTTTAAAGTCTGTCTTCAACAAAAAAGAATCAATTTTAAAAGTCCTTGAAAAGATAACTTTTGTTATGATTGATTTTTAAACCTATTTAATTTAAAACACAAAACCCGAGATCTTTTATTTACAGGAATTGTTCAAACAAACAAGAACACAATTTCGTTCAATGAAAAATTAATTTTTTCAATTTTTTTTGGGTTAGTTTTTGTAATGAAGGGATAGCCACATAGAATAAGAAGTGTATGGGAATAAAGAGATTTGGTTATCAAATTAACTAATAATAATCTTTTTAATCTTCTACTTTCAATTTTTAATCATTGAGTTTTGTCCAAATACTGTTAATTGCAAAATAAATGCATGAAATTTTTCATCTAAGCTTTTCAAAAAAATTAAAACTCAAAAAATGAAATAAATCAAAGGCTCCCAATTCAAAGGGAAGTGAATATTTAAGAATGTTAGAAGAATTAAAATTTGAAATGTTACATGATTTTGTAAATATATTTTTGAAAATCTGAAAGAAAATATTGTTAAATTTATTTTTCAACAAATAGTATTCATTAATTCTGTGAGTAACCATACACTTTTGAAAATATAAACAGCCTTGAATTTGTTTAACATTGATTATTTTCAAATTTAAAACATCCTGATTTTAGAAAATGCCATAAAATAAGAAACTTTCATTTTTTTTTGTTTTTTTACTTGTTTTTCAATCAAGATAAAAAATAAAAAATATCATTCTGTTAAATAAAAGGATATACTTTTCATTAAAAGTCAGTTTAAAGTAAATAGACAACCATTTAATATTGAAACAAAAGGTGTATTCTTTTGTTGTTAGACGTTTTAAATTAATAGTACAGTGGTGTAACTAACCCGTGTTTTTTATTTTAACCCATTACTAAAATTTAACTCATGCAAAAAATATTGGCTGACTCAAGAAATAAAAGAAACAAATCAATGGGATGAAAACAGTATATAAACAAGAAATAGGGTTCTTTAAATAAATTTTAAAAAAGAATTATGAAGATACTGGAAGATTAAAATGTAATTTTTTGACAAAAAAATGAACATAATTTCATTTTTTGAATTTTTATAAAAAAATCATTTAATCCCATAAATTTTGTAAATATGATGAAATTTTTGAAACAAAAGCATTTATATTAATTGTGCCATTTTTATGAATCAAAGATCTAGCCTCTAAAGTCAATTTGGTTCTGAATCAAGAATCTATAAGTGATTTCTGGTCTTCCAATACCGAAGTCTGAAAAAAAAACACGAGTTAAATTTTAGTAATGGGTTAAAGGTTGTCTGAACGGGTTATTTCCACCACTGTATTTTAACTGTTTTTTTTTTGGTTAAAAAACAACAACACCTTGTTGATTAAACTCTTTAGTTATGTTTATTAAAACCATTGAAAAGAATACCTTCCAACCCAACAACAACTTGCTGATTTTTAGCTTCAAAGTTTTTTTTTAAAAAGTTCCTATTTTGAAAAGAATAGAAAACTCACAATGAAATAAGAGATCTTATTCAAATACCATTTTGTTCATTAAGAACTAGATTGTTATTCCATTATGGAGTTTAAAATAGGTTACCATTTCTGCAAGATTGTTGTTGATTTTCAAACTACATTCTTCTTGTGAAAAAGGTTGTTGTAAGTTGAATTTTCTTAGGGATCTTCAATCAACAAACGAAAACAAACATCTATAAAATCTTTGAGAATAAGCTAATTTCAGAAATTATTAAAATAAATTCAAAATAATATTATAAATTCATACCAACCCGTGAAAAATAAAGGTAACACAATAACCACTCTGTTACCTAAAAAAGGTTTTTAAAAGCCATGAAAAATTTAAAAATATTAATTCGGTTAAAAAGTGTAATTTATTTTATTCCTAATAGAAATCGTTACTTTGGGATTTATTTTAATTCTTATTTTTTTTTTTCAGTTATTTGAATTAAAATTTTAATCCTTTTATTATTACAACAAGAGTGATAAAATTTTTATTAAAATTGTTTCTGTTAAAAAATTTTGGGAATAAAGAAAGAAAATTCCAAATTATTTAATATTGATAATTTTATATTTATAGTAGGGAAAAAAATAAAGACATGAAAATAATCCTAGACAAGATTTTTAATTGTGAATATTATGAAATTTGTTATATAATTTCATCTATATTCAATCAAATACATTTTATAAATAACCATTTTTTTTATGAAACAAGTAATAACCCCACTTAAAGTATATTAAAGCAGAGTTTCTCTAAAATACTCGAGTAATTGTTTGATAGCCTTCAATAGATCAACTATTATTGAAAAATAATAGAATTTTATCGAGGTTTGCTCGAGTTTAGAAGATGATAGTTTTTATTCTTGTTTTTTGATTGTTTGAATGGTGTTTTGAACAAGTCTGATTTCTTTAATCATCAGTCTAATAAGTTGATGAGTTATAATTTTTAAGATTGATTCTTAAAAAAAGGATTTGATTATAAATAAATGAAATTACACAACGAATTTTACTAATATTCACAATTAAAAATCTTGTTTGGGATTATTTTCATGTCTAGTATTTTTTTCTCCACTTTAACCCCTATTTAGAAAATATTCATTGCGAATATTAAAAAGAAATTAATCAAAACCCCAAAATAAAAATAATAAAAGATATCCTTTTAAAAATTAAAAATTTACCATCAATTTATAGAAAATATAATTTTTGTATTGAAAATATCTACGTACTAAAAAAATATCAACAAAACCCATTTTAGAGATTTTAATAAAATATAAACAATTCCAATAGTGATAATTTGTGAAAAATCGGATAATTTATTGTGTAATAATATAAATAAGAGATATTTTAGATACATTTAATCTTTTATAGAACTCATATCATTTAAAATCAATTACAGTGCATTTTAATTAGAACCAAAACCAAGTTGACTCTAATTCCTTAATGTTTACGATCCCTGAAATTTGAAAAACTATAATATGCTTCGGGTGTAGTGATCACTTGTTTATTTGGTACTTTGCTGATCGATCTTGGGCTTGATATGGATTTTTAATATGGATCAAAATAGCAATTTTTGACAATTTATTTTTTTTTGTTTCCGAAATTTGACTTGAAGAGTGTAAGATTAATTGATTTGTAGGCAAGTTATAAAAAAATGTGTTGTGATTTGTGGTTTTTCAATTAAAATATTTCTTTTAATTTTATGTTAATTAACTAAATGAAAAAAAATTTTTTTTTAAAATCACCAAATAAAACAAAAGTTAATTAAAAATTTCAATCAACAACTTAAAAAGTAAAATTCATTATTAAATACCTACCATTCTTTTTGTCTTACACTCTTCAATTTGGATTTCGGAAAAAAAAAAATAATCTGTCAAAAATTGCGGCTGATGATAATTTTTGTAGATTTTTGTAGATTTTTTCAGGGCCGTGGTTGTACTAGAGAAACACATGACCTAGGTTCGATTCCCACCAAGTATATTTATTTTTTGAGAAAATTAATGGAAAATTAAAAATAATATACATTTGCTTTGCAAATATCAACCATTTTAAACCAAGAGTAAAAATAAGTCATAATAAATGAAGTGTCTCGCTTCGCTCAAACAATATTTATCATTTTCAAGCAAATTGTGAAAAACAAAATTGTCTACAAATGTCAAGAATCTACAAATATCTACATTTTTCCATTTTTCCCAAAATTGCCATTTTGGACCACTTTAAAACCCATACAAAGCTCAAGATCGATCACCTACGGACCAAATTAACAAGTGATCACAAACAACACAATATAATCTTTTTTTTCAGATTTCAGGGAAGGAAAACCTTAAGGTTTACAATCCCTGAAACTGGAAAAAAGATTATATTGTGTTGTTTGTGATCACTTGTTATTTTGATTCTTAGCTGATCGATCCACAACTAAGTTTGGATCGTATAGGTGGTTGAATAATGCTATTTTTGTAATTTTATTTTTTTTTTTTCCGAAATCCGAATTGATGAGTCTAAGATTAATTAATTGGAAGATATTTAATTAGTAATTGAGTTTTTTGTTTTCTATGTTGAAATTTTTATTTACGCTTTGTATTATTTGATGCTTGTAAAAAAATTTTTTTTTATTTACTCCTAACTCTGTAAAAGGAAAATGATAATTTCAATTGACAACCCAAAAATTAACACTTTCAATTCAATACCTTCCAATCAATTAATCTTAGACTCATCAATTTGGATTTCGGAAAAAAAAAAAATAAAATTACAAAAATAGCATTATTCAACCACCTATACGATCCAAACTTAGTTGTGGATCGATCAGCTAAGAACCAAAATAACAAGTTGACACACCCAATACAAGATAATCTTTTTTCCAGTTTCAGGGATTGTAAACCTTAAGAGTTTGAAAAAAAGGAAAATAAATTTCAAAATATTTTCCTTTTGATAACAGAAATCAAGTAGTATTTTTTGAGAGAAAAAGAAATTGTTATTTCCTCTCGACTTATTATTATGTTAAAAAAAGGTATACGAAATTGAGTATCAGCTACTTTCTTCATTTTTTTGAGTTACAATCCAAAGTACGTCACAATTTTTTTATTTAAATAAAAAAAAGTAAAAATTCATTTTCCCAAATTTTACTTTTCTAAACCATTTTCTTTTTTTGTCAAAGAAAATTACTACGTAATCCTCCAAAATAAAATTTTTGTTAACAAGCCTTTACCCCCCCCATAAAACCTTACAAATAACTAATGTGTGATATCGATTCACACTCAAACAGCAAACAACTGGGAAACGAGAGAGATCCTGAAGAATATACAAATTCTGAAAGCTCGCTAAGTGACAGCAGTAGTGAGATGCCTTCAGAAAGCAATACAGAACTTGAAAAAAAGCCACTTACAAAGAAATTACAAAACGAAAACGAGCCATTAAAGTCACTCAAAAACTCTCCACTATCATTTTTAGGACTGATCCTTTTGGGACAATTTTTAAGTTTAATGATTAGCGGGACTGGCATTTCGAACCAAATGCTCTTTGAAAAATATTCGACAACACTACCGACAACCGAGAATTTGCTGAATTATTTTTTACTCTTCCTAGTTTATGGCATTAAGGAGCTCTATCTGGCAAGGAAAAACAAAGTAAAGACCCCAATTCTCTTATATGCGGTTGTTGGCTTAGTGGACACGCTTGGCAATTTTATGTTTGTGAAGGCATATCAAAAAACGACGCTCATTTCTGTCATGCTTTTGAATTGCATGGGAACACCAACAATTATGCTCTTGTCCCGAACGATTTTAAAAGTGCGTTACAACCTCGCGCATTTTGTTTCTGTCTTCTTCTCTGTCACTGGATCTGTGATTTTAATAATTGTTGACTCTCGATCGAACAATAATGGCAAACAGGATCACAAGATTTATGGTGATCTGCTCTGTGTCTGCGGGACAGTGTTTTACGCAATCTCAAACGTCACTCAGGAATACATCATTAAGAAATATAACAACCCGCGACAATTCCTCGGGATGATTGGCCTCTTTGGTTCTGTTTGCTGTTCATTCATTCTCCTGGTCTTCCAACGTAATGAATTTACAGGCTGGAAAAATCACAATTATGGGTTTTATCTTTGTCTAGTGGGCTATGCTTTGTCAATGTTTTTTTTATATTCCTTTACACCCCTGCTAATTAAAAAGAGCTCTGCCGCCTTCTTGTCCCTGTCTTTAATTACTAGCAATTTCTATTCTCTAATCGTTTCGGTTATCATTTTCAAAACCCAATTACAAAATTTGTATTTCCTTTCTTTTGTTCTTGTAATTTGCGGACTAATCATTTTTGAATTCCCTCAAAAATGGATCACTAAAATTAATTTTAAAAAAAAAAATTTGTTTTCTTCTTGTACCAAATAGAAGCCACTAGACGATCGAAAATAAATTAAAATAATCCAAAACATTACACATTTATTTTTCAAAATGGATTATTTACAAAATTGAAGATCATTATTTTTTGGATCTTTTTTGTAACCGTTTGGTTACTTTGATTAAAATTTAAAAAAACGTAATGAAGTTGTAATCAAAATTTTCATTCAAATGAATAACAAAATAATTTTGTGTGTTTTTCTTTTAAAAAATATAAATTACAATTTTGAAAAAGGATCTTTGTAAATATTGATTTATCAAAGGCGAATTGACTTTATGAGATAAATTTACATCCCCTTTTGAAAATATTGTTTTTAAGAAAATTGCCATCATGATTATTTTTTTGTTTTTCATTTTAGAAAATATTTTGGTCTTTACAATTTAATTTATTTTTTTTTTAATTCTTAATGTTATGGCTTGAAATGATGATACTCAATAAAAAAAAAAAAAAAAAAATGATGTCATTACACATTAAATAGTATAAAAAATTGAACTTTAGATACATTAAATTTATATACTATTGTTTTTCTTCGATTTCACTCTTAATTTTTTGTGTTTTAAAAATAATTTTTAAAACAACTTTTTAATGTATTATTTTAATAAAAAATTCTAAGAGGGAATTAATTGAATTTAAATATTTATAAATTAAATGAATACAAATAATAAAATTAGATTACTTTTATTTATTTTTTGTTTTCCTCAATTTGAAATTTTCCAATCTTTTTTTTTTTTTTTATAATTATTATTTTTGTCAAGGGTTTAGAACCCAAAATGTTTCATTTATTTTTCTAATCCTTAAATTAAAAATATTCATTTTTATTTGATTTCAAATCACTAAATTAAATTCGGAAACATATCATTTATTTTGTATTTTTTTGCTCAAGTTTGGCGAGGGGCTTTGAACAATTAAATAATATATTTTTTCCTCGAAATTTAAAAAAATAAACTGTGTGATAGTTAAAGGTTACCAAAATTATTTCCAATATCAAATATTTTTAATAATTTACCTTTGAAGATTATATAAAAAATAAGTGGTATAATAAACATCAAAAAATAGTTGATAGTGACTGATATAAACTAATAAATCAATAGATTTTCTTAAAAATAGGAAAAACTCAAATTCTGATGGGCCACGATTGAGAAAAACAAAAAATGTTCATTTTGAGCTTCAATTGAAGATCAAATAAAATTTCAATATAAACAAATATGATTATTCAAAAATTATTTTCACGGTTTAAATAACCTTAGAATAACATATTTTTACCAAATGACTCTCAATCTTATAATAAAAAAAAAATTTGTAAATAAATTATATACAAAAAAAAAAATTAAAAATTGAGAAAAAAATTGCCAAAATGATCACTATTTTGGTATTTCCAAAATAAATTTTTTCTATTCTAATATCCATGTAAATAGTTTAAACACATGTAATTCGCTCATTATAACTCGTAACCCTTAATTGGAAAATGGTTTTTATTATTTTTAATAATATAATTTGAATAAATAATAATAACCCGATAAATATTAATTGTTATTTTGTAATAAAAAAAGATTTTAATAATAATTTTAAATAATAAATTTTGTCTATTTTTTTTTAAAAGTTTATTTTTCTATAAAAATTTGATACTTCTGTAATATTCAAAATAATAAAAATTGAATTTTTTTTCTTTATTACTAGACCCCTTCTTAATCTATTTCGGTTCTTTCTTATTCGATAGGAAAAAACAAACATAGATGTACTGAATGGTTTAATTTAAAATTTTAAGTTATACAAGTATTTTTTTCCCAAAAGATTGAATAAATTTATGTAAAAATTTCATCAAATCATCTTACTTTTCTTAAAATATACACCAATGTTATTTGTTACAGAAACAAATATTTTTTTGTATAATATATCATTTATGTGATTATGAAGTTAATTAAAGAAGAAGATGGTAAAATAAAATAAAAGTGAAAAAAATAAAATGATGAATTAATATAACTTTAATTACTTTATAAATAGTGGGTATCAATAAAATGTTATCGTTTTTCCAGTTGGAAAAGGATAGAACGAAATTAATATTTTTACAAAATAACTTGACTGTTTTCTAAAAAATAATTAAAAAAAAAAAATTAAATTGGTTTAATACAATTATTTAAAGTTTATTTTTTATTTGAATTAAAAAATGCATTCGATATTTTGAATACCACTTTCGAATAATTTTTGTAATATTAAAAGTTATTTCCAAAAAAGTAAGGTGTTTTTTTTTTTACATTTCATAAAAAATAATCTTTATTAGTGGGGTTATGTTTTAATTAACAATTCCAAATTAATTTAAATATTAATACTGATTGAATCAATGTTTATTACTGCCATTTCAAAATATATTTGTTGAAATATTTCTATAAAAATTAAAAAAAATAAAAAATTTTTAACAAGAAAACAAGGCACAACCAGTTTCAATAAAAAAAGGGGTAATATAAGAAAAATAAAAATGATTTTAAAAAAAAATAAAATTTAGTTATAAACTTTCAATTTTATTGAAAAAAATTATTATACAAGAATCAAGAAGTTTGGAAGAAGATTTTTTAGATAAAAAAATTAAATAATAACCACCAATTTTCACTATTAAAAAATATCCTAGAAAATTGAGATCGGTGGTTTTCAAATATATAAATCATGCAAAAACATACTAACAAACAACTTTAATTATTAAAAAGAACCGGTACATGATTTTATATATTTAATTAGTTTTAGGACTATTTTATTGAATATAATCAAGATTATTTAAAATAAATTTAACACACTTTTTTTGGAAATATTTTAGATGTTTTATCATTATTAGCAAAAAAAATTCATTAATGGATTTCTATTATTGAGTTAATCATATTGAAAAAAGAAAAAAAAAATACAATCAAATAATCAATAGTTTGGTTTCATAGATGATTTTATTATTATTATTTGTAATTTTATCATTATTTAATCTACCCCCATTTAATTTTATACCATATTGTCCTTTTACCCAATTGATTCAAAAAATAAAAATTAAAAAAATGATCTATTTTATAATTTATTTACAATATGAAATTTTTACTTAATACTTTTCTTTTATTATTACTTCAATTATTTATCACCAAAAAAAAAATGTGACATAAATATATAACAAATATTATTATATAAAAAGTATAATTATAAATCTTTAAATTTATTTGATATTTTATCTGGTAATAATTTAAAAATTTAATTTCTATTTGTATATGATAATACAAGGAAAGATAAAAACAAATTAATATAGAATAAATCTAAAAAAAAAAAAAAAAAATGTTTTTTGTTGAAAAATATTAATGTAATAAAAAAATATTTATCAGAAAAAAATATTTTTAAAAATCAAAAGAATTTATATATCAATTGACTATAACATTATTAAACAGTAAAGAAACAAAATAAACATTTTTAAAAAAAGAAAGAAAGAGAAATATCATAAACCATGATAATAACCATGATGAATTAATCATTAAAACGGACTTGTTGCTGTTCCAAGTTTACTTCTGTGATCATTTGTTGATAATTTTCCGAGGCTAGGAATTGAGGATATGTTGAATGAGCCATCAAAACGAAAACTTCAGCCAATGCAACATCGAAGCAATTTTCACCTAAACGATCTTGTTCATAATCTGCGAGGCATTTTGTTCTAGTTTCACTTTCTAAATTTAATGTTAAGGCCCCATTTGTTGAAATAAATGTTGAAATAATTTTTGAAGAAATTCTTTTTTTTTTTCGATTCTTTTTGACTTTTCTTAATTGCTGTATTGCAGAATAAAATGAAACATTTTCAATCGAATAATCTTTTTTTGCAAATTCAATAAAATATGGCAAAGTTCGTTTATCTTTCAATATATTTTCTAAATTTCGATGAAATGTTTCCTCATTTTCGCCGTCTTTTGTTAGTATATTTTGATCAAATTTTTTATAGGTCAAATATAATGGCCAGACCAAGACAAAAAATAAAATAAAATAGGCCGTAATATAAAGCGCGATATCTTGTTTGACTCTATCCTCAGCAAGGTTTAATGAAACATTAATTATATTGTAAATTAATAAAACAATAACAATTCCATATATTTCTATTTTAATTTTATAAAGATCATTAATCTTTCGGATTTTAAAAACTAAATATGCCATTATTAGAACTTGGATCACGGCTAAAATTGCCCTAATTACCACTTTGGAAGTTTCATTTGCACATTCTCCACCAATTTCCCTATTGGGCGTTGTAAAATAATCAATCAAAGTTAATAAGAAAAAAATGATATAATGAAGTGTTAATCCAATAGTGAGAAACCTTCCAGAGATTAAATGCCTCTTCTGATAATAATTTTGTTCCACATTTTTTAATTCAATTTCAACATTAAATAAACTAAAATCTTCATTCAATTCCGATTGTGTGTCTGTACGCGAGGACATTTCTATACCCTCCGTTCCGGTTCTAGATATTTGATCAGTGCCATAATTGTTCGATGAGTCTTTTACTTGTAAATAAAACCTTTTCATATTATGTAATTTTTCTCTTTTTTTTTTTTTTTTTTAATTATATTAAATTTTTAAAAGAATTATAATTTTTAATTTTGTAATTTTTGTCATAAAAAATTATAAATAAAAGAAAAGAACAAATTAAAATATGATATTGTTATGATATCAAATTGTATAAAAAAATAAATAATTGGAAGACAATAGATGTTAAGGTTCTTAATGTTCTAACAAATTGAGATTTTAATCAAAACAATTTGTATATAAAAAAAAGAGTTGTCAGTATTTAATTTGTAAAGATTCATAAAATGTAAAAGATTTTTGATCAAGTCTATATTTTTTAATAACAAAGTAAACTCTTTTTCACTCAAAGGGTGGCAGTTTTATTGAAGAGATCGAACATATTCTATGAGTTTAATTCATTGTTCATTCTTAAAATATGTTTTAAAAATTTAAATCTGATCTTTTTTTATAATTTTGTAAATTTTTTTTTTTTTTTGCTTTTTATTTTTTTTTTTTTTCTTTTTTTTATTTTTTTTTTTTTTTTTGTTTTGAAACAGTAAATTTGAAAAAAAAAAAATGTTTGAAACTCCAAATTAACTTGAAGAAAATTGAGGCTTTGGAATTTCTTTTAAAATTAATATATTTACTATTAAAAAATTTTATTGTTAACAATTTGAATTTTCTAAAGAAAATGAGAAATTTGCACTAGAAGTTCAAATTAAAGTGGCAAAAATCTTTTTTTAACATTTTTTTTTGTAAATTTTTTAGTTTGTTGAGGTATTTCTTGTGATTATTAGCTATAATATGAAGCTCATTATTTCTCTTATTTCAAAACAATTGTATTTTGGTTGATTCTTAAAAAAAAGTGAATTTTTCATTTTTGGATGGGCTCCTTTGATTGAAATGAAGTTTAGTTAAATATTTCTAAACTGAACTTTATTAGTAAAACATTAAATAAATATATAGAAGGTAGTTGGTTCTTTCACATACACACAAATATAAACACACACACACACATATATAAGCTATTTTTCAGTCAAAGAAGCCCAGTTGTAATGGGTATAATACACGTGTTTAAAGGGTTTGTATAGATATTAGAAGAAAAATTTTATTTTGGAAATTTTCAAAATTGAAATCATTTTTTCACATTTCTACACATTTTTGTTTTTTTTTTTTTCGATTTTTTTTTTAAAACGTCATTCATTTGCAAAAAATTTTTTTTATTGTAAGATCAATAGTCACTTGGTCAAAACGTGTTATTCTAAGGTCATTGAAACCATGTAAAGATTGTTGAGAAATCTATTGATTTCTATTGCAATTCAATGAAGATCTTTGATCCTGATATTTGTTTAATAAATTTGAAAAATTTCCACTTCATTTTCATTTCCTTTTTCAAATAGAGACCACAAATACCAACAAACTTTGTTTGGGGGGCTTAATTTCTAAAAGAAAAGTATGGAAAATGAAGTGAAAAATTCTTCCTATTTATTATTCAAATACCAGTAGAAGTTCAAAACGAACATCGTTGTTTTTCTCAATAGTAACCTAAGAATTTGAGTTTTTCAATTTTTTTGAAAATCTATTGATTAATTAGTTTTCTTTCAGACATGTATCAACATTTCTTTGGCGTTTATTATTCTCTTTATTTCTTGTTTGTTCTTCAAAGGTCAATTATATAAAATAATTGATATTTGAAAAAAACGTTGGGCCCCTTTGACTGAAACAGAGTTTATATATATATCTGTTCTCGATTTTTTTTTTTTTTGTGATAAAAACTACTATTTCTAACCTAAAATGTTTTTTTATTTTTTTTTTTGAAAAAAAGATTACTTTTGTTGATATCGAAATCAAAAAGATTTGTTAACTAAACTATTTTTTCAAACATTTTGGATCAGTTTATAATGTTAATGTAATCGAGGTTATATTTTTTAATCCCATATTCTAATCAAAATAACTTGGTCATTTTTAAAATAGTATCTTTTTTTCTAATCATTTTAAATTTTTTTTTGCCTTTTCTTTTTTTTTCTTTTTTTTTTTTTTTTTAAAATTTTTTCAAAATTTTCTTTTTTGAATTCTTGTTTTCTTTTTGTTTACTTTTTTTTCTATAACACACTTTATTTTTTATTTATAAAAAAAACAAGTTGAAGAAAATAAAAAAATTCTTTGAAAATAACAAGAAACATTAAGAAAATTATGGTACAGTAATTTCTTTTCAAATGTACATATTTTTTAATAAAAAATCTTCTTGTAAAACCCATTTTTCATTAAATTTTCCATAATAAAAAATCCTGAATACCCAGTTCAAAAATTGTGATTCACTTTTTTTTCAGGTTATATTTTATTTTAATTGAATTTTAAAAAAACACATTTACAAAGTCTATTTCTTAATTTATCAGTTTTTTTGCTATTTTTGTAATTTTTCAAAAAACAAAGATACTTTTTTTGAATTAATCGCTAGTGGGTCAGGAAAAAAAATATTGATGATCAATTTTTATATTTGGAAACATGGTTAAACTTGTATATTACTTTTTTTTTGTAAAATTTAACAAATGAAAGCCTAAATTGAATGTATCTAGAAATAGAGTATGATATCACAAAATGATACTTAATAATATAATGTTAGTACAACTTGAATTTTGTCAATAAATAAACTCTTTTTGACTCAAAGGGGCCCAGTTTTATTGAAGAAATAGAATTAATTCTCTGAGTTTTTTTCTCAAAATAAATTTTCAATTTCTAGATCTGATCTTTTTTTCTTCTTTATTTCATTTTTTTTTTGTCTTTTGTTTTTTGATTTTCAGTTTTTCATTTCTTTTGTTAATTTTTAGTTTTTTTTTAATGATTTATCATTTTTTTTTGACTTTTTCTTTTGTTTTTACTTGTTTTTTTAAAAAGTCAATTTGAAAATAATGGAAAAAAAAAATTACATTGTAATCAATAATTTTCAGGTATTTAACAATGTTGAAATTTTCCATAATGTGAGGGAAATGATAAAAAAAATTAGGTAAACAAAAGAATTTATCTTTTGAAGAATGTTATCATAAAATTAAGAAAAAATTTATTTGCAATTTCAACAAAATTATTTAAGATCAAGAAAAAAAAAAAACACACCAATTGAAAAACTTATCTAAACACAAGAGAAACCTCTCTGATGTCCTTTGAAAAAAAAGATAAAATTTTTAAAGAGTCAACCATCGAGATCTGTTTTGAGTGAGAAGGTTGGAACGAATAAAAAACTGTTGGCAAAATAAAAGTGAAAGAATACAACGAATGACAATTCAAAAAATTTTTAAAAATAAAAATATTCGAATTTTTGTTCGATTTTCGAAAAAGAAAAGTCTTTGAATGAGTTTTTGGACTGGGTTTTCTTTCGTAAGATCGAAAATTGATAATGTTTTAATTAAGAGCGAAATTCCACATAATTTTGTAAATGCTTTCTACTGGTAAAAATTATCCAAATATATTTAAAAAGTAATTTATCAGTTTTTTAAGAGTGGGAAGAGAGTTGAATTTTTTTGTGAAGACAAGGTAAAAAAAAGTCTGAAATTTTATTGAAAAGATCACTAAAGGGTCTTTTTAGAATACCTTTTTTCTAAAATGAAAATTGGGAAAAAAAAAAAAGAGTCTTGTATAATTAAAGATCACATTACGATCTAAGCCCAAACTTATATCATTCTGTTGGGTTCAGCGACTGTTAAGATTTGCAGACCCTTCTTTTCATTAACAGATCTCAGTTTGTTTTAGTTTTGACTTTTTTATCAATCAAGTAAAGAATACACACAAAGAGAAAAAAGAATAAAGAAAAACAAAAAAAATTACTTATGGAGTACATAAATAAACACAAGTCTTGCAGCCATATATAAAAATACCCCAATTCCAACACACTGTACCATGTCTTTGTAAAAACAGGACAAAAAGCACTGACTAACCCCTGATACCTTCTGTTCAAACAAACTAACCAAATTAAATAATGGAAAAGAAAAAGTTACAAATCCAGTAATTACCACTGATCGTGACTATAATTCAAAATTAGAAAGAAATTTATAGGTTATGATTATTATGTTGTTTGGTGGTGCCGTTACTACTATTTTATCATTTAATTTATTTTGTTTTGGTACAGAATTTTTCGTTCTTGTGTCGAAAATACTTTACAAGAAAAAGTGAGAAGGAAGTACTTACTTGGATTGCAGGATGATTTCTTTTTTTCACAAATAAGTAGAAAAACCCCAATCCTGAGCAAAACATAATCGCTGTATTGATTCTTCGAAACAAAAAGATGCTTTCTACTGCCATTAGCCAAAAAGTGTATTAAATAAAGTAATAAAATAAAATATGAAGTTTTTTGAATTAAAAATTGATCGTTTTGTAAAAGTAATAAAAATAAATCTGGATGTTATGAACAACAAAGAATCTAATTTTATTTCATTATGTTGAATTTCAAATTCTCACAAATTCATCTTCAAATTTGGAGAAGAATTGTAACAGTATTTTTGGACTTTTTGCAGTTTTAATACCGGCTTGTTCTCTTAGTTTTAAAGTATTTTCTGTTTATCGAAAGACAGGTATTTACTCGATTTTCAGACTCCTGTAAGAACGGACAATTCAAAATTTTGAAAATCTTGACTTTAGATGCTATCAACTGAAGCAAACTGTTACATAATAAGAGCTTAATTTTTGCAAAAACAACAAATAAATATTACTTGATTTTTCAAATTGGCTATTTTCAAATAAGTTTAATAACTTATTAATATAATTAAATTGAACCTTTATAATATAAATAAAGTTTCAACTAACCTTATATTTTGATTTAATATAGTTATTTTTATTACTTTTTTATTTTTTGGTCTTTTTATCTAATTTAGTAAATTTATTATTTTGGAATTTTTATAAGTAACAAGATGAACAAAAAAAAGAAAAAGAAAAATTTATTTGGAAAAAAACTTGTTGTTGTTGTGGTAAATGGATACAAAAATATGGTAGAAAACGACCTGAAACTATCGTATTAAAATTACATCATGCATATTCAGAATCAAAGAAAATTTGCAATCGCTGTTATTTGGAGAATAGAAAAAAGGTACGGGACCAATTCAGATCAAGGTTTATTTAATTTGAAATAAAATAATTATAACAAACTCTTTCAAAATAGCAAACTTAAAATTTCTTTTAAATTGTTTTAAATGTTTTTTTATTTACATTTCTTTTTTTTAAAAAAAAAGATAAATCGAAAATTTGAAAAGAAAAAAAAAAACAACATTGGAAAAAAAAATCAATTGGAATTATTATCATAAGAAAAAGTATGGCGAGAATCTAAAAGAAATTAAGAATAATTTTAAAAAAGAAAAAAAGAAAGTTGAAAAAAAAGAAAAAGAAATTCAAAAAATAAAAAAAGAAAAAGAAATTCATGGTAATATTGTCAATGCATTACGTGTGTTTTTGCTAGGATTAAAAAAAAATAATAAATATCGAAGTGCAATCATACATAAAATAATTCGGGAACTACAATGCTTTAATATCAAAAACAATTTCAAAGAATATTCCAGTGCTTTGGGTGTTACAGTGCAAACAATTAAAAGGCATTTGAATATGGAAAAGGAAGGTGATATTTTGTTTTCAACAAGTTATTTTTTAAAAAACACACGCAATAAATTAAGCAACGAAGAAATAATGTTGATTATTCAAACTTGGTTGGAGTTATGTACATGCAAGTCAGGCGATTATAAACAAGTATGGAATGGTCAATATGAGGATGCAGTAGAAGATGATGACAACAATGATGATGACGACGATGATGATGATGACAATAATGCTAAGAACGATGGTGATGGTGATGAAGATGACGACGAAGGATATGGTGGTGGAACTGGTTCAGCTTGCATTGATGCTTGTTGTGGATTGAATGAATTTAATCAAGATAATCGAATTCTAGTATATAATATGAATTCTATCATTCATGAGAAGGATTCAAATAAAAAGAAAGGAATGGAATTGAATAAAGAAATCAACCAAATAAAAAAAAGAAAAAGAATTTTTGTAACAAGAAGACATCAAACCCAAACTGATAAAAAGATATGTCAACAAATTCAAGAAAAAATGATTAAAAATGGTTTTCAAAAAACGATGTAATAACACATATTTAAAATATAAACCAAAGGAAGTTAAACAGTATTCGTATTTAAGATGCTATGATGCCACAAATTGTAATATATGTGAACAAAATAAAATCTCGAAGAAATTTATTTCAAATAATAATGATAAAAATACTGAAGAATTCAAATTTCATCAAAAAAAAATTGAAAAATTATGAAATTCATTTACAAGAAATTAATACTCAACGAAGTTCTTATATTGATAATAAAAATGACTTAAAATTAAATGAAGTAATTTTTGTTTTTGATTTCAGGGCCTTTTATCCACCAAGTGGTATTAAAAAAGAAAATAATAAAATCTCAGACTTATGTATTTGTAAAATAACAAAAAATAAGGAAGAGAAACTCCAATATGAATATTATGATTTTATTTCTTCTCATATTTCCCAAGATTATAATTATGTTAAATCATCATTTGAATATTTATTCAATTTAGGCATTTTTAAAAATTATTCAAAAATTTATTTTTGGTCAGATAATGGACAACATTTTAAAAATCATAAAACTTTCAATTATTTTTTATAACTTATCAAATAATATCGGAATTCGTATTATTCAGAATTTTTTTATAGCTTGTCATGCAGCTAATGAATGTGATGGTCATTTTGGAGTATTAAAAAGAAAAGAAAAAGAAGCTAAAAAAATGGGGAACTGTTTGTTTTCTGTTGACGAATATTGTACTTTTGCACAAAATATTACCAAAAAAAACAATTTCATTTAATCTTAAAAAATTAAATACTTATCAGAATGAAGAATTATTGTATTCAGGAATGAAAGGGGTAAGACAAATTCATCAAATTATTTATAATTTTAATAATATACTTTGTAAAAAACCTATCAAACGATAGTGATTTTATTAGTAAATATTTTATATATCAAAAAAAAAATAAAATAAATTTCTGTCCTAATGAGTATATAAAAAAAATAAAAGTTAAAAAAAAAATAAAATTTTCAAGAAAAAGAAAACAATTAGAAAAATAAAAATCATATATATTTTCATTTTTTTTGTACTTTTATACTTTTAGTTTTATAATTTTTATGCTTTATTTTTCAAAAAAAAATCAAAAAAAAATACTGAACTAATACCGAAAAAATTGGATTCTTTCGGGGAATCGAACCGACCCCCTCCCAAGTTCAACTTAGCAGTGTTGCCACTGAAAATCGATTCTTTGGTGATATTAAAGTCCAAAAAAACAACATTAATAAAATAAATTTTCTAAAATTTCATAACGTTCTAATAAAATTAAAATTTCCACTTTTCAAACACTTTAAAAAAAAAAAATAGCCAATTAAAATGATTAAAAGCTTTTGAGAGAACAATGAAAAACAAAAATAATGTTGTTTGATGATTTAACTAATTTATCAAACTTATTTGAAACTAGCCATTGTTCTCATATCAAAAAAAAAAAAAAAGTAAAATGGAAAAAAGAGATTTTTGATTAAAAAATTATTTCTAATTTACTACTTTTACAAGAATCGAAAACAATAAATGGTTTACTTTTAGGACACAACCCATTCGTTTCTATTTTTTGATCAGAAAAAAACTGTTAAAAAAAAACGATTACTCAAATAAAAACGAAAAATCCAAGTGTGTTTGGTAAAAATTGAACTCTTATTCTATTATCTCTGTTTTTTGGACATATAAGTCAAGTTATTTGTATTTATTCTTTTAGGTTAAAGGAAGACCTATATTATACACAACTGGTTTTCAAGTTGGTTAGTTATCATATTGATCAACTTTTGGAAAATGAATAATCTTTTTTAAGGAAATTATTTTTTTAACACTTCTTTCTCAGTAAAATGATCTGATGCTTGTTGTTCAATTATTTTCAATCAAAAAATAAAAAAAAAAATTTGCAAATTATTTTTAATTAGCTAAATTCTGAATTGTAAATAAAAATTATAATATTTTCAGTCAACTTTTCTAACAAAAATCTATCAATGAATTAAAACAGATCTTTAAAAAAACCCTACTCCTCAAAAGGGGAAATAATAATTTTTAACTTTCTTACAAAAATACAAAAGTTAAAATGTTGCGTGATTTTTAAAAACCTTTTTATTGAAAGCTAACTGATGGCTTTGTTGTATTTATTTGAATCTAATAGTATTTTCTCTATTTACTCCCTTCTCTAAATAAATAAATATATAAAATTAAATCAAAAAAAAAAAGGATATTTTTTGAAATTATTCTTTAGAAAATAAGATTTCTAGGATTCAAATCTTTAAGGGCCCCCTTTGAAATTGAAAATTTCAGTACAAGTGTATTTAGAAGAGTGTTTCGAGGTTGGTAAATTTCACAAAAATTTATTCACACAGATCTAAGAATGAAAAAATGTATTTTTTTACGAAAAATTTCCGAATTTTATCAGCCTCATCTTTAGAAGAGAAAGAAGGTTGGAAAAAAAGATTTTTAGAAAAAATTTCTCTTTAAGTGAAAATGGAAATCCATTTTGCACTCTTGAGAATCACCTAAGATTATTTTTTTTTATTTGTGAATTAAGTTTAGATGGTTCTCTGTTATCACTGAAAAGGTCAAAAGGGAGAAAATTAAAGATTTTTGAGGACTTCTTCTTTGTTATTTTAAAACAAAGAAATATTTGACAAAAGATATCTTAATGTGTTTGGTGTTGTACCAAATTCACCAAAATCCTCTTTTCCTAAAAAAAATGATCATTTTTTTTTTCGCTGATACAATACTCTTTTTATTAAATAAAAAAATTTACTTTTTTTTGTATAATTTTTTTTTATATAAATCAATGAATGTAAAATTCAACAAAAGCTTTACCATGGGTACTTCTACCCAATTTGTCTTGAACTGAATAATTCAGTTTTTTTGAGAGAAACTAAACAAACAAAAAAAATTTCTTATAAAAATGAACAAAATGTTTCGAATATTGGATAAGGTAGATTAGTTTGAAATATAAAATAGAGTAAACAATATTCCAAAGATCATAATGGAAACTTTAATTCAAGAAAAAACAAAAAAAAAGGAACCAAGACCAAAACAATAAGGGAAAATCACAATTTCTTTATTTTATTTGATCTGATTTGTGGTAAAAATTGAAAATACAAGCAAATCAATGATGAAAACCCATAAACACACAATCTTCAAAAGTTAGAGTAATTTATCAAGAATTTTTGAAATGTTCTTCATATTTCAGTCTCAAAAATCAGGATTATTATTATTATTTTTTATTTTTACGTTTCCTAATATGTGTGTTTGAGTATATATACATACCTACATACCTACATACACACACACACACACACACACACACACACACACACACACACACACACACACACATATATATATATATTCATTTTCGATAAAATAAAAGCCAAAAAATGCAATGATGCTCCAAATTGGGGAATATCTTCATTGCCACCCATCACAATTTTAATCGGAAGTAATAAAAATCCCAAGAGACAATTTTGTGAATTGCCAACGTAGTCCTTGAATAAAAAATTATTTATTTGTTATCAAATTGTAAAAACCAACAATAATTATAAATTACTCAGATTTTTTCACTTTATTTTCTTTTTCTTTGATTTGAAATTTTGTAGTTGTTTTGTAATTTTAATAATTCAGCCCCTACTCTAATCTCTGAAAACAATAATCCAGGTTGACAGTTATTTCGTGAACATTGTTAACAAAAATAATTTTAAAAACAAATTTATATTAAAAAGATGACGCTCTAAAAAATAATAAATAGGAAGGGTACCATTAAATTGAAGGTAACCTCTTATTTGGTTGAACTCATTCTAATTTAGAAGATACAGTCAGTTCGCTTTTAAGGCAAAAACTGTAACGAAATTTAAGGTACAAAAATTATCTCAAATTAAGGCAGACAATTCACAATCTATAAAAATAATTTTTATAAAAAAAATTCCAAAATTTGTGCTTTAATTTGAGATTTTTTTGCTGCTTAAATTTCGTTTAAAGTTTTTGCCTTAAATTTGAAACTGACAGTAAAGAATAAAATCAATTTTTAAAATATACTTTTATTTAAATTTTTTTATCAACATTCTTGATTTCAAAAAGTTTATTTTGAAAGGTGACATTTCTTGTTTCAGTCTTCAAAAAGAAAAAAAAATGTTTAAAAACACACTTCCTAATATCGATTGTTCTGGTTTATCTTTGATTAAATCAACCATTCATTGGAATACATTTCTAGATCCAAAACCTAAATGTAAAAAAAACGTTAAAATTACATATCAAAAAAAAATTCAATAAATGAAAATTCTGAATATTCAATGATGATTTACTTTTAGTTTAGTTCTTTTCATAAATAGAGTACATAACATAATTTTGATATCAAGAGTTTATTATCTTGTACACTTAAAAAATTTGTTTTGGGGAATATACTAGGAAATTAAAATTTTCAAACTATTAAAACTTAACTGCTTGCTGAAGATATTTATTTAATGCTTTTCAATACCTTATCAAACCCTAAGTATTTTTAAATTACTAATTTCAAACAAAACTTGTGAAGTCTAAACAAATTCTCTTGTTTGTAAATTAATAATAATAAGATCAAAGGATTTTTAAATTGAAAATTATCTAATATTATGGAATAAAATTTCAGTTTGTGTTAGTGAAATTGTTGATAAAAACACTCTAGAAAGAGTTCAATAAACTCAGTTAAATTTATCCCCTGAGTTTTAATATCTAGCAAAAAGATGTGAAATTTCTTTATTCCGACAATTTTCAAAATTTTAATTCTCTATATCATACTAAAATTGGATTTTACAATTTCTAAATTCTCATTTTAATTCTATGAACACAAAAAAATTTCTATTACTGTTCTAAATAATTTTTCCAGTTACTTTTTCAAGTTTTCAATGTCTTCAATTTGATCTTGTACTTGTAACCCCCCCCAAAAAAAAACTAATTATTTTAAAAAATTTCCTTCTAAAATCTATCAAAGGGATCATCCCCCCCAAAAAAAAACACTGGAAAATATTATAAATAATTTTATTGGTGATATTCTCACTTACAAATTTTGTACATACAAATTACCAAAAAATTCTGATAGACTAAGAAATCCAGAAAAGTTAATTAGTTTAGTGAGACTTAATTGTTTATACCATTTTTTATGTAAAAAGAAAACCGTCGAATTCATTTTATTTTTTTACATTATAAAATAATTTGACCATTTTTATTAACTTTTTCATCATTTTTACATAATTCTAAACCTTTGTTTTATGAAAACTTTATAAAAAAATATTATTTTCTTTTTTAATATCACATTTTTGGCTAACTAAAGAATTGTTTTATTCAACCCAATAAAAAAATATTTATTTTATTTTAAGAAGAGTAATTATAATAATTAAAGTTTTAAAGTTATTTTAAAATTTTACTTTGAAATTTTGTTTTTGTTCTACGATGATAGTTGGTTTTTCATAATAAACTTTTCTTGAAGATATTTGGGAATTAATTAATTTGATCCTTAAAATTTAATATCAATTTTTTTATTCGAAAAATGATTTGAATTGTTATAAGGATTCTTGTGAATAAGGCCAAACATCCTGTTAAAAAAATTATTCACTATTCAAAATAAATTTTTTTCACTAACAAATAATAATTTAACTTATTAAAATGATTTTTTTTTCAATCAGAACAAACAATTTGTTTCATAAAATTGTTTTTTACAATTTGATTTAGATCTTGTGAAAACCAGAAAATGACTTTTTTCAAACTTTCAAGAATTAAAACTATTTGCTTAATTTTTTCTAGAAATTTCATTATTGAAGCCCCATCAAAGATTCATTTATATAATCACCTATATACTCGAATTAGTTTTATTGGTTGAGATTAGAATTAAAATATTGATCGATAAAAATAATAACAAAATTAAAAATTTTCTTTCTAAACCATTTACTTTTCAACATAAAAGTAAAAATAAATTTAAAACTTTAAAGAATTAACTTAATTGTTAATAAAAATAATATGCTATTTTTTTTCGTTTTATATTGGAAACTATATGAATTTTGGATTTCAACAAATAGATTCAGATAAATAAATTGCTTAAATGGGGTTAACTTTTCTAATTCATACATCAAAACATACCATTTATATTGAAAAAAAAATTTCAAGATCTTTACAAGATCTCATTTTATTTTTAAAAAATACTATTCCCTTAATGTCATTTTTTTGTAAAATTTTCAATCAAAAAACTATTTAATAATTTTTTAAAGATTTTGTGAACTTTCGAAATGAGTAATTTTTTTGATACAATTTCTTTAAAATATCAATTCTTTTTGAAAAGTGAATTTAAAAGAACAACATAAGGAAAAACACTCCAGGGTTGGAAAGCAGTCCTTAAATATCCATAATTTATTAACAAGTTTAAAAAATCCCTTATTAACAATTATGTTAACTAAATTGCAAAAATATGGAAATATTTTGCAGAGTCGTAAGAAAAAACAATACTACATTTTAAATTCAATTTGGAAATAATTTTGTTTTTAGAAACTATTTCATTTTTTGTCTTTTTTGTTTTAATTTCTTTTTTCTAGTTGCCTAATATGTTTGGTTAAATCTGGAATTTTTTTTCGATGATTGATAGAAAGTTAGTGTTGAGTTTGTGTAAATAGAAAAATCACCATACAATTGGTCAGATGGTATCTTAACACTTGATCGATCAACAATTGTTGTTGAAATTAAAACAAATTTACCAATACATTTTTTGTTCCACTCGTTTCATTAGTTTGGACATATAGATTTTGATTTTTTCGTTTTTTATTTTTTTTTTATATTCGGATGGAAAATAATTACTGATAAAAACATTAAAACTATGGTAACTTAAATGTGGTTTTATATTAGGTTTGGAAAAATAAACTAAATTTCATAATAAATGGCCCACCTTACATTTGAATAATGAATTGCTTTTGTATCGTTTTGAAGTTTTTCCTGTCACAATGAAAGGTTTGCAAATAAATCATTTTTTCTCTTTTTTATTTTTTCAACAGTGTTTTGTTAAAATGGAAAATGAAAATGAAAAATTTGAATGAAGTAACAGATGAATTAATGCAAAATTTGGTTTCAAATATGAAAAAGAGATTAGATTTAGTTATTCAAATGGAAGGAGAATCGATTAATGGGTTTTTTTACTTTTTTAAATTGTCTATTTTTCATTTAATGCTTCTTTCAAAATAAATGTCACAATTTTTTTTAACAGTTTTTTTTATTTTTTCTTTCTTTTATTTTTTAGACAAAAAATAAATATCTCTTGAGTATAATATTGAATATTAAAATCTAAATTTTTATATTATAATAGATAACTTCAATTATTAAAAATATTTTTATTTAAAATTTGATTTTTAATGGGCCAATTATTATGAAAGATAGTTTATAATAAATTGAGTTTTATTTTTTGCCTATTTTTGATTTTGTGTGTCTTAAATTTTTGGAATGGAGTTACAATACAGTTAGTGTTTGGTTAAATGAATGATCAACGAACTTAAAGTAAAAATGTTAATTTATTGTGAATTATTAATAAATAAAAATAGTATAATAATTCCAAAGTAAAACTGCAAAAGAAATAAAAATTCTAATTGAACAAATTAAATAAAAATTTTTATTTGAGAAATTTATGTCAAAAAACAAAATAAAAATGGTTTCAAAAAACTGAACATCTTATTTATCTTTTATTGATTTTAATTTTCTTTTTCAATTTCATTTTTTTGATTTTCTTGTGTACTTTCTATCCTTTGTATCTCTTTTGTCTCTTTTTTTTCATTTACTATTTGCTTTTCATTTTCTAATTGAACGACTTGCTCATTGTTTTCATTTTCGTTTGTATTTTTTACAACTTTGACAATGTTTTCGTGTGTATATGGGAAGCATCTTGGGATACGAACAAGCTTTTCAGGGTTGTAATGTGGTGTGGCTTTAATTTTTTTAAAGGCGACTCCTAAATAAAGTCCCATTATTTCCCAATCTTCTATGTCAACACCACCTTTTTGATTTAGACATTTGAGCCTTTTGAAAAGTTCTTGGTATTTCTTGACTTTACGGAATTTATTGAAGATGTCGTGGAAATTTTTTTTTAAAATGGGCTTGAAACCATATTTCCTTGCGATCTTGGCAAGGGTAGGGGGGTGTACAAGAGACTCTGGCAAATCAAACACTGCTTCGTCAAGTTTGAACTTGTATTTTGTGCCGAATGCTGGGAAAAAGGACTTGTCGTTTGGGATTTTTTCATTTTTCATAAATTCGATTTGGTATTTGTTGTTGCCAAATTTCCATCCTTCGATTTCTTTCAGCTTTTGGATAATGAGATCTGCATCTGGGATTGTTGCAACGAAGTACCCTCCTCGTTTTAATCGGCAAGATGCATTTTCAAACAGGGACTCTAACCTTTTTTGTGTGTCGCATGCGTAGTGAAGTGAGAACTGGCAAGAAACCAAATCAAAGCAAACACCATCCTCAAGAAAGCTCAACAAACCGCTTTCGAAGCAATCGCCAACGCCAAACTTTGCACTGAATTGTGGGTTCATTTTGTTATACCTCGACACAGCATTCTCAATCGATTTAGGCGCAAAGTCAACAGCCACCAGCGACTGGATTTTTAAAGAACGGTACTTTTGCAGATCTCCCCCTTTACCACAGCACAAGTCCAACACGTCTCCTTGGTATTCCAAATATTGATCCAACAAAACAGATTTGATCCAATTATTCAATGATCGCAGCCGATACATTTTCGATTTCCTTCTTTTAAAGCCAGATTCATTTTGCTGCTTGTTGTAGTGGTTTTGGATACTTTTCCTTTCTTCAAACGCTCTTTTTCTTATTGACATCAATATTTAAAATTAGTTCAAAAAAAACAAAATAAAAAATTATTAATTGAAATTAAAAAAAAAAAAAAACTGAAAAAATGAATTTAAATTATTCAACAGTTTATTTTGTTGCTGTGGTTTTACAAAAAAATTAAGTCTGTTGTGTATTTAACCATTCAAAATCTTTTCAAAAATTCACCAAAAAAGTACCACACAATTAGTTTTGTCAATTCCGAGATTGTCGAAAAAAATACTAACCATTTTGAAAAAAAAGTTCACCCAAGGCGTTTAATTGGGAACATTACTGAAAATGAAAAGTAAAATCAATAAAAAGAAGAAACCAATTAACTTCAAAGAATAACCCATTATATTATTTTCAATCAAACCAACAAATACAATTTAAATTTGATTTATCGAAATTGTTGATGAGTTTTTGGAGATCTCAAAAATAGTCAATTTTTTGAACAAATTTTTAATAATTGATCAAACAACGAAAAACCCTTACCAAAAGATAGTATTAAAAAAACTGTTGTTGTGACGAATACTTCATTTTGTCTTTATTTATTTATTTATTCTTTTTTTCAATTGATCTTACTTTGAATTTTCAGTAATGTTCCCAATTAAAAACCATGTTGAACTTTTTTTCTGCAATGGTAATTTCTTTTTATAAATTCTATTTGGAAATATGACTAAAAGTAATCGACGATAATTTTAAGATAAATTGTAATTTTTTTGTGTTCCACAAATTCTAATATCTTTCTTTATAAGGGTGATTGCTTTAAATACTGTGATTTGAATTTTAAGGGTTGAGTCATTACCGTGAAATTTTTTATTCTGAAATGGAAAAAAACTTTTTAGTAATTTTATTGAGTACCTAACACCAATCAAAAACCAACCAACATATGATGTACGATCGATCTCCAAAAATCAACAACTAATTACAGGACATTTTTAGAAAAAAGCGCCAAAGAGCGACACTCAATTTTCAATTAGAATGGTTATGAATTACAATTTTGTAAACAACTCTGTCAGTTTTGAAGTGTCACTCTTTGGTGCCTTTTTGAGATCTCGGTGACTTTTTTTTTCTTTTTTTTCTTTTTTCAAATTAGTTAGTTTTATTGAAAGAATATTATATAATCCTTACTTGGTCGAATTTAGAGGGTTACAAAATAACCACAAATCAGACTAAATCGAATAAAATTGATTGCGAAATACAAGAAAGCAATTTGTTTTAAATTAAAGAAATTTAACCTCTTTTGAAAAAGAAAATGAGAAAATACGAATTTTTTTTTTTAAATTTTGATTGTTTGAAATTGAGAATTCTTTTTCTTCGTTTAATTTTTTGTCAAAGAGATCCAATGGAATTTTTTTTTTTGTTATTTGAATTTTGTCAACCAAAAGAAGGGCTATTTCACAATACCCTTTTTGGTCTCAGGTCACCCCTTGAGTATGGAGGATTGTCACGGTAAATTACTAGACCCTTAAATAAAGAAAAATTTATATTTCATTTTTCAATTTCCTTTTTTATATAGAGTTTTTAAATTACAACCTTTCTCTTTGAGACTTCTGTTTCGAAAAGAAAAATGAAAAGGTTGTGAAAATTTTTACCCATTTATAATTTAAATATCAGTACGAAGATTGAATTATTTTTAAAGACTGAAAGAACCTAACCACGAGTCGCTGGCGAAAACCTTTATTTAGAAGAACGTATTTGGAAGTTTAAAGTAATGTTAAGTTGAGAGGTTTGCAAAAAATTCATATTTTTTTAGTTTTTTTTAAAACTCCCTTATTTAGCTTGGGAAAATTATTTTATATAACATATTTAGCTTCTGTGTAATTTTCTCATCACAACTCTTAGTTTATTCCATAAAATATAGAGAATTAATTTCCTTTCCTTTATATTTTCTCCAAATTTGATTCTTTATTGATGAATAATCTTTTTTGACTAACTTTTTAAATGGAGGTGTTAATATTTAAAAGTGATAAGATTTGAAGTTTACTGCGATTTTTTTTTTTTTTTTCGAGAAAGTCACTATCTTCAATTCCAAGGAAAAATATGAATTCAAGAAAAAGAATTTTGTTATAATTTAATAAATTTTATATTTATTTTCTGCAGAATACAAAAAAAAGATATTGTTTTTAACCGTTGGAAAAATTACTAGTTACTTTTTTTTTTTATAAGGTATTTCCAAAAAAGTGGGTCATTTTTTTTTATATTTCATAAAAAATAATCTTTGTTAGTGGTAGTATTCTTTAATTGACAATACTAACTTAAGTTTAATATTAATACCAATTGAATAAATGGCTAAGGTATTTATTTTAAAATAATTTGGATGAAATATTTCCAAAAAATGAAAAAAAAAATAGCACTTTTTTTTGGTGAAAACAATGTATGACTAATTTCAATAAAAAAATGGAAATATGGAAAGGGTAAAAATGATTTTTTAAATAAGAAAATACAGTTATATTTTTTCAATTCTATTTGAAAATTCTTAGGGGTTAAAAAAGTTATGAAAACGGTTTTTTCAAACAAAAAGAAAATAATAAACACCAATTTTAGCACCTAAAAATATCAGATAAAATCGAGATCAGAAAATTTAATATCTTTTATTTATGTAATACAATACTAAGAGACAAATTGAATTATTACCAAGAATCAATAAACGGTATTTAATGATTTTGTATGTTTAAATACCTTTTTTAAGATTGTGTTTAAAAGATATATTTTAAAATAAATTTACCCTGCTTTATTGGAAATAGATTATGTTTAATATCATTCTTTAGTTCATAAAGTCTATTCTCTTTTCCTATTGTTCCGATAATTACATTGTTTAATTTCATTCATTCACTTCTTACAATATATGTAACAGGATTTAAATCATAAGAGTCCAACTTATTTTCATTTTGGTAGTTACAGACTTTGTAATTTAACTCATATTTACTTTATGATATATTTTCAAAGATTTTTTTATTTTTTTGAAATGATATTCCAGATTATAAAATATAGAATTCCTCCGGAGTAGCTAATTTTAAGTTGGAAAATACTGCCTAGGTTGATAATATCCAAATATTTTTTGATGATTTCTGGGTGTATTCTTCAAATTTCATAAACTAACAAAGTTGTTGTTTTAATGACGAACTTTTCACTAGTTTATTAAAAAATAAATTATTATCCAATTTTTTTAAAGTTATTTTGAATTCATATGTTCCTTTTAGAGATTAGGGGAAAAAAAATCATTATATTAATGAAAATAAATAAAAAAACTGAAATGAGATAAAAAATTCTAAAAAATAATTTTTTACTTGATAATTTGAACCTAAAATAAATTTTTCAGCCAAAAAAATACAACTGATATTTTGAACAGTATCTGATCCAAAATTTCTTAACAAAATTACCCAAATCCAAAAAGTACCCCGTTGAACATAATTTTTTCTTTATCTCAAATATTATGGGGATAAAAAAGTTATTAATAAGTTTACATATTAACCAGTGTGAAAATTCTGGTTGAGATTAAGAAAATTGATCTTAATTTTGTCTTACGCTGTAGGGGAAATTTGAATTTTTTTTTTTTTTAGATTAATAAAGTTAGTAAAATCCATTAATTATCCAAAAATGGCCATTGTTTGGAGTTTCTTCAATATCAAAATAATTAATTTTTTTTTTTTTTTTGAAAATTATATTTCATCACTCAGTAACCATAAAATTTGAAGAATTGTTCAATAGGATTTAAGAAAAAGTTGAAAGTAAGTGAACCAAGAGGTTTAATAATGTTGGTTTTCATTTTTCCTTCTTTAATTTAAAAATTTCAGATGGGTTTTTGAATCAATTAATATTTTTTTCAAATCAATAAAAAAAAAAACGGAAAAAAATTATATTATTTTGACTTTCCTTTGTAATAAATTATCAATTAATTGTTTTTTTTTTTTTTGGTTTGGTTATTATCTTGTATCTCGAACTCAGATTACAAAAAATTAGGATTGTCCTTAAAATTTTTATTAATAACTTTTTTTACGATTTTCTCGGTTATTTATTCCAAAAGCAAAATCCTTTTTATACTTTATTATAATAATTAATAGAAAGTTAAAAACAAAAGAAATGGTATATACTCAAGTAATATTATCCATGTCAATCCAATTTTTATAAAATTGGATATTTTCAACAGCCTATATAAATATTCAATGCCCTTAAGTGTGTTTTTTGTCTTTAAATCCCAAGCTATCTAAATACACATAAGTTAAAAAGGTGCAAATCATAAAATCAATACTTTGAGTTCACAGGAGTTGTGTTTTTAATATTTGTAGTTTAAAAGATATCAATATAATGATAAAACCAAAAAGAATTTTAATAAAAATAAAGGGAAAAAATTAAAAGCTAAAACCAAAAAAAGGGTTTTATTCTTTTTTTTTATTGTGATTTACAATTGATCAAATCTTATTTAGAAAAGAGGCAACCCTTAAAATTTTCAAGTTTGATTTCAAAAAGGACAAACAAACAAGAAAAAAAAGGAAAGTAAAAATGGATGTAAAAAATTCATTTTTTCTTCTTCTAAACTTGAAAATCTTTTTCAATGAGAGGATTTCATTTGTATGCTTTAATCAGTACCATTGCAGCAACAGGAACCATTGTGTCTCACCTTCAAAAAAATGATCACCAATTCTTCCCAGCGTTTCTTCATTTAGCTAAAAGCACATTAGGCTCATACCTTTTTACAAACGAGTTGCTTGTTGCTTTAATTTATTTTATTACCTTTGTCAAAACGATCTTTTTTGGCAAGCTGACACAATCAGAAATTGATCTGTGTTGGGAAAACGGGTGGCAATTTGGTTTTGATGTTCTCTTCGCTGCTGCTATTTTCTTTTCAGAATTCTCGATCCCTATTTTTTTACTTTTTGCTGTGCTAATTTGTGTAAAATCGCTGATGATAATCACAAGCCAAAGACTCCTCTCAGTGAGTGATTTCAATTTTTTTTCATTTCTTTTTCAATCATGCCCATTCATATTTTTTTTATTTTTACTTGGTTTAACAACAAAATTAAACAAAAACAATAAAACAAAAACAAAAACAATAAATTAAAAAAAAAATAAAATAATAATGTGGTTTAGGTTTCCCAAGAGCTTCAAATATCCTTTTTCACAAAAATGAAATTGACATCAATCATATTTTTATTAAACACATTCAACACAATTCTATTTTTCAACTTTTTAGTTTCAATGGTCGAATCATTTCCAAACATACTTTCAATTTTTGTTTTTCAAGTAACTTTTTTCTTTTTTCTTCTTCTTTCTTCTTCACCTTTTTTTTTGTTTTTTTTTCATTTGCTTGTTATCAATTGAATTTCTTTCTAAAATTCGAAGAAAAGAATACAATTTAAATTAAACTAACTCTAAAAACCTTCAAATAATTTTTTTTGTGAAATTAACCAAATTGAAATTAGATCTTTTTTTAATTCATTCTGAAAAACCACAATAAAAAAAAAAAATATTATTAAAACTTGTTACAACTTTCTAATGAGGTTTGCTCATTATTTTTTTTTTGGTGAAATTTGGGACAAATTTGCATTTTTATGAAGAAATTTCGTGAAACATTCAACAAGTCCAAAATTTTAATCACAACAAGTCTTATCATTTTTTTTTTTTTTTTTTAATCAGAAAAGTGATGATATAACATAAATAATGATCTGTTATTTTCTTTTTTTTTTTTTTTTGATAATTTTCAATATTTTTTGCTAATATTTACTCATCCCCCATAAGCGAGACTTACATTCAAATTTATGATGTTTCCCCACAACCACAAAAGTCTAAAAAATTTAATAGTTGAAATGATTTTAATTATACCAATTTAATTAAATTTTGAAAAATTGTCAAATAAAGAATTTCTTAAGAAAGAGATTAGTCTCTATTAAATTTTTTTACCTAAATTTAATAGAGATCGAGAAAATTTTTTGACAATTACTTATATTTAGAAAACCCTGTTTATTTTCAATATTAAACATGTTTCTAGATAAGGATTCCTTATTTAGTTATTGGACAAAAAAAAAAATTAATAGAGACTAGTCCCTTAATAAAGAGATTAGAAAAAAAAATTCACTAAATTATCAAAAAAAAAATTAAAGTTTGTAATTTATTATTTTTTAGAAATATTGATTGTCAAAATTCTCAAAACAAAAGTTTAAATTGTAGATATATAAGGTATTTCTAAAAAAGTGTGACATTTTTTTTCAAATTTCTTATAAAATTTTAATTGTTAGTGATTCTATTCACAAACTGGTTATATCAAATTAAGAAAAATATTACTACTAATTAAATCAGTACCCATTAGGTATATTTCAAATAAAATTAATCAAAATAAACCCCATTTCACTGATAGTTTCCACAGAAAAAAATGAAAAATTCAATTTTTTTATACGAATCAACCAATATAATATTAATTAAAAGTAATATAAATAATAAAAACCAGATTAGAGTTGATATTCATTTAAGAAATACCTTAAAAAACTATAAATTTTCTAAAAAAAATAAAATGATAAAATAAATTTTGGATCCACACAAATGTAGCGTCTCATTCAAAAATTCCCAATTTTTTTAGAAAATTAAAATTGTTAATCCGAAGATTTTTGAATAGTAATTACATACAATTTAAAGTAAATTACATAATATCAATTTTCTTAATATTTATTTAGGATTTCTCCAACATTTTTTTTTTTTCGAATTGGCTTTCAAAAAATAAATAAAAAAAAATTTTAACTAATTAGAAAAAAAAAAATTTGACAAAATTAAAAAAAAAATGATTTTGATCAATAAATCGAAAATTTATTTTGAAAAGAATCAAAAACAAAACTCATATAATTTGTTTTATTTTGACAATTAAACTGCCCTTTGACTGAAAAAGAGTTTATTTCCAAAAAATGAAAAAATCTGCATTTTTTTTAAAGAATACAAAGTACGATGAAATTTAATAAAAAGTTTACAGTGTGCTAAAGTAACAAACGCTTTTTTAAAAAACAAAAAAAAATTTATAAATTTTTCATTCCATTGAAAATTTTTTTCAAAGATTAAACCTCTTTGAAAAACAATTTTTATGATCAAAAAGAAAAATATAATAACCAATTTTAACACTAGAAAAAGATATGAAAACATTGAGGTCATAAACTTTTAATATCATTTATTCAGTAATACCAGACTAACGAACAAATTGGATTATTATTAAGAATCAATAAATGATGAATCTATCAAATATTCCCGAAAATACCCGAAAATCGAAAATACCCGAAAAATTTTTAACCACGAAAAAACACTTTTGAACAACTTCTATGAAACACTGGAGTCTAATACTGAGTATAAAGGTAAATTTGGCCTTTATTTTTTGAAAAAAAATTTTTTTCTGAAAATATCAAAATTCAAAAAAAAATTAAATTTTAGGGAATGGTATTCAACCCATTTTGTGTGAAAGGAATAAGTATCCTGGACGACTGTAACTGTTTTGATCATTTCGAAATAGTATTAACTAAATGAGAGAATATGTACTTGAATTGAAAATTTCTAATTGTAAATCATTACCCATAATTTTGTAATATTAAATACAATCCAAAAATAACAGAGTAATATCTAATCGTACAACACATACTTATATCCGACATAAGGTGACCCAAGCCAAACTTTATTTAACTTCATATTCAATAAAAGGAACTGGTTTAACCAAAACAGACCCATACCAAACCAAACACAACCCTTACCAATACCCTGGCATACCTATACACTTACCCTAATAAATACCAACAATTACACAAATATACTCAAAATGTACCAAAACCTCTTTAGAGTAGTTTAAAGTAGAAAATTCAAAAAATAAATATTTTGTCTCAAAGTAAAATTGTTATTTTACCGTTAAACTGAGTATATTGGTACCAATGTTTCATAGAAGTTGTCCATAACGTGTTTTTGTGGTTAAAAATTTTCGGGTATTTTCGATTTTCGGGTATTTTCGGGAATATTTCAAACACCCATAAATGATGAATGACAATTTTTTTAATATTTAAATAGTACTATTAGAATTGAATTTAATACAGATATTTTAAAATAAATTTGCCCCGTTTTTTTGGAAATAGCTTGCATTGAATTAATTGCTTATTTGAAGAAAAAAATCTTAATTTTCAATTACAAAAATCATAAAACATTTTTAATAAAAAAATTAACAATTTGGTTCTAAAATACTTTTGATTCTTCGAATTTTCACAAATGGTAAAAAAAAACGTATTAAAAAGGTTAAATACACTAAGAAATATTTCAATTTACGAAACAAAATTATTCATTGATTTGAAATTATTTTTGACTTGTATTCAAAAAAAATTCAAAATTACCTAAAATAACAAAAAAAAATATATTTTTATTTTTCAGACAAGAATTTTTAGACTCAAAAAATCTTTTATTAAACAATCATTTGAAGTAATACTAAACGAAGATTTTGAAAAATATTGATTAATAAAAAAATAGTATCTTTTCATTATTAGTGTATATTATTTAACGAGAAAATAGACAATTTTATTTTAGTTAATGGTATATTTTTTAACACATTTATTCATAAACCTTTTGATACTATTCAAAAAAAACAATTAAAAAATTGCCTCACTTTTTTGACAATTGATTGAAATAAAAAAAGGATTGAAAAATATTTTTTTTTTTTTTTTGCAAAAAAAGAATTAATTTATTTTCGTTATATTTATCAAGAAAATATTCCTTCTTGATTTTTTATTGTAAAATCTACTATTTTTAATTATTATTATTTCCAAAGTGATCTCTCTTTTTCTTTTTGATAAAAATCCATATTATAATTCAAAAAAAAATCTTAAAAACATCACAACAAGTTAAATTATTATATCATTGTCTTTATATTTATTTTTAAATATAATTTTTGTAAAATCGAAAATAAAAATTTTTTTACTTCATAAAATCGTTCTATTTTTAAAATAAAAAATCCATTTTATTTTTATTTATTTATTTTTAGAAAATAATATATTATTATCCAATTTAAATAATATCTTTTTTCTTTTTTCTTTGTCTTTCTAATATCAACTTTTTAGTTTTTACTACTTGTAATTGATGGTATCAATTTAACATTTCGTTTGATACTAATTTTTTTTTGCACAATCTCGAATGAGCGGTATTTTTTGCTATATATTGATCCAATTAAAGAATTTATTAAATTGTTTCTGACAGGTTTCTTATTTCTTGCACTTTTATTTTCATTTGGGGTACCTTTGCATATGTTCCGTGAAATGTATACAGCAATCTTAAAATTTTATAATTCAATGAAAAATTTATTTGAATTCAGAAGAGTCATTTCAGAAATGAACAGGACTTTCCCAGATGTCACACAAGAAGACCTAGATCGAGAAAATTTATGTATTTTCTGTCGTTTGGATATGAATATTGGAGATTCAAAAAAATTACCTTGCAATCATTGTGTAACTGTTCTTTTTTTTTTTTTTTTTTTTTTTTTTTTTTTTTTTTTTTTTTTTTTTTGTTTATAAAAAAATATTGTTTTTTGCTTTTCATTTTGAATAACTGATTTGATTTTGTGATATTATTTTTTAATATAATCAATTCTCATTTGAATCTTAAAATGTTTTTTAACAAAAATATATTTATATTATTAAAAAAATTCCTTAAATTGATTTTTTTTTTTCAAATATCATTTTTTCTTAAAAATTTTTTTATAATCAATATTAATTCTTAATAGTTCCATGTGAATTGTTTATCTACTTGGCTTCAGCAAAAAAGAGCTTGTCCGATATGCGATAGAGAATTATAAAATAAAAGAATATATTTTATTGTTTTTTATTTTATTTTGAATAAATAAAAATTCAAATTGATCACATAGAATATATATATATATATATATATATATATATATATTATTAACTATTTGAATAAACAGTGTGTATATAATTTAATTCCGAACCGATTTATTTTTATTTTATATATTTTATAAATTATATATGTCGGTATTTGTTATTTTTCATAAAATATAAACTCTAAAAAGAAATTTTCTCATAAAAAAAATCTCATTTTTTTCCGTTTCGATTTTTTTTTTTTTATTAATGTTACTTTTTATTTTGCTTTACATTCTTGAGTATTTTTATTCTGATTATTTTATTTCATGATGATGAATTGTTATATATATTCAAAAAAAGAATAAATAAACTAAATTACTAAAGTGGTTTTTTGTTTTTTTATTTCATATTAAAAACAATCAAATTAAACAGTATTTCTTCTAGTTACAATTTTATTTTACAGGTTTTGAAAAAGTATTTGTGAATATTCTTAATTTAATTGTTTGGTGGTTTTTCAATATTTTTTAATTTAAAAAAAAGAAAAAATTGATTTGAAATATGAGTTGAATATAGAGAAATAAGATTTTGAATCCAAATAATGATAAAACTAAAAAAACTTAAAATGAGTTTGTTTCTCGAGCCAAATAACAAGATACACATTTTATTTTGGAATTAAGGTTTAACCTTGAGAAGGCTAAGATAAATTTCAAAAAATTTAATTAAAATATCTTACAACAAAAAAATTTTTCTAATGGATTATGTATTCAATTTTTTCAAAAAGTTGTTTGACATAGTCAACTATTATATGGATTTAGAGATATTTGATTTGACAAAAATAGATTTTATTGATATTGATCCTTGGATTTATAAAAAAATACAAAATTTTTATTAATCAACAAACTTTCTCCCATGCTTCTTTATAAAATTATAGCAAAAATTTATACTCTCAGAATTATGATATATAAAAAGATTTATTTTGATTCTATTATTAATCATCTCGGGTTTTGATGAATTAATTAATGATCCCCTTTAAAAAAAAAAATTGAAAATATTAATTTGGAATAACAAAATTTTAAATAACTATAAATTGAACTAGACAATTTCAGAATGAAAAATTTAGGAAATAGTTCTAGTTGGGAATGTAATTACGTTTACCAGAATTTCAAGAAAATGTCTAAAATCTATGATTTAACTCTATTCTTTTGGATTTTGAAAAAGATAGCGGACTTTTTTTTAATTTTAAAAATGAAAAGAAATTTAAATTGGAAGGGGTAAACTTCAATTTTAGAAGTTAGAAATGTTATAAATTAATTAAACAGATATTATCATGTTATAAATAAATAAAAAAAAAAATATTGTGAATTATGTAAGAAAAAAATCAAACAATTTAAATATCATTGAAGATTTGGATCATTTTCTGAAGAATTACCCAACCTATAAAAATTTTTACAAAATCTAGATATCAGAATACACAAAAATTAAAATATCTGATATATTAACATAAAATAATATTATTAATATTATTACAAAAAATTACAGATATATCTTTTTAATTAACCCTATATCATACATAAACTTATTTTTGAGTCTTTAATTAAATTATTAAAATAAAATTAAGGAATTTGAAAAGTGCTGTAAAGTATCTTGGAATTCCTAGCTTACAAAAATTCAAAAGAAGAGAGTAAAATCTTTCAAATTTCTCAATTCTTTTGAATTCTGGTAAAGATAAAAGTGGTTTTTTAAATGAATAGAAAATTAAATAAATTTTCATTATACATCAAAAAGTAAAAAAAAAAAAAAAACTAATGGCACTTTTATTGGGTTTTTCTGTTCTATAAGTCAAGTGTTCTAGGTTTTTTTTGAGGTTTTCTATTTTATTTCTGACATGTTCTACGTTTTTTTTACTTTTTGAAACAAACATAAATTTTTAATAAATTTTCGGTTTATTTCAAAAAGTAAAAAAAACCTAACGAAAATCTTTTGATTTTCCTAATAAATAGAAAACTCAAAAAACCTAACGAAAAACTATTGATTTTACAAATAAAACAACACACTCAAGAAAACCTCACGGTGCTTTTTCAGATTTCAAAATAATAGAGAAAATTCCAAGAGTTTAATCAATTCTTCTAAATTCTGGTAAAACTAAATGCATATTTTTTTAATTTAAGAAATAAAACGAAAATTTCAAACATATTCTTTTTATTTCTGATAGTAAAAAAAAAAAAAACAACTGACTAACAAGAAGGGTTTATAACTACCAACTTAACTAAAAAAAAAAAGAAATAAAATTTATTACAGTTCATTAATTAAGATATTTTCTAGACAATATATTTCAAAACTGAGTCGGTTTATTTTTAAAATGTATTTTTTAATACTTTGTTTAAAAGCAATCAGATTTCTTTCTAAAACTAAAGAAAATATTTTTTTTTTAATATAAATAAAAAATAATTTGAATTTTGAACTTTATGAAATGAAATTAAATATATCATACTTTTAAAAACAAGAATTCATTCCGAAAAAAAATATTGAGAGTACAACATGTTTTTAGTCATCAGATTTCGAATGTATTTTTCAAATTTGCTATATAAAAAATTTTTTGATTTTTTTCTATATCAAAAAGTGAATATTTTTTTGAGGGAAATAGTCGCTAACAATCAAAATAGTTCAAACCAAGTTAGTGATCAATCAATTAAGAACTACAATATCAAGACTCTGCACTCTTTAAACGATTATATTTTTTCCCATTTGAAGGATTATAATACCAAACTAATATTAAAAGAATAGTTTTAAAATGAATTTTCCAGAATTCATTTGTAATAAAAAACCAAAAATCTTCTATTTATTGGTTTTTGAAAAGTTCTCAAAAATTTGATCGGCACAACTCCAGGTTATAAAACCATTTTTTGTTCAGTGAACGGAAAAAAAAATAGTTGAGAGAAATACCAAGATAAAAGAATACTTTCATTTTTTCTAATTTATTTCCAAAATTATTCATTGAATTGCTATGAAGACAAACAAAATAATAATTTTCATAACCCTTTGTATTATTATTCAACCTGTGTTTAGTAATTTTTTTTCATCCATAAACCAAAAATACTCTGGTGTTCGTTATAAGAAAAGTGGATCAACAAAACAAACCCCTGATGAGAAAGCAAATGACTCTCGCATTATTAAAATATTTTCCCAAAAAGACTGGATCTTTGAATGTGAAATACCGAAATACGTCGAGCAAACTGAGTTAGATTTTAATAAAGTTTTAGATCTTTCAGGAACATGTCATACGCTGGTACTATTAATTTTTTTTTTTATTTTTTTATTCCTTTTTTATTACTCATTTTAGAAAATGAACAATTTTAATTTCAAAAAACCCAACAAAAAATAAAGCCACTTGGTTGGTGGAAATACAAGATTTGTCATTTTTCGAATATCACCCAGTACCATGAAGAAAATGGAAAAATTGAAGCAAGCAATATTTTGGGTTATTATAAGAAACATTCTTTAAATAGAAATGGAATAAACAAGAATCAACTAAGTGAATTTAATCTGAACACTGATCTTTCAAACTCGATTATTGCAGAGTACACAGAAGGATCGAACTGTGAGGCTTCAAACACAACCCGAAAAAGCACGATAATTTACGAATGTCTCGAACAAGGACAACTGGACAATTATTCTCCTAAAGGTAACCAACTGAAGGTTCGTTTTTCAGAAAACCCAGCATGTAATTATAGAATTCAAGTTCACACACCTCAATTGTGTGACTTAGATTCACCAAATAATCCTTTTTTTCACAAATTTCCAATTGATTGCAATTTTCGAGATCCTAACGAGAATGAAAAGGAAGATGAAAATGAAACCGAAAAAAAAGAGAAGGAAGATGCAAATGAAAATGAACTTGAAAAAAATGACAAGGAAAACGAAAATGGAAATCAAATCACAGAAAAAATAGAAGATAACCAAAAAATAATTGAAAAAGAAGAAAACCAAAAAGAAAAAGAAAAAGAAAACGAAAATGAAAATACAAAAGCAAATGAAAAAGAAAATGAAAATGAAAATGAAAAAAAGGAAGGAGTAAACACCAAAAAGTCAAAGGATCAAGAAGAAATAGAATTCAAAAAAGAAAAAGAAAAATTAGATAAGGAAGATAAATTGGATCAAAAAAATAGCAATAATGGAAATGAGAATGCAAGAGAAAATATAAATAATGAGTCTAAAAATAAAAATTACGAAGGAGTAGCTGAAAATATAAAAGAAAATGAAAATGAAAATGAAAATGAAAATGAAAGAGAAGAAGGAAAAAAAATACAATATGAGGAATTAGAGATTATTTTAACTGATAGGATAGATCTTGAAAATACAAATAAACTTTTTAATATAATATATCCATATTTGTTTTCAATTGAAATAATTCTTGAACAACAACAGGAAACTGAAACTGAAAGAGATGGCACGGTGGATGATATTAATGAAACAGAAATAGAAGCAGAGATAAAAGTAGAAGACGAAGAAACAGAAACAAAATCAAAAACAAAAACTGAAGATGAAATGGAGAGCGGAGTAGAAGCAGAAGTTGAACCAGAACAAATGAAGGAAAAACAGGATGAAAATGAAACAGGAATAGAAACCGAGAAGGAAGAAAATACAGAGGCAGAAACAAAAACAAAAAATGAACATGAAATAGAAATTGAAAAAGAAATCAAAACTGAAAAAAAAAGACATTTAACGGATGAAGAAATGAAAAAACATGAACAAAAAATCCAAAACCTCAAAGAAAAAATAAAAAAACAAATATACCAAATGAACAAAGATAATTATTATCATGATTTTAATCTAATTTATAAATTATTGAAAGAAAAACTATTATTCTATTTAAAAACTGAAGAAGTAAATGAAATAATTGATTTAATGATCTTTTATCAAAATAAATCTGTTCAAAAAATAAATGATGTTCTTCAATTTATTAAAGATGAATCCACAATACTTTTAAATGACGAACCTAGCCAAATGGAGCTAGAATTTGGGTTTGATATATCAGATTTGTATCTCGACACAGAAATCAAAACAGAGACAGAGACAGAGACAGATAATGAAGGCGATGTTGAAAACGAGATTGAAAACGAGATTGAAAACGAGATAGAAACAATTATTAATAATGAGCTAGAAAAGCAAAAAAATAAAATTAAAGATTTTAATAACCCCGGCTTTCCATCATTGCTAAATGAAGATTATTTTAATGGGAATGAACTATTTAATTTGCCAATTTTAGAACAAATAATTGAAAAAACTAATCTAAAAATTTATATGGACAAAAAGGGCAATATTATCAAAGCCGAGGGGACATATAATGATGAAGAAACTGGTATCCATTTTGAAAAAGTGAATTATCTTCCTTTAATCAAACTATATTTAAACCACCATCCAGATGAAAACCATATATATCAAATATTAAATCGGGTGATCAACAATTCCGAACAATTTCCAGATTTTAATAATGAAAATGATTTGTTACCAACACAAAGCAGTGGATCTGATTTGGATTATAAAATAGAAATATTTACAGATACAAATACAGATAGTGATAATGATAGTGATAGAGAAAGTGAAAGTCACGTTGATATTGATAGTGGTAATGATAAGGATAAAGATATGGATCCTGATCAAAATGAAATTAAAAAAACGAATAATAATAATAAAGAATTATAAGATAGATTTAATCAAATAATTATTTGAAATAATGTTTTTTTTAAAAACCGAAAAAAAATACAAAATTGTAAAAATATTTATTAATTATTTCATTTGGAAAAAATTTTAAAATTTAATAATAATAAACAATAAAAAAGCATAGAATATATTTTCAAATTTTTTTGTTACAAAACTTTTTTTTTTTTTTTTTTTCATTAACTACTAAATGAAACTTTGTTTTTTTATACAAGTTCTATTAATAAGATTTAATATTTTTTATTAATAAATAAAAAAATGTTATTATTGAACCCCTTTTCATTATTTATTACTATTAGAATAATATTTTCGATTTTTCATAGAAATAATTTTATCAAGTCATATGTTATTTTAAACGTTTTGGTTCATATTTTTAATAATTTTGAATTTATTTCAAGATAATTGTTATATATTTAGCAAATATAAATTTGTGGCATTTTTTTTATTTATATTTTGTTTTTTGTAAAATCTAGACATTCATCTTGAAGAATTTATTGGAACTATTCCAAAAATAACAATTTCAAATTATTTAGCTTGAAAATATTTTGTATAAAATTCTTTTTTTGGAAATATGAGTATCGTGTTTATTAATGGTAAAGTATTCAAATCTGAATCTAACCAGTGCTTATTTAATTGAATCGTATAAAAAGTATTTTCTCTTGTAAACAAAATGATGAAATTAAATTTGTTTTTTTTTTTTTCAAGATGTAGAGATATTCATATAAAAATAATAGCAATTTAAAGCTATTTTTTTTTTTTTAAGAAAATTAAAGTTATAGTAAATTTCTTTTTTCGGCTAAACTATTTTTCAAAAATTTTGAATCACTTTGAATGTTATTAGCTGTTTTTTTGTTTGGTTTTGTCCCATATTCTTATCAAAAATAATTTAAAGTTTTGGCATCAGAATCCTTTTTTCTAATTTCTTCATTTTTTTTTTCTTTGAAAATTTTTCATTTCTTTTGTTTTTTTTTTCTTTTTTTTTTTATTTTTTTTTTTCCAATTCTTGATGCTTTTCTTTTCTTTTTCTCTTTTTTTTCGATAAAGTTCTTGTAAAACAACAAAGTTCTTCAAAAAGAACACTAAATCACTAAGAAAACAGAGACTTTGTAATTTCTTTTAAAATGAATTTCATTATTAGCAAAAAATTTTCATGTTGACCTTTTTTTTTTTGATAGTTCAATAAATAAAAAATCCATTTTGCTCATTTTTAAAATTTTTTACTAACTTTTTTTTTTTTTAGTATTATTTTTTTTTTTTTTAAAATATCAGCTTTTGATATATTTAGAATGATATAAAAGTGAATTACAAATCAGATTTAATTATTTGTTCTTATATACAATAGGATAATTTTTCTCAGTTTATAAATACAAGTCAAATTTTTTATATAAAGTTTAGAATAAAAATTGTGAATCAAAAAAAATTCTATTTTATTTAAATACTGATCAAAAATATTGATCAGAATTACACTTAAAGTAATCTTTTTTTTAAACGCTTTTTATGATTTGGAAATTGATACGTTTTTTAAACAAAATATAAAATTCAAAAAATATAAAATATTTAAAAATACTGAACTCTAGGTCACTTCCATAAAGATTAACTGTAAATTTGTAATCTGAATGATAATATATACTCATTTTCAGTTAAATTGAGACAGTTTAAATGGAAGAAATAAACATATTCTATGAGTTTATTTGATTGTTCTTCTCAAAATACATTTTCAATTTTCAAATCAAAATAATTTTTTCTAATTTTTTCAAATTTTATTTTTTCTGTCTTTTATTTTTGTGATTTTATTTTTGCTTTTTTTTTTTAATTCTTTATTTTTTTGTTTTGAAACAAAACTTTGAAAAAAAAAATGTTTAAAAATCCAAATAAACTTGAAAAAGTGAGGCTTTGTATTTTCTTTTAAAATTCATAGACTTATTATTTAAAAATCTTATTTTCTTCAATTGAAATTTTTGAATTAAATTCGAAAATTTTACACGGGACGTTCCATTGAAAGTTGCCCAAAAAATTTTTTTAAAACTTTTTTTTTTTTTTGAAATTTATTGTTTGTTCAGGTATTTCGTTTATAATTATCAACTCTTATCCAAATTTTTTTATTTTTCCTATTTCTAAACAATCTTAGTTTGGTTTATTCTAAAAAGAAGTGAATTTTTCAATTTTGGTTGGAATATTGTGGGTGAAAAGGAGTGTTTATTAATATTATAGAGGTTATTAATTTTTTTCACCCAACTTCATATAAAATCATATTTTTGAAAGGGAGTATCAAGTTTATAATTGTTTTTAAATAGAAAGAAGAAAAGTCAGAAAAAAAATACAAAAAAAGGAAGAAGAACTTGATAAAAAATAAAACAAAAAATGTTTTAATATAAAAGGAAATTTACATAAAACAACAAAACATCTTTACATTAATAAAATTCGAAAATTACGACCAAGATTCTATGATTTTAATTTTTATACTTTATAATTCTGAGTAATAATGAATGTTCAAGTAAAATTTTAGAAGTTTAATTACCACATTTATGTCACATAATCCAATTTATTGAATTTATTTTGATAATTTTTGTATTTGTTTTTTACTTTTTATTTTCTATTTACCCAGATATCATGTTTCAGATATCAGTATTAGTAAATAACCATTTAATTTCTTTTATTTGTATCTCTTCTCCTAAATAAAAAGGAATCCAGAAAGGGTGAAAAAATATAAAAATCGAATATTCAACATTAGTTTTGTAAATAAGTGAAAAGTTGTAAAACAATAAAAACAACTTTAAAAAAAAAACCTTTATCAGTTAATTCAAAGTATAATTGTCGTATTTTTCGTTTTAATCGCACTGGGTGTATAATATAAAAAAATTATCATTGTTGGTTTAAAATATAATTTCTTCCTTATATATATATATATATATATTTATATATAAAATATTATTTTTTAATGAATGAAAATAACTATTTTCCATATTAGAACGATTAGTATAAGAGGTAGACTAATCTATGAATTAATACAATTTTTTCGATTTTTTGTATTAAGAAGATACCTTTACAGTTATCTTGTATACTCTAATTTCATTTTTTTTTTTGTTCATTAATTATTTTTTTGGTTTATCTACAATATAAAATCTATCTTTTTTTCCCGATGCAGAAACTTTATAAATTATAATTGAACTGTGAGAAACTAAAAGATAAAAAAACAAAAAAAAAAATTTGATAAATTCCTTTTATCTTCACGCACTTCTAACTCTTTCAAAAAATGTATCAAATTTATCCCCCTAAAGAGAGAAATTAAGTTTAAACTTTAACATAATAAGTTTTATATGTTGTTTTTTTATTAAATATAATCCAATTAATTTATAATTTTGAAAAAAGATTTGCATTTTCCCTCTGGCTGAATCATTTTGTTAACATTAATCAAAATACAATAATAAAATAACATAAATGTTTTTACAAAATTTTCGAGTATATAAATATACAGACATGAATTTTAAATAATATTCACTTAAATTTTAGATATTATTTAAATTTAATAATTCAAATTTTCAAAGAAAGAATTGATTGTATTATCCCTTTGAAAAAAGAAATTTTTCAAAATAAATTTGTGTTTATGATAAAATTGAAAGACTGAAATTTATGGAGAAGGAAAAAAAATATCTTTAATAGGGTTTCAAGACTTTTTATTATGTTATTAGCTGATCAATATTCTACTAAATATGAGTTTAATAGTGGTTCAAAATGGCATTTTTTGACAATTTATTTTTTTTTTCCAAAATCAGAATTGAACAGTATAAGATCAATAAATTGGTAGGTAATTAATCGTAAAAACTTTGATTTTTGGGGTTTCAATTATAATTTTCATTTAGGTTTTGGTTTTAATTTGATCTCTAAATTTTTTTTTTTTTTTTGAGGTAATCAAATAAAACCAAATTTAATTAAAAATTTCAATCAACAACAACACAAACCACATTTTTTTATAACTTGAGTTATATCCGATTATTCTTATACTCTTCAATTCCGATTTCGGAAAAAAAAAAATAAATTGTCAAGAATTGCCATTTTGAACCACTATTAAAACTCTTACCAAGTACAAGATCGATGTGCTAAGAACCAAACTAACAAGTCATTACACACTACGCAAGATAACCTTTTTTCAAATTTCAGGAATTGTCAATCTTAAATCCTAAAAAGTAATAATACAGATAATAAAAGTTAATAAATGTTGTTTTATAATATTATTGGAAAAAGTAAAAAAGTGTAAAATTTTGACTTTATGGTGGCTACTCCCTTAAAATATTCTTCAAAATTACTTTCTATTTTTTGAAACCATTTGGATTTTAATAATCTCACAAATATGAAAACTAGAAAATGAGAGAATATGTATTAATGTTATTCCAAATCTTATCCTAGAAAAAGCAAAAAATTAAAATCATTTTTTGGTTTTTTTTTTTTTATTACTTATTCAAACCAATTTATTCAAAATAAAGAGAATGAGCCAAGAAGAAGTTATTCAGATCTCAAACAAACGAAAAGTTACAGTTGGGTATTGGCGTAACCAATTGTTTGTCAATTTACGAGAATATTATAAAACACAAACAGGAGAAATGAAACCAAGCACAAAAGGCGTTGGGTTAAATTTAATGCAATGGAACAAACTTTATCAGTGCCACGATTTAATCTCTTCAGCGTTTGGAAACAATAACGAAAATCAATCAAATTCTATTGCGAACATTAACAAACGAAAGAAATTCCAAGCAGGATCTCAAGATATTCTGCAAAACAGCAAAAAAAAAAGGTTTAATGAAAAATAAAAAAAAGAAATAAAAAAAGATACTGAATTTCAAGTACCAATTGAATTTATTCCCAAAGTTTTAAATTAGTTTTGATTGAACATTATACAAAAAGCAAAAAAAATCCAAATTTCTTTTCTTTTTATTTCTGTTCGCTCTATTTTTTAGGTCGACAATCCCTCATTTTTGATCTAAAAAGAATATGATCTTCAGTGTGCTCCAAGTTCAATTTAAAGTAGAAGATCAAACAAAGATTTGATCCCATTCCTTGACTCAAAAGTAATACAAATATGTTTTTAAAACTCAAAAACGAGATGACAAACAAAAAATTGTGCTTCAATTTCCCTGAAATTAAATTTTGATTTAAAAAAGAACTCAAAATAAATTAAATAGTTGTTCACAAAAACATCAGAAGATTATTTGATTAAAAAGGTATTTTTCATGAATATCTTAATTTTATGTTTTCTGCAGAGTCTTGGGATACAATATAAGAGTCAGTATTACTGACTTAAAAGAGTTTTATATAAATATCTACATTTGGAGAATTTTTGTTAAAAAGAAGTTTTTTCTCAAAATTATCATTTTTTTGAGAATATTATTTTAAAAATGGGATACTGAACACCCATTTTTATCAATTCAATTATTTGATAATTTTTTTCAAAAAAAAATATTGATATATATAAACTATCTTTCATAATAATTGGCCCATTAAAAATCAAATTTTAAATAAAAATATTTTTAATAATTGAAGTTATCTATTATAATATAAAAATTTAGATTTTAATATTCAATATTATACTCAAGAGATATTTATTTTTATTGTCTAAAAATAAAAAGAAAGAAAAATAAAAAAAACTGTTAAAAAAATTGTGCTATTTATTTTGAAAGAAGCATTACATGAAAAATAGACAATTTAAATAAGTAAAAAACCCCATTTATCGATTCTCCTTCCATTTGAACAACTAAATCTAATCTCTTTTTCATATTTGAAACCAAATTTTTCATTAATTCATCTGTTACTTCTTTCAAATTTTTCATTTTCATTTTCCATTTTAACAAAACACTTTTGAAAAAATAAAAAAGAGAAAAAATGATTTTTTAGCAAACTTTTCATTGTGAGAGGAAAAACTTCAAAACGATACAAAAGCAATTCATTATTCAAATGTAAGGTGTGCCATTTATTATGAAATTTAGTTTACTTTATTTTGTTCACTTCAAAAATGTTCAAAATATATTAAAGAAAAAAGATTCTAATTTTTAAAAAAAATTAATTTCAAATAGTTCATAAAACTTTTAACTGTGGAATTATTTAACTATATAATTCATCCTGATTTTTTTCCAAATATAAACTTTGTTTCTACTAAAAGGTTACCAAAATTTTTTTCTAATATCAATTATTTTTTCTAATTGAACTTTGAAGACTAAATAAGAAATAAAAAGAATAATACACCTCAAAGAATTGTTGATATATGCCTGATCGAAAACTAATTAATCAATAAATTTTCTTAAAAATTGAAAAACTCAAATTCTTCTGGCCCCATTGAGAAAAACAAGAAAGTTTGTTTTGATCTTCTTACTGATATTTAAATAATAAATATCAAAAGACAGTTGTTATTTATATAGTATAGAACTAGTAAATCAATAGATTTTCTTAAAAAATTCATAACTAAAATTTATAATTGACCTATAAAAAAAAAAAAAAAAGTACATTTTTGATCTTCAAACAATGAAAAAGAAAGTTCCAATAAAAATTAATATTATTTTTCTACAATCATTTACACTATTCCAAGAACATTGTAATAACATGCTTTTACCAGGTGGTTATCGATCTTGCAATAAAAAAACATTTTGCAACTAAATTAAATATCAAAAAAAAAATCGAAGAAAAAAAAATGATTTCAATTTTAAAATTTATAATTTAAATTTTTTCTTAATTATCTATTCAAACCCTTTAAAAATAGTTTCTTCTACTAATTCTAACTGTGCCATTTTGACTGAAAAAATGGTTTAAATGAGATTTTTATCATTTTTCATGTTTAAATTAGTAATAGATTTATTAGTTTCATGTTTCATTAAAGTAAACAAAATTATTTTTTTAACCTTTCATTTTATGCTAAAATTTTATAAATTCATTTCTATACAAAATAAGAATCCAGTAAAATAAATTTTTCAAAGAAAAAAAAAAATTTTTTTTTTCTTTTTTAAATGAATCAAGGACTTAAAAAAATTGTTAAATCACTTTATTTAAATTTTATTTTTTGATAGCTTTTTTTTTATAATCAGATTTAAGATATAATTTAATGAGACAACATAAAAATAAAAAATCAATTTTCCTTTTTTTTCATGTCTTGAGATAAAATTAATATATTTTTACTTTATTTATGTTATTATTCATTTTTTCTTTATCTTTTATTTTATTCTTTTTTCTTAAAAAAGCCAAATTTCAAAATTAGGGGCAAACTTTATTATTATTATTATTATCTTTTTTCATTTCTCTTTCAAAAAGTAAATGATTACACTAGATTTTTATTTATTAATTTATATTGATTATTATCTCTAAAAAATTATGTAAAATACATTATTATTATTCCAAAAAAAAAACATTAAACAAATTTTTTTCTGATGAAAAATATGTCCCTATTTCTTAAATTTAGCTGAAAAGAAAAAATCTGGTAATTGGATAAAAAAATTATTAATCAAAAATAAGTAAATCGTTATATCGAAAATAAAAAAAAATGAACTTATAAAGCTATTTTGAACTTTCCACCAAACTCAATTTTTTTTCATTTTTTTTTTTTTTTTAGAATTTCCCTTACTAATATCAACAAAAAAATCTTCAATTACATACGTATTTTTTTTTGATCATTTGAAAATTAATTTCAAATTTATAAAAATATAAAAATTAAAATCATTTGTTGGAATAGTTATCAAATTGTAAAAAAAAAATTAAATATCATTAAATCTTATTTTAATAGTTTGCTTCAAAAAAAAACAAAATTATTCAAATCAAAAAAAGTTACCAGGTGGAAAAATGAAAAAAAAAAAGTTGATTAAATTCTATTATTTTAGTTTTAAATATATCAATTTCAAAATCAATTTTATATTTCCAAGATATATATTTTTTTGAATTTTTTTTTTTTAATTTTTAAGGTAAATTTAGTAATATAGATATAAATTAAGTATTCTAATAAAAAATTATCATATAATAAACAATCAAGTATAAGTTATTTTTTCAAAATGATTTTGAGGCTGTATTATAAATTATCTACTAATTTGTAATTTTTGGGGTTTTATTGAAAACTGGTAATTATTTTATGTATTACTTTGGGGTAGTTTCAAAAATAAAATTTAAAAATAATCCATATAAATCTAACAAATTATAAATCATACTAATTTACAAAGTTTGGTAATTATATAATAATAATAAGTTGAAATATTAATTTTTATTTATAATCATTATTAAATAACAAACTTTTAAATAACACGCATTCCATAAAGGTAATTTAATTAATATTTTTATCCTAAATTCATGAAATTTAAAAACAGAGAAGATGGAGAAGATGGGATGAAAAGTATCTACTTTAAAAGAACAAAAAAAGAATAATACGCCAAATACACTATTAATAAAATGTACAAGTATGATTCGAATAATAAATTTAAACAAATGAACAATTCAAAGTAGAAAATTTAAAATAATAAAAAATTTCAATTTCAATACAATTAATAAAGCACGAAACAATTATAAATTTCTATTTGTAAATTGTTTAGTACAATTTGTAAATATTGAAGAATATTCAGTATTTATTATTGTTTTTTAAAATATTTTTTTTAATTTCTTTTCTAACTTTGTAATCTAAAAATATTTCAAAATAAATGTTAAACTACTGGGAAAAAATATTAACTTTACAATTATTTATTTTATATTTACTTTCTTTTTCAAATTAATAACTGAAAAGTTTTTTATTTTCATATTCTTCAATTATTTGTTTGATTGAAAGCAGAAACCGAAAGATCTTTCCAAGATCAATTTGAAAATGATATTATACAAGATTAATTTTTCTTATTTATTAAACATCATTATAAAATATTAAATTTTATAATTTAATTTGAACAGGAATTATCTATGCTACTTATAAATGTAAAAAGACTAAAACAATTTTCTAATTACATAAAAATATTTCCGTACACTCTTGGGTGAAGATTGAATTATTGTACAATTTAAATAAAGCATGACACAATAATATCTACTGTCACTTTAAAAACATCACCAAATTAATTCAAATTTTAACTTGTTAATTTTTTCTTTTAGATACATTTCAAACCAAAATAAAACACGTAAAATTTTATTTCAAATAAAATATAATTTTTGATCTTCAAAAATATGTCAATCATTTGAACTGAATTGTTTTTCACTCTTTTTTATTTTCAAAAAAAAAAATTCCAATTGAAATAAAATATGTAATTATTTCACATTTTAGCACAAATCTTTTTACTTTACCCTTCAAGATAATTTTTTTGATAAAAACATAAAAAAAACCTCTATAATTAAATTATTTTCAAAATTCTGTAAGGTTAAAAAACTAAAAAAAAAAAAAACAATACAATAATTTATTTTAATGATATTAAAAATGATGTACTTGATAAAATCGGAAAATTATCAAACAAATCTAAAAAAAAAAACCTGTAAAATGATTACTAAATGGAAAACAAAAAAATAAACATTTTTTCATATCTATTAAAAACTGACTGAATTTTTTTTTACAGATACTCAAAGTTAAAATGATTACAAGAAGTCGTACAATTATAAAGTTAATAGGTAATGAGAAAATAGAATTTTTTGAATTAGATCAAAGATCTAAGAAAAATTATTTCAAAACAATTTAAAGTAACTCAATTGGGGCATTAAACAATAACAACACAAGGAAAAGAAGATTAGAGAAAGAAAAAGAAAACATAACAAAAAGTAGGGTAATTCTTGAATTGCCAAACAAACAAAAACAAATAAAATCAATTGAAATTGTGAGAAAAAAAAATTAATTCTTCAAAAACAAAAAATACAAAAAATTGATGCAAAGATACTTGATAAAGATAAAAATGACTTAGAAATTGAAGTTACTGAAGAATTAGAAGACAAGTGTCTACGAAAACAAGGGAAAAAAAGTAATCGGACAAATAAGGGGCAGAAAAGTAAAAAAAGGAATTACAAAAAGAAGAGAAAAATCAAAATAAAGAAAACAGATCAAACTCAATACAAAATGCTAGAAGAAAAAAAGGAAAGCCAAAAATTACAAGAATTATTAGATATTCCAATTATAAAATTACTAAAAATGGATTTGGGAAATGAAATCGAACTAGAATCAAAATTTCAAAAAGAAAAAAAGGAAAAAAGAAGAAGAAGAAGAAAAAAAAAAAGAAAGAGAAAAAGAAAAAAAAGAAGAAAACTAAAAAGAAAAATCAGAGATCAAATAAAAAAAAAAAACTAAAAAGAAAAATTATAGTATTAACCATGCAAAGGAAATTCAAAATGTTCAAAATCAAAGAGAAACAAGATCACAAAAGAGGGGAGAAAAAAAGAACAAGAAAAAGAAAAAAGATCAAAAACAAAGTACTTTAACAAAAGAAAAAGAAATAAAAAATATTGAAGAAGACTTAGAATTATCTGATATACCATTAAAAGATTTAATAAATCTTGACTTAGATTTTGAAATAGGAAAAAGTAGTGTTTTAGAAAAAACAAAAGAAGAGAAAAAAAGAAAAAAGAAAAAGATTAGGCAGTTAAAAATAAAAAAGACTGGAAGAATAATAAAAAGGTTCACGAATAAGAAAAGTTTAAGCATAAGTAAAAAACAAAGAAATGAATTTATAAGAATAACACGGGGATGGAGACAAAAAAAGATACCAAAAGGGATAAAGCGAAATAATTGCAGAGAAAAAACAAATCGGCAAAAGACAAGACAAAAAAAGAACAATAAAAAAGAAAAGCATTAAAAAAAAAAACAAACCCAACAAAAGAAAAAAAGAAATTGTTCTGGTTGAACAAAAACCCATTAAATTCCCCTTTCAACCAATTATTAATAAAGAGTGCAAGGTGTTAATCTTGGGGACATTTCCTGGGCCAAAATCTGTTCAAAATAATTTTTATTTTAGTTATTCTGCAAATTCTTTTTGGCCAATTATGAATTCGATTTTATCTTAAAATCCGAAACAAATTAATACCAAATTAATAGCAGAAGAGAAAGAATATTATACCAATTTACTTCTATCTAATCACGTTTCGTTGTATGTTTTGATTCAGACTGTTATTAGGAATAAAATTGATAGCTCTGATAGTAGCTTAAAAATTATTGAAATGACCGATCTTGATTTATTGATCACACAATACCCAAAAATTGAAACAATTTTATTTACTAACCAATTTGCTACCAAACTATTTAAAAAACATTTTCAAAATATAAATTTGCCTTGTTTTACACTTCCAAGCCCTTCTTCAAGAAATGCCCGAATAAAGGTGAGTGAAAAAAGAGAGAAATATTTAGAAATTTTTAAAAAATTAAAAATTTGTAATTAATTTGAGTTCTGCTTGTTTTTATTCATATTTTTAATATGGAGGATACACTATTAACAGAATTTATAATATTAAAACCATAAAATAACAAAATTACTTTAGATATTTATTTAAAAATTTCTATTTTTCTATAGCAAAAAAATTATCAAAAATATAAAAAATGATGTGATATTTTTAAGATCTAGCTCACTTTATATATTTGATAAATATTTTTTTATTTTGAAAAAAACAACAATTGTTCATTTATTATTACAATGGGCTATTTTTTTTAATTTTTTTTTTTTTTTAATGAAATAAAAGTCAAGAACATTAACAAATTTTGAGTTTTCATATAGCCATGTAGATTTTATTTTTTTTTTAAAAAAAATTTTTTGATATTTTTTCAATATTTTCTGAATTTCAAATACTCGAAGCAAGTTTTTAAATCACAAAAAGTATAAAAAAAATAATTAACAAAAGATACCTTTGGAATTTACATTGTTTTTTTTGAAAGTTATCTTATAGAAAAGTATTTTTAGACAATCAACCAATTATTTTTTATTAGTGTGTTTTGTCTTTCAATACTCAATTCCTGAAGAGCTTATTACAAAAGTTTCTTTACAGTTTTACCAGATATGATGAATTTTTTATTATGAAATTTACATTGACCTGAGATACCATTTTGTTTTTAGATTGTCTTTAAGGGACTAGTAAAAAAAAAAAAAAAATTCTTCAAGTAAATTTAACAGTAAATTCAAAAAAAATTATCACATCTTGAAACTCAAAAATAAAATAAATTTCTGATTACAAAAAGACCAAACTGAGTTTCGGAGATTTTTTTCAAAAGGAATTATTGTTTATAGTAGTTGGATCCGTCATTATATTTTTTTTGTAAGTTGAAAAAGGTGAACTATTTTCAAACTATTTCAAAAAAAAAATATTCGTATAGGAGAAGAAAGGGATTTTATTATCTTTGAAAGAATTTTGAAATCTTATTACCTGTAAAGAAAGTTTAAAAATAAACTTTAAAAATAAAAAAACAAAGTTTTAAAATAAATAAGTAAGAAAATCTACTTAATATCAAAAAAATCACAATAATTATTTTAAACTTGTAAAAAATATGATAGTTTGATACAAAGAACAGTTCCAATCAATTTTTCCTTTTTATTGAAGAGAAAATTACAAGAAAAAAAAACGAAATTATAAATTCTCCCAAAAATCATAATTAAAACCTGTAAAGTTCAACTTATAATCTAAAGAAATACTTTTTAATTTTATTATTTATAATCCATAATTAATAATCAAATCTCAATTATTACAATGGGTTCTTAAAAACTATCAGACTAAAAACATTGAAAGACTTTATTATTATTCCTCAATATTTTAAAATATTTTCCAATAATTGCAATGAATTCAAATCAATAATTCTAATAAATTAAACATAATAGATATAATCAAATAACTGATTTTAATAAGAAAAGTTCATTTTTTATACTATTTTTATTTGAAAATAAATATATATAATAACCTAATCTTTGAAATTTCTAGAAATTTTAATAAATATTTATGTATAAAATAAATAATCTATTTTTTGAGATCTTCAAATAGTTAAATATTTGGTTTATTTTTATTATAAACTCCATTTCAAAATAATTCATCCATTAAAAATAAAATTTTGAAAATAAAACTTATTATAGTAAATTGAAATTATCTATTATAATATAAAATTTTCTATTTTAATATTCAGTACTATACTCCCGAAATATTTGTTTTTCAGCTCAAAATAAAAAGTAAAAAAAAATAAAAATAAAAATAAATAAAAAAAATTGGGACATTTATTATAAAATTTAGTTTATTTATAAGATAAGATTACTGTTAATTGTAAAATAAATGAATCGAATTTTTCATTCCGCTTTCCAAAAAAATTAAAACTCAATAATTAAAATAAATCTAGAAAGTATCCAATTCTAAAGGGAAATGAATATTTTAGGCTTGTTAATTGAAATTTACAATTTGATAAGATACATGATTTATTATTATCTTTTTTAGAAAGCTGAATGAAAATTTTGTTTAATTTATTTTTCAACAAATAGTAAAATTTTCTTGGCTATTCTTACAAATAAACTCTATATAATTGATAAAAGTGAGATTTTGTCAAAATAAAAATTTTTTGTCAATTTTTAAGTTTTATTTTTTGAATCCAAAAATCCAAACAAAAAAAGTTCTGTTCTTTTGACTGAAAATTTTAACAGTGAAGAATGAACTCTTTTAACAATGATAATTTCTTTTTCTAAAGTTGATAAAGGAAATTTGTTTTTTCAATCAATATTCAATTGTGTCTTTGTGACAATAATTACTCTTATTCACTTGGAGGAAAAAAAACAAATAATAGTTATTAGTCACCTAAATGATGATGAGAATTAGAATAGTTTAAATAGTGTTTGTTTTAAATTCAATAACAATTTTTAAAGCAGATCGAAGAATTAACTTTATTTTGTTGATAAGTTAACAGAAAATTATTCTTTAAATAAAAAAAAAATTTTTTGCCAAAATTGTAAAAGTTTAATTGACAAATTTTTCAAAGATTAAATTGTTTAAAGATTCAAAGAACAACAAAGGTTACCAAAAATTTAAGAATTAGATTGAATACTTTGAATATCAAACTTGATCAAATAAAAAAAAATTTTTAATTATTCAAAATCTGTATTTTATATCATAAATTTTTAATTCCTATTTAGATTCGGGGTTCTTTATTCAGAAAATCCAAAGAAATTGTAAATCGTTAAAATTTTCGAATAAATTGTTACTTTTTTCCGAAAGTTAGCTCATTTGGAAATTTTGCGAAAAAGTTTACAGTATTTCTGTTTATTAACCAATAATAAATTCGATTTGTTCAGAATCTTAAGTATAAAATCTTCCACATATTGAAAAATTTTTTTTTTTCATTTTTCTTTTTTAACAGCTTTTAGAAAATTTTTTTTTCCTCCAAATTTATTTGTTTCGCTACAAATTATTGCTTTCAAGTTTCCTTTTTGTTTTTTGACTGTTTGCAGAAACACATTAATTTTTTCAAATGGAAGAGCACAAGATTGTTGTTGTAGGAGGTGGAGGAGTTGGAAAATCAGCAATGACAATCCGATTTCTTCAAAACTTTTTTGTAACTGACTATGGTAAACCCATTCTTAGTTTCTTTTTTTTTAAGAATGTTTTTGTCTTGTTTTGAAAAAAAAAAAAGAAAAAGATCATTAAAGAAAGGTGTTTTTTCTTTTCAATTTGCGTTACCCGATTTTTTTTACAAACAAATTTCTAACTTCAATAGATCCCACAATCGAAGAATCATATCGAAAACAAATTATAGTAGAGAACAAAACATGTCTTCTTGATATTTTGGATACTGGTGGGCAAGAGGACTATTCTTCTATGCGTGCTCAGGTAAATTATTTTTCTTTTGTCTTGAGACTTTGAAGTAGCTAAAAACCAAAAACAAAAAAAAAAAAAACAAAATTAAAAAAAAAATTAATAAATGTTTTCTGAAAGTTAAGAAGAAAGGTTTTTAAAAAATGTCTCTTCAACACCCTAAAAGAGTAAAAACAAACAGTTTGGGCAACACCTTTTTCGAACAGCTTGCAATCTTTAAATGTGAATTAATTTTTTGAGAATGAAAAAGATCATGTTTGTTCAACAAAAAAGAGTCAAACGAAGAAAAGGAAAACTTAAGGGTGGTTGTTTTAAAACGAATTCTCCAGAAACACCACAAATACCTTCCTTTCATTTTGGTTAAGGCTCTTCGTTTCACCCTTTCTCCACAGACTAAAATAAATTTTTTTACAACAAAAAAATAGGTGTTTTTTTGTTCTTCTGTAAATATCCGCTTACAACAAAGCAGTAACGAAGGGCGGTATTGACCTATGGGGGAAATTATTCATTTTTATAAAAATCTTATTACTTTTGTACAAATAAATGGCCTAAATGAAAAACTAATTCGATAAATATCTTCTTGGGTGTATTTCTAAGAGCTTGGTTAATAAAGTTTTCGATTTGAATAAAAACAAAAAAAACTCCAAAAAAACACGTTTTTTTTGATGTATAAAATTTATTTTGGTCTTTGGATGCCCTAATAAAAAAAGTTTTTTATTACATGTTATAAACGTGTTGCAAAGTTGTTATAAAGATGTTAAAATGTTATAAAATTTTATAATAACAACTTTTATAACATAAATATTTGTTAAAAAATGTGTTCTAAAATTTGTAACATAATCTAAGCATGTTCTAAGAATATTTTTTTTTTAAATATGTAAAAAATCATCATTTAAAAAGAAATTTTGTTTTAAAAATGTTATATAGATGTTATAAAAAAAATTTTTTTATTAGGGTAAAAGATGATAGGAAGTGCCTGAACCAAACTCAAAGTACAGCTTTGTGGTGTTTCTGGAGAATTCGTTTTAACGACCATCCTTAAAAAATTATTTATGTGTTAACCACTGCAACTGTCAAATCTAAAACCCCATAACTTTCAAAAACTTTGAAAACGATTAAGACATCACTTTTTGCACATGTGCACTGATGTTTTAAAATTAAAAAAAATAAAATTTATCTCAAAAATTGAATCAGGAAGAGCCATTGAAAATCTCTCAAATTACTATTTGCTGCAAAAGAAATGGAACAAAATTTTCATTCAACTTTCCACAAGAAGATTTTTCATCAAAGGAACTGACAATTTTTTATTTCTGAAAAGAAGTTTAAATGATTAATTCCTGTCATTTCAAAATGTAACCTTTATAAATTTATTTTTAATTCTTCAAATAGTGGTTTTTTTGAAAAGTTGAATGAAAATTTTGATCTTTTTATTTTGCAATTAACAGTACCTTTTCAATTGGTTTTATTGGTAAGTTGCATTTTTCCAGCATACCCTGTCACAATTAGTAACTTATCTGAAACTCAAAAAAAAAATTATCATTAAGCAAAATGAAAATAAAAGTAAATGTCGAAAACTCTTATTTTTAATTGATTTGTTTTGAAGATCTATTCATTTTTTCTTCGAATTGTGTGGAAACATGATTATTGGGAATTTAAATAATCATTTCCGTTTTTAATTTGTTTGTCAAAATCTTGTGTTTTTTTGGTGAATTGTAAGGAAAATTATTTTGTTAAGGTACTCGTAATTTACCGTGGATATACCCCATACTCAAGGGGCTTCTTGAAACCAAAAAAAAAAGGTATTGTGAAATAGCTCTTCTTTTGGTTGACAAAATTCAAATAACAAAAAAAAATTCACAAAGAATCTTAAATTACCAATATTTCAAAATTCCAAAAATCCAAATTAAAAAAAAAAAAGTTCAACAATTCTTCGCGTCAAAAATTCAAATTTATTACAAAAAAAAAATCTCAAAGAATCTTAAATTACCAATATTTAAATGATCAAAATTCAAATAAAAAAAAAAAAATTTACACAGGATATCATTCGCAAAAAATTCAATCAAAAAAAAAACAAAAAGAATTCTTAATTTCAAAAATTCAATAAACTACTAAAAAAAAATTCAAAGGATCAATATTATAAAAATACAATTAACCAAAAAAAGTTAAAAAAAATTTGTCAATTTGAAAAAATCAAAATTTAAGGGATTAGCTTCTACCAAGGAGAAGCCTACAATCAAAGTATGTTGTTATTGGACCTAACCACATTAGTGTTACATGGTTCAAATGTCTCTAAAAAATCGATTTGTCAAGTAGTAATTTTGTTGATCTCATCAATTAAAAATGATCTATGTATTAGTAAAAAAAACTCAACAATTTCAGAATAAAATCCGCATTTCGCCATAAATTTAAAGGTTGAATTATCAATATTCAGACTACAAAGTCACAAAATATCTTTCTTAAATTTGTGGCGAAATGTGGATTAGTTACCAAAAAATTCGTTTTTTTTTAAAAATTAAATAATTAACCAATAAATTTTTTTGACAAATTATTACTCAAATCATGCAAATATAATAATGCTATAAGTAGACTTATCAAAAGCAAACAAAACCAATCAGTCTTTGTGCTTTTATGTTGATGATTATTGAGTTAATCTTTGAAATTCAAAAATTATAAAAATAGTTACTTTTGGAAGTTCTAAATCTAAATTATTAAATACCAGAATACTGTATTTTTAGGGTTTCTATTTTTAGATTTGGAAAAGGAATTAAAAAAAATTTTTTCAAAATGAAATTTTTTTAATAGTGATCTTTAGTAAAAAATGTAATAATTTATTCTGCAATAAGATTTATAATAGATTTTTTAGAGTCACAGAAACTATTTGAACCATGGTGAACTAATATCATTTGCACCCAATTACAACATACTTTGATTATAGAGAAATCTATGGTGACGCTAATCCCTTAAAAAAAAAAATAAATAACTTGTTTCTTTTTTTTAAATTTCCAATGGTTTAAAATCCGTCAATTGAAAACAAATCCTTTTCTTTAAAAGTACACAATCAATTTAATTCGATTTAATCTAATTTGGGGTTATTGTGTAACTCTCTAAATTTGACAAAGTAAGGGTTTTGTAACATTCTTTCGGATCAAAATAACTCATTTGAAAAGTGAAAAAAAGGAAAAAAAAAATCTTCTAGATCTCACCAAGGTCTAAAGATCGACACTTCAAAACTGAAATAGTTGTTTTCAAAATTGTATATTCTAGCCATTCAAATAGGAAAATTGAGTCTAGATCTTGGGCGCTTTTTTTAAAAAATGTCCTTATTTTTGATTGTTGATTTTGAGAGATCGATCATACATCAAATGTCGCTTAGTTTTTAATTGATATTAGGTATTTACAAAAATTACAAAAATTTTTTTAATCAATTTCAGAAAATTATTTTTCACCCTAAAGACTCGATGATTTAAGTGTACGGTAGAGGCTGTTGTTGGAAGAAAAGCACTTTTTAAAGAAAAAAATCATTGCTTTATCAAAACAGAAAACTTATAAATAATTTTAATTCTGAAAAAATATTCACTTTTTGAAAACAGCTGCGTCATTGTAATTATTTTTATTTTTCCAATATGGAAAAAAATTGTCAAATCGATTTAATTTTATAATGGCCATAAAAGTTATCATATTCAAATATTTTTTTTTTCTTATTTAAAAAAACCAAGTTCAAAAATTAGATTGATTATTAGAATTACAAATAGAATACAAGGCATCAAATTAAATCAAAATTTAAGCATGTTCAATTTTACAAAGTTAAATTTTAATTGTAAACATCAGAAAAAGTAATTTTTTTCAGATTTTTTATTGTTACTATAATTTTTTCATTTATGCGAAATTACCTTTAAGAGTTTAGCTACAGCTATTAATACAGCTTGAGGAATTTGAGTTTCTGATATCTCGATTGGATAAGTAAAAAGTAAGTAAAAAAAGATATGTGAAATTTTACTTTTCACTACCATTTTACAATTAAAACCTTTTTGACAATTTTTTTACAATTGTCAATTTTTTGAACGGAAAGGTATATATTAGAGATACGTATATTATTTTGTTTTGATCATTACCTTTATCAATTTTTTTCATGTTTGAATTGTAAATGTTACTGATGAATTCAAAGGGGTTAGTATTGAATTAAAGTTTCAATAATTAAATCATAAGACCACAAGTGAGGCACCCTTCTTCGAATAACTTTTCGATTTTTTCAGAGCTTTTTGAAAAAAATATTTAAAAATATTTCCTTTTTATAAAGAGTCTCCAATTTTAAGGAAAATGTAACAAGGTTTGGGTACATATACAATAATTGATTATTTCAATTGAAACAAGTTTAAAAAAGTTTCATTCAAATTAAAAATTTTATGTAAAGTTAACACATATAAACCAGGTTTGAAATTGATGCAAATAACTCAGAAACAAAAACAATGGAATACAAGTAATATAAACTCCATTTCACTCAAAGGTGACCAGCCAAAAATGAAAAAGTCACTTTATTTTTAAGAATCAACCAAACTTAGATTGTTTAGAAATACGAGAAATAATAAACTTCATATAAGAGTCAATAATTATAAAAGAAACCCCTGAACAAACCATAAATTTCAAAAAAAAAAAAATGTTAAAAAATTTTTTGGGCCCCATTCATTGGAACGTCTCATGCAAAATTCTCAATTTCTTTAGGAAATTAATATTGTTGATAATAAGATTTTTTACTTGTAAATGTATGAATTTTAAAAGAACATACAAAAGATTAACTTTTCTTAAGGTTTATTTCGTTTTTCAAAAAGTAAATTTTTTAAAAAAAAAAAAAAAAAAAAAAAAAAAAAAAAAAAAAAAAAGAAAAAATAAAAAAAAAAAAAAAAAACAAAATTTTACAAAATGAGAAAAAATGATTTTGATCTAAAAATTGAAAATTTTAGTTTGATAAGAGTAATGAATTAAACTCATAGAATGTCTTCCATTTCTGCAATAAAACTGGCCCCTTTGACTGAAAAAAGAGTTTATATATATATATATAGATAGATAGATAGACAGATAGATAGATAGATAGATTCAATAAATTAAAACGCTATCTATTTGCAAATTATTTTTGTCCTTTGGAATAACTATAAAATTAAGACTTTTGAAATAAAATTTACTTTGATTTTAATTATTTACATTATTATTATTATTATTTTGTTAAATAAAATTTATTCTTATCAAAATTCATATAATTTTAATTTAAATAATCAAAAAAAATTATTTAATTAACAAAAAAAAAAAAAATGGTGTATAGTATATGGACTCTGGTGAAGGCTTTCTGATAATTTATTCAATTATTGATGAAGAAAGTTTTGATCAGGTAATGGATCTATGTGAAACAATTCAGCGAGTCAAAGATAAAGATGTTTTCCCTGGTGTGCTATGTGGCAACAAATGTGATCTTGACAAAAAACGTGAGGTTTCAACAAAGGAAGGGAAGTCGCTTGCAGATTCTTTACAATTGTCGTTTTTTGAAACATCAGCAAAGACGACTAGTAATTTAGTCGAATCTTTCCATGAAGTTGTACAATTAATTAGAAAACATGCAGTGCCAGTCAAAAAGAAAAAGAAAAAGTGTTCTTTACTTTAAAATAAGATTCACTTTTTTTCTTATCGATTATAAATCGCCATAAACATTAAAGTTCGGGTTATTTGAGAAAGGGAAAAAACAGATATTTTCTTTTTTCTTATTTCTATCTTTCTTTTTTATCTGTTAATTTGAATTGTAAACTATTTAAACAAAATCAATTCATATTAAAAAAACTATTTTTTTTTTTTTTTTACAAAAATGAGAATTAAAAGACTTGTTTTTACTTTTAACAGAACTTTGAATATTTATTTTTTTTTATTACAATTTAATTTAAAGATTAATATTTTTTTTATTTTTTTGCTATAAATCTCCTCAAATTTTTTCAATATTTTGGAATTTAACATTGTAATCAAAATATCCCAAAATTATTAAGGTTTAAATAAAAATATTATTATTTTTTATTTTATTTTATTCATAAGGAAAATGTTATAACTTTTTACACATTTTTTTAATTTTTTTCAAAAAAATATAACAAGAAATCAAGAATAATAAAATATTTTCCAGTCATATAGTCCAGTTGTAATAGGTTGGATTACATGTATTTAAATGGGCTGAATGGATATTCGAATGAAAAAAAGTTTTTTTTTTTTTATTGTTACTTAAGGGGGTGATGCGCAGTTTTTAATTCCTCTTATTTACTTTGAGGTTTTTTTTTAATTTTTGTTTTAATTAGAAAATCAATCGATTTTCGAAACAAAAGCAAAAAGTGTAAAAAACCTAGGCACTTCGCATTAGGTTTTTTTTTAAAATAAGAAATAAAAAGAAAATTTCGTAAATTTTATTTTTATTTCCCATATTAAAAAATTACTCGACATTTGATTGCAATCTACTACACTTTCCTAACACGAACATAAAAAAATTAAACATTTACTACTTTTACACTTTTTCATAACTTAAATTATAATAAGCACAATTGGTTAATAAAAGATCTTTGATCAAAAAATATTTAAAAAGATATTTTACAATTTAAGTTGCAAAACGCAATATCCAGGTTCTATTAAATTTTTTTACCTAAATTTAATAGAGGTTGGAAAATTTGTTACCCATTACTTAGATTTGAAAACAGTGTTTATTTTCAATATTAAAGAAAATTCTAGATAAGGAATCATTACTTAAAAATTGGTCAAAATAATAATAATAATAATAGAGGCTAGTCACTCAAAAAACCTAAGCACCCTAAAGTTATTAACGAAAATGATGTTTGTTGGTATTCCCCTCTATCGGAATTTTTTTAAAATAATTTTTAACTTTCCAACAAAAAATGAATATAGTAATCTATTAGAAATTTTTTTTGTTTTAAGATGTTGATTAATTTTTAGCTATTGTTCTTAAATTTATTAAAATAAAATTGTAAATGGGTTTTCTTATCAAACAAAATTTCTAAATATTTAATTTCAGATATTGTTTTAGATTTTAATATTTTGTTAATATTAGGTTTCATTCCAAATTATTTGATAATTTTATATATTATTAACTTTTTTATCAATTTCTGATATTATATATCTTCCTTTATCAAAATTAAGTCATCTGCAAACATCTAAGCAGGTTTGACAGGATTTTTATTTTTTTATCTTAAAAAATGACTTAAAAATCCAAATAATAAAGGTGCTGGAAGGTATCCTTAATAAAAACCTAATTCAACTTTTTTATCTTCAGGTTATTCGCTATTTTTTTGATTTTTGATTTTTAATCTATTTATCATATGCAAAGAGTACTAATAGATGACTAATAGTATCAAAAAATATTGAAAATACCAATTGTAACAATAAAGAATGATTTTTTTTCGAATCAGTTTTATTTTTTTTTAATTTAAAATAAAATTTGCTCTTTTTATTGTTTTTTAAATATTGTTTCATTGTTTTCGAATTTTTAACTGTAAATTGTGTCTGTTTTTTGACAGATATAATTTCAAATTTCAAATATTCTCTAATCTTAAAAAAAAAATATCATTCATATCACTACAAGGAAAATTTAAACACCAAACATTAAAGTTAGCCTAAACTATACATTGGATTTCAGTTATACTTCTTTTATAAATTATTTTTTCAAAGTTATCATAATTTTAGGTAATAAAAAAAAGATTGCTATTAAACTCATGAAAATCCGAATACTCCCCCTTTCAAAAATCCCGACTTTCGAAAAAAAAACTTATTTTTGGGGTATTTTTTTAATAGAAAAAAGTTGAAATGAATTAATTTTTGATTAAACATTAAGATTGAAAAAAGAATAAATGCGAAAGCAATTTGCAGAAAACAATAGGGAATGAATATAAAAACTCAAACATGGAAAAAAATAAACTGATAAAAAATATTCCAAAAACAGATAAAAAATCAGATTTTCAATTTAATTTAGCGATATCTTTTGATTGGAATATTTTGTGATATTTTAAAATTGAAAAATATGATTCTTTTTAGACTATTAAAAAAATTCTTGAAAATTATCTCTCTACTAGGTCCAATAAAAAATTCAAAAATTTTCAATTAAAAATGAAAAAAATATTACTGAAAAATTTCATTTTTTTTTTCAATTCCTATTAATATCTCTTAAAGTTGTAAACCTTATTGAAAATTGTTATGTATAATAATGTTTATTATATGAGTGTATTTCAAAAATACAAAATTTAGAGATTTTTTTTTGAAAAAAATTTCCTTGTCTTGATTTAAACCACTTTTGGTAAAAAGAATTGGTTTTCACAAGTTATCCAGTGTTTCAAATAATCGAAATAATTAACCATAAATTTTGTCATTTTAGGAGTGGGGGGTCAGGAAAGAAGAGACTCAGTATATCCTTGTTTATTACATTTTTGTCTCATTAAAATATTAAAAAAATACTGATAGATAATAATCTCGTCAAGCCTAAAGATAATAATTGTCTTGGCACATTACCGAGCCTGTCTAATGATACAAACCATATAACATTGAAAATTTTCTACACAATTCCCAATCTTACATACCAACAGCAATCTTTGTAATCAATTGTATTTTTTTTTATTAATTAGAGTGATCAAAAAAATGTGCCCAACAAGATAATCTGTGTTTCAAAATATAATATATGATTTTTTTTCTTCTTGTTACAATATAACACCCAAGCCATTATCAAATAGTTTACCTAAGTTTGATTCAATTTTAAAGGTCAATTTTTTGATATTTTAATTACAATTGAAATTTGAAAAGCAATTTGTGAAAAATTTTTCATAATATTTTCAAATTTATTAAAATTTTATGTTTTTTGGTGATTGAGATTAATATTCAATATTTACTCTTTATTTAGAGAAACATTTTCTGATTTGACCCTTCATTTTTGAAATTTCTTTTTAAATAATAGAACTATCAAAAATCAATATCATATTTTTTTATGGTTTATTGTCAGTTTATTTCAGAGATTAATGAAAAGATTTTATATAAAAAACAAATTGTTTTTAATTGAAACGTGGATTAAACTTCTTGGTAAGGGTTATTTTGGCAGCAGTAAGGTGGTTATGAGAATTGGTTTCTAAAATGTTTGTAGATGAGAAAAAATGTTACACTACCAATGACACACGTAGGAATATTAGTTTCTGTTTTTTCTCCTTTAAGGATTATCAAAATAAATTCACTGTGTTGTGTACTTATGTGTCAAAGAAATGGCGAATTATTCACTTATCTCTTGAGATCTAGGAGAACTAATAAATTTCAAATTCAAAAAAATGGAAATAGTTCGATATCAAATTCTTAATTGATTCTAAAAAAACCACAATCAAAACCATCATTTAAAATACTATTTTTAAAAATACCTGATTTTTTTAAAAGGTAGAATTGGAAACTAGATAAAACTTGACAATCAAAAAGAATTGTTTGATTGAGGAAAACACGTATCTAAATTAAAATTAAGAATTTGTAAATCAGATAAAATTTCGACATTTAATTGTCTTCTGGATCTCAAGATATAAGAGAATAATTTTAGAAACATTTTGACATATAAGTATCACACATGATGAATTTGTTGAAGGATTATTTAAGTACTATCTGAAATAAATCCCTCAGGGGGTCTTACGGATTAAAGCCCTTGTGAATTAGACTCTTTATTTCTTGAGATCCAGAAGAAACATAAAATTGCGAATTTTGAGGCATAGATAATTTTATCTTGTTTTATACCAAATATAAAGATTGTTGAGAAAAACCTGCTAAACAAAATATGTTCCTTATAACTCGATTTTTTTAGAGGCTTTTATTGGAAACTAAACAAAACTTCAATTAGAACAAACATGGTTGGGTTGTAGGTTTTTTCTCAGCCACCTTCCAATTATGTCAAAAATTAGAGTAAAATATCTTTTCCTAAAATTTCGACATTTGTTAGTTTTTCACGATTTCCGGAAATACAGATTCTAATTCACTAGTGCTTTAATTCGTAACACCCCCTGATGGCTTTATTTCAAGTAATCCTTTTATAATCCTTAAATGTGTTTATTTACTTGGAAAGTTAGGAATTTTTAGGTATACATCACAAGAGTAAATATGAATGTTGTAAAAAATAGAGTTTTTGAAATTTTAGAGATAAATAAAGAGTTACATTCATTTATCCAAATTTTGGTAATAGTAAATATAATATCTGATTATCTTAATATACTAAGAACAATTTTTATCAAAAAACCGTTTGGCAAACAACAATCTTTCGAATTTAAAAAAAAAATATTTTTCAAAGAAAGTATTGGTATTTGCCAAACGATTTTAGATGGAAAATACTTTTGAGATCAAAAATCAAAAAGAATATTTGTTTACTATTACCAAAATTTGGATAAAGGAATGTAACTCTTTATTTATCTCTAAAATTGCAAAAACTCTATTTTTTACAACATTCCTTATTTACACTTTTGATAAAAACACAAATTATTTAGTTTTTTCTTTATAATGAGTTTGCCTAACCGTCATAAAGTGAAATTTAAAATTCAAATTTTCTTTGTAATCCAAGTTTTCTTATTCCATCGAATTAGAAAAGAAAATAAGATGATCTCAAAATTTTCAAAAGAGGCAAAATAATACAAGGATTTCCCAAAATTTATCAACGACAACTACAATTCTATTCTGAGTTTTTAAGAATTTTGGTCTCTTTCTTTTTGTTTGAGTCTAAAATTATTTTCTAAAAATTTACCGCAACTAAATTGATTTGAAAAAAAGGGTAATTTTTTGTCTAGATTTTCGAAAAATTATTTTCGATTAGGTTCGAAAAGATAAAAATTTTTGATGTCACAAAACACTCACAGATTGCTCAAAGGGTAATGTCTCCAAAATTCAATAGTTTTAGAATTTATCATGTTTTTTGTGATAAGTAGAATTAAACCTTTTCCAAAAAAAGCGTCTTTTGGATTTTGTATGAACAAATGAGAAATTATTGTCAGTTCTTTTTTATTCGATTTCTGTTGCCTTTTCAAGAAATCTTTTTTAATTTTTGGTTTTTTATAATTTTTTTAAATTCTTGGTAATTGGTCCTCGAATAATCTTAATTGTCTAAAAGATTTCAGAATTGATCAAAAAAGATGAGAGTAGAACTTTTTAGCACATGTAAAGCCCAAATCTAGTCGATCTTTTCAAGAAATTGATTTTAAATTGTATCCTTGAATTAGTTATTTTGGTACCTATTTGCTTTTAAATATTCGACAAATAAAGAATTGGAAATGTAAGGTATTTCTGAATTGTAAAAATTTATTATCCGTTTGAAATTTAATCCCTATTAAATTTCAACTAATAGTATTTTCGAAATTTGATTTTTTTCAACACTTTACAACAGAACCCAAAAGATAACATACCTGTAATTTCAGTCATTAACACCAATATTTGATCACAATATTTTTTTTTATTTGGAAAAAAGGGTTTTATTGATAAAAAATGGAAATTCCTAATTACAATCTTTTTTTTATATTTTGGGAAAAAAAAACAATTCCATACACTTCACAGATTTGCTTGGAATTTGAATACGTGCCTCATAAACACCAAAAACGAGAAACACTAAATTCTTTTAAGATTAATAAAAAAATTTTTTGGGAAATTAATTGATAACCGAGTTATTTCCTTCCCTCTTTAAGCAAAAATCCAAAAAAAAAGTTAACTTTGAAAAAAATCTACTTTTCCCAAAAAACTTTATTTTGATTTCCATTTTTTTTTTCCTAATTTATCTTTAATTAATTTTTTTGTGGATAATGACAAATACATTGAAAAACAAAAACAAATTGTTTGTTATCCTCTTCTTTTTGGTTTTATTTGGTTGCAGGGGCTGTCACGAACAAAATTCGTTTCAAAAAGAAAGCAACAAATTCACCTCAATAGGGATAAACACTGAAGATGTTCTTTACCGAAACGGTGCAATGCAATTTCTTTTTAAGCAAGATCATTATCTAATCCAAGTAACCAGTTCATCAAAAAAACAAAATTATGAATTCCAGGTTAACCATTGTGTGTCTAAGAGTAAAAAATATGGCAGTAATTTAAATAAGGTTTTGCAATGTCAGCCAACTCTAAAAAAAAAAAAAAATGCAAAAAATTCTCTTGTGATCTTTGAATCAAAGACTTTACCAGGACATTTCCAACATAAACACCAAAATTCTCGATTTCATGTAAACGAAATGAAAGCCGATTTTCGGATCATCAGTCAATGGTTTGAAGTTGAGGCAAATAGCAACAAATTGAAATCAAATCTCAATTTTACAAATTTACAAGATCTAAAAAACTTTAAATTGATTTACACTTACAATAAGGGCCTCAAAGTAAGGGCTGATAAAAAAACCCAAAATTTACAATTTTATGATCCAAAAACACAAGAAATTATTTTAGAGGAATCTCGCCCATTAATTTACAATTCTCTGGGTCACAAATGTTGGGGAAAATATATACTTGAACAAACTACCAATAACAGGAACAATAACAATAACAAGAACAACAACGATAACAATAACAATAACAATAACAATAACAAGAACAAGAGCAATTTCAATAATAAGAAGGGCCACAACAAAGTAATCATTAGTTATCACATTCCAAAGAAATATCTCCAAGAATCATTGCTCAATGGCAGCCAATGGATCAATATCGATCCAAGGTTTGCAACGTATATAGGTGGAGATGACAGGGACTGGGGCATGTCAACAAAATATGATTCTAAAGGTGACTTGTATATCACAGGCTACACACAAAGTACAAATTTCCCAATAGTCGGTAATAAGGTATACAGAAGTACCTTTACGGGTGGTGTAAAGAATTCGGTTTTAGTCAAAGTAAAAAATGAATCCGATTTGGAATGGTCAACCTTTCTTGTCATGATGGGTGACGTTAAGAAATACTGGGCCCCCCTCTTAATTGTTGATCCATTTGATGACGCGCCAATCATTTCGGGTGTTACCCTTTCCTATGAAGATTGTCCGACGACTGAAAACGCATGGCAACGAGATGTTGACTGCACTAATGTAACGAGTAGCCAAGAGGCAGGGTATATTTTAAAGCTGAACACAAATGGACAGACTCTCAACTTTTCAACACTAATTTGTGGCGACGGCGCTTATTTACGGCTCTACTCGGCCTTCATTGATGAAAACGAAGACGAAGAGGACTATGGGATCTATTTCATCGGCCACTCAAACTTAAGAACCTTCCCCGGGTATGATTATTCGGACGAGAATTATAAATGCCCTTATATTGCTGAAGGTGATAATAGGATCATTATTGGCAAGTTGTCAAAAAACGCAGGCAAATTGCTCATGACAAATTGCTTTGGTGGGAGCGAATCTGATCGTACCTTTATGAGATCGATTTATGTTCAAAATGGGCTGATCTCCTTTGCAGGATGGGTCAAATCAGCAGATTTCCCAATGACTACTGGCACACTGCAAGAAACAAAGCCAAGTTCGATTTACCAAACGACAAACCTTATTGGCTCTGTTAACGCAACAACCTTCGAATTGAGATGGGCGACCTACCTCGGCGGCAGCACAAGTTCCTACCCCTGCACGATCATTATGGAAAAGGAAACCAACAATATATGGGTGGCTGGTGCCACGTACTCGGTTGATTTCCCAACCACAGAAGACGCATTAGAGAAGAAGAATTTTAATGACGAAAATACTCAGGATGGCTATTTTTCCAAAATATCTATGGACGGGAAGAGTCTATTGTATTCAAGCTACCTCGGTAGCACGGGCAACGCCTTTGATATATATGAAATAGTACACGATCCCAAAAATGACCATATCTTGTTATGTGGCGAAGGAACATTTGATCCGGAGTTCGAATTTGATTACGATTATGGCAATACCTCCTTTGCCTTCATCTTGGACTCGAGTTATAACCAATTAATTCGTAAAGTCAGCTTTGGTGGCAGTATATATAGCTGTGACACAAACCGTAACAAGGGTGCTATTGATTATTTTGCCGTTGTGGGCTCTGCGGGATATGACTCATTTATCACTTCGGAAACGCACGTGTACCAAGAAGAAAACGACGGGCAAATTGATTTCGTTTTTTCTTCGTCGCACGACCTTTGCGGCGAGGGATATTATTTTAAGGATCTGTATTTCGGGGAATGCCATGAATGCCCTGCGGGCACATTCTCGAATCTTTCAAATGCCAACTCCAGTGAGCTTTGCAAGCCATGCCCCGTGGGCCATTACCAACACGAGACGCATTCCACGTCGTGCAACATGTGCGCGCTGGGCACCTTCCAGACTCAGGAAAATTCCACGTTTTGCTATCCTTGCATCAACGGCACATACCAGGACGCCGAGGGCCAAACGTCGTGTACACAGTGCCCCGCGGGCACCTTCAACCCGTACCAATTCAAAACTTCGCTTGACGATTGCCAAAAATGCCCCAGGGGCTATTACGGGGACAAGGAGGGAATGACCTCCTCATACGACTCCTGCACGAAGTGCCACCTCGGGACATACAACAACATCGAGGGCGCAAGCAACCAGTCCTATTGCCGAAACTGCACCATGGGGTACTATAACCCCATCGAAGGATCCATTTCAGAGAATGAATGCCAGTCCTGCGGCATGGGGTTCTATAGCCAAACCGAGGGCATAACGTCATCCCACGATTGCATACCATGCCCGGAGTTGCAAATATCTTCAAGCAATGCCGCGACGACGTGCAGTTACTGCGGTGTTGGCTATGAGCCAAACGAACAGAAAACCGAATGCGTGAAATGCAAGAAGGGCCACTACAAGAACCAAACAGAAGCTGGCTGTGAACCGTGCCCCGCAAACACCTTCAATAACGACGAGGGCTCAACCTTCTGCCACAAATGTGGTATTCCGGGTATCTGCCTCGGCGGCGACAAATGCGATTCAAATAGGGATCCAGATACCTATTGCTCGCAATGTAAAGAGGGATATTATTTGAAGAACGCCAAGTGCAGCAAATGTGGCGCCAATTGGATCTGGTCCATTTGGCTTGCAGCTTTCATTATTGTAATAATACTCGCGTTACGATTTAAAAATAAAATTCAAAAATTATTCTTACTAAAGCAAAACCCAATATTCGAAATCTACTTTACCTTTTTCCAATTACTGGCAGCAATTCTGTCATTGAATATTGACTTACCCTTTTATCTAAACAATGGGCTAACAACTTCGACCATGCTTTTCAATATGGACATCTCGATAATCATCAAGCCAGATTGCTTTAATGATTTTGATTTCTTTTCAAAATATTTGTTGATCGTTTTGCTCCCGATATGCCTGTTGGCCCTGGGCTTGGTCGTCCTCGCGTTTCTCTTCCTATACAGCCGCTTTATCAAAAAAGTCAATTTGAAGCCCATAAGAACCAAATATTGGTATTACATCTCGTTGGGATTTAGATACATTTACATCCCCGAAACAATCATCTGCACCCAGCCCTTCCAAACCACATTCCAACACTACAGCAAGAAAAGTACCCTGAATTACTTTCCAAATATTTCGACAAAAGACGAAAGATACAAAGCAATGTACCCTTGGTTCGTTTTTTTTCTAATCTTTTATTCATTTCTAACACCAGTATTGCTAATAATAATATTAGTCATATCCAAATTACATGATTTGAATGATTATTGGTACGATAGGTTTGGCTGGCTATGGCAATTTTATAGACCCAAACGGTTTTGGTGGGAATTAATCAAAATTTTTTATAAATTTTTTATTGTTTGTTCACCAATCTTTTTTATTAATTTGACAACATCGTATTTGTTAGTAATCATTTTATTAGTAGTGCTATTCATAAATATTTTGATCGTGGCATTTAAACCCTACCCAATATACACACCTTTATTAAACCCTTCAAATAATGATCTCGAAGATACTCAGAACGCGCAGAGCCAATCTAATAATAAAAGGAAATCATTTTGGTTGAAAATTTCAGCTGAAGATTTCCTTTCAATAGGATTAAACTTTATTTTATTCAGCGTTATTTCTGCAGGACTAAACCAATTCAACCATCAATTGTTTTTATTATTCTATCCAATAGGGGCAATAATTAGCTTTGTTGGTACTAAAAAAAATATTTATCAAATTTTGGAAAAAAATAGATTGAAAAAACAATTTAAAAAAGAGCGGGATAATCAGGAAAATAATAATGCCATTATTTCATCAACCTCTTCCTCCTCCTCCTCCCCCTCCGCTTCTAATTCACCGTCTTCTAGGGATAATGGGAACGAAAAAGAAAATTTACAAGAGAAAGATCAAGATCAAGATAACAATGATGCAAAAGATACAAGTGATACAAGTGATACAAGTGATACAAGTGATAATTCTGATAACAATTCAAATTCCCTTTCCTCACATAATAATTCTAATAACAAGAATATCCTAAATAATAAAAAGATCGATGCAGATTCTGATTCTGATATTGAATTAAGTGAGATCGAAAAATAGAATTACCCTGTAGAAATAGTCAAACTTCATTTATTTTAAACTTGCTTTTTTTTTTTTTATTATTGATTTATTATATGATAATTTAATATCTAAAATGCCTTTTTCGTTCTCATATGCCTGATTAGTATTTTATATATATATATACTTGGGCATATTGTATTTACATTTTTTCCATTTCAAAAGAATTTTTTTTTTTTTTTGAAAACTTTTTGAATTTTAAGTTTGGTTTTCAATCATAAAATTTATTTCTGGATTTTCTTTTGTTCTTCTTGGGTTCATTTTTAATTTATTGGTTTGTTTTTTTTCTCTTTTTTTTTATTAAAAAAAAATTGAAAAAATTGATTTGAACTGTTCTTTGAATCAAAAAATTAGATTTTTTTCTACGTATAGAATTATTCATGTTATTTTTTTGAAACTAAGTTAATTTTCTCAACTGGGTTATTTAAAAACTAAGTTGTTTTATTTTTTAAAGTGTATTTTGGTACACTTCTATAATACACAAAGAGATTTCAATCTTCTTTCAAATAAAATAATTTTTTTTATAATTCAGAAATAATATGAATTTTGAGCATTTTATAAATGAAAAAAAAAATATAAGATCAAATCTTTTAAAAACAAAAGTTACATTTCAGAAAATAGCTTTAAAGGTAAGTTTATTTTGGAATCAGATTTTTACTTTGTTTTTCAATTTCAAGATTGTAAATTTTATTGAATTTCATCACCAAAAGATTCTTTGACATTTCTTATATTGATTAATATAGTAAATTTTCATAATCTTTAAACCCCAAATTAAGATAGTTAGCAAGGTTGAAGTATTCACAGCAATCATAAAAAGATCTAAAAGATATTGTGGAAATATATTCATACAGTAACATATATATATATATTTAAATAATCACACCCTCTTTTATAATATTTGTTACTAGATCTTGAATACAAAAAGTAGTTCTTGTGAATTAAAAACACTTGTAACTGAATATTATTTTTTAAACATTCAATAGAATCTTGTTGAAATACCAAAAAAAAATTTATTTATTGTTTTATTGAGGAGGTTATGTGAAATACACTCTACGTGCGCTTTTACTTAAATTCCTAAAAAGGAATTGAAGTGTAAAATCTCAGATTTCACGATTATTAATTACTGAAAATAATTTCAAATTATAATAGTCTTGTTTTAAAATTAATTCTTTAGGGTTTATTTCTTTTAATTTATTAAATAATATCGTTCTTTTTCATAGACAGACCTGCCCATATAAATTGATTGATATTTTCGATAATCTAATTCTGTTCATATTTTATACATAAAATATAAAATTTATTTGAGTTTTTGTTGATTACATCGTTGTATCTATTTAAACAGCTGGCAAAGTTTATGAATTTTAAAATTGTTGAGCTTGATGGATAACTGAAATAATTTTGATAAATAAATATATATTTTTGGTTTAATTAATTGAAAATATTTTTTTACCTTCCAACTCTTGGAATTCAACAACTCATTATAATTATAAATTTCTTTTTTAAGAAGGTTTAAACTCTCCGACTTCCAGTTAATTGTATTGTTTATTCTTTGATTAAATTTTATTCTTTTATCAAGATAAGTTAGAGATAACACTTTTCATTTACCTTTGAATTTAAATTTCTATTTGTAAATTGAAATAACCCTATTTTTGAATTTAAATTCGATTTTATTAATAAGAACTGGTGTATGTCCGTTTATTTTGCATATTTTGACAATAGAATGTTAATTCAGGAGTTTACATAATTTAGAGTTGGTATTATATATAATATATTTCTAATCTTTATGTTAATTAACTTAATATCAGATTTAAATTCTCTAATTTACAAATTAATGATTAACAAATTATTATGAAATCAAAGTTTAGAAGTGTAATAAGTTTCTTTTGTACTTTTGGGATTTTATACAAAATTTGAAATTTTAACCAACGAAATTCTCAAATATTTAATCTTTGATAAACCTTGTGATACACTCGTTTATATTGATTAGGTTTTAATTCAAATTGAGTAAATATTTGATATAATGATAGTTCTTTTTTAGTTTTTTCATTTATATTTCCTTTTAATAATTAAAACTCAATAATCTGCAAACATTTTAGAATGGTTTGTTAGTGATATATTTTTAATAAAAGTAAATGCAAAATAAGAGCGAATATGATCAGTTGTAAAGAGCTTATTTGAAATATACCGATCCAGGCACCTTGCTAATATTTTAATAAATATTTTTTGATAATTTTGATTAAAATTAAACTTTTTATTGTTTTTCTAATTATTCTAAAACTAATCTAATCAAAATATTTAGCTCATTATATTATTAAAATATATAGAATATCATTTTCAAATTCATATTTTGGTTTAATCTGATTATAAACTATCATTCAAAAATTTAGACTCACTTTAGAATGTTAATGAAGTTGTTTTGAGGCTTTTCCATTAACCTTATCAAAAAAAATATATTTTCAAATATTTGGATCTGAATCATTTTTTCTAATTTTGAAATTTTTTTTTTTGCTTTTTCAAATTTTTGTTTTTCTTCTGTTTTTCTTCTGTTTTTTCTTTTTTGTTTTTATCTTTTTTTTGATTTATTTTTATTTCTTTTTCTTTTTCTTTTTTTTTTAACAAAGATCATGTGAAAAAAAAAAAGAGATCTTGGAAAAGACAAATAATCACGAAAAAAAATTTTGACCAAGTAATGTTTTTAAAAATGAATTTAATTGTTATCAAAAAATATTCTAGTTAACTTTTTTTCAGTAAAGGTTCAGTAATTAAATATCAATAATTCTCATTTCAAAAATTGTGACTCACTTTTTTTTAGTTTTTCATTTTATTTTTTTTTATTTTTCAAATATCATGTTTTTATAGAATTAGAATAACTTCAAAGTAGATTAATAATAAAATTTAATTATGATTGTTCTTCAATACTCTAGAATCTATATTATCTTCAATTTATTTTTTCAAGCGAGTTACAATTTTTGAAATAGGGTTTATTATTCTTTATAATTGACTTTGGAAGAATAAAGAAGAAATAAGTAGACCAAAACACAACAAAGAATAGTTAATATCCGTTGGGAATAAAACTAAAAAATCAATACATTTTCTTAAAAATAAAACAACCTAAAATTCTGAAGAAGCCTCATTGAGAATAACCACAATGTTTGTTTTGATCTCCAATTGAAGATCCAAAAAATTCCAATAGAAATAAATATGATTTCTCTACAATCATTACCATTGTTTCAATAACATTAAAATAACACATTTTTACTTAGTGACTATCAATCTTAGAATGTAAAAAAAAAAAATTACAAATGATAAACGTAACAGAAAAAAAAAAAAAAAAAAAAATCAAAATGGAAGAATGATTTCAATACAGAAATTTTCAAATTATTTTTTTCCTTCTTATATCCATTCAAAAACCTTTAAATGTATGTGGTTAACCCCCCCCCCCCCCCCATTACAGCTATACCCATTTGACTAAAAAATGAGTTGTGTAATTAGAAACCATTTAATATACCTTATTCTATTCGAATCTCTTTTTCTATTTAATCCCAATTCAAAAATCAATTTAATTTATCAAAAATCGAGTTGAGTTGATTCTTATTTAAAGTTTTAAATCTTGTTTTGTTTGTTATTAGTTCTCATATTTTCAAAATTTGTTAATGAAAAGAGAATCAATCATATTTATAGTGGAAAAATATTGACTATCTTAAAAATATGACTATTAACCTGAATTAGTTCGATGTAATGTTATGTTTATCGTAAAATCTTCTAGTTTTTTTATATCTAAGTATAAAATAAATATTCTTTATATGTATTTTTTTGAAACCAATCTTCGCCTTAAGTGTAATTGATTCATTTTTTATTAATCAACATAATTTGAGTTTTACAAACAACTTTGATTTTCAAATACTTACTTTTCAATAGTTCGTTGTTACTACTTGATCATCTCAGAATTTGAAAATAAAATTTTAATTTGCTTTTTATAAGTAATTCTTTTATTATTTTTTTTTCATTTGTTTCTGTACAAATTAAACCATTCTTTAATATCTTTACACTGAGAATGCACATACTAGAAATATTATTATTTTAAAACCTATAAAAAAAAAAAAAAAAAAAAAAAAGAAAAATCTTTTTCAAATTACACCATTCTTGTCATAAGTGGTAGATATTAATATCTCAATTATATTATTTAAAATTTCAAAAAAAACAAAAAATTTCAAAAAATCAAATATAAAAAATTAAAAACAGCAAATGACAAAACATGTGCTATCACAAAATATTTATTTTTGATAAACATATTCCACTGAATTTGCAATAATTTTATGCCCGTCTGTATTTGTTTTCCAATATTCGTCGCTATTTCGAACCGAATCGGAAACGGGGAAGAAATTTAATACAACTACCTTGCCTTTATTTTTCATAGATTTTTCAGCAATCATTACATTACCGTTATCGTATCTGGTTATAATTTTTGATCCCTTTGTAACTTTTTTTGAGGCAATATGCCATGAATTACTGCCGCCATCAAAACTTTTTACCTCATTCATGATATGATGCTTTTTTTCATAAATCTTGCCCAGTTTTCTTCTTCCTGTGTAGTCCTCTTTGCCCTTTTTGATGGGTAAATAGTCATTTTCTGTGATCCTGCCTTTCAATTCTCTATTATCGTTCACGTCACTTCTTAAGCAATTGATTGAAAAAATAATTAACCCGCCACCGTTGTCTACAAAGTCAGCTAGTGCGTTGCCGGCCTTTGTAGGTGATCTAAATTCGCCCAAAGAGTAGACGACAACGACATCATATTTTTTTAATTCAAAAAACGAGGGTGTCTTTTCACACAGATTGATTTCAGAGACATGCGAAATGCCTGTTGATTTGATTGATCGCATGACATCTTTTCGGCGCTTTCGGCGTTCCTGGGCTCCAATTAGAAGCACCTTAATATGCGAGCGTTTGATTTTCACTTTCCTTGATTGAGACAGGTTTTGAACGGGCTTTTTGCTACCCTCGCAGCCAATAATTGACAGATTGCCATCACTTTTTAAATATTGCAAAAATCGATCCAACCTTTGTTCTTCAAATAATTCGCTTTTTAATAATTCTTTGATCGATTTTCGGGTCAAAAATCGTTGCCATTGGATGTATGAGAGCATTTTGATATCCTCCTGATCAACAATTTTCACCCACTGGTTGGTGAGGCACCTCGCCAACGATAATTGGCTCACACCATTTGTAACTTTTCCCATTAAACTTAAATCAGTGTCCAACCATAATTCTTCATTATACTGATCATAGCTATATGTCGAATTGTCACATATGTCGCTTATTTTGTTGATCATTTGCGTGTCAAACAGACTCTCAATTCTTTTAAATTTTTGTTTTTCTTTTTTTTTTTCTTTTTCTTTGCCTTTTTCTTTTTCGATTTCTTTTTCTTTGCCTTTTTCGGTTTCTTTTTCTTTGTCTTTGTCTTTTTCCTTGTCTTTATTTCTGGTTTTTTCTTTTTTTGCTTTCTGCTTTTCTTTTTCGTTCCCATTACCCCCACTTTCGTTGTTGGCACTATCAAAAGAATTTGGAAATGAACTAATACTACTGGAATCATAGTCTGAAGAAAAGGAGGAAGAAAAACTGTAATTCTTGATCCGAGAATTTGTTTTTCTTCTTTTCTTTTCTTCATCAATTGTTCTGGCTTGACTTCTTTCGTCATTTGTCTTGCTTCCTCTTCTTTTAATTATCCTTCTTGTTTTTTCATTAGTGCCTTTACTTGTGTTTTGGATCTTATTTCCATTAAGGAAATTTTTATTTTTGATCTCATCTTTATTTTGAATCAATTCTTGTCGGTGTTTCCAAAGAAGCCTTTCGATCACTCTTTGTGCAAGGTTTTTTTCATGTATAGTTAATTCGTTTGATTTTAAAATGCTTTTAATTTGCTTCGCACGGATGCCATTGAAGCATTTTGGTATTTTAAAGACTTGCTTCCGGTTAATGATATAATTAAACGCTACTTTGCTGTGTTTCTTCTCTTGGTATTTCTCAAACAATTGGTATGCCTTAATCGCATTTCGCTCATTCAGATTCCCGCTCAAGAAGACTAAGCACAGCTTTTGTAATTCATGTAATCCAAATTTCTTGGAACACCAGAGAATTTTGAAGACATTCCTTTCTGTAATCTTGGTTTTCCTGAGATAACAAAACTCTAATACAGACAAAAATGTGTTGGGGTGTGTGTTAGGAAATGAGATTATAACTTGGGAATTTTTTGTTGTTGTTTTTTTGCAGCTTGTGCTTGTTTTCTTGCTTTTTGAAAAAAATAAATTTTCAAAATATTTTGAATTGATCGACAACACAAATTTGTGCCCATACATTTCTTCCTTGTTTTTGCCCACTTGGAATTTCACATCAGAAAACTTTGAATTGTTGATGTGTGGTTGTAACTTTTCAGTAATTGGTGTGGTTTTCATTTCTATTTTTTTTTTTGAAATCGTAAAGAAGCTAAAAAAACAAAAGATTGTTGGAAATTTGTGGAGATCAAAGAAAAGGTTAAGTAGAGAATACCAGTTTTTAATTGATTTAAGGTTAATTCAAAGAGATCTTGTTTTTTTCTTTTCAGAAAAGAAAGTCAAAAATAATTCCGTTTCTGTTTTGGAGAAAGTACACGTAAAAAGTATGAGAAACTAAAAAAAATAACGAAAATGATTTATCTTAATTGTGATTTAGTGAAGGATGGAACAATTTAGTTTTTGTTCAAGTGGTTGGTCATAGCAAATTCAAAGAATGTAAATGACAGTTTTGTTCTGTTTGATTTTGTTCAGGATTTCTAACTTTTTTTCCGAGCTTTTTTAATTGTAGGTAGATAACATAAATTATGGGCTTTACACAAATGTCAAGTTCAAAGATCTTCTTAATATTTAAAATTTTGGTTTTTTTTCATTTAAAATTTGTCATTTGTGTTTAGACCTATTTCACAAGCCAATTTCGAAATTATTAATTTTTACCTGAAAAAGTTTAAAAATATAAACGCTTCTGCTGAGCTACTCCTTACTTTAAATTCAACTAAATTCAAGTTAAAGGTTAGAGTATACCTATACTTGAAAAAAATCTGGAAGTGATTCTTAAATAAGTGGTAAAAAAATTAATTTTAAATTTTACTTGTTTTATTCATAAATTTCAAGAATTATTGATCAATAAATGATGGATCAAATCCCAAAATTTAAAATATATTGACTCCTTCAGCAGATAATCAATTACATGTTTTTATTTGGTGTCTTGTTAAAATTGGATTTCCAGCACTCAGAGAATCTAAAATAACGATATTCAGGAAACTAATGTGATTTTCTAATTACAAAATTCAACTTTTTATTTCAAGTAATTCATTTTATGTTTCTATAGAAATTATCATTGAAACCCCAAATACTTTACAAAACAAATTAAAAATGAAATTTCTGGAGATTTAAATCAACTTTCTAATTTTGCAGAGAATTTAATTTTTTGTTTAAGGGGCTAGTAAACTAAAAAAAAATCTTCAAGCAAAATTTATTAGCAAATTCAAAAAAATATTACAGCATCTTGAAATTGAAAAATGGTGTAAAAATCAGATAACTACAAAACATAACTTAATTGTAATGCTATTTTCCGAAATGAATTATTGTTTTTAAAAGTATGATCCTTTTTTCTCGTTTTTGAAAAGTTCAAAATTTAATATATTTCTGAATTATTTTTTCCATAAAAATATTTTCTTTCGAAAGAAGAAAGAAATCTTAATTTATGTTGAGGCAGTGTACAAAAATATGCTTTAAAAATAAAATTACTAAGTTCTACAATAACCCAATATAAAAAATCTACTTAATTTCATAAAATTATAATAATTATTTTAAAATTGAAAAAAGTATAATTTTTTGATTCAAAGAACAATTTAAAAAGATTTTTTTCTCTATATTGAATGAAAAAAAAATGAGAGAAAGAACCAAACAAAGAAATTAAAAATTCTCACCAAATAAACTCTATTTCAAAACCATTGGCTCATTAAAAATCAAATGTTAAAGAAAAATATTTTTAATATTTGAAGTTATTTATTATTATATAAAAATTTCTATTTTAATATTCAGTTCTATACTCAAGAGATATTTATTTTTCCTCTCAAAATAAAATTAAAAAAAACTAAAAAAAAAAAAACAATTAAAAAAAAGTAGACTTTTTATTTTGAAATTAACATTACATAAAAAATTGAAAATTTAAACAATTAATAAAACCCATTTCTCAATTCTCCTTCCATTTGAATAACTAAATCTAATCTCTTTTTCATATTTGAAACCATTTTTTTCATTTTTTCATCTTTTACTTCTTTCCAAATTTTCATTTTCATTTTCCATTTTAACAAAATACCGTGGAAAAAATAAAGAAGAGAAAATCTTATTTATTTTCAAACTTTTCATGACGGGGGGCTTCCAAACAATACAAATACATTTCAAAATTCAAATATAACATAGACCATTTATTACGAAATTTAGTTTACTTTTTTAAAACCTTTTTCTCTTAATGGAAAAAAAAATTCATTGAAAAATATAAATGAAAAAACAAAAGTTTCTTGAAATAGAATAATGAACACCTGGAATTCCAAGTAAATTAGATCCTGGGATTTAAATATAATTTTCTTATTTGTCACACTTTTTTTCTTTTATTTTTTTTCGATTTATTCTTGATATGTAATTGTTTTGAATTTTTTTTTTTAATTGTAAGTCCTATACTAGTTATATACATTCTGTTCATTCAATTCAGTTTCTATAAAAAAATTTGTTCTTTGATTTTTCATTTATGAATAAAATTATTTCTTTTTCTTTTCTTTTCTTAACTGTTCTTTTCTTTTAAAAAATTATTCAACTTGACCTTTCTTAGGTTTGAAAATTTTTTTCATTGATAAATCTTGTAATGATGAATTCTTTCCCATTTTCACAGTCAGTTCCACTTTTAAGATATAAACTTTGAATAAAATTTCAGACACAAAGAAAATCTCAAATTAAGGCACAAAATACTGATTCTAGTAAAATAAATTGTTTGTAACAAAAAATTCCAAAAAATATGTTTTAATTTGAGATTTTTTTTTGTATCTTAAATTTCAAACAAAGTTTGCATCTTAAAAGTGTAACTGACTGTAACCCCCCCCCCCCCTTTTTTTTTTAATTCTCTGATTAATTCAACTCTTTGCTTTGTAACATACATTACTGTTTTTTCCTATTTGAAAAAAGAAGTAAAAAATAAATGATTTTCAAAATCTATATTTTTTCCTTTTAGACTCAAAAAACTGCTTTAAAATTATTTTTTTGTTATTTTCTTTTTCTATAAATTTTAAATGTTGATATTCGTAAAATTAAAGTTTTAGGATTCCCCCCCTAAGGAAGTGGTAACACTATAACAACAATTTGAATTGAAATAAGTGATAGTTTATTAATACTTATATTAGTGATCTTAAGTTCTAGATTCTCCAAAAAATTAACAAAAAAATAATTATAATGTGTTTCAATAATAAAAGGGGTTTCCAAAAAGTATGGCATTTTTTTTTACATTTTATAAAAAATCATCTAATCAAGTGAAGTCATTTGTAAATTGATAATATCCCATGAAGTTAAATATTTTAACCGTCAGATCAATGTCTATGGTGTTAATTTCGAAATATGTTTCTTGAATTATTCCAAAAAATTGAAAAAAAATTCATACACTGTTTTTTGGAGAAAAAAAATGATTAGCCAATTTTAATAAAAAAACAGTGCAATATATCAAAAGGACACAAAAGATTGTTTAAACAATCAAATACACTTGTTTCTTTCCCCTTCTATTGGAAAATTTCATCAAAATTAAACCTCTTAGGAATACGATTTTTTGATCCAAAAGAAAAGAATAGCCAGCCAATTTTCATACTTGACAAAGAAATGTTATCTAAAATCTAAATCAGAAATTTTACTATCTTTTATTTATGCAATGCAATACTAACAACAAATTGAATGATTATCAAGAATTAAAAAATGATTGTTAATCATTTTGTATATTTAAATAATTTTTTTAGAATAGAGCTTTCAAAAGATATTTAAAAATAAAGTTTCCCCTTGTTTTTTGGAAATTGCAAAGGTACTTATCTCAATGATACGTTTGGTGTTTGTTTGGCAATATTTATTATTTTATTTAAAAATTCTTTTTACTGTTTAGTAAAGGAAAAACATTTGAAAAAATTCCGAAATTTTAAATATTTTGGTTATCAAATTTTAAACTTTAAGAAATCCAAATTTTTTAATTAAAATTTTTAATTGTAAGGCTGAATAGATTTATTCCTAAAACACTAATAATAAAAAGTAACTTTATACAACAAAATAATTTTGTAGTTACAACGAGTGTTATCTGTAGATTACTAAGAATATAACCCCGTAAAGTAAAGTCGATCAATGTCTATTAAAGTTCAAAACATTTGTAAATGATAAAACTAACAAAATATAATCAGAATTTTGTTTGTATTCAATACTGATATTTGAATTTGAAATGGGAAAGAATTTTCAATTTCCTTTTTCAAATAGAGACCACAAACCACAACGTACTTCTTTGGGAACTCTATTTAGCCAAGAAAAATCTGGAAAAGGAAGTGAAAATTCTTTCCCATTTATAATTCAAATATCAGTAAAACACAATTCTAAATTGTTGGCCGTTATTGGCCGATTTCATTTAAATTAGAACTTTTTGTTCATTTCATTTTCCCAAAATTCAAAATTGGTTTCTCAATTGTTGACTTTGAAAAATAAAAATTATATTTCGAGGAAAATGGTGTTTTTTTTAATTTTTGGTTTAATTATTAGTGATATACTAATTCAAAAAAACATTTCTTTTTCGGAAAAAAAAAAAATTAAAAAAAAGTAATTAGTTTGGTGGAGTGATTCAATTTTTTTAAACTTTGAAAGCTTTAGATTTTCTTCTTCCCCTTGCTTTTTCAAATTTTCTTCCTTTGCTTCTGACGTGTGGTTTAGCATGGCTTCCTGGTATGCCGGTTGCACCAAAGTGTTTTACTGCTTCTCTTGATTTAACTCTTCCTCTTAAGAGAACGGTATTTGATCCTTTTGGTCTGAGGAGTGCTAATTGATCAAAGGTTAAGCATTCACCTTTGTTGTTTGGTTTGTTTTTGTTATTTTATTTTTTTGTTTTATAATTTTTTGGTTGTTTTCGAATTAATTGCAAAAGAAAAGAAACAAACAATTTTGAAAAAGAAAAAGATCAATAAATTATTGCTGATTTTTCACCACAACCATACACCCAGCCAAACAATAAAAATAACAAAAAAAGCAAATTGGATCTTGGAAAAAAATGATTTTAATATTTACCTCCTGCCTTGGTAATTCTTGCACGGGCTGTTTTTGTAAATTTAAGTGCACAAATGGACATTTTTGGTACTGTAAAGAACCTTTCATCATTCGTAACAGTTCCAACAACAACAACAATCATACCTTCTCCTTTGACCATTTTCATTTTTCTTGCAATTCTTGAAACTGAGACAGGTGGTCTGTTTGTTTTGGAAAGGCAAAGTCTTTTTAAAATTCTTTTGTTGAATTTGGAGTTTGTTCTTCTTGCCAAGAATCTATAAAGTTTAATTAACAAAGCAAGATAGTTGTCAGTTCCTTTGGTGTTTTTTCGAACTACTTTTCGTTTGTGTTTGTTTTTGATATCAATACCCATTTTATCAAAAAATAGTAATAAAGCTAAGGAAAAATAAAAAAAATGAAAGTTGATCTTACTTTTCCAACAACAATTCAAAAGTAAATCTGAAATAAGGTTCTGAAAAATAAGAATTGAAAGACAAGTAAACTATTTAAAAAAAAAATGTATATAATTAGATCATAGTATTCAAAAATACTTATCCTAACAATAAAACCTGTGAATTTTTTTCTTCTTGTTATTATGATATACCTAATTAAATATTCTGTAATATTTATCAGGACAAAACCAATGATAATTGGAAATTCCTTATTTTTTAGTGATAATTTTAAATTGTGAATATAATTCTTAGTATTTTTTTCTGCTTTTAAAGAATTTATTATAGTTTTTTTACTATGTTGAACAGAGAATTGTTCTTTAATTGCTCTCTAAATTTCTTTTGTAGAAAACAATTCAATTTGATCCTTCATTTATAGAATTACCTTTTGAATTATAAAGAATTACAATTTTAAACAATGTTTATTGTTTGTTTCTTGAATTATTTTAATTCTAAGGCATTCTATAAAAAGAAAAATGATATAACTGTTGAGAGAAAAATGTTGGACACAGAAAAATGGTTGGACACCATTTTTAATTGGGAACATTACTGAAATTGAAAATCAAATCCTATTGATAACTAGGTGACTTTTATATAAATCCAGGTTTAAAGGTGTTACAAGTTCATTAATCTGTGGTTTGTGTAGAATACTCATTTGAATGGTTGATAATTAAAGTAGATCATGCAATTTTAACAAAAATTCAAGTTGTAGTAAAGTTTACTATTAATTCTGAAAATGGTAATTTTTAAACTTGATTTAGATTATAAGAGATAAGGTTTTGAAAAAGTAGAATTACATTAATCGTTATTCTACTAAGTAGATTATTGTTATTTTCTTTAGTTATTTCACAAACGATTGAAATTAAAAATCATTTTCAGTAAGGTTCCCAATTAAAAATGCTGTCCAACCATTTTTCTGTGTCCAACATTTTTCTCTCAACTGTAAGTTAATTTCAAACAGAGGTTTACTAAACCATAATGTTTATTTTGATAATCGTTGAATTCATCATAATGAAAAAGAATAATACTTTTTGAATGGGAAATTGATTGGACACAATTTTGGCCAAGTTATTTCAGGATGTAATTATTGGTAAAATTTTCTCTCAAGTTTTAAGTTTCAAAGTTTGAGGTTTGATGAATTTTGATCATTTTTTGTTCTTTGTTCATATTGGGTTTGAAAAATAGTTAAAAAGAAAAAACCAAAAATAAAGTAAATAAAAAAGAAAATCAAATCCAAAAAGAAAAACAAAACGAAACTAAAAACAACAAAAACATGGAAGAAAAGAAAGAAAATGAAATAGAAAGAGAAAAAGAAAAAGAAAACACCATTACAATTGAAAAAGATGATTTGTACATAGTAAAACTTGGAATAAAAAACACAAACAACAATCAAGAGGGTGACGATGGTCAACAAAATAGCAAAAACCAAGAAGAAGCACCCATAGTAACAAAAACTATTTACACCAATAACACTTCTCATCAAAACACAAAAAAAACATTCCACAAAACAAGCAAACACAATAATAATGATTTACCATCCTTCTTCCCACCAAATAATCTAAAGGAAAAATATAATCCTCATGACGAATATCACGAATTTGTGAAAGGAACCAACTCTTTACAACTAATAAGTTACCTAAATGAAATCAGGAAATTACCAAATGATGAAATGATTTGGAAAAAGTTTTTTAATTTCGATCAAGATTATTTAAGATCTTCAGAGGCTTCAAAAGTCTTTAAGAATTTTCTGTGCAACCAAAAAAAGGCAAGTTTTAAACTATTTGAAAACTTGTTGGCCTTTTTTAACAAATTTAATTTGCACCAATTCAGAAAACTGTGTTTTGAACAATTAATAAAAACCTATCAAAGAAATCCTAAAAGTTATTTGTTATATGGGATTTGGTTAATTAATCAGAAAAAAAATATCAGCAAAAAAGGAATTAATCCTAATCTGAATGACAACGAAAAAGAAGAAGAAGAAGAAGAAGAAGAAGAAGAAGAAGAAGAAGAACAACAACAACAACAACAACAACAACAAAAAGAAAATAGCAACGATGGTGGTGTTGTTGAAAATTCTGAAAAAGAAGACGATAATGGAATCAAAATTTTTCAAAAGGGTCTCAAGAAATGTAGGTCAAGGCTTGCCACAAAGTCAATTCGAAAGGACTACGCACAATTGTATTTTCAATTAGGAAATTTTGCAATTAAAAAAGGAAACACAGACGAGGCTATAAATGCTTATAAAAAAACTTTAAAATATAACCCCAATCATATTTGTGCACATAACAATTTAGCGTCAATACTCTGCTCTTCATTATCAACCAGAAAAACAGCAAGAAAGCATTTCAAAATAGCTTCAACATTAAGACCAACTGATTTATCCATTTTATATAACTTGGGGATGTTGTTATTTGAATTAGGGGATAAGAATGGAAGCTTTCAGTGCTTTTTAAAGATCCAAGCCAAAAACCCTAAGCATAAGGAAAGTGCTTTAGCAATAACAAAAATTTTTAAAGAAAACAAATTATATAATAAGGCTCTTGATTGGTTATTTTATATCCAAGTTATAGACCCTTTAGATCCCTTACCAAATATAAAATCAGCACAAATTTTAATCAAAATTGGGGAAAATAAAAAGGCGATCAAAAAATATAAAATTGCCTTAGAACTGATAGATAATTTAATCGATCTCGAAAAAAAAAAGAATAATTTAATTGAAAACAGGATTTTAATTGAGAATAAAAATGAAATTTTGATGAACAATAAAGAGAATATTCTGATTAAAAATAATAGAATTAATAATAATAGCAATATATTTCTCATTAATAATAGATGTTTAAAAAAAAAGAAAAAAGATTTTCAACAAATTCGTCTAAAAATTCTTTTTACTATTGGTAAATTGATAAGTGAAATTGCTTTCAACGAAAAAAATAATAAGAAATTACGTCAAGCAGTTTATTATTTAAAACAGTTTTTATTACTATCTAATGATAACAACAATATTAATAAAAATCATAAAATGATAATAAAAACAATAATAATAAAAATAAAAATAATAACAATGATAAGAACAACAGTAATAATAACAACGATAATGATAATAAAAACAATAATAGCAATGATAATAATAACAATAAAAATGACGATAATAAAAATCAAAATAATAATTACGATCATAAAAAGCAAAAGAACAACAAAAAGAAAAACCAAACAGATACAAATTTAATTATTGAAGCAAATTTATCATTAGGCAAAATATTTTTGAAATTAAAGCATTATGAAAAGGCAAAGGAAAGCTTTAATTTAGTTTTAAAAAAAGATTATAAAAATTTTGAAGCAAAATTGTATTTAGTAATTGTGGAATCAAAAACAAATATAAAAAAGGCAATAAAAACAATTCAACAATTGAGTATTAAAAATCCAAAAAATTCAGATTGCCAATTACAATTGTCAAGGCTATATAAGAAGCAAGGTAAAATCTTTATTGCAATTCAAAAATACCAATATGCAATGAAATTAAACCCAAAAACCAAAAGTGGTAAAAAAATTCCAGGACCAATTCTTACAGATCTTGATAAACAATTTTTAAATTTAAATAAAAAACATAGACCAGATTTAAATTTTAATCTGCAATTTCATTATTCAAAAGATAATAATGAAAGAAATAATGTGATAAATGATATACAAACAATAAATAAGAACAATAAAACCAATGATAGTATAAATAATCAGAATAATATGATCAATTGTTGTAATTCAAAGTTTTATTCTCTTGAACAAATTCAAATACTATGTGGTTCTTTATCAAAAAAAAAGGTATCATTAAAAAAATTAAATTTAACTAATAGGTTAATTGGGTCTGAAGGTGCTTTGATAATATTAAAATCCCTTAAAAATAATTGGGATCTCCAGTCGATTCAATTTGCACAATCAGATGTTATTGAACTTTCCACCGTTAAATCCATTAACAATTTTATTAATCGAAATAAGAAAATCAATGGTGATCCAAATCTTTTTGATTTATATTCTTTTTTTCAACTTTTACCAATTGGTAATGTAAATAGATGGAATACGGATAATGGAGATAAAGAAGTGGATAATGAAAATAATAATAATGAAAATAAAGTTGGTTTTGACGAAAATAATGACGATAAAGAAAGGGAGGAAGGGGCAATTAATTTATTATTTAATGATCTTTTAAAAATAAAATTTGGTAAATATTATGACTCTTTTTTAAAAATTATTACCAATCAGAATAAGAGTATAACAAATAATATAAAAAACAAAAGATTATTACTTGCCATATTAACTGGTGTTTTTGTTTTTGATCAGGAATTGAAGCAATTTAATAACCAATTGCCACAAAAAAGAAATTTAAATCATTTCAAAAATAATCCTTTTTTTATTCCAAAAAAAATATCAAAATTAAAAAATATTATTTTTTTAACAATTGAAATTAAAAATAATAAAAAAAGTATTTTTATCGAAGAAGAGGAAGAGGGAGATGAGGAGGAAGGAGGGAGAGGAGGAGAAGTGGAAAATAATTCATCAATTGATAATAATTTTAATACATTTATGATTGATAAAGAACAAAACAATACTGATAAACAAAGCGGCAACGGAAAAGCGAATTTACAAAAGTATATTAAATTACCATTGTCAATAGCCATAGTTAAATCAAAACTTCTTCGAAATTGGGTTTTGCAATTTAAAAATATCAAAAATAATTTAATTTTTATCGATTACTCAAAAAGATCATTTGATTCTTTACAAATTATTGTTAATTATTGGATAACTGGGAAAATACTTTTATCGCCTAATTTAAAGTTTAATAAAATAATGAATGAAATAAATGGCGCGATAGAATATTATCAAATGAATCCAAAATCTTGTTTTTTTAAACAATTAAAAAAATTAAAAAATCAATTTTCAAATCAAGATCAAAAATAATTAATTGATTATTGTTTTTTTTTTTTTTTTTCGAATATTAAAATTTTAACATTTTAATTTTAATGACTGCAAATAAATAACTATTTTAAAAAAGAAATAGACATAATGCTCATTTTTACGATTTTTTTTAAATATTGATATATTTTTTTGAAAGGATTTTTACTAGTATTAAACGAAAATTAAAAAATAATAGTGGCTTTGTAGCCCCACCTTAAATGTTTTCATTATGAAAAAAGAAGTTACCAATTAATATTTCTGTCCCCTTTTCTCTTTTTTTTTTGTAATAATTCTTTCTATTTTTTTCTTTTTTTTTTTTGAATTGCTTTTCTTTTTCTTTTTATTTTCCACTTTATTATTTTTCTCAGATTGTTTGATTTCCATATTTTTTGGTTCTGGTTGGATATGAAATTTAAAAACAATTTGTATTATTATTTTGTAAATAGAACCAAGATTTAATCAAAGTTTTTAATTATCTTTGTTTTTTTTTTCTTTTTAAGGGTTGGGATTATAATCAAAAATATTTTCACTTTTTACCAAAATCCAAAAACTATCAAATATCACAATTTTTACCAAGATAAAAACTCACGTATTATAAAAGATTTAAAAGGTTTATTTCAAGTTTTTTGGAAAATTTTTAATAAAGTGAAATTCAAAACTACAACAAATGTTAATGAATAAATTGTTTTAAATATTCAAATTTTTTAAATAACGATTTGTAATTTTTGCCTACAACATCAAGCTTAATATTAAAATAATCATTAAAAAAAAAATATTTATCACATTTAGAAATTTAAAAAACAAGTAAAAATCTGATTACAACAAGACCAAACTCATCTTATAAAGTTATTTTCCCAAATGAATTATTTTTTAGAAAAGTTTGATCCATTATTCCTGATTTTGAAGACGTTCAAATTCTCAATATTGTTTAAAATTATTTCAAAAAAAAAATCTTTAATTTTAAGAAAAAAGAAACCTCATGGTCAGTGAAGGTAGTGTAAAAAATAAATTTCAATAATATAACTTCAAATTTTTGAGAATAACCCAGAATAAAAATTTACTTAATTTGAAAATAATTAAAATAATTTTTTTAAACTTAAAACAATATAATTTTTTGATTCAAAGAAAATTTCAAATCAATTTTCTCTTTTATTAATCAAAAATATGAGAAAAAAATACAAATAATCAAATAAAAAATTATCCAAACATTCCTTTTTGAAAAACCTGGGAATTTTTAACTGAATACCTGAAAAAAAAAACAAAATACATTTTAATTTGAATATTTATAACAATAATATATTATTAAATATTAATTATTCTAGTGATTTAGTAACAACATAAAGATTAAAAATATTAAGAAATTTAACAATATTTTTCAATTTTTTTAAAATATTTTGAAACAAAAAAAAAGAGTTCAAATTCAAAACTCTCTTTATAAACCCCAATTCAAAATTTTTAACAAACCAAAATTCGATTTGTGAAAAAAAAACTTATTTTATCAATTCAAGAAGATTTACCAAATCAGAACCATTCACTAATTGAAATTTAAACACCTTTTTATAAATTACAATACTCACAAAACAATAAATAAATAATTATCAATACGAATAAATTAACGGTGTGTTAAAAATTTTGGAAAGAGCAAAACAAAAAAAAATACATTAGTAAATTTGTTTAAATTCTATTAGGATTATTGATCGATCAAAAAGTTAGATACTACCAACTAATTTTATTTGAGTTCTTCTATTTTTAACAACTTAACTTTAACCATAATATCAATTTTTCAAAAAAATTTCGATCGAACGAAACAAATTACGTAATTCAAACAATGAAATGAAAACAAAAAACTAAAAGATGAAAAAATGATTTTCATATTTGACAAAAAATCAAAATTATCTTCAATTTCAATGAAATTGTATTATTGTGATTGTTTGGAACGTTTTAGCTGTATGGAAAAATTTGAATTTTAGTTTACTATAAAAAATTTAATATTTATTAAAAATAATTTCTTTCAATCAATAATAACACTTTTTTTTTATAATATGGTATTTAAAACTGAATATTTTACCCAACCTTTTATATTTCAAGAAATTTAATTTATATTTTTTGAATGAAAAAAAAAAAGATCATTTTTTTCTGATTATTACCTAATCTTATTTGTTATTGTTTTACTGTATTTTTTAAAAAATGTATTACTGTTTTAATGATCATTTAAAAAAGTAGAAGAATGAAACTCGCCAAAAGTAAGATTTCCGAAAAATAAAAATTATTCAGAAATTTTTCGTTTATTTTTTAACTTAAACATCCAAATAAAGAAATATAAAGATCTTATGACTGAAAATTCCATTGAGTAAATGAAATATTCTGAAAAATGATAATCATTTCTTTAAATTGATAAATGGAGTTTCATTATTGGATTTCATGGTTTTCTTGTAAAAATGGATTCTATTAACTTTTTAAAAAAAAATTATAAATAATACTTATAAAACCCTTAAATTATTAATTCCACCAGATAATGGTACTTTAAAATCAAAATATTATTCAAAACTTTATCTGTCAAAAGAGAGTGAACCCAAAGTAATTCAGAGTTGAATCTTTCATTTTTCGATTTTTTGAACATTTTTTTTTGATTAAATTTTTGCTTTTATTAAATTATATTTTAAATCAAGTTATTATTTTTATGGATAGTGGAATTAATCAAAGTATATACTGATTAAATAAATATTATAAGATAATGTATATTTTTTATATAAAATCCATTCTTTTTAAAGTGAAAACAAGAAACAACACTCTTTTGTCAGAAACTTGTTGAAATCAAGCATGAAAAAAATAATTACAAATAGTATATTCTCAAAGATTTTTTTATTCTTTATCTTTTTAATTTTAAAGATAGTTCAAAAAAAAATGATATTTCTGAGATAAAATCCAAAACAGTAATTTATTATTATTTTACAAAACATTTTTTACAATTTTTTTCCAAAATTCTTTTTTTGAATATTGTTATCAAAAAAAGTCGAAACAAAGAATAGTGTTTCAAAGATAAAAATAAAACGACTGAATCATAAAAACAAAACAAAAAAATTTCCAAAATATTCAACCAAAAGAAAAAGAAAACACTTAGGAAATTTCAAAGTATAATCGATAATTATTCCCACAAGTGTAAATATGGAATGCAGTAAAAATAGAGTTTTTATAATTTTCGAGATGAATAAAGAGTTCCATGCATTTCTCCAATTTTCAGTTATAGTAACCGAAATGTAGGTTTTCATTTGTGAACCTACAATTTTTTTACCATATACAATTGTTTTGTAAATACAAATACTTGGTTTGAAAAATGATATCATTTTTAAAATTGTAAGGTTGATATCTTTTGAGATTAATTTAAATTGAATACAAAAGAAGATCTACAGATTTTAATTTTATTCCCACGAAATGTAATAATTAATTCAAAATAAAAAAATTACATATTCAAAAAAAAGAAAATATTTGAAAAAAGAAAATATTTTAAGAATCTATCAAAGATTGAACATAAATCGGTTCGAAAATTTAATCATTAGTTTTTTTTTATGAAATTAAAAAAATTCCATTTTTTTTGTGAAAATTTTTAAAAAACAATTTTTCTCTTATTTGAGTTTTAATTATCTAGATTATATTCTTGTTTAAACTGTACTTTTTAAATGAATTTTTAAAATGGGTTATACATATTTTATTTTTATTTTTGTTCTTATTTTCACATTTTTTCTATACTTATTAAAATATTTATTTTATAAACTAATGAACTTTTTTCATTGTTATTTTTTTTCTGTTATACTACCACTAGATGAAAATAATAATTAACATTGTTTTTATTTGGGATATAATTATTAATTTTTATAATAATAACAGCATAAAAAATCCAAACACTTGCTTAAATAAAATATTAATTGAATAGATATCTTCTTTAGTTTATTTGTCAGGAATAGGCAAAGGAAGTTTTGAAATCAGAACAAACAATTCTAGTATTTAAATAATAAATAGAGAAAAAAATTAATTTATTTTTATTTTTTTTCATTTACCTTTTTCAAAGCTACTTTTTTAAGTAATTAATTGTAATCTTACCCTCGAATTTTTTTTTTTCTTGGTCATTTTATATTTAATATATTGGTATATAGGTATTGAATGGAAAAATCTTAAATAATATCAATAATTTGAGAATTTGAATATATAGAATCATATGAATTTTTAACCATTTATTAGTCAAATAATAGTAAATTCAATAGAGTACATTTTTTTTATTTTCTTCCATTTTTATACCTGGTCGATAATTATTTATATTGGGAAGAAGAGAGAAAAGGAAACAGGTCATGTTGTTACTTTCTAATTCTGAAACTTTGAAATATGAAAGTGTGCCTAACTTTTAAATAAAATCTAAATAGTCAAAGATACAAAATTTTGAAATTTTTAAAGAAAATCAGATCAAAAAAAAAAAGAAATTACAACAAATTAAGTAACAATCCTCAAATGAATATATATGATCAATTATCAAACCAAATTAAATTAACCAAAATAATCGTGGCTGTGATTTTAGGAGTCATGAATTAAATATAGTATTTCTTTGTTTTTTTTTTTTTTGATTTTTTGCCAATTGTTTCTTATAAACACCTTTTTAAATTTCTTTTTTTTTTTTTTTTCTTTTTTCATTTCAATTTTTTTGTTTTTACTTTTTAACCATATATAAAAATAATGGGTATGTTATTTCCCATTAATAATCGTGAAACCTATGAAAACAAGCTTAAATTGCCTTTAAGGGAAACTTAATTTTAAGGAGATTTTGAGTCTTATTTACACTTCTTTCTTAATAAAAAAAAAATACAGTATTATTTTACAAAAAAATAATGAATTTTCAGATATAGATAAAAGAAAGTATTCACTTTATCCAATTTATAAGAAAAAAAATTTTCTAGTATAGGTTGTGAATTCATTGTGAAGTGTATTATTAAAATAATTATTTTAATAGGAATTGGGAATTTATAAAAATTATTGTGTTTTAATAAAAAAAAAAAGTATAAAGTGTGATCCACCCTAAAAAAGTATGTTGAATAATTAGTTATTAAGAACTCTAAACAAGTTAAAAAACAACTTTTCATCATCTTTCGATTTGATCTTGAAAAAAAAATCCCTTGTAAAAAATAATTTTGAAAAATCCTTTCATTTTTTTAAACAATAAAAACATTTTTGAAGAATTAAAAAAAAAAAAAAAATCCAAGATCTTCCAAATTTTATTTTAATTTGTTCTTAACCTAACCAAATGGAAGTTGAATTATTTATCACGTTATTATTTAAATTGAAACTTGATGGTGATTGGGAGAAACTTGGAAGACATTTTTTAAGTACAAGTTATGATCCAAAAACTACTCATTACCAGTTGCATTTGGAAAAAGACCCTTCTGATTTGTCAGAAGTACAACTGAACGAATCTGAAAACAAAGGCTTTTTGGTTGATACCAATTCCCCAAAGAAGCTTGTGACTGAAAAAGAAAAACAAACAAGCAAAATACAAAACGAGGATCAAACCAAAACAAACTATTTAATTTCCATCCATTCGATGGGGAATTACGAAATTAGTGAAAAAACAATCTTGAATTTACAAGATCTCTCAGGCGATTCTTTTGCAATTAGTTTTAAAATGCCTCACCAGTGCAACACCGTTTACAATTTTGTTACCAACTCTTTGAACGCAAAAACCCCTCTTCTTCCTTCTCTCGATCAAAACAATCTCCAAGCAATACTGGATCTCCTGAAAAACACTTCACTGGGCGTTGTTTTTCCTTTAACAGAACAAATCATTGCGAAGGTAAAAAAGTTCCAGATCTTTTTTCTATTGCACCTTTTTTCGCAATTACAATTTTTTTTCTAATACCAAATTGTCAAACCAAACACTTTCAAAGAAAAATAGATCTCTTTATTTAGGTTCACGTTTCAGAGTTACAACCACCAATGTTAACCTTACAAAAATATCTTTTTGGTAATTTTGTTTCAAAGTTGCTAAACTGGCAATTTTTCAGAAGAATTCCAAAATAATTTGGTGAGCAAACAAAAAAGGATCGTTAATTTTCGAATTGCTGATTCTTTGTGATGGTTTTGTGATTGAAAATTCGAGATTACTTTTCCTATTTCCTTTTACAAAAATTTCAATTATTCGGATTAGGAACAAATAAAAAAACGAAGAACTTAAAGAAAGAGTATAAAAATTTGTAAAAGTGGATGTTTTATAACAAATTAAAAATGTTTTTGGTTGATTTCTAAATGAAGAAATCCAAATTTTAATTTAAAAAAGCAGAACATTTTCCTTTTTGGAAAATTTTTAGTTCCATCCAATTCACGGAAATTTTTTTTTTTTTTTTTTTGTGAGGATGGGCATTCATACAGTTATTTGAAACAAAAATTGAACAAAAATTTCATCTAGCTTTCCAAAAAAAAGAATCCTAGGAATAAAATAAATTACTAAAGCCCCCGATTCTAAAAGGAGAAATCGTACTATTACCGATTTAATCATTCAGCAAGCTTCACTTTCCCCAAGATACTAATAAATCCAAATAAATGTATTAAACTTTTAGGTTCATTTTCTAATCAATAAATCCGATAACTCGACTTTCAAAACATTTCTTCCAAAGAAAATTTCCAAAATCAACTAATTTTCCAATACTTTTGCATTTTAACCAATAAACTTGTTTCTTCAAAATTTTGAAAAAGGAAAATTGAAATAAAAAGTTTTTTTCATTTTTTTTTACAAATACAAGAATATAAATACAAGTATTTAAAGGCCAAAAGGTCTATTGAAGTATTAAAAATATTTTTTGATATAAACCCCGCTCCAAAAATTTCGACAGACCCAAAATCAAAAATAGGCAAAATAAAACTCAATTTATTGTATTTTTCCAAACCTTATATAAAACCACATTTAAGTTACTCAGGGTATTAGTGTTTTAATAAGTAATCATTTTAATTCAAATAAAAGAAAAAAATATAAAACTCAAAAATAAAAATTGGTGTGTCCAAAATAATAAAACGAGTTGAATCAAAAAAAATGTATTGGTAAATTTGTTGAAATTTCACCAACAATTGTTGATCGATCAAATGATAAGATACCCTCTACCAATTGTTTGTGATTTTTCTATTAAACAAACTCAACACTAACCTTCTATCAACCATCGAAAAAAAATTCCAGATCTAACCAAACAGATTACGTAACTGGAAAAAAGGAAATGAAAACAAAAAAAAAAAGACAAAAAATGAAATAGTTTTGTAAAATCAAAATTCTTTCTAAATTGAATTTAAAATGTAGTATTGTTATTCTTTCAACTGTTTAAACTGTGTCCAAATTTTTGGAATATAGTTTAGTATTGAAAAAAATACCTTACATGAAAATAATCCCCGACACGATTTTTAATTGTTAATATTGGGGAAATGAACGTGTAATTGCTTAATATTTTACAAATAAAATCCTTTTAATTTATGAATCGAATATTGAAAATTATAATGCGCCCACTTATTAGAATGATGATTAATTAAATTACACTAGCTCAAAACACAATTCAATCAATCAAAAAACAAGAATAAAAATAACCATTGTACATAATTCATAGTAAACCTCTAAAAAACCCTGTTGTTTTTCAAAATAAGTAGATCTACTCAAGTATACCAAACAATTAAATGAGTATTCTATAGACACCTTAATTTTATGAACTTTAGTTAGGTTTATTACTGATTTCATAAAAAAAAATGATTAGTTATAAAAAGGATTTGGTTTCAAAAAAAAAAAAGAAAATATGAAAGAAATTACACAACATTTTTCCTAATATTAACAATTAAAAATCTTGACAGGGATTATTTTCAAATCAGGTATTTTTTTCAATACTCTACTGGATATTTTCAGATAAAATGAGAAAAAATTTACATTTTCTTATTTGTCTTTTTTTTATGTGAATGAATTAAAAGAAATAGAAGGTAATTTGCATTCTCTATTTATTTGTTTGATTCCTTATTGATTATTTTATATATTGGATAAACCAAGAATCCTAAATGAAAGTCATATTTCAGAATTGAAAAAAAAAAAAGATAATTAACTAGAACTTTTAACCAATTTAAATTTCAAATACAAATAAGTGTTCTGAAAAAATTGTATAAAATACAGTATTTTGAATTTAAAGACAAGTATTCTTATTGGTTCATTTTTTGAAAAAAATTAAAACATAATTAGAGTCTGATGATAAGAAAAAAAAAAATTATAAATGTCAAAAAAAGTGGAATTTTTTTTTTAGGGTTTCAGGAAAGCATTTAGATTTTCATGCAAACATGGTGTAATTTTGTTAAATAATCTCTCTTCAATAATAATAATAATAAAATAAAAAAGAGGAATTTTTTTGATTTTTTTATCAATTTAATTGTGAACAATAGAAAAGGTGTTTCAAATGAACCTATTATTTTTTTCAGGTTAATGAGAATGCTTAATTAGGATTCAATATTCTATATAAATATGGTTGCTATTTTTGGTTTTGTTAATCTAAATCCTCTCAAGATCATTCACGTAAACTAAATTCCAAAATTTTGGGCACGGATAAAACAGTTTAAAGAACAACAATACTACACAGTTTCATTCAATTTAGATTTAAATTTAATTTTACAAACTATTTTTATTTTTGTCTCTATTTTATTTTTTGTTTTCATTTCATTTTTTCTAGTTACGTAATTCATTTGGTTAGATCGGGAAATTTTATTCAATGATTGATATTAAAGTTAAAGTTGGGTTTAAATTAAAAGAAAAATCGCCTACGATTAGCTGATGATATCATAACCATTTGATCGATCAATAATCGTTCGTGAAATTTCAACTATTTTACTAAATACATTTTTTTGTTAGTGCTCATTTCATCATTTTTCAACACATAGATATTTATTTTTTGGTTTTAATTTTTTTATTATTTGGATAAAATATAGACAAATATAAAAAACATTAATAATAGGTAACTTAAAAGTGATTTAATATAAAGTTTGAAAAAATATAAAAGTTTGGGTTTTTTTTTTACCTATTTTTGAATTTGATTTGCCAAAATTTTTGGAATTGAGCTTAGATTATCTTAATTTCAATTTTTTTAATTTTTAATTGTGAGAACATTACAATTTATTTTGTTATTTTTGTTTCATTTTAAAGAGGTATTTTTGAAATTAAATTTTTATTTTTTTTTCTCAAATTTTAATAAAAATGTTAGTTTCAATAATAAAGTTTTCTGAAATAATAACCAGATAATTGGCAATAGTTGATCCGATAAAAAGTATATTTAAAAATAATTTAGATCAATAACTTTTGTCTGTTTTTTTCAAAGATTTAAATTTTAATTTCATTTAAAAGTTTAATAACTTAATACTCTCCAGTAATCTTCAAAAAATAACAAAAATACCAATTTTTTTATTCGAAGATTGTTGTTTTTTAAACTTTTTGGACTATTTTTTTTGCAATATTTGTGAAAAAAAATATATATGTACTGAAAGGTTTACTTTTAAATTTAATTTTTTTACAGTTAATCATTTTTTATATCAAAGATCCAAGATTTTTCTATATTCATTTAAATCAAATCTTCTTAATCTTCCCAAAAAAAAATAAAAATTGTCATTAATTTTCTTTTTAGAAACAAATAAGTATTTTGGGTTAAAAAGTGTCTTTTAAAAAAATATGAAAAAGGGATATTTTGCCTCTATTACTGGAAAATTAATTTGTTTTCACTTTTAAATCACAGAAACCAAAGAAACCTAAAATCCTCTAGTTTTCGATAATTTCAAAGTTTATCATTTTGAATAAACCCTGCATCAGTAATTTAGAATTAGAAAAACACCAAAAGTGGCTTAATTGTATTGTGAGAAATAAAAATTAAAAAGTTATCAAATTTTGATATTCAGATTTCTGTGATTTCTGTGATTTCTGTGATTTTTGTGATTTCCTTTTTTAAAAAGAAAAGAAAATATTCTGAATTCTTTTTCGCTTTTAGAATGAAGATCTTCAAAAGATCTTTGCTGTTTTGTTTATGTTTTAAAGTTTGGTTTACCAATGATAAGTTAATTTTCTCAATGGATTAGAAAAAAAGATTTTTTATTTTTTACAAAAATTTTTTTTTTCTTCTTTTATCTTCTAAAAGGAAAAGTTTTTAAAGACCAAGTTTTGTAGAAATCTTAATGACTTTTTCAAATTTAATTATTTATGAATTCATGTTAATTTAGAAAGGGATTTTGTTGAATTTTCTCTGAAAAATGAATTAAATTTTGTTATTCAATTTCTCTTTGATTTTGAACATGAAGAGTCATAGAATATTTTGACAAGATATCAAAAAAGGATTCTAGACCTTTCACATTTACTATTTTGTGTTTGAGATATGAAAACTATTACTTTGAACTTCTCATTTTTCTTTTTACCATAAAATACTTTTGGAACATTAACTTGGATTTGTTGTCTTTTGTTTTGTATAGAAACTCCAAACGGAGAAATGATAGAAAGAATTTGTTAATGAGATCCAATTTAAACATTTCTATTTTAAAAAACAGTTTTTCAAAATCGAAAAGGAAAAATATTTTCAATTGGTTCTTATTAAAATTAAAATAAAACAAGTCCAATTATATTTAACTGTAAGGTGATTTTCTGAAATCTTTTTGGTTGCGATGAGGACTTTTCTTTGAATATCAATCTCCAAATTTAACAAAATATTTACTTTTCAACATTTAAACCAAAAAAATTGTAATGATATAACTCAATTTGAAGATATATTTAGACTTAATGTATTTATATATATATATGTGTGTGTTTGTGTGTGTGTGTGTGTGTGTGTGTGTGTGTGTGTGTGTGTGTGTGTGTGTGTGTGTGTGTGTGTGGATTATTGCTATTATTATTAATCAAACACAAACAAACTTTTTATAAATTACAAAAATAATTTACAGTCAGTTTCAGTTTTAAGGCACAAACTTTCAACGAAATTTAAGGCACAATAAAAATCTCAAATTAAAGCACAAAATTCAATTTCTAGTAAAAATAAATTGTAAAAAATAAAATTCCAAATTTTGTGCCTTAATTTGAGATTTTTTTTGTGCATTAAATTTCTTTGATAGTTTGTGCCTTAAAAGTGAAACTGACTGTATTCTAAATAGAAAAGAAATTAAAAATTCCTTTTATTCAAAACTCCTTTTTTTTTTACAAAAAAAAAAAATTAAGACTGGAAGAGAAAATTAATTTTCTCCCTTCAAAATAAAAAAAAACTCATTTTTTCCAATATCTATATATTTAAAATGTATTTATTAATTATGAAAAGATTATTCCAAATTAAAATAAAAAAAAAAAAACATCAATAAATTTCTTTCATAATAAAAAAAATGAACTCAAATAAAATTTAATATTGAACCAAGAAATGATTACAAAGTTAAAATATTATAAGTTTCACCTTACATAAGTTTTTTTCTTCCTCTTTTTATTTTTTTGATTAATACATTTATCTGTTTAAATAAAAAAAATACAGAAAAGAGTTTTTTAAAATTGAAGAAACTATCTTCTCAACAACAATTAATAATACAATGGTTTCGATGGGTTTTTTTTTTTTTAGATCAAGTTATTATTGTTCAAAATGGATGAAAATAAAAAGAAAGAAAAAAAAACAAAAAAAATAATTTTGTTTCTAAAATGATTATAACAGCAACACAAGTGTAAATTTGGAATGTTGTAAAAAATAGTGTTTTTACAATTTTTGGGATAAATAAAGAGTTCCATGCATTTATCCAAATTTTGGTCAGAGTAAACAAAATGCACGTTTTGATTTTTGAGCACAAAGGGGTTTCAATAAAAAATCGTTTGATGAAGACCAATACTTTGTTTGAAACATGATATTTTTTAAAAAAATTGAAAGATTGGTATTCACCAAACAATTTTTTGATTCAAATTATTATTAGTCTATTGAGATAATCAGATATTATATTTATTATTATCAAAATTTCGGTAAATGCATGGAACTCTTTATTTATCTCGAAAATTGTAAAAACTCTATTTTTTTACAACATTCGTATTAACACCAGTGAAATTTTACCAAAAAAATAAAAAAATAAAAAAATAAAAAAAGGCAATAATAAATATTTTCTTTTTCAAAATCATGTTTATTTATATATTAGAAATTATTTTATGTTTTTAGATTCAACCACTTTTGATAACAATTTTTAATAAGATTTTGTTTGTTGTAAAAAGAGGTTTTTAAAATCAAATTAAAAACAAAACAAATACTAATTTTGTTAAAATTTAAATATTAAAATTAACTTTTTTTTAATTTTCTATTAACCAATTATATCTTTATTTATAAATTTATTTTTTACATTATTATTTTCTACATTTAGGATTATTTAAAAAATTTCAATCAGCTTGTTATTGAATTAGAGTTCAAGCCTGAATTAAATAAATTAGAATTATTATATGAAATCATTAAAATTTTAATTAATTTCAATTCATTTAGATTATTGAATTATATTTTAAATAAAAAACAAATTATACCATTTATTGCTATTTTGGAATACAATCCAATGTTTATAACAGAATTTATTTCAATTGAAAAGCTTTATAAACAAAATAACAACAAAAACTCTAATAATAATAATAATATTGATGACGACGATGACGATGATGATGACGATGACGAGAACAACAACAACAATGATGATGATGAACGAAATAATTGTCAAATAGTTAAAATAAAAGAAATAGAAATTCTTGAATTCAAAAAAAATATTGAAAAAGCACAAATTAATTACGAAAAAAACATAATATATACAATAAACCCAAAATTAATTCGAAATAAAATACGATCATTTTTGTTTAATAAAACAAAATTTTATCAATTATTCAAAATCAATGAAAATTTAAAGGAATTAATCCATTATCAATATAGATTAAGATTTTTAAAAAATCATATTATCTATCCAATTATTGAAGACAATGTTTTTGCAAATTTATTGAAGATTATAAATCAAACAGATGTATTAATTTTGAAAGAATTACAAAAAACAAAAGATTTTTTTCAAGTCCTAAATAAATTGTTTGAAAATTCGAAAATTGGCTCAATCGAAAGAAAATTATTTTTTTTATTTTTTTTTGAATTAATTAAAATGTCGAAAATATCTACAGATTTTCAAATCACAATTTTTAGACAATTAAGTTTAGAGAAAATATATTCCATCATCCAGCAAGCGTTATTAAATTCAAATAATAAAATCCAAATAAGGGCTGTTGAAACGTTATTTGAAATGGTCAATCAAAGCCCAAAACAGTTTCGAAATTATTTAATATCTGAAGAACAAGAAAAAATGGATTATTCCTTTTTTAAAACTTTACTTCAAACCATTGCAAAAGATAAGATAAAAATGAATGTAAAATATTTATTAATAAATCTATTACGTTCGATCTTTGATTTGCAAAGTTTTATGTCTGAAGAAAAAATTAATTTTTCAAATATTTTTTTTAATAATTTCTTATCTGAATTATTAAATCCAATAATGAAACTAGGTAATCTAGAAAATAAAAATAATAATAAATTGCAAATTATATTTGAAAGGGAAAGGGAAGGGGAAGGGGGAAAAGAATTTCAAATATCAATAGAAGATTCACAAGAATCTATCCAATTAAATATTGATGAAGAGGATGAATTAATTTCTGAAAATGAGAGTGATGGGGAAGAGGTGTTCTATAAGGAAGTGGGGCAGGATAAGAATAATGCCAAGGATAAGAATAAGAATATTGAAACTAAAACTCCCAAAAAAAATAAATTGACAAGATGTGGTACTTTGGTTTTATTTGAAGAAAACATTGAAACGATAAATGAGGAAAATGATCACCTAGAAGAAAAAATAAAAAATAGAAATTTACTTGTTTTGAATAAAAAAAAAAACAAAAAAATTGATTTAAATAATCAAGTTATCGATTTGATTTTTGATTTTTTAAAAGATCTTCTTGAAAATTTTAGAATAAAAATGATAAGATATATATTAGATTATGATTTAATTGAAAATTTTCTCATTTTACTATTTTCAAATATTAAAGAAATCCAATTATCATTTTTAAGATTTTTAAAAACATTTATTCTTTTATCAGATTTGGAATGTATAAAATATTTGAAAAATAAAAAGATATTTTTGCCCTTATTTGAATGTGTAAAAGAAATAAAAAATGTTGATAATATGTTTAATTCTTGTTTATTAAATTTATTTCAGCAGATAAAGAATACTAATAATAAATTAGTTCTTCAATTTTTAATAGAAGATTATAAGGATGAAATTATGAAATTAAGCACTAATAATAATAATAATAATAATAATAATATTTTTGAAGAATTAATCGAATTAAATGAAAAAAATGAAAATGCCGAATTAATTGATATAAATAAGGATGATAATCAAAATAATTTTGATAAAAATTTTGGTTTTCCCCAGAATAGTCTTATTGATTATAATTTAATTCTTAGTAAAAATTTTTTTAATTACTATTCAGATAATTATTCCTTGAATGATTTTAATGGTAATAGTCGCAGTGATAGTAATTTAATCGCGAAGGTGGATGGAAAAGAAAAAAATGAATTATTAAATGATGAAGATATTGATAATAATAATAATAATAATAATAATAACAGTGGTGGTGGTGATAATAGTAATAAGAAGAAGAAGAACATAAATAAATATCTTTCAAAAATCCAAAATTCCGAAAGAAAAAGAAATTTTAATTATTTTTTAGAAAACGATGAAGAAAATGGTTTTTTAAAAGTAGAAAACCATTCAAAAAATTCAAATCGCCAAAATGTGGATTTTAAATTATCGAATTTAACTGGAAATGATAAAAAATAATAATAATTCAAATTATTAAATAAATAATCGATATTAAATAATTTAAGTGTAAGTTATTTTTATTATTTTTTTATTTTTTGAAATTATTAAAATAAATATTTTTTTTTGTTACTTTCTTTTACCAGGAATTAGTTTATTTTTTTTTTTTTTAGAATGTGAAAGTAATATCACTATTAAAATTTTACTTCGCTTTATTATGTTGTTAATTGATTTCATTTTACTTCTATTACAAAATGATAAATGCAAATATTAAAAAATTAATAAAGTCCTTTTAAAAAAGTGAGAACAAGAAAGTCTTTAAAAAAATCCTGAAAATAGGTTTCATGGAGAGCATAAATCATTTCATCGTTTTTTTTGAAAACTTTTTTTTCCTACTGTTAAAATTGCTAACTCATAAAACTTTTTTTATTAAAAAATTAATTTTTAAAGTATCCAAATCTCATATCTTCAGATCTTCTTTTTGACAAGAGAGGTAAGTCTTAAAGTGTAATCTTTTGAAAAAACTAAAAAAAATAAAAAAAGTAATTTCAGAGGTGGGTACATTTTCCAAATAACGAGTTTCCCTGTGTAGTTACAATTGATCTGGCAAAATGTTTTGAATCCTAACCACTAAATATCTAGCCAAAACATCATCAAGATTCATCAAAGAACTGGTAATTCAGGAATCCAAAAAACAATATTATGATACTGATATTTCATGACTATATCCAGGTTAGTATCTGTTTCTGATAATATTTTACATATAAGGTATTTCGAAAAGGATGGGGAATTTTTTTCTACATTTCATAAAAAAAAATCTTTGGAGTCGTTTCTTTTTGTAAATTGTTTATTTTAAATTAAGGAAAAAAATGAATACTGAATGAAAATTAGAATCTATTATTTGTATTTCAAAATAATTTGATGAAAATATTTCCAAAAAAATGACAAAAAAATTTAAACAACTTTTTTATACAAAATGCGATATTGTATATTTCAAAAAAAAAACATCCATAAAGGCAAGAATACAAACAACTTTTTTTCTCAATAAAACCCTGTTATAAATTTTTCCTACTATTTGAAATTTTACAAAGTTTAAATCAAGTTTTGAAAAAAATTTATGATCAAAAAGAAAACAATAAACACCAATTTTAACCTCTAGAAAATATCATATATTTTTTTTTATCGGTAACTCTTATATCTTGAATTGAAGTAATACCTGAAAATAAATAATAGTATTTTCTATTATTTCCTTTTGTTGATATTTTAAGCATAAAGGACTAAATTTTTTTTGAATTTTTATTTATTAGGTAGTATTTTCTATTTAAGCAGTTAGTAAATGTTCAAAATTTCAGAATTACTGGCCTTGGTGAATAACTTGATTATTATTAATTAATTAATATTTGTGGTTTTTTATTATTGTAAAATATTCTTGTAGGGGTGCAGTAGAGTTCAGTAGAGTGCTGTAGAGTGCCGCCAAGTGCCTAAGTTTTTTTTAATTCGAGAGAATATAGTAAAACCAAGGGCTTAACTTTATTCTTTTAAATTTTGGAAAACCTAAAGAAAGGTGTCGCCAAGTGTCGTCAAGTGCCGTAGAGTGTCGTAGAGTGGCTAAGTTTTTTTTATTCTAAAAATAAAAAGAAAATACCAAATATTTTCTTGTATTTTCTAAAATTAAAAAAAACCTAATGGCGGTTTTCTTGTGGTTTTCTGGTTTATTTCTAAAATTTATCTATTTTGCAAATAAAAAAAAAACTCCAGAAAACCTAACGGTGCTTTTTTTTAATTTAAGAATAGAGTAAAATCTCAGATTTTTCTCAATTCATTTGAATTCTGGAAAACCTAACGACATTTCCAGCTAGTGGAATTCAAAAGAATAGAGAAAAATCAAAGGTTTTGTTCAATTTTTTTAAATTCTGGAAAACCTAATGGTGTTTTTTTTTAATTCAAGAATAAACCGAAAATTACAATAATTTTTTTTTTTAATTTCTTAAATTAAAAAAAAAACTAACGAGACTTCGAGTTAGTAGAATTTAACAATTCATTATAATTATAATTATAAATTTCTTTTTTTAAGAAGTTCGAAATTCTCAGAATTTCTATTAATTCTATTGTTAATTCTTTGATTAAATATTATTAGTTTTTCAAGATACGGTAGATATAATTTTTTTTTTTCTGAGTTTATTTTTGAAATTTAATTATCTTTTTATTTATTTAAATAACCAAATTTTCGAATTTAAATCCAGTTTTATAAATAAGAATTGATGTTTTTCTGTTTATTTTGCATATTTTGGTAATATGTGTTTTAAATCAAGAATTTAAATAATTTAGTGTTGCAATTTTATAATAAAATTTTTCTAATCGATATGTTAATTGACTTAATGAAAAGATTTAAATAATCTAATTCTCAAATTATTTGTTAGTATTTTATTTTTAAATAATTGTTTATTTTTGTTATAAGTTTCGATTGCATTTTTCAGATTATATACTGAAATTGAATTTTATCTAAATAAATTCACAAATATTTAATTTTCGAAAGATCTTGTGAAATTTCTTTTTTTCTTTAAGAGGTTTTAATCCAAATGGAACAATTATTTGATAGATTAAAATTAATTTTTTATTTATTTGATTTATATTCCCTTTTATGATTTAAATTAAATAGGGTGCAAAAATTTAAAAATGGTTTGTTAATAGTGTTATTTTTAATAAAAGAAAATGTGAAATTAGAGCAAATATAATAGGAGATAAGAGCCTATTTGAATATACCGAGTCCTTCACCTTGGGAATATTGTAATAAAAAATTTTTGATAGTTTTGTTTATAATAAATTTTTTTAATGTTTTTATAATTATTTTAAAATTAATTAAATCAAAACATTTTGCTATATCAACGATTATAAAATGTGGGTATTAATTTCCCATTTTAATTATTTGGTTTTATCCTATTATCTTATTTTAGAAAAAATTAAGAATGTAATGAGTATCGAATCTCTTTTCTAAAATCAAATTGTGATTATGAATTAATTCTCAGCATGATTCAAGTAATTGATGGAACATTTAAGAAATAATCTTGGTAAACTTTGATTAATTGAAATTGATGTATGGTTTAAAGTTACACATTTATCCTGTTTTTTATGGGTGAATAACAGAATTGATCTTTTTTTAATATAATCAATAGTTTTTTATCCGGGCTAATTATCCAATTTTTGAAGATTTTTTGAATTATAATAAGTTCTTTTATTGATTTTTTATTCTCAACTGGGTTGAAATCAGTGAAATTTCTTTCATTAAAAATAATTTTTAAAATATCAATTTTTTAAAATCTTTTTACTTATTTATTATTTAAATTTTTAATAGATTTATAATATTTTCAATTATAAAAATAGATCAGATTTTATAATCTTTCCAATTATTTATTTTTAAATTGTTGATATATTTTAAAATTTTCAGTAATTGGTTCAATTGAATTTTTTTTCTAAAATGGCCAAAATATTCTTCAATCGTATTTTTATTTTTAATGTCTTTTTCATTTTTATATTAAACCCTAATAAATTTATTTTTTCCAAAAATTTTTGTATTCATTAAATTCTAACTTTATTTTATTAAAAAAAATTTATTATGAGTTGCTTTTTTTTATTTTTTGGTCTGGTTAATTAATTTTGGGTTGTTTCAGAGAATTTTTATCAATCTAACATTTTTATAAAATGTTTTTTTTTGATAAATTATATCTTTGAGTTGAATAAAGTTCTAGTAATATTTAAAAAAAATTAACTTTTTCTCTTATTTTTTTTTTTTTCATTTTTCTATTCTTGTTCTTTGTTAAAAAAGAGAATTTGAAAAAAAATTTAGGAAAGACTAAATTAAGAATAAGAAAATTGTGTCTATAAATATTCCCTCAAAAAATATACATTTATTCTTAAAAAATTTAATTACAAAAAATTATTATTTCCCAAAGAACAACAGATTTTTAAGTAATATGTTGCATTGAAATTGGTGACAATATTTTTTTCTTTATGTTTTTTTTTTTGAAAATTTTATCGTTTGTTAAGCTTCAGCCAGTTTCACTTTTAAGGCACAAACGTTCAACTAAATCTAAGGTGCACAAAAATATCTAATTAAAGCACAAAATTGGATTATAGTAAAATAATTTGTTGGAAAAAAAATTCCAAAAAGGTGTTTAATTTGAGATTTTTTTGTGCCTTAACTTTTGTTGAAAAAATGTGTGTTAAAAGTGGAACTGACTATAGTCACTTATTCAAATTAAACAGTTCCAATTTTCATTTTTTTTCTGGTTTTTAATTTTTATAACGTTTTTTATGATTTCACTTTCAATAAGTTTTTTTAAATTTATTTTTTTTTGAAATCTAATTTTCGAATTTAAATTCAGTTTTATAAATAAGAATTGATGTGTTTCTGTTTATTGTACATATTTCAGTGGAAAAATATTTTTTTAAAATAATTCAGATGTTGGTTGGATGTTGAACTTTTTAAAAATGAGGAAAATGGATCAAATTTTTAAAAACAATTCATTTTGGAAAATACCTTTGAAAGTAAGTTTGATCTTGGAGATAATCAGATTTTTACTTCATTTTTCAATTTTCAAGATGCAGACAAAATTTTATTGAATTTTCTATTAAATTTACTGGAAGATTTTTTTGAGTTAACTCATCTCTTAAGGATTAAAATCCTTGAAATTTGAAAAAAAGATTATCTTGTGTCGGGTGTGACCACTTGTTAATTTGCTTCTTATCTGATCGATCTTGTACTTGGTATGCATTTTAATAGTGGTTCAAAATATCAATTTTTGAAAAAATTTTTTTTTTTTTCGGAAATCCAAATTGAAGAGTTTAAGATTTATAGATTGATAGGTGTTCAAGAATAACTTTTGAATTTTGGGTTGTAGAAAAGAATCTTGATTTGCTTTTATGTCAATTAAGGGCTATTCGAATTTTATGCTCTGCAAGGGTTGAAATGCCATACAGTAAATGGTTCAAATGTTAAAAAGTTATAGGTTTTGCTGAAAGTCAAAATATTACAATTTTTCGGATTTTAAATGTTTTCTTGAAAATTAAAAAAATATTTTGAGATGTAAAAATTTAACTGAATTCCCTCAAAAAACATTGCAAATTTGAATTACTAATTTTTTACCTATTGCTGCTGTGACTTTCCACTTAATATTAAAGTATATTGATACCACTCCACTAAACTCTTGAAATGTAAATATACGAAGTGGAAAATCACAGCAGCAAGAGGTTAAAAATTTATAATTAAAATTTGCAATGTTTTTTGAGGGAATTCAGTTAAATTTTTACATCTCAAAATATTTTTTTAATTTTCAAGAAAACATTTAAAATCCGAAAAATTGTAATATTTTGACTTTCAGAAAAACCTATAACTTTTTAACATGGTTTTACCATTTACTGTATGGTATTCCAACCCTCGAAGAGCATTAAATTCGAATAGTCCTTTATCAAATTTAAAAAACAATTTTTTTAAAAGCTCCCAATAAAACCAAAGTTAATTAAAAATTTCAATCTACAGCCTACAAACCACATTTTTTTATAACTTGAGTTACAGCCAATTAAGTATTACACTCTTCAATTTGTATTTCCGGAAAAATTGTCATAAATTGCCATTTTGAACCACTATTAAAATCCATACCAAGTACAAGATCGATCAGATAAGAACCAAATTAACAACTGATAACAAACCACACAAGATAATCTTTTTTCAAATTTAAGGAATTGTAAACTTTAACGGATAAATTCAAAAAATTTCAACACTATTTAATTCATTTTTAATTTTTCAAATACATGAAATATTCTTCCAATGCAATTCTTTTTTATGAATATTTTGAAGATTGATGAATTTAACAAAGTTTCTTCATCATTTAAGTCAATAAAAATATTATTTTTAAATCAAAGGGAAAATAATTTCAAAAATGGAAAAATGAATAAAAAATTGACAAATTATTTGTTTGGATTTATTGGTATTTCTCAGATAAGAACGATTGAAACCACAAAATATTCTTTACACCCAAGTGTGGCCTGAATTAATTTTTATCATGAGTAATCTCCTTTTTTTTTAGCATTTTTGTTCAAGCATCAAAACATCTTATGGTTTTCTTTTTTTAAAAATTTTTTGATTGTAGAATTTGTCTATTTGCTGGTCAAAAGGAAAAAAATCGTAATACCCTTTTAAGGTAAAATTAATCTTTTTAAAGTCTGTAAATATAACCTTAATTCAACTGTTTCCTTTCTCATTCCATTTTTTTCGGCCTGTTTTCAAAAGGCTGTAGTGTTTCTCTTTTGCAAATAATTATTCATTCCTCAAGAAATTTGATTTTCAGGTAAGGCTATTGTCCTGTTACTATTTTAATTGTAGTCAGTTTACCAGTTCCAACAAAAACGGTGTGTTTTTTAATACCAAGTGTAAAACAATTATCACAATAAACTAAAATGCTGTTTGCTCACCAAAGTAACTCAAAGGTTATCGTTCTTTTAAGAAAAAAGAAAAGGGTTTGTCAATCTCAAAAAAACAGTAAATTTATTGCTTTGTGAGTATCCCAAATTTTTCGATTATTTTTTAATTGCAAAAATAAGCAATAGTAGGTATTCCTAAGTTTGGTTAATTCGGCAATTTGTTTGGATAAAAAAGTACAAATTTTTCCAAAAAAGCAGAAAAAAACAAAAAAAGAAATTGAGAATTTACAAATTGAAAATTTTCCACAGGAAAACCAAGTAACAGCTTAGACGTTCAAAATTATTGTATATTAAAATTAACACATTTTCTTTTTAAGTTATTTGTTAAAAAAAAAATAAGAATTAAAAATTGTCTGTTCCTCATCTGTGAAAAAAAACGTAACATGTCATTGTTAGCTTGGAAAAAAGGAAAAAATTCGATACCTTTTCAACATTTTCTCATCTTTCAAGAGTTTTCAAAAAGAGCTTTTTACTTTTTTTGTACAAGAAATAAAAATTTAAAAAAAAAAAAGTAAAAGTATGAGTTTTAAAACGATCATCAACCGAAAGCCCACAAAAAACCAGGAGCGTGTAGAAAGCCTCTTAAAAATGAAAGGGGACATTGTCTCTGGATTATTACCAATTCATTTATCGCAATTAAATAGTCCATCGGTTGTCTCTATTCACTGCAAACTGATCGAGAGCATGAACAAAGCAGGGATCAAACAAAAGGATTTAATCTGTTTCATGTTTGAGAAATACAACCTAAATTACGGGTTCAAAGAGAGCGTCAAGACAAACGACGAGCAATATGCAGACAACAAAAGCAAAGAAAATTATTGGGACATTTACGATACGAAGACCTCGCACAAAACACCTTCAACTTTTCTCAAATACAGCAAATCACAAGCCTTTGTCGAGAGGCTCAAAACCATCACAAAGATGTTAAGGGAGAACATCAACAAGACACCGCGGGTTATTAAAGGACTCGAAATTGATCACCTTGAGAAAGACTTTGTGGTACCAAAGCAGATCGAGATTCTGAAAGAAGGGATCAAGAAATTGTCCTCGCAATCAAAATCAAACCAACGGGTAATCGAAAGGGGCTTTATCACCTTTTTTAATGTAAGGTTTAATTTGCTCAACCACACAGACTTTGATCGCGAGAAGATGATTTTTGGCCGCAATGTTAGCAACCAAAAAACCGCAGACACAAACTCTTCATCTCTGTCGCACTCTGGAGAGTGCCCATCGCAAGAGTCGGATTCTTCTTCAGATTCTTCGGCTTTTGCTTCGACACAATCGTCAGAATCGAATATTTCAAATAAGTCAACCACTTCAAACACCTCCTCGTCATCGGTGCTGACAACTTCTTCAAAACAGAAAGCAAAGAACAAGACTGAAATTGTTCTCAATTCGAACAAGAATGTCGTTTTGAAAAAAAAAAAAAAAAAAAAAAATCATAAAAAATTAGATCATTTCCAACATGCTAAAAAAAATCCCACAGCCAAAAAGCTAAAAACACCACCAAACCAACCGAATACTTTTTCAGAAATTGAAAACAAATTTAAAATCAAAACAAAAAATAAATTGCCAAAAAATCGTTTCAAAATAGTTCTGAAAAAAAAAAAAAGCAACAAAAGAAAACCTAATTTCAAAAATTACAAATTCAGCCATACAAAAAAAAGACGTGCCTTTTCACGAACAAAGAAATCGCTTGAAAAACTAGAGGTTGAATTAATTGAAGCTCTGATCAAACTTAAACAATCCAATTTACCTGAGAATTTGAATATTGTTTAAATGCCTTGAATTTTTTTTTTTTTTGTTTCAAGATACATTTTAAGCTGTTTCAATTTTTTCAACATTTTATCATTTTAATATTAATTTTTTTAAAATACAAGCTTTGGAAAATTGTTACAACTCAGCTCCAATTATTCAACACATATTTTACTGTTTTTTTTTCATTTTTAAACTCTCAAATGGTTTTTTATATTCACTTTGAAACAATCAAAAAATAGATAGATATATATTTTTTTTTTAGATTTAATCTGCATACATTTTTTTAACATTTTTTTAATTACTACATAAAATAAAATTTTATTTTTTGATAACTATTTCTTGTTTAATTGTTTTTTGTTTTTTATTTTAAAAAGTTGGTCCAAAATTGAAGACATTTTAGATTAAAAGAGAAAGAAAATAATATAAATGGATAAACTAAACTCCACTTCAAAAATTTGGACATCACCAAAAGACCCAAAATCAAAAATAGTCAAAATAATAATCCCAAATTATTATATTTTTCCAAACCTAATATAATAACACATTTCAATAACTGAGTATGAATGTTTTTATAAGTAATCATTTTCATTCGAATAAAAGAAAAAAAGATAAAACGAAAAAATAAAAAGCAGTGTGTACAAAATAATATAATTGGCTGAACAAAAAATATATTTGTAAATTTGTTGAAATTACACCAACAATTGTTGATCTATCAAATGATAAAATAAATTCGACCAATTGTATAAAATTTTTCAATTTTAAAAAAACTCAACATTAACCTTCTATCAACCACCATAAAAATAATTTTCAGATCTAACGAATCAGGTTACGTAACTGTAAAAAAGGAAATGAAAACTAAAACAAAAAAGATAAAAAAATGAAATAGTTTATAATATCAAAGTCATTTAAAATTCAAACGTAGTGTGTGGTATTGTTATTCTTCCAATTTTTTAAGTTATGTAAAATTTTTTTTAATTTGATTTATATTTTGATTTGTTATTTTTGTGATTGATAACTAAATTCTGTAATAAAGAATTCAACACAATAAAATAGCTGATTTAATTTTTGGACAGCTTCAGAATAATTTTATTTAATTTTTTTATTTCACTAAAATTAGTATATACTAATTTTAAATTATTTTTTTATGTATTTGTACCTATTCGTGTTAATATTAATTTTTATTATTCCAATTATCCATAAATTGACCAAGGAATTTAAATAATTTAAAGTTTTGAATTTTATGTATTTCTGTTTATTTTACATATTCCAGCAATGCGTGGATTAATCCAAGAATTTAAGTGATTAAGGTTTTTTTAATATGATTAATAATTTCTCATACATGTGTCAATTAACTTGTTAGAAAAGATTTGAATTGTCAAAATTTCAAATAATTTTTAAGATTTTTCTTTCCAAATGAGATTTATAATTATGTTAAATTTATTTTATCGGTTTTAGATTATAAATTACAAGTGTGGGTTTATCTAAATAACTAATGTTTTTTAAAATCTTATGCAATAACTGTTTTATCTTTATTTGTTGTTTAATACAAATTCAATAATACTTGGTTAAATTGAATCTGATTTATTATTTTTTGGTTTTCCATCCTCTTTTAATTATAATTAAATCATTTCCATATGTTTGATAAGAAGAGTTTAATACTATAATTGTTAAAAAATAAAACACAAAAAAAAAGAGAGAGAAAATAAAACAAATGGAATAGTCGCCCCCTTCAAAAAAACGGGGTGATATTAAGCCCCCCAATGATATTTTAATATTAAAAATATTTCATATTTTCATTTCAAATTTAATTATTTAACATTCTATCCAAAGATACATTTAATATTTTCAATGCCAAAATTTGATATTGATATATATATTGAAAAAGTTGGAAATGGGGGATAAGTCAGCTCACATTGAAAAAAAAATCATAAAAGAGCAAATATTCAAGTTTTTTTTACTTGATCTTCAAAAAATAAATATTCAGAACCTCAAATAACTTGAAGAAAAAATACAAATCACACTATAAGCATTGTAAAATTTACTCTTATAACAATATAATTTTTTTTGATCATATTATAAAGATTATTTTTTTTATGAACTCATTTAAGAAATTTTTTTTTTCAATTTGACATTTTATATCTCATTTTCAACATTTTAATAATCAATATCAATATCAAATTTTGGTATCTAAATATTTCATGGTAGTCTTGTGGTGGCTGAATTATTTTTTAATTATTTAAAATTCGATAAAATCACTGTCTTTTTTTATACATATGTATATTTACAAGATTTTACTTTCTTTTATATTATTATTTGGTTTTATGAAAAATATTTTTGAAATTTTATACAGTTATTAAAATAATTGATTTTTTTGTTTTTTGAAAAATAAAAAACAAAAATTAGGAAAAGTTACCATCAAATTACATTAAATTTGATACCAGTTTATTATAAAATATTTCAAACTTTTATTAATTAAAATCGGTGTTAGTTTCCAAGCTGTCACTTTTTTTTTGTTTTTTTTTGTCTATTTAATAGTCTTCTTTTTGGGTTTAATGAACCCTTCATTGAATATATTACGAATTGGAAATAATTAATTATTATTTTTTGTTTATAAGCTAAAAATAATATAAAAATAACTAATTTTCTAGAAATATTTTAAAATGTTATTTTTAGAAAAAATATTTTTTACAAAAAATACTTGATCGGTTTTAAGTATTATTGCCTTTTTATATTTTTTTATTTCATTTAACAAGTTATTTTGTTTGGAAAGGTTTCTAAATATGAAGAAAAGAAATTATATTGAAAGGGGGGTAATGTTAATTTACCCTCGTTCAAATTTTATAATTTTTTTATTTCATTTAGAAAAAAAGGGGTTTTGAAATTTCTGTGGTTAATATATGTAAATCATCAGGGATTTAAAAACGGAGGGAAAATAATTAGATAAAACATGCAGCACCCTTAATAAAAATTACCCTTTTTGTTGAGATAATTACTTTTGAAACGTTTATTAAGAATTGTAAAATTTCTCTAGCTTTAATGGGACAAAATGGATGAAAAAACTTTAAAGAGATTTTTTTTAAGTTTTTTTTCCCAGGTTAGGTAAAACTACAAAAATAAATAACAAACAATTTAGCTAGAATTTAAAAAATTAGAAATATTTTTTATAATTTTAATTTCTAATTTGATTTAAAATCTATCTACCTTACAAAGATATCATGATTTTTTCTGATATCAAATTCAAATGTTGGTATAAAATTTAAAAGACTTGATATGATGATAAGAAAACCTCATATTAACAGATTTTTTTTTCATAAAGGGTTCATAAAAAAAATATAATCTCTATAATATGATCAAAAACAATTCTATTTTTTTTAAGTGTAAAATTTTTAATGTTTCTAGTGCATTTTGACATGTTTAAAGTCATTCGGGTTTCTGAAATTTTCTTTTTTGAAGATCAGAAAAAAAATCTTGAATATTAACCTATTTGTGATTTTTTTTTTGATATGGGCCCTATTACCCTCCTTTCCAACTTTTTAAAAACGTTCATCCCTAATAAAAAAAAATTATTTTTTAAATATATAACTAACAGTTTTATAACAAAATTTCCTTTTACATTATGATTATTTCAATATTTTTTCAAAAAATATATTTATCATAGGCTTGGGATATATTACACTTGTATAACACATTTTATATCAAACATTTATGTTATAAAAGTTTTTATTATAAAATTTTATAACATTTGAAACCTTTATAATACCTTGACAACATGTTATAAAAAACTTATTTTAGGGATCAGTATTTAAATTTGATATATAAATAATTCGTAGACAGTTTTTTCAGGTTCTATGTGTTTTTTCATCGTTGGTGTTATATTTTAATTTTTTTTAAATCCTTTTACTTATTTATTTTTAAATTTTTAATAGATATTTTTCAACCATGTCGGTATACGCATAATAACTTTCATGTTAACCATTTTTTCCAGTTTATAATCTCGATGATTTAACTTTAAATATATTTTTTAAAATTTTAAAAAGTTTTTATTTCATTTTTTAATTCATTCTCTTGAACTTTTTCCTTTTGTTTTTGTTTTTTTTTTTTTTTTTCTCATTCACTTTCTCTTTTTTCTTTTATTTTTGTTTTTCTTGTTCTTTTTTATTTTTTGAGTTTTTTTTTAATTCATTCTCTTTAACTTTTTCCTTTTGTTTTTTCATTTTTAGATTCTAATAAAATGTGATTTTTGAGAAACCATATTTTAAAATTTTTGGCACTTCACCTTTTTTCTCTTTTGATATTTTCTACCATTAATGTGTTCTGAATGAATTAAACCTATACCTTAGTTTTAAATGGGTGAACAATTATATCAGTTATTGTCAATACTATTTGTAATAATACATTTAATAAATTCTTCGATGTTTTAAATTTTTAGTATGCCAAAAATAATAAAAAAAATTTGGTTTTTTTAATAATTTGATGTGGAAAAAATATATCAATTTTAAAATCTTTCAGATCCTTAATGTTTAATTTTTTTATATTGTCTATAATGTTTTTAGTTGGTTCAATTTTTTTTTTTTTTCAAGAACCAAAACACTTTACAATTATATTTTTATTATTTCAAATCGTTTTTATTTATTTGTGGCAAGTTATATTGATTGTTTTTCTTTGAATACATTTTAACTTTATTCCTCCTTTTTAATTTCTTTTTTTTTTTTTAATATATAAACACCAATTCAAAATTTTTAACACACCAAAATTCGATTTGTGAAAAAAAAAACTTATTTAATCAATTCAAGAAGATTTACCAAATTAGAACCATTCACTAATTGAAATGTTAACACTTATTTATAAATTACAATACTCACGAAACAATAAATAAATAATTATCAATACAAATAAATCATGGGTGTGTTAAAAATTTTGGAGAGAGCAAAACAAAAAAAATACATTAGTAAATTTGTTTAAATTCTATTAGGAATATTGATCGATCAAATGGTTAGATACTACCAACTAATTTTATTTGAGTTCTTTTATTTGGAACAACTTGACTTTAACATAATATCAATGGTTGAAAAAAATTTTTGATCGAACGAAGCAAATTACCTAATTCAGACAATGAAATGAAAACAAAAACAAAAAGATGAAAAAATGATTTTCAGATTTTACAAAAATCAAAATTATCTCCAATTTCAATGAAATTGTATTATTGTGATTGTTTGTAACGTTTTAGCTGTGTCGATAATTTTGAATTTTAGTTTATATATATATATATATATATTACATCTTTATATGGAACTGTAAGGATATATATTTTTTATATACTCCCCTTCATAAATAAACATTTTAACTTGATTCTATTAACCAATTTAAATCAGGTTTCTTTATTGGTTGTTTCAACCCAATTAATTAAGTTAAGATAACTTGTAATAGTTTTTAATTAATAGATCAATTTTGTGATCATTTTATTTTCTTTATAAATACTATTGTATTTTTGATAAAGGAAATTGTCGATATTTTAATAAAATTAGTATTTGATTAAAAATTTTTTTTCCAGCAATAATTAATAAATTCTTTTTGATAAATATTCTTTTTAGGAATTTTATTTATTTTTTCTATATCCTAATTTGTTTTGATCTCATTATTTTTAACAAGTTTTTCTGATCTTCCAGGATTCAATATTTGATCTATTTTTCTTTTATTTTCAAAAAAAAGATGAAATTTGAAATATTATTTGTACACTCAAACAGCAGGAAATTACGAAAAAGAAGTGTTCAAATAAAAATTTGTTTGGTAAATTTTTCTTTTTCTAATTTGATCTCAAATATTCAAAAAAAGATCATATCTTTTCCAACTAGAAATAATTGAGGAAAAAGGAACTCTTTTAAAAATGAGAACCCATTTCTCTAAGGTTGAAAAATGTGTTTGTTTATAGACCTTAATGGAATCTTTGAGATATCGAATACTTGTGGCTTGTGAAAAAGAAAATAAATTCGAGTTTATAATCACTGAATCAGAACTTGTTTCAAAATGATACCCTCTCTTAAAAAAGGAAATTCCGGTGGTGAAAAAGAGCTATGTTGTATTTCCATCCTCGATAATTTCAAGAACATTTTGTTCGCTAATCATTTCTTGACTTTTTTCTTGAAACAAAAATTTTTTCGATAAATTTTCATAATTACTCAATGACATCCACAACAGCAAGTGATCCACTAGAAAGAAAACGAGACGAGCTTGACGAAATTAAGGATACAACAAACCCAGAGACCGATCCCAAAAAAAGAAGAACTATTGAAAATTCAACAGATAAGAAAACTGAAGAAAAGAAAGAGGAAGAAACAAACAAAGAAGAAACAAAAGAAGAGACCAAAAAAGAAGAAACGAAAGAAGAAGATAAAACAAACGAAACAACAGAAGAAAAGCCAAAGCCAAAGCCAAAGCCCCAAATTGTTTATTATGATGACGACATATCTTCACCTCCAACTGAATCGGATCCAGAAGACGACGATTTTGGGCCACCATCAAACGCCGAAGAATCCGAAGATGTTTACGAAGATGAAGATGACTTCGAAGAATCCAGCACACAAAATGAAGTAACAGAACCCTCAAGCGAAGAAAACTGGGACGACGGAAGTGATTAACCTCATACAAAAACTTTTTCTTTGAACAATTTTCCTTTCAAACTCTCAAATTGTGAATCTTCCAAAGGATTGTTTGACAATTGATCACAACACTAGAGCAGCTGTTGTTCTTCCACAAACAAAGACACTTGAAATTGATAATAATCCTTTATTCTTTTTTTTTTGTTTTTTGTTTGTACAGTCTTTATGACTAAATAAATAACTTTTTAATACAAAAAATATATTTTTTGTCTTTTTTTGTTTTGTTAACGCCTTTTTTTTTCTTTTTTTTTTTTTTTTTTTTTGGTTTGTTTGGTTGATAAGAAACTTTTCCAACTATTTCGTCTTTGTACAATCTTCAAATTATATATAAAAGGAAACTTTATTCTTCAAATGAGACAGGTTTATCAGCCAGTTTTAATTTGATCTATTTTTTTCTTTTTTTGTAGAGTTTTTTTGATCTTTTTCACTTTTTCGAATTTTTAAACAACAAAAGATCGGCTCTTTTCCTTACTCATTCCCCAAATTTTCAATTTTATTTTCTTTATTGATTTTTTTTAATTCAAAAACTTTTTTTCTTCATTTTTCTTTCAATTTTTCTCGGTTTGTCTTCGTTTGAACGAACAAAACTTGGACAAAATTAACGTATTTCTAAAATCATATTAATTTGTGTTTTTTATTATTTTTTGAAAAACAAATCCTTATTAATTTTTCATTTGAATGTTTATTTGGTGAATCTATTGGAAATTGAACAGTAGAGCACATAGGGATTATACCAAACGATTGTTTAGAATGGAAATGAGAATTATCCTGGTATTTGAAATAGAAACCTTTCTCTGTTTTTATAAAAAAAATAACATTTGTGAAATTTTGTTCTTTTCAAAAGTTATCGTTTGTTAAAGAACACTCTTGTTTTGTGAGTATTTGTATCAAATTCAAAATAATTATTTTTTTCTTATAATGTACAGTAATTTGAAAAATAAATGGGAAAATTTTTTCCTTTTTTTTTCTTCTAAGTAATATTACCTGTTTTAAATAAAACAGGATCACTTTTAATGGAAACAAAGATCAAGTTACTGAGAGATTGCTGATGCTTCAACATATTTAACCTTTGATCTATTACAGCCAGTTCCACTTTTAAGACACAAACATTCAACCAAATTAAAGATACAAAAGAATTTAAAATTAAGAAACATTTTTTTGAAATTGGTTTTTTTACACATAGTGTTTTACTAGAATTTGAATTTTATGCCTTAATTTGAGATTTTTCTTGTGCCTTAAATTTTGTTGAATGTTTTTGTCTAAAAAGTGGAACAGGCTATAGTCACTTATTCAAATTAAACAGTTCTAATTTTCATTTTTTTTCTGGTTTTTAATTTTTATAACATTTTTTATGATTTCACTTTCAATAAGTTTTTTTAAATTTATTCTTTTTTGAAATCTAATTTTAGATCAAAATCTATTGATATTTATTTGTTAATTTTCTTCATAACACTAATTATTAATAATTTTTTTTTTATTTATTTTTTTGAGAAAATTCTTTTTATAAATATTTTTTGAATTTTTTAAGGGATTATACTATTTTTGTTTCAAAAATATCTAATAATATTCCCTGAGCACTTCATTTATACAGCCAGTTTAACCTTTCAGACACAAACTTTCAACAAAATTTAAGGCACAATGAAAATCTTAAATTAAGGTACAACATTCAGATTCTAATAAAATAAATTGTAAAAAAAATAATTCCAAATTTTGTGGCTTAATTTGAGATTTTTATGTGCCTTAAATTTCGTTGAAAGTTTGTGCCTTAAAAGTGAAACTGACTGTAAGCAATTACACAACAATTTTTATAATATTAACAATTAATAATCTTGCCAGCTATTTTTTTCATTTAAGGTATTTTATTCAATGCCATATATCTAAAAATACAAGATATCTTTAAAATTTAATTACACTTATCTATTAATTTTTTTTACAAGAAAAAAATCCCTTTTAAATAAGGAGATTCATGAGATAAAAATAAATATAAAATATTTCGAACATTTTGGTATTTTTTTTTGTTACAATTTCAATATTTCACTTGAATAGTAAAAGTTCATGTGTTTCTTATCGAATATGCCCATTTTTTACAGAATAGAACCCCCAATTCCAATTATCACATATTTAAATAGACAATTTACACGTTATTCATATTTTAAAAGTTAATCATCATGTGTCTACATTCACTATAACTAGTTGAGTTGATAACATAATCAGTTTACTTTCATTTATTAATTACAGTTTTTCCAAGTCTACCATAAAATTTTAAATAAAAAAGATTTGAGTTTTCTATTCTTATTTCCTATTTTCAAAAAATTCGGAAATAAGAGTTATTATTCAAAAAAAAATTTCTTTTTCGATTTTTCAAAAATTTAGAATAATAGCTCATTTATTGAAATTTTTTTTTTGAATAATAACTCTAATTTCCAAATTTTTTGAAAATAGGAAATAAGAATAGAAAAAACAATTGTGTTTTATTTAAAATTTTATGGTAGCCTTGGAACGTCTGTAATTTCAGCAAAGACAAAATATAAATAAATCAACTAATAGTCTTAAAGAAGTTAAAATAATATTGAAATAACTAAAAATTTATACAAAAAATAGAAGATCAAACATAAAAAAAAATTCTTTCATTAAAAAAAAAAAAAAAAAAAATATTGTTGTTACCAAGACGCATAAAATCCGATTAGACTCGATGTTTTTCTGATATTAAAAAGAACGGATTTAAAATAAACAAACCAATAAATCTTTTGAATCGATTTTGACCCATTATTTCTATCTGAATAAATTTAAAGATTTGGAAAACAACTTAATAAAACCCCAAATTAATTTATAAAAACTGATAATAAATTGGATTAAAAAATAAATAAACAATAATATAAAACCCCTGTTTCAAGACATCAATGATAAATTTTATACATTGGTAAACGATAAAGAAAATGCGGTTTCTTAATAAAAAATTCGAAATTAGGTAAGTTCAACCCAGTGTCGTAGAGTGCCTAACCTACCCAGAATTCGAAAGAATAGAGAAAAATCACCTATTTTATTCAAAACTTTTAAACAGTGTAAAATATTGATACACACTTTTTTAATTTATACTAATAAACCGAAAAATTTTGAAATTTTCTATTAATTTTTATAATTAACAAAAACTCACAATCCTTTTTACAGCTTTTCTGTTTTATTCTGTAAAACCTATTGGTTTTTGTAATAAAACAAAACTCAAGAAAACATAAAGAATATTTTTTAGAATTTAAAAGAAAAGTGCAAGTTCACAGATATTACCCTATTCTTTTGTTGTCCTGAAAAGCTAACAGCAGTACAAGGAAATTACCCCCCCCCCTTCGAAATAAAAAAAAAAAGTTACTTTTTCTTCTTTTTATCCAAAGGCAACATACAAATTACCATCCAATATTTTAACTTAAGGAAAGTCAATTTTGAATGTAAAACCCTTGATTTTTTAAATAAATTTAAATTAAAAATCAAAGTTGTATAAAATTTTTTGGAATTTACTACTTTTTAGAGACTTGAAGTTTTTTTAAGGGAAGAATGTGTCTCTCAAAATTTAGTCTCATTTTTTTTTTGAAAAATTATCCAATTTGATCCTTCATTTTTAGAATTTCTTTTCTAGTAATAGAACTTTTGTAAAAAAACATCATACTAATTCCTCCTAATTGTATGTTTATTTTATCGTTTAACATACACGTCTTCTCTAGATAGGAAATACTTTTTTTTATTTTAACAAATGGTTTATAAAAACCTGTACAGGCTATTTAAACTATACTAATAGAAAAACATTTTGGACCCCACCCAAGATTTGGATGTTATTCTTCTGTTAAAAAACAAGGGTTGGTCTATTTCTATTTTCAAACCAACAATTTCTTTATTCACCCCACAAAACATTTTCACAAAGTTTCTTTTTCGGAAAAAATTAAAAAGCATACTTCCACCCTTAAAAAGTTTGAATCTTATTGAGGACGCACTAGCCATTTTCTAAACGACCTAAAAGAACTTTATAGTGTTCAAAAGTATTATTAATATTTATTGTTCAAAATACCCCTGACACATTGAGAAGTTTCCAAATTTTTTTTTTGATTTTGAATAATTATTGAAATAATCACTAATTTTGAAAATAAACAAGAGAAATCAAAATAATGCAAATAAACTAGAACGAATCTTTCTTTAAATAAGTGTTGTGAATTCCTAAAGTATGAAAATTATTCATTTTTTATCACATTAATTTAGTAAATATTTTTTTTTACTCCAATCAAAGATGCAAAAATTAAAGCAATTAAACGAACAAAAACTCAAAATAGAAAAAAGGATTGACGAATTGGTTAATTGGCTAGATGAGCAAGGGGTTGGGTTTACTGGATCTCTTCTTGACAAAAATGGCTTTCCTATTAACAAAGATCTTTATAAAGTACGTGACTGCAGGATTGAAATAATTAAATTAGGGAACGATCATAAAAAGCTTATGCGTAGGATTGAGGAACGTTTAATTCAATGGCACAAAAATGGTCAGCCTCGTGGGAACGAAAAAGAAAAAGTCAAAGAAATTGAAGAAATAAATGAAAAGGAAAATGAAAAGGAAAATGAAAAAGAAAATGAAAAGGAAAAAGAAAAGGAAAATGAAAAACAAAAAATTGAAATCGAAAAGGAAGAAGAAGAAGAAGAAACAAAGAAATTACAAGAAGAATTTCAAGACATCCAACCATTTGCAAAAGTTGATGGGGTACTTTCCTTTGGCCCAGCAGGAAAAGCTGGTCTGGAAAATGGAGATTATATTATTAGGTTTGGTACTTCGTCTTCAATGAGAACTATTGCGACTGAAGTGAATTCTTCAGAAGGCATAGAAACCGATCTAATTATAAAACGAAAGAATCAAATCGTCAAACTGAAGATTGTTCCAAAAAAATTCGAAGGTAAAGGGCTCCTTGGATGTCATATTACCCCATTATCACTCTTTGATTAAATAATAAAAGGCTTTTTCTTTTTTTGGCCATGTTCTTAATTTGACTTTTGGCTTGGTATAACTTGAAAGTTTTTCGAGATGATTCACTTTTTTGATATTTTTGCAATTGTATTTATTCAAGGTTTTTTAAGGTGTTGTTTTTTGTTAATTAGAAACAGTAAGAACAAATCGAAATAATTCTCAAAATTTAATTTTTTTTGATCGTTTTGCTTTGAAGTCAAATATTCTTTAATTCACAAGCGTAAAAAATGCTGTCTTAATTTCCAAAGTTGTTGATGATAAATTTGTGTTTTTTTCATTAACTGTGACACTTTTCTGGTTTATATCGAAAAAGTAGAGGGAACTTTCGGTATATTTGATAAATTTTGTAATATTCTATCATAAGTGATTTCCAAAAAAGCAGGGCAAATGTATTTTATAATTTCTTGATTTAACCGAATGATAAAAAAATATTTAAATATTAAAAAAGTGCCATAAATAATTGATTGATTCTGAATAATCGTCTAATTTGTTTGTTAGTTAGTATGGGATAACCTAACTAAAAGAGATTGAAGTTTATAATCTTGATTATATCTGATATTTTTTACGTACTTAAAATTGGTTCTTTTTATTTTCTTTTTCATCAGAAAAATTAATTTTCAAAGTGTTTATTCTCAACAAAATTTTAAATAGAATGGAAAACTTATTAATACCTTTTATCAATTAAAAAATAGTTTGTATACTTGCCCTATTGTCTATTTTTTTTTATTGAAATCCGCTGTCTCTTGTTTTGTTGAAAAAAAGTGTACCATTCCACCTTCCTTTTTTCAGAAATATTTTAATGATCATAATATGAAATAAAGTTAATTCGTGCGCATTCAACAAGTTTGAATGTTTCACTTCATTTTATTTTGCCAGTTTACTAATATAACCTTCTCAAAAGAGGATTTTTTTATCAACTTTAAGTGTCAAGTCATTAGAGTTCAAAATAATTTTTTGAAAAGAAAAAAAAAAAAATTATTAATTTTTATCAGAATATCATATATCAATCAATAACTAACCAACAGGTGAAGTGCGATGGATATCCAAACATCAACAATCAAAAAAGAGTACATTTTTTAAAAAAAGTTACCAAGAGATACACTCAATTTTAAATTTGAACGACTGTGTATTATAGTTTTGAAAAGAAAATCTGTGTTAGTTTTTGAAGTTTCGTTCTTTGGCACTTTTTGTGAAAATAAGGAAGCCCTTTTTAGATAAGACGAATTTTCTAACCTAGAATCAGTTGATTTGAATCATAAATCTAATATTAAAATTAGTTCAAAATTTAAAAAATATCAAGATTTCTTAATACTAAAGTCGTGTAAATAACCCATTTTTTATACTTTAATTTTTTAGATTTTGTTTTTCATTTTTTTTCTGTTCTCAAATGATTTTTTTTTTTTTTATCCAAGAATGTTACAAAATCCTTTATTTGTCAAAAATAGATGGTTACAATATAACAAAAAATTAGATTAAATCGAATTAAATTGATTGTCTACTTGAAGAAAACAATTTGATTTAAATTGAAGAAATTTATCCCATGCAAAATTTTAAAAAATAATCAAGTAATTTTTTTTTTTAAATTTGATTTTTGGATGGGAGAATTTAAAAAACTATTTTTTGAATTGAATATTTTGCTAATGAGGCCCCTCTCAATTTTTTTTTTTTTTTTTTGTTATTTATATTTTGTCAACAAAAAGAAGGTGTTTTTTTTCTAAGTCCCCTTTTGGTTTCAAACCACCCCTTGAGTATCGAGCAAAAATAAATTATACAAATAGAGCCATAATATAAAAATCACAATTTTTGTTCAAATACCTTACCTTTTATCCATAATCTAATAATTTCCCAGCAAAAAAAACTTTTAGTATATCTCAAGTAAATAAAGCGAATTAATAACCAAAAATTGATTCCCGTAATAGGTAAATACTCAAAAAATTGCTTACATTAATACCAATCTTTATCGAAATCATATTTTTAAAAATAAATGATTTACTTTTTAAATTTTAATCCTTTTTTTTTCTTTTATATAAAGTCGACAAGTTTAGAATTAGATTAATTATTTGGAAATATAATTATTTTCTATAGAGTAGTTCGATTACTTTTTTTATCATAAAAGGACAGGATAAATGAAGTAATAATAAAACATTGATGTTTATATGTAATGATTATTATTTCGTACATCCCACAAAGTAACTTGTTTTTCAATATTTTAATTACAAGATTTTCGAAAAAAATATCAACTTCCAAACCGAAAGATAGATTATTTTTATTTTCTTTTTTTAATAATAAATACCATTTCAAAAATTGTGATCGACCTGAAATAATAGAATGTAAAAAAATACTCTTTAGTATTTTGTAAAAAAAAATAATTAAATCTGATTTGCAATTCACTTCTTAATCATTCCAAATAGATAAAAATATAATATTTTAAAAATTAAAAAAAAAATATAACCAAAAAACTAAAAAAAAACTAGTCACATTTTTTGAAATGAGCATTACAAATTTTTTATTACTGAACCTTCTGAGAAAAAAAAATTAAAAAAAAGATTTTTTGCTAATGATTAAATAACATTTAAAAGACATTACATAGCCGAAAGTTTACTTAGTACTTATTTGTCTTTTAGAAGATCGTTTTTTATCCACATGATCTGTTGCAAAAAAATAAAAAAAAAAAAAAGCAAAAAAAAAAAAGAAAAAGAAAAAAAAACCAAAGAAAATCAAAAATTTGAAAAAGCCAAAACAATTTTTGTAAAATTACAATAAAAGATCATATTCGAAAAAATTTAGAATATTTTTTTGATAAAAATACAGATATAAACCCTCAAAACAACTTCAATTAATATTTTAAAGTGAGTCAACATTTTTGAAAAATAGTTTAGTTATATTTTCGAAAGATCGATACCCGAAGAAAATAATTATTAAAAAGATTCTTTTTAATTATTATTATTTTTTCAAAAATAATCAATATTTTTAACCACTAATCTACATTTCTCAGAAAAATAAATTAAGTTTCGATCAATTCTGGTAACCATTTTTATCTTGTAAACTCTTTAAATTGAAATCCTCATATTTGGTCACAACAAAAATCTTTTTTTTTTAATAGATAAGATGAGTCTCATCTAACCTTTAACTAACCGACCTTTTGACACAACTTCAAGAACAATATCCCCTTAATTACTATACTAAAGTTTGATTATTCTAACTTTAAAATTTTTCCACATACACATACACATACACACATACACATACACACACACACACACACACACACACACACACACACACACACACACACACACACACACACACACACATATATATATATATTCTAAAAGTATTGTTTTTTTCGAAGAATAAATTGATCATTTTTAATTAATATGTAAATATTTTTATTATTATTATAAATAAATTAATATATTATGTTTTGAATTACTGTAATGATAATAAATTTTCTAATTTAAAAATAAAAAAAATATAAAAATAATTAAAAAAATTGTATAAGAAATTATTATTATTTTCACAAGTTCAAAAAAAAACATACAATTACATAATTTATTCCGATTTGAACCATTTAACTTTTTATTATTATTGAAATCTGGATTAAAGATAAATAAAATAAAAAATAAATTTATTAACCAACCAATACCATTTTAAATCTTTAATTTTGTACCTAAAAAAAAAAAAAAAATAGTTCAAACTGGAACGCTAAAAGATATATTTATATATGTACACAATTGTTTAAAAACTAAAAACAATTAAAGTTGATTTTATTTTCAATGTGCAATTCAATTTTTTTTTAATTAGCATCTATTTAATATCTATTTTTTTTTTTTTTTTTTTTTGATTCTAAGCTTACCGTTAATTCTTTTCACATTAAAAGTTAGTTATTTGGGTTAAACTTAATTAATTAATTTTATTTCTTTATCGTTATACAATTTTGATTTATAAGCATATTTTCTTGGCTAATGTTTTCTTGATTTCCATTTTTAGGAACTGTACTTTCAATTTTCATTCCATTCGATTTTCATTTCTTTGATCTTAATCCTTGTTGGTTATTTCAAACTTTTAATTTAATTTTTCAATATTTTTTTTTTTTTACATTGTAATTTTTTTTCATTTTCACTCTTTTTTTTCATTTATATTTTAGTGGTTAATTTCTCATTACCATCACCATCGCCATTACCATTACGATTCTCATTCTCATTTTCTTTATCATTTTCATTATTTGCTTGTTTATTAATCAATTGACCCACATATTTATTTACATTTGTTGGTGGAAAAATTTTTTTCTGACTTGATTTGAATTTTTTATAATTATTATTATCACCATGATGGAGACGATGAGACAAATAAGGTCTTTTTCTTTTTGTCTCTTGAACCGTCTTGTTTTTTCCTTTACCCTTTTGAATCTTTTTGATTTTTTTTTTGAATTTTTTAATATCTTTTAAAATTTGATCATTTTCTTTTTGGACATTTTGCAAGTATAAAATTTTTTTTTTGGATTTAGCTTTCTTTTGATGAATTGATTTCTTCAATGAAGTGATTTTTTTTTTTTTTTCTTCAGTTTTATTTCGAATTTTTTTTGCCTTTTTAAATATATTTATCTTTTGTATATTTCTTGTTTTTTAATTGATTTTTAATAATTTGATATCTCTGTTTTTAATTCTTTTGAATTTTTGTCATGATCTTTGTTTTCCAATTTTAAAACTTGAATTTCATTTTTTAATTCATCATACTTCTTTTGAAGTTCTTTAAATTGATCACATCTATTTTTTAAATGAGATATTCTGTTATTTGAATCGCGTTTTTCAAAACTGCGCATTTCCCATAATAATTTTTTCAATTCTTGTTTATTTGCCTTAAAAGTGCCAACAAAGCCCCTTTTAAGATGAATGTATGATACGTTTATGGAATTTAACATCAATTCTTGATAATCATTATCAAAGTCAAGTTGGATTATTGGAAATAATTCTTTTATATACCTGATCATCCCCTCAAGGGTTATAAAATATATAAAAGCAGCACCTTTATGTAGCTTTCTTGAATGCGAATCAAAGACAACATATTCGTTTTCTTCTGGGGAACAATACAGCGCAATCGTTTCTGGTGGCTTTGTGCAAATCGCCGCCATGGGATTCTTCGTGATCATTGAAAATATTTGCAAGTTCTCAACAATTGTGTTAATTTCCTGGACATGCCTTTGTTCAACCTTAAATTCTGTTAGGGAATTGTGAAACCGAGGGATATTTTGATGTAAAGTGTCAAAATCTGTATGTGTTTGGGAATTATATAGAGAGCCAATTTGGATAATTTCATCAATAAACCCTTTTGTGATCTCTTTAGGTCTTCCCAATAATCGAAACGACGCCTCAATGGCATTAATTGTACATGAAGAGACGCCTCCTTCCGTAAACTGATTCTGATCGGACATTATTATATAGGCTTCATACTCGGCCAGTTTTGTGCCTTGTTGTGCAACTAGAGACAGTGCAGACGGAGACGAGCATTGTTCTAAAGAATACTTTTCCCTCCCAGTATTGGGATTTTGGTTTTTGTGTTTCTTCTTTATGTTTGATCGAAAATAATTTCGATGCTTTGTGTTGTTTTTGAGAAACCACCGATCTTCTTTTTGATCATAAATGAATTTCTTTTTTCGTTGTGAAGGTTTTTCATCATTCAGTACAATTTCTTGTCTTGTTCTATTTCGAATTCTTTTATTTGCTAATTGCTTGTTTTCCTCTCCTTCTTCCTTTTCAATTTCTTTATCACTTTCGCTTTGTTTTTTTTGATTATGTTCTTTTTCAGTTTCTTTTTCTTTTTCATTGTGTTTATTGGTGTCTTTGTCCTTTTCTTTTTCTTTTTCATTTTCGTTTTCGTTATCACTTTCGACTTCTTTTTCAATTTCCATTTCCATTTTGTTTTCGTTTAGAAAAATATTTTCTTTTATTTCTTCTTCAGTAGTATGATCATCACCTTTTTCGCTTTCGCTTTCTTCTTCCTTTTCAAATTCTATTTCCGTCTTCCTTTCCTTATCTTTTACTTTTTCTTTTTTTTTTTCACATTCTTCTTCTTTGCAAGTTTTCTTTTCGTTTACAATTTTTTTGATTTGCTGTACTTGCATACTATCATTTTTCAGATTTTTTTTCATCTTTTCTTTTTCTTTTTCCGTTTCAATTTTATTATTCCTTTTAGTCTTGATTATTCTGTTTTCAACTCCATGAGAAGAATCGATATTTAAGACTAGATTTGACGAATTACGGGTTTCTTCTTTGTTAAACTGAAAATCCTCTTCTGAACCTGAGGAAATCTCTATAATAGAATCAAAAATGGAATTTTTTTTTGCTAAGCGATCACTTTTCCTATTTGGTTTGATTTCTTCATGGTACATTGTAAAATTATTGTTGGTAAGTTGAAAAAAGAACAAAGAATATCAAAATATAAAAAAATGTTAAATTTCTTAAAACTCATTACAGAATAGCACTAAATTTAAAGTGATATTTTTTAATTCACAATACTTTATGGTTCTTTTTAAAAATTATTTCAGCATTTAAATGTACCAAAAACCCTCAAAAATCCAATAACTTTAAAATTTAAAGTTTTGAGTATGTAAACTTTGAAAGACTTATAATTCAAACAGCTAACGAAAAATATTATCAGTTTTTTGAAAGTTAAGAAAATTTAATAATTTTGGATCATTTATATAAATTTTAATCAAATTCCCAAAAGTTTTCTTTTTTTAATTAGTATTTTTTACATTTTTTTTTTTTATGGGGTTTTAAACTTTTGTGAAGTATTTGAAATTTGAAAAAATTTGAAAAAATATCTAAAATTGTAATCTTATCCACTGTAAATATAAAAGTATGGAAAAAGTCTTGAAAGTAATATTTTATATCGTCTGTGATATTCTTTTATGAACAGTCTAAACCCATTTTCAACTATTCATAATGGCATTAAGACAAGATATAGATTAAAAATAACATGTTCGATCTGACATGACTGAAATAAACTCAAAATTTTATTTTATTTTGCAACAGTTAAATTCAAACTAAAATCATTCAACTTTTATCTCAAAGTTCAGTAAGTAAGCTAAATAAAATCTCTAAAAAACATTATTTTCAATTAGGTTTTATTGTTCTTGGTGTGATTTTATCTAATAATTAGAAATATTGTTTTGGAAATTGAAATAAATATTTTCATTTGTTTCTTGGAAATAAACAACATATTTAAAGACTTTGAATTTCCGAGTAAAGAATAATGAAATCTTTGAACTTTTCAAAAGGAGAAATATTTCAGAAATAATATTTCTGATTGTTTATCATCCCAAAAACAAAATTTAAAAAATTCCACAAATCAAATTCAAAAAATCTCTCGAACCAAATTTTGAAAAACCAAATACCTTTGTCCCTATTACTTTTTGTTATATTTGAAAATATTCTAGAGTTTAGGCAATTGCTAGTAATATACATTAATATCAGGTCGAAAATACTCAGGATTAAGAGGTAAATAAAAGTATTTTTACATTAACCTTGCTTTGTTCGGGAATTTCGCACAAGCTTTGGAACAAGCAAAATAATCGTTTTAATTGTCTTCAAAATCCCAAAAAAACAAATAAAGTTCTTTTTTATTACTTTCCATTAAAACAAGTCAATATTGTGAAAAATAATTTTTATAATTTCTCTGAGACCTAATGCCTATTAAAAACCTAACTAAACTTTGATGTAAGATCGATCTGTAAAAATCAAAAATCAAAAATGAAGACATTTTCAGAAAAAAGTGCCCAAGAGGGACAATCAATTCCCAATTAGAATCCTTTAAAAGATATAATTTTGAAAACAACTGTGTTAGTTTTAAAGTGTAGCTCTTTGATAATTTTTGAGATCGTGATGATTTTTACATGGTTTTTTTTACTTCTTAAGAGATTTATTTTGATTCAAAAGAATGTTACAAAATCCTTACTATGTCAAATTTAGAGGGTTACAAACTAACTATAAATTAGATTAAACCAAATTAAATTCATTATGTAGTTAATTTTCTTCAATTTAAAACATTTTGTTTTCTTTACCCCTTCGAAAAAGAAAATAAGAAATGAATATTTTTTTTTTTAAATTAGAAATTTTTGCAATTGGCCATTGTGATTAAAAATTGGGTCATTAAAAAAAATTGGTTCAGTCAAAAATTTGTTTTAATTTTTTTAAATAGTAAATATTAACAAAATGATTTTTAATCTAAAAGTAAAATTTTATGAACAAATCTTACATTTAAAAAAAACCAAAGTCACTATCAATTCTAATTTTCACAAAAAATATTATTTCATTGTATTTTGACCCTTTCAAATTGCTTTGGAACGCTATAAATACATAAATTGAATTTTAATTGTAAACTTTACTAAAAATAAGATTAATTCTTTATGGACAAATACTCAAATCTATTAATTCAAAAAGATATTTATCATTTTTAGATAAGATGAATTTATCAAGGTGAGTTTTAAATACCCTTTTAAAGCAAATTGAAACAAAAAAACTACCAAAAAAGCTATTTTTTCAAAAGAGATTGATTTTCACTAATGCCTAACAATCAAAACTTCCAAATAAGGAAATACCAAGATTTTAGAAACCATTTAAATTCTAAAAATCCCCATAGAACAAACCTTAATTTAAAACAATTATTCATTTTTAATCTTCCCAATCAATCACTAACTTGATCTTGAAATGTAATCCAATAAAAAAAAATTAATATTTTCTGTAAAGTATGTAATTTAATGTAAATTTGTGTATTTTTAGCGTTCCAAAGCAATTTGAAAGGATTAAAATATAACGAAATAATATTGTTTGTGAAAATTAGAATTGATAGTGACTTTGGTTTTTTCTTAAATCTAAGATTTGTTCATAAAATTTTACATTGATCAAAAATCATTTTGCCAATATTTACTATTTAAAAAATCAAAAGAAATTTTTGACTGACCCAATTTTTTTTAATGACACAATTTTTAATCACAATGGCGTGAATGTATTTAAATCTTTTTTTTAGATTGGATTTTTTGCCATTGATAGATCCTGTGTAATTTTTTTTTTTTTTATTTGAAATTTGATCATTAGATACTTTGAAATTTTTTTTTTGTTATTTGAATTGTTTGCCATAAGGGAGAGTATGTGAAAAATTTTTTTATTGATTGAATTTTTTGTTAATGAGGATCCTCTCAAAATTTTTTATTTTTTATTTGAATTTTGATTTTCAACCAAAAGAAGAGCAATTTCACAATAACAATGTTAGTGCCAAGCCAGTTCGACCCTTGAGTATGGAGCAGATCTATGGTAGATGACTAGATCCTTAATACCAAATCTTTTAAAAAATATTTTCTTTTCACTACATTATATTTCGATTCCCTGGAGAGCATACAATTGGGTTACCCCATAAAGTTTTCTCTATTTTTCTTTAAGGCAATTCTAGTGTAATTTCAATTCTATATTCAAATAAACTCTATTTCAAAATATTTGTCCCATTAAAAATGAAATTTTGAAAATAAATTTTTTTATAAATTGAAGTTATCTATTATAATAACAAAATTAGTATTTTAATATTCAGTTCTATACACTAGAAATAATTGTTTTTGATCTAAAAATAAAATAAAAAAATATAAAAAAAAAGTAAAAAAAAATTGGGACATTTATTATGAAATATAGTTTATAAATAAGATACAAGAACAATTTTTAAAATTATTTTAAAAAATAAAAACAAAAATTGTAAAAAAAGATTCAACTTTTTAGACACCTTCAAGACAAATTGATATTTGATAATTGTTTTGAAATTTGTCTTTTATACCTGAGAGAAATATTTGAGAAATTGAAACTGTTAAGCAATGTTACCCCGAATAAGCCGAACTCTTTAAAAAAAAAAGAAAAAAAATTAATAAAGGCATTTGGACTCAGTAATTACTTTAATATAATATGATATCAAGTAAAACTTCTTTAATTTTGAGAGAGTATTATGGTTGATCTTGTTGTTATTTATTTTTTTTCGACACGACAATCAAGACTTTTTAATATTTTTTCGAAGTTTTTTTCGAGTTTCCACGTTTGTTTATACTTTGAATTATTCCGATACCAACAATAATGCTCATGTCTCGAATTATAATGCGCCCAAGAGTAGGTATTTTGTGATAAGGCTCAGCGCAGAATGGCATTAAGGGTTTCATATGCACAATTGCGTGGTCCCCTTTTCTTAACGAAGTAGGGGATTTTTCAAGTAGCCTTCCATTTTTGTTAATCTTTTGCAGAAAGCGATCAATTTTACAAGTTACATGGGCTGTGTGGCAATCGATGACAGGCTCATAACCAGGACGGATTTGGGTTGGGTGGTTGAAAACAAAGATTCTTGCTGTAAAATCCAAAACCTCGCAAGGTGGATCTTCGTTGACGTTGCCAAGAATCATGCCTCTACTGACACCCTGAAGGTGAAGCATTTTCAGATTGATTGATACAAACTGCCCGCATTGTGCCTGTTTGATCGGCTTATAATCGCACTCGATCGACTTCGCTTCGTAAATGTATCCCGGTGGCGCAAGTATAAGTTTGGTGCCTCGAGCAATTGTGCCCGAGGCTACGATCCCCGTGACAACAGTTCCTACACCCATAATTTTGTATTTGTTTTTCACTACAAGTCTAAGGGGCTGGTCTGTGGCTCTTTTGGGCTCCTGGAGCCTTTCTAAGGCCTGATACAAGGTCGGCCCCGTATACCAACCCATGCTTTGTGTGTCCAATTCCGTCAAGTTCTGGCCAAGCCATGCAGAGATCGGAACGAACTGGAAAGCGCTGCTATGGTATCCCAGCCTGAGTAAAAAAGGATTCATTTTGTCCTTAATTCTGTTGAACCGAGCCTGCGAATAGTCGACGCTGCTGACATCCATTTTGTTGACAAGCACGATCATTTGCTTCGCACCATAAGCAGACGCAACAATGGCAAGCTCACGGATTTTCCCCTGCTTTTTGAACCCCTTTTCAAAGGTACCAACAGTTGCGTCAACAACCAGAACTACTGCGTCGGCTTGAGACATAGCAGAGATCATATTCTTCATATACTTTGTGTGGCCAGGTGCATCGACCAAGGTGAAAGTCTTGTTTTCTGTTTCAAAATTGAGACTTGTAAAGTCCTGCGTCAATCCCCGTTCCCTTTCATTCTTCATCCGATCAAAAACGTACGCGTATTTGAATGATTGCTTTCCCAGGTCCTTCGCTTCTTGGCTGATTTTTTCAAAGAGTTTCTTGCTAACAAGCCCGCACTTCTTTAAAAAATGTCCCGCGGTCGTGGATTTTCCTGAATCAACATGCCCTAAAAATACAACATTAATGTGTGGCTTGAATTTGGTTTCCATTGTTGATTAAAAAAATTAGATTTAATTAATTGGAAATATTTGAGAAAAAATAAATTATTTTTTTGTTTTACTGATATTTTTTCAATCTGAAAGACTTTCCTTATTTTATGCCTTGTTGAACACTGAAACATAAAACCCTCAACATGAAAAATTATATAAAAGAATCCTATTGTATGGGTTGTCAATTTTCTCATTTTTAGGGATTTTGATCAAAAAAGTAAAATGAAAATATTTTTAGTGATATGAAAAACTTTTTGGTATTATTGAAAAACAGAACAATAAAATTTTTTCAGAGACTTACGTGTCAAATTGAGAAAGATACTTTCAACTTTATATAAAAATATATTTGTAAGTTTTTCTAACTCTTTTGTATTTTCAAAACACGTGACTTGTAGCGAACAAAGTATAAATTATTTTTTGAATTATTTAAAGGAAAATTCTGAATTTGGATGTACAATTTGTTCTTAGAAGATCAAGAATTTAAATCAGACACCTTATTGTAAAAGAGGTAATCAAATCAACACCTTAACACAAATTGTTGTATTTTAGGAAAAATGAATATTTGGATAATAAAAGGGATCTTACCATTGTGGAAAAAAAGTGAAACACTTGTTTTTTAGTGGTAACCTAACTGAAAATTCAAAGTAAGATCAATGAAAAAAAGAATAAATAAATAAATAAAGACAAAATAAAGTATTCACCACAATAACAGTTTTTTTAATACTACCTTTTAGTAGGGGGCTTTTCTTTGGTTGATCAATTATTAACAATTTGTTCAAAAAATTGACTATTTTTGAGATCTCCAAAACCACAAGAACTATTTCGATAAATCAAGTAGATATAAATTATATTTGTTGGGTTGATTGAAAATAATATAATGGGTTATTATTTGAAGTTAATTGGTTTCTTCTTTTTATTGATTTTACTTTTCAGTAATGTTCCCGATTAAAAACCGTGGTTGAACTTTTTTTCCTCAACAGTTATTTCATTTTATTTTTCATTTTTATTCTTCATATTTGAAAATCTAGGATTTTTCTCTGTCCGAATGTAGATCATCAAAAAAACAATCCTCAAAAAGAGATCAATAAAAAAAAATAGAATTCACCCAACTTACAAGGTATTATTCTCCCAACAATTATGAAAAAAGAAAAGGAAGTAATAATTTTTTCAGATTTTTTAAAATACCAGCCTAAAATCTTATTCACTTATTCTCTCAAAGACAATAGAACACATATTTTCACAAAGTATTCAATTAAAAATTATACACAAACTCAATTTATAATAACTTTAGAGATCAGAGTTACCATTTTTTGAAAGACTTCAGTTTTACCAATGAAATATTCTGTCAAAAAATCAAGATCCTTTTTTGTTTGGATTTTAGGATCTAATTAGAAAAAGAAAAATTTGCCAAATATTTTAATTTTGAAGAAATATCACTTTTGATAATATCAGAATATTTGTTTGAACAAATAAAATTTCATCTTTCATTTATTACAAAAAAAGAATAGAGATAAATCAAATATTGAACTCTTGTAGATTTGGAAAAAATTGATAATTTATTTTTTTTGAAAAATATTTTATTAAATTTCTTGAAATTTAAAACATTATGTAATATTCTTTTTTTTCAAAGATTATGAAACACAATAATAGCCTATTATTATTATTTAAACAAGTTTTTTGAAAATATTTATTCATTTTCTAATCTTGCAAATATTAATTCGGATTAGTTTAATCTATTTAACATTATTTGAAAAAAGTTGAGAAATAATTGTTAACTTCTAGTGAAACATTTAATCGTTGGATTTTAAATAACTCCACTGAAATGATTTTGAATTGGTTATAAATTATTGATTTGAAAATAATCAAATTAAAAACCTTTTGTCTCGAGATTATAAGTTGATTTTCCATGCTTTCTAAAAAAATTTTTTAGGGTTATTATTTATTTTGCTACTTGTTTATTTCTCCTATAATTTTATTTTTTATTTTAAAAGAAAAAAAAGGATTTGAAATCTGATTATATTTTGAATGAATAAATTATATTTTTTTTCTAGTTTAAAATAATTATTATAATTTTTTTTTTGATAATAAATATATATCTTTTTTTATAGCGAGTTATTTACAAAATATAAACTAAAATTCAAAATTTTCCACACAGCTAAAACGTTCCAAACAATCACAATAATACAATTTCATTGAAATTGAAGATAATTTTGATTTTTGTCAAATATGAAAATCATTTTTTCATCTTTTCGTTTTTGTTTTCATTTCATTGTTTGAATTACGTAATTTGTTTCATCCATCAAAATTTTTCTATAAGGTTTATATTATGTTAAAGTCAAGTTGTTCCAAATAAAAGAACTCAAATAAAATTAGTTGGTAGTATCTAACCTTTGATCGATCAATATTCCTAATAGAATTTCAACAAATTTACTAATGTATTTTTTTTGTTTTGCTCTCTCCAAAATTTTTAACACACCCATGATTTATTTGTATTGATAATTATTTATTTATTGTTTCGTGAGTATTGTAATTTATAAATAAGTGTTAACATTTCAATTAGTGAATGGTTCTAATTTGGTAAATCTTCTTGAATTGATTAATCAAGTTTTTTTTTCACAAATCAAATTTTGGTGTGTTAAAAATTTTGAATTGGGGTTTAGTATTTTTATTTTTAAAGTACTTAAATAAACTTTCTTCGCAGAGAATAATATTTCTCTCTTCTTCAAAGAAATGGTTGTTTTTTGTAAAGTAATTTAGAAATATTTCAAAAAAAACACTTTTCTGAAAATGAGAAGAAAGAGGATTAAATATTTCAAGATAACAATTCATTTCTGAAAATGTCTTAAAAAGCAATTCAGAGTTTTCGTCACGTTTTTACAGTATTTTTTAATATGAATTACCATAATTTTTTTTTGAAATTTTGGGAAAATTGGAAAAATGTAGTTTTTTGTAGATTTTCGACATTTGTAGACAATCTTTTTTTCACAATCAGCTTGAAAATGATAAATATTGTTTGAAAGAAGTGAGACACTTCATTTATTATGACTTATTTTTATTCTTGGTTTAAAATGGCTGATATTTACAAAGCAAATGTAGATTATTTTTAATTTTCCATTAATATTCTGAAAAATTAAATATACTTGGTGGGAATCGAACCTCGGTCAGGTGTTTCCCTAGTACAACTACTGCCCTGAAGAAATCTACAAATGTAGAAAATCTACAAAAATTATCTTCAGCCCAAATTTTATAACAAATTTAAAAGAAGATGATTTTGAGTTTAGTAACCCCTTAAAGTATATATATATATATATATATTGGATACAATTAACAAGTTTCTTTTACCATTACTCCCCCCAATGTCACCAAATGACCCTAAAAAAGAAAATTCAACAAAAAAAGAATTGAATAAATTTAATAAATAAATCATAAAGAAAAAGATAAGTTTTACAATTTTAAAAAGAGAAATAAAAAAAAAAAATTTTCAGAAGGTTTATGGAATATTCCAGAGAAAAAATAACCTACAAGCACAAAAAATATGAAAATTGAGTTAGTAAGACCACCAAAATTTTCAGAAAAAGTTATTATAGAACGATTTAAAATTCTTATATTAATGAAACATAAAATAGTATTATTGTGTAGATATATCTTAACTTTTGTAATTAATTACATTTCCAGTATAATTGATATATTACAAGGGTGTTCATGAAGTTCAGGAAGTATCCTTAAGATATACTTTCCCAAAACATTTTCTTGGAATATCCAAATACAAACAATATTTAAAATTGAGATATTCAATTGGTTTTTTCAAATTGTTTATATCAAACTTCAAAAATTGGAAGTTACGAAAAATTATTACAAAAAGTGATTTTTTGTTTCCAATGAGATCTAATATTATTAGATTATAATGTATTTTCTTTATGATAATTAAAATGGGAATATGACCAATTTTGAGAATGTTACATTTCATTGGAAATTTTAACATTGAAATTTATTTGAAAAATTTTTAAAAAAAAGTAAAAAAGATGAAGAATGTAAATTTTCAAAAATTTTCATAAATAAAATTTTCTAAATTGAAAAAAAAAGTATTTTGTAAATATTAATAATATATATACTTCAAAAAATCCCAAAATTTATTAAGAAGAAATTTAAAATTTCCCAATTTTGAGTGCCCCCTTTTATAAGAAATTGAATAATTGAAATAATTTTTTTAAACTATAGTTTCCAAAAATGAAAAATAAAGTGATTTTTTTGAAACATTTTTACGAGTTATGAAGTAAAAGTGATTGGATTTGAATTTTACGGCTATTTTTTTTTTTTTTTTGAGAAAGTCTTTAACTTCAATTCCAAGTAAAAATATGAATCCAATAAAAGAATTTTGTTATAATTCAATAAATTTTATATTTATTTTCAGCAGAGTCCTCAAAAAAATGAGAGAAATTTCAACTGTTGGAAAAATTACTAGTTACTTATTTCATTTATATTTTTAGTCTTATTCTTGAGTTCCAAAAGTCAATTCTCTTTTCACATTGCCTTAATAATAATATTGTTTTATATCATCCATTCACTTTTTTCAATCGATGTAACATGATTTAAATTATGAGAGACTAACTCGTTTTCATTTTTAGTAATTACATACTTAGAAATTTAAATCATATTTCCTTTATGATACCTTTTCAAATATTTTTTTCTTTTTTTTTGAAATGATATTCTAGATTTAAAATATTGAATTCCTTCTGAGTAGCTAATAGTAAATTAAAAACACTGCCTAGGTTGATAATATCTAACTAATTTAATGATTTCTGAGTTTATTCTTCAAATTTCATCAACTACCAAATTTTTTGTTTTAATGATGGACTTTTTACAAGTTTATCAAAAAATAAATTATTATCAATTTTTTTTGAAGTTATTTTGAATTCATATTTTCCTTTTAGAGATTAGGGGAAAACAAAATCATAATATTAAAAAAAATGAATAAAAAAATTGAAATGAGATAAAAAATTCTAAAAATAATTTTTTTCTTGTTATAATTTGAACCTAAAAATTGTTTTTATTTTTATCCAAAAAAATACAACTGATATTTTGAACCTTACAAAATCCACAATTTCTTAACAAAATTACCCAAATCGAAAAGTACCCTGCTGATTGTCACTATTTTCTTTATCTCAAATATTATGGGAACAAAAAAAGTTGCAAAAAAGTTTTAATATTAACACGAGTGAAAGTTCTGTTAGAGATTTAGAAAATCGATCTTAATTTTGTCTTTTTTTGTAGGGAAAATTTGAATTTTTTTAGGATCAATTAAGTAATGCAAAATACATTAAAAATCCAAAAACTACCATTGTTTGGAGTTTCTTCAATATCAAATTAATTAAATTTTTTTTTTTTTAGAAAATAATATTTCATCCCTCAAAAACCATAAAATTTGGATAATTATTAAATAGGATTTAAGAAAAAGTTGAAAGTAAGTGAACCAAGAGGCAAATAATGTTGGTTTTGATTTTTCCTTGTTTTATTTAAAAATTTCAGATGGGTTTTTTGAATCAATTAATATTTTTTTCAAATCAATACAAAAAAAACCTAAAAAAATTATATTATTTTGACTTTCCTTTGTTATAAATTATCAGTAAATTGTTTTTTACTTTGGTTTGGTTATTGTCTTGTCTCTCAGCACTCAGATTACAAAAAATTAGGATTGTCCTTAAAATTTTAAATATATACTTTTTTTACCATTTTCTTGATTATTGCCACCAAAAGCAAAATCCTTTTGAAACTTTATTTTAATAATTATTAGAAATTTAAAAACAAAAGAAATGGTATGTACTCAAGTACTATTATCCACTTCAATTCACTTTTTATAAAATTGGATATTTTGAACAGCTTATATAAACATTCAATATCTTTAAGTGTGTTTTTTGTCTTTAAATCCCAAGCTATCTAAATACACATCAGTTTAAAGAGGAGTAAATCAAAATAAAAATACTTTGAGTTTACAGGAAATGCCTTTTTAATATTTGAAGTTCAAAAGATATCAATTTAATGATAAAACCAAAAAAAATTTTTATAAAAATAAAGGGAAAAAATTAAAAGCTAAAACCAAAAAAAGGGTTTTATTCTTTTTTTTTATTGTGATTTACACTTGATCAAATCTTATTTAGAAAAGAGGCAACCTTTAAAATTTTCAAGTTTGATTTCAAAAAGGACAAACAAACAAGAAAAAAAAGGAAAGTAAAAATGGATGTAAAAAATTCATTTTTTCTTCTTCTAAACTTGAAAATCTTTTTCAATGAGAGGATTTCATTTGTATGCTTTAATCAGTACCATTGCAGCAACAGGAACCATTGTGTCTCACCTTCAAAAAAATGATCACCAATTCTTCCCAGCGTTTCTTCATTTAGCTAAAAGCACATTAGGCTCATACCTTTTTACAAACGAGTTGCTTGTTGCTTTAATTTATTTTATTACCTTTGTCAAAACGATCTTTTTTGGCAAGCTGACACAATCAGAAATTGATCTGTGTTGGAAAAAACGGGTGGCAATTTGGTTTTGATGTTCTCTTCGCTGCTGCTATTTTCTTTTCAGAATTCTCGATCCTATTTTTTTACTTTTTGCTGTGCTAATTTGTGTAAAATCGCTGATGATAATCACAAGCCAAAGACTCCTCTCAGTGAGTGATTTCAATTTTTTTTCATTTCTTTTTCAATCATGCCCATTCATATTTTTTTTATTTTTTACTTGGTTTAACAACAAAATTAAACAAAAACAATAAAAACAAAAACAAAAAACAATAAATTAAAAAAAAAAATAAAATAATAATGTGGTTTAGGTTTCCCAAGAGCTTCAAATATCCTTTTTCACAAAAATGAAATTGACATCAATCATATTTTTTATTAAACACATTCAACACAATTCTATTTTTTCAACTTTTTTAGTTTCAATGGTCGAATCATTTCCAAACATACTTTCAATTTTTGTTTTTCAAGTAACTTTTTTCTTTTTTCTTCTTCTTTCTTCTTCACCTTTTTTTTTGTTTTTTTTTCATTTGCTTGTTATCAATTGAATTTCTTTCTAAAATTCGAAGAAAAGAATACAATTTAAATTAAACTAACTCTAAAAACCTTCAAATAATTTTTTTTTGTGAAATTAACCAAATTGAAATTAGATCTTTTTTTTAATTCATTCTGAAAAACCACAATAAAAAAAAAAAATATTATTAAAACTTGTTACAACTTTCTAATGAGGTTTGCTCATTATTTTTTTTTGGTGAAATTTGGGACAAATTTGCATTTTTATGAAGAAATTTCGTGAAACATTCAACAAGTCCAAAATTTTAATCACAACAAGTCTAATCATTTTTTTTTTTTTTTTAATCAGAAAAGTGATGATATAACATAAATAATGATCTGTTACTTTCTTTTTTTTTTTTACGATAATTTTCAATATTTTTTGCTAATATTTACTCATCCCCCATAAGCGAGACTTACATTCAAATTTATGATGTTTCCCCACAACCACAAAAGTCTAAAAAATTTAATAGTTGAAATGATTTTAATTATACCAATTTAATTAAATTTTGAAAAATTGTCAAATAAAGAATTTCTTAAGAAAGAGATTAGTCTCTATTAAATTTTTTTAGGTAAATTTAATAGAGATCGAGAAAATTTTTTTACCTAAATTTAATATAGATTGAGAAAATTTTTTGCCAATTACTTAGATTTAGAAAAACCCCATTTATTTTCAATTTTAAACATGTTTCTAGATAAGGATTCCTTATTTAGTTATTGGACAAAAAAAAAATTAATAGAAACTAGTCCCTTAATAAAGAGATTAGAAAAAAAAAATTCACTAAATTATCAAAAAAAAATTAAAGTTTGTAATTTATTATTTTTTAGAAATATTGATTGTCAAAATTCTCAAAACAAAAGTTTAAATTGTTGATATATAAGGTATTTCTAAAAAAGTGTGACATTTTTTTTCAAATTTCTTATAAAATTTTAATTGTTAGTGATTCTATTCACAAACTGGTTATATCAAATTAAGAAAAATATTACTACTAATTAAATCAGTACCCATTAGGTATATTTCAAATAAAATTAATCAAAATAAACTCCATTTCACTGATAGTTTCCACAGAAAAAAATGAAAAATTCAATTTTTTTATACGAATCGACCAATATAATATTAATTAAAAGTAATATAAATAATAAAAACCAGATTAGAGTTGATATTCATTTAAGAAATACCTTAAAAAACTATAAATTTTCCTAAAAAAATAAAATGATAAAATAAATTTTGGATCCACACACAATGTAGCGTCTCATTCAAAAATTCTCAATTTTTTTAGAAAATTAAAATTGTTAATCCTAATATTTTTTAAAAAGTAAACATATACTATTTAAAGTAAATTACATCATATCAATTTTCTTAATATTTATTTAGGATTTCTCCAAGATTTTTTTTTTTTCGAATTGGCTTTCAAAAAATTAATAAAAAAAAATTTTAACTAAATTAGAAAAAAAAAAATTTGACAAAATTAAAAAAAAAATGATTTTGATCAATAAATTGAAAATTTATTTTGAAAAGAATCAACAACAAAAGTCATATAATTTGTTTTATTTTGACAATTAAACTGCCCTTTGACTGAAAAAGAGTTTATTTCCAAAAAATGAAAAAATCTGCATTTTTTTTTTTTTTTTTTTTTTTTTATTTATTGTTGAGCAGAGGTGATTCAACAAAATTACCTCCTATTTGCCTGAAACTCTAAAATTGTATTTAGGGTTTTTTATCCTAACTGTAATGTAAGCAGGATTACAGCTCAAAGGATATCTTTTCTTTAAAAAATGAAAAGAATAAATTATTTCCGAAAAAAGACAAGAAAAAGAGAAAGAAAAGCAAAAAATGAAAGAGTCAAAAAATAATAGAAAAAAGTAAAAACTTCAGTGAAAAGTTTTTTTTGTGCCCCAAGCGTTGAATGGGCTGGTGGACGTTTTCCTTTTATGTCGTTTTTTTTTGGATCGCCACCATAGGTTGTTTTAATAAAGAGTTCTAAATATTTGAACAACTATAGATCAAATGAAAAAGGCTGTTTATTAAATTTTGATTTAGAACTTTATAGATGGGTTGAATCTAAAAAGCTCTGGTTTTTAAGAATATGATTTGGTTTTCGAAATTTTCAATTCAGTTGCTTTGCTTTTTTTTTTTTTTTTTTTTATTATTTTTTTTTTTTTTGAAAGTTTCCCAAATCTTGTTTTCGCAAAATCCCAGTACAAGATACCGACTCGACAGCAAAAACCCAGTCCAAGTAACGACTCGACAGATAGTACGGAAAGTTCAATTCGGTTCACTTTGGTTGTTTTCAGATCGCGTTCGTTGGCTTCAGTTCAGTTGCATAAGTCCTCGTCGAAGATCTGATCATGAACAAGTTTGGTTGGGTTAGTCATGACCAGGTCAACCAATTCTTATAATGATTTTTTATACTTTTTACCTTTCCCAAACACCTAAAAAAACAAAAAGAGAAACCTAGAGCCCAAGCAAGTTAAGAAGGGAAATTTGGAAAAAGTAAAAAGTATAAAAAATAAATCTGCATTTTTTTTAAAGAATACAAAGTACGATAAAATTTAATAAAAAAGTTTACAGTATGATAAAGTTACAAACGCTTATTTAAACAATAAAAAAAAATTTATAATTTTTTCGTTCCATTGAAAATTTTTTTCAAAGATTAAACCTCTTTGAAAAACAATTTTTATGATCAAAAAGAAAAATATAATTACCAATTTTAATACTTAATAAAAGATATGAAAAGTTTCTGTTTTCATGAAATTTTAACCAATTTTTTTTCAAAAAGTAATAACAGACTAACGAACAAATTGGATTATTATTAAGAATCAATAAATTATGAATGAAAATTTTTTAATATTTAAATAATACTTACAGAATTGAATTTAATACAGATATTTTAAAATAAATTTGCCCTGTTTTTTTGGAAATAGCTTGGATTGAATTAATTACTTATTTGAACAAAAAAATCTTAATTTTCAATTACAAAAATCATAAAACATTTTTAATAAAAAAATTAATAATTTGATTCTAAAATACTTTTGATTCTTCGAATTTTCACAAATGGTAAAAAAAAACGTATTAAAAAGGTTAACTTCACTAAGAAATATTTCAATTTAGGAAACAAAATTATTCATTGATTTGAAATTATTTTTGACTCGTATTCAAAAAAAATTCAAAATTACCTAAAATAACAAAAAAAAATATATTTTTATTTTTCAGACAAAAATGTTTAGACTCAAAAAATCTTTTATTAAACAATCATTTGAAGGAATACTAAATAAAGATTTTGAAAAATATTGATTATTAAAAAAATAGTATCTTTTCATTTTTAGTAGATATCATATAAAGAGAAAATGGACAATTTTATTTTAGTCAATGGTATATTTTTTAACACATTTATTCATAAATCTTTTGATACTATTCAAAAAAAAACAATTAAAAAATTGCATCTCTTTTTCAACAATTGATTGACATAAAAAAAGGATTGAAAAATACTTTTTTTTTTTTTTTAATTTATTTAGAGAAAGGAGTAATTAAAGAAAATTGTATCAAATAAAAAAAAAGAGAAGAAGAACATTAATTAATATATATATATATATATATATATATATAATACTATCATTTACATGACCAAATTAAAAATTATCCACGTCCAGAATTCACAGAAGGGGCAAAAACACGATAGAAAGATTATCGATTACAGATAAAGATTTCACAAACTGTGATTAATAAATTGGTATTCCACTGTCGTTAGGTTTTTTTTAATTTAAAAGAATGGAGTAAAATCTTTGATTTTGCTCAATTCTTTTGAATTAAAAAAAAAACCTAGACACGACTCCGAAAAGTGGGGCACTATGCACCCGAATTTATATATATTTTTTACTATTTTAAGTATTTTTTGTTTTCAATTTTTTTTTGATTTTTTTTGGTTTATGACCACAAGTTTTTGAACCATAAGAGCTTTGATGAAAAATTCCCGACAAGAGTAATAAATTTCATAATATTGATTAGTCATTTTAAAGAGTTTCTGTGTATTTTTTCTCAGTATAACTTTTTCATATATTTTCTTATCTAAAATTTTTGACAATTTTTTTTTCCATTTGATTCTGATAAATTTATATCTTTCACAGTACCAAATGAAATGATTTATGTTTGATATAATATTGAGTGCAATAATCACATTTTTTAGTTTTCTTTTTTTTTAAATGCGCTCTATTCATATTTATTTTTTAATACATATAAATATCTATTTAGTCCAAAAAAGACTTTTTTTTTTTTTGCAAAAAAAAGAATTCATTTATTTTCGTTATATTTATCAAGAAAATATTCCTTTTTGATTTTCTATTGTAAAATCTACTATTTTTAATTATTATTATTTCCAAAGTGATCTCTCTTTTTCTTTTTGATAAAAATCCATATTATAATTCAAAAAAAAATCTTAAAAACACCACAACAAGTTAAATTGTTAGATCATTGTCTTTATATGCCCTTAATAAAATTAAGCACTATTTTTTTCTGATTAATATTTTTCGAAATCTAGCCTGATAACTTAATTCAATTAGCCACTGTGATAATTTTTTTTTAGAATAAAAACACTCTCAACTTTTGAATATCGAAAATATTTTTTGAAATTACTGTGCACTTTTTTATTTTTTTTTAAAAAATTGGGGTTGAGAAAATTTTGAAATCAAAGAATAAGCTAATATATTAAATTAGAATACTTTTCCAGAGAGTTTATCTATTTAAATAACTTTTTTTTTTAATTTTACCATTTGGAAATAAAAAAAACATTTGAAGACCAAATTAGTGCCTTTTGTAAAAATAAAATTCCCATAATTTCGAATTTGTTTTAGTAAATGGGTTAAAATAAGAGATTGTATATAAAAAATATACATAATTTCAACTTGGAATTCAATCATTTTGGCGTAAAATGTTTTCAAGAAACAGTTAAATTGAAACTTTATTTATTTTTATTTTTTCATTTTGTTTTTTTAATTTTTATAATGGAAGGTATTTGATCAGTGTTCAATTTTTAGTGTTTTTTGGGTCGTAGGGACATATTTATTTTTTAATATAATTTTTGTAGAATCAAAAATAAAAATTTTTTTACTTCATAAAATCGTTGTATTTTTAAAATAAAAAATCCATTTTATTTTATTTATTTTTTTAAAATAATATATTATTATCCAATTTCAATAATAACTTTTTTCTTTTTTCTTTGTCTTTCTAATATCAACTTTTTAGTTTTTACTACTTGTAATTGATGGTATCAATTTAACATTTCGTTTGATCCTAATTTTTTTTGCACAATCTCGGATGAGCGTATTTTTGCTATATATTGATCCAATTAAAGAATTTATTAAATTGTTTCTGACAGGTTTCTTATTTCTTGCACTTTTATTTTCATTTGGGGTACCTTTGCATATGTTCCGTGAAATGTATACAGCAATCTTAAAATTTTATAATTCAATGAAAAATTTATTTGAATTCAGAAGAGTCATTTCAGAAATGAACAGGACTTTCCCAGATGTCACACAAGAAGACCTAGATCGAGAAAATTTATGTATTTTCTGTCGTTTGGATATGAATATTGAGATTCAAAAAAAATTACCTTGCAATCATTGTGTAACTGTTCTTTTTTTTTTTTTTTTTTTTTTATTTTTCTTTTTCTTTTCTTTTTTGTTTATAAAAAAATATTGTTTTTTGCTTTTCATTTTGAATAACTGATTTGATTTTGTGATATTATTTTTAATATAATCAATTCTCATTTGAATCTTAAAATGTTTTTAACAAAAATATATTTATATTATTAAAAAATTCCTTAAATTGATTTTTTTTTCAAATATCATTTTTTCTTAAAAATTTTTTTATAATCAATATTAATTCTTAATAGTTCCATGTGAATTGTTTATCTACTTGGCTTCAGCAAAAAAGAGCTTGTCCGATATGCGATAGAGAATTATAAAATAAAAGAATATATTTAATTGTTTTTATTTTATTTTGAATAAATAAAAATTCAAATTGATCACATAGAATATATATATATATATATATATATTATTAACTTTTTGAATAAACAAATTGCAATAATTAAATTTAGAACCGATTTATTTCTATTTTATATATTTTATAAATTATATATTTCGGCATTTGTTATTTTTCATAAAATATAAACTCTGAAAAAAAAATTTTATCATAAAACAAATCTCATTTTTTTCTGTTTGTATTTTTTTTTTTTTTTTGAGTATTTCTTTTTTCTTTTGGTTTTTATTCTTGAGTATTTTTTTATTCTGATTATTTTATTTCATGGTGATGAATTGTTATATATATTCAAAAAAAAAATAAATAAACTAATAAATAATTAAAGTGATTTTTTTTGTTTTTTTATTTCGTATTATAAATAATCAAATTATTGTTTTTTAATCTTTAATTTGATAAGCCATAAATATCAAAAAGTATTCTAATGTAATAAAAATTTACCCAAATCAAATTAATTCACACTTCACTTTCGAATTAATTAATCATTCAATTTTATTTAAATAAAAAAAAAATATTTTCCAGTCAAAGTGGTCCACTTGTAATTAATAGATTAGATATTTTAAACGGGTGTTGAAATTGAAGTGAAATTTTTTACTGTTGAATATAAACTCTTTTTCAGTCAAAGGGGTACAGTTTTATTGAAGAAATAGAACACATTCTATGAGTTTAATTCAGTATTCTTTTCAAACTAAAATTTCAATTTCTAGATCAAAATCATTTTTTCTCATTTTGCAAAATTTTTATTTTTTTTTTTTAGTTAAATTTTCTTTTTTTCTTCTTTTCTTTTTTATTTTTTAAAAAATTTAATTTAAATAAAGAATGGTTGAAACTCAAAATTAACATCTAGAAAAGTTAAGCTTGGTGTGTTCTTTTAAAATTCATACATTTACAAGTCAAAAATCTTATTATCAACAATTTTAATTTCCTAAAGAAATTGAGAATTTAGCACTGGGCATTCCAATGAAAAGGTCCTAATAAATTTTTTCACATTTTTTTTTTTTTTGAAATTTATGCTATATTCAGGATTTTCTTTTATGATTATCAACTCTGAAACGAAGTTTATTATTTCTCGTATTTCGTTACAATCTAATTTTGGTCAATTCAAAAAAAAAAAAGCGAATTTTTTATTAATGGTTGGGTCACTTTAAGCGAAATAGAGTTTATATTAGAGCAAAAAAAAATTAATTTTGAAATTTTCAAAATTTATATCATTTTTTTTTTCATTTTTTTTTTTTTTTTTCGCATCCAAAATTCATTTGCAAATTTATTATGATTGTACAATTGATAGTGACTTAGAAAAAACTTTTTATTCTAATGTTATTGAAACAAATTAAGAAATTTTAAAGAAAAATCGTCTTGTTTTATATTAATATTTTATTCAAATATCTTTAATTGAAGATCAAAATGAAGATTGTTTTCTTTTTTTCAATTTGACATTAAGAATTGGAGTTTTTAATTTTTAAGAAAATATATTGATTAGCATGAATACCTGAATATGACTATTAACTATTATCTAATGAGAATTATTCTATTTATTTCTTATTTGTTCTTCAAAAGTCAATTATATCAAAAACAATTGATATTTTAAAATTTTTTTGGCATCTTTGATAAAAACAAAGTTAATATTTGAAAAAAAGAGTGAAACGGAAAATAAAGTGAAAAAAAGATTTTTAATTAGAAAATTTACCAAGAAAATAATAATAATAATAATAAAACCGAGTAAGATCAATTATTTATGGAAAAAAAAATATATGATTTCAAAACAAAATTAAGTGTTAAAGACAATAAAAGTTTTTTGAATGTTATCTTTTTGTATAATTTTTACTTTTATTGGGATATTTATTAAAAAATTGATGAAAAATGTGACAATTTTAGAAATTTACAAAACCACTCAAATGATTTTGAGAACCAATGAGTTTTATTTTTTTTTTGTGTTGGTTCCATTAAAAATAATACAATGAATTATTATTCGAAGTTAAATTGGTTCTTTTTTTAATTGATTTTATTTTTCTTATTTCGATTCTATTAAGGTTCCTAACTAAAAAACTGGGTGTTTTACTTTTTTTCTCTAATTAATTTTTTTTTCTAAAATGTTTTTCAAATAAAAGCTTATTTTTTTTTCTCAGCAAAGAAGAGTAAACTAGACTCTAAATTCCCTTAAAATTAAATTTCCCTCAAAGGCAATTTAAGTGTAAAATCCTATATTTCACAATTATTAAAGGGAAAAACATACCAGAAATTTTTTTATCTTTAAATAACAAAAGCCAACAATTGAAAATAAAAAAAGGAAAAAAAAAAAAAAAAATAAGGAAAAATTTAAAAAAGGTTTATAAGAAGCAATTGGTAAAAAATCAAAAAAAAAAAAAAAAAAAAAACAAGGTATCTCTAATTAAGAAAATTCAAAATCACAACCACGATACTTTTATTAAAATAATTTAAGTTTAGTAGTTAATCATGAATATTCATTGTAGAGGTAGTTATTTAATATGTTTTAATTTCTTTAATTTCTTTTTGATCTGATTTGCTTTAAACATTTGTACAATTTTTGTTTTTGCTGTTTAGATTTGATTTTCAAGTTAAATATATTCTTGTGTTTCAGTGCCCCAGTATTAGTCAGTAACCACTTCATATTTTTCCTTTGTAACTCTTCTTTTAAATATAAAGAAAATTCAATATGGTAAAATATGGAAAAAAATCTAAATAATTGATGATTTATCATTTTTAAAGATGAAAAAATTTTCAATGTACATACATATTTGAATGAATCAAAATAATCAATGATTCAAATATATCAAAAAAAAAAAATCTTTCATTATTTTTTGGAAATTTTAGATAAAAGTAGCTCTAATTTAACAAGGTATAAATTTATGACCCCTGCCTATAAAACTATTGAATATAAAAAAAAAAAAAAGAAAGAAAAAAAGAAAAGATCATGTTATTTACCCATAACTAAGGAGATGAAGGGAAAGCCTTGAACTACCAATCAACTTTAATTTAATAAACTTTACCAATATTATTTCTTAAAATGTTATATCACCTAATTGAATAGTTTTGAGAATTTATTCAAAAATAAAATTTGACTTTTGAAAAGAATACAATATTCACATTAAGATATTAAATTTCTTCAATATATATATATATATATATATATATATATATATTCTAAGGTATTTCCAAAAAAGTGGGACATTTTTTTATACATTTCATAAATAATCATCTTTTTTAATAAAAGTATTCATTAATTGGCATTACAAAATTTAAGTTTAATATTAATACCGATTGAATAAATGACTAAGATATTTGTTTTAAAAATATGAAGGATGAAATATTTCCAAAAAATGAAAAAAAAAATCGCACTTTTTTTGGAGAAAACAATGTATGACCAATTTCAATAAAAAACTGGAAATATGGAAAGGATATAAATGATTTTTTAAACAATAAAATGTATTTATATGTTTTCAATTCTATTTGAAAATTTTTTGAGATTAAAGAAGTTCTGAAAAAGGTTTTTTCAAACAAAAATCAATTAATAAACACCCATTTTAACCTAAAAAATAAAAGACAAAATTGAGTTCAGAAATTTTAATTTTTTTTTCTATGTAATACAACCCTAAGAAACAAATTGAATTATTATCAAGAATCAATAAATGCTGTTTAATGATTTTGGATGTTTAAATACTTTTTTGAAGATTTATTTTAAAAGATATATTTTAAAATAAATTTACCCTACTTTATTGGAAATAACTTAACAGGACAAAATTAAATAATGGTAATGGAAATAGTATAAACTAGATACGAGACATGATTGTTACAGATTATGTTTTGATTCAATAATATTAAAATAATGGGAAAAAACTATTATAAAAAATATAAACAACATAAAATGATCCAAAAGTTTTCAATAAAATAATTTCATGGTATAAGTACTTGGTTTGTTTTTGGGAGATCCAAAGGTATATTAAAGTTATCTAATTTTATTTGAGATCTTATATTTTGAAAAACTCAACTTTAACCTAATACCAAGGGTTCAAAAACAATATTTCAATTGAACAAAATAAGTTTCGTAATTCAAAACATAAAATGAAAACAAAAAACTCAAAAATGAAAAAATGATTGTCATATTTTATAAAAATAAAAATTAATTCAATTTGAATCAAATTGTATCTTATGATTGCAGAACCGTTTTAACTATGTGGAAAATTTTGAATTTTTGTTTAGATTAATAATTCTAAATAAATTAAAAGGATTAAACTTAAGGAAATAATGTGAAAACAAATCAGTTTGAAATTAGTTTAAGTAATTGACGATCGTGAAATCTAGACTTTTAAGCTATTATTTAAAATCAAAAGTTTTAGTCTACATACACCTATAGTGTAACTTAGACTTGTTTCTCAATAATAAGAAAATAAAACATTTTCTAAACAAATCATAATGATGTAAATTTTTATATTAGAGAAAAATTCTTAAGGATCAATAAACTTGGGTAAAATTAAAATAAGTTCCATTCATTTTAAAAAATGATAAAATAAAGGAAAAAAGTGCAAAATAAAACTTTTTCTTTTGGTGTCTTAATTTAACAAAAATAATAATAAGGTATGAGGAAAAATAATATAAAAAAAAAATAAAAACTGAATAACAATATGAATGTTCAATTTATTATTATAATGTTAACAAAAACAGTATGAATAACAATAGTAATAATGATAAAACAAAAAAAAAAAAACAAGAAAGCAACTTAATTGATGTTTTTATATAATCTATTTTTTACCTTTTTTGAATTTTCTTAGAAAAAAAATTATCGATTGCTGTATTAAACTTCTCTCCGGGGTAGTCGAACACATAATGGAAATTAACATGACTTTCGGTATTCTACAAGAACTATCTGATGACCATCGAATAAAAAATTCATTCAATTTTTCAGGATTTTTATAAATCGCGGGAGAAAATGTATATGGGATTTTGTAAATTATTTTTTTTTTTATGCCAAGTAAAAGATTTTTTTTTTGGATTTGGATATAACCGTCTTGAGGATCCTTGTCAATTATTATTTTTATAAGGAAATTGACACCATTATTAAGATAATATTTATTAAGAGCCGTTAAAACATTAGATTTATCCTTAACTTCTTGAATACTTGACATTTTTTTTAAGAATCTTTTATTTGGAATTGCCTTTTTAATATTGTTATGAAAAAAAGTCTTTGGATCATTATTATCTTCATTGGTATTTATATTCCCAGGGTTGCCCTCATTCCCCCCATTTTTTTTTCTTGCTGTTTTTCTTCTTTTTAAAGTTTTCTTTTTGAATTTCTTATTATTTGATATATAAATTAAAAAGCAGGCTATACAGCTTAAACATTCATCTTCGGATAAAAATTTTATTTCAATTTCATTTTGTAGATTCGAAATTCGAAGTTTAGACGTGCTTTTTTTATGAACCCCTATTTGAATCTTTTCTGTTAAGGGTTCATTAAATATTTCTCGATTACCTTTTGGTGTTGTAATTGTTATTCTTTTTTTTGTTAGATTAAAAAACCCATTAGCAGAATAATTTTTTTGATCCTTTTCAACTTCTTGGTTTTCTTCTTCATTTTCTGGATTTGTCTCTGTATTTGTGCCCCTTTTTTCATTTTTTTCAATTTCAAATTCATCAGATCCATCAGATTTGTTTGGTTGATCAAAATTCAGAATTTTCTTTTTAGAATCATGATTCTTAATGTGCACAAAAAAGTGAATTTTTTTTTTCCAAAGATGGATTTTCTTATCATTAAATATTTGTTGAATCAAATTATTATATTTGTTTATCAAATTTTGATTGGGGTAATCTTTTATTTTACAAAAATCGTTGTTAAGCCATTTATCAAAAATATTCAATAAGAAATAGATTATGTATATATAATTTGCTTTTTTCTGAGGTACCCTTTTGAGTTTGAGTATTGTTGTTAATTCTTCAATTAAAAATACAGACTGTGGATTCCAATAATCAATATTTTCATATTCTTCTTCTTGTTTTTTTTTTTCTTGTTCTTGTTCTTGTTCTTGTAATTTTTCCTTTTCATTTTCGGTCTCATACTTTTTATTATCAAAGCCTTTTATTTCTTCGTTTCCACTCATTGAATCGGATTGACTAATTTCTTCACTTGAAGAAGAAAAGACTTCCTCTTCTAAACTGGAAGAAAACAAATCAACCAACTTTGAATTGGATTCGCTATTACTTGCTTCACTGGAACTTTTATCAGTAACTGTTAATTTTGTAATTTCCGTATTGCCAAAAAGATCTTCACTTTCAGGTTCATAACTCATAATTTGACTATCTTCACTGTAATCGCTAATTGGATAATTATTTTCGTCTCCAAGTTCTTTCTTGATGTCCATTAAAATATTGGATCTTTCTTCTTGACCAAACCAAAATATGTTTTCAAAAGTGTTGGATTTGAGATCAGGATCAAACTTCCCAATCGTTAAATATGGGTTAACAGAGTCAATGTTTTTAATTATTCTTGGTGTGTTTTTCACCATTTGATAAACCTGTGAATCCACTAAACGCAAATGTGGTATTGATTGTTTGTGCTTTGACTGAAGGATTTGGTACTTGCGATAAACCCGAGATTCATCCTTAATAATCCCATATTTGTCGTACTCCTTTTTTAGCCAGAGGAGGGACTTCATCACCTCTTTGTGTGCTTGCTTGTCCTGTTTTTGGAAGAACTCAAATCGCATCCCGTTTGCTTTTTTGTAGTTGTAGCTTGTTAAAGATTGCACATATTCCTCGAAATTTTCCTTCTCTTGGTTTTTTTTTGTTGTAGACACACTAACCTGATTGATCCGAGCAGGGCGGACAACGTTTAAAATGTTCAACAAATAAAGACACCCGTTTGAAAATAATTCTCCCTTCGTTAAATCTTGATATTGAAGTAAGTTACTAGCCCATTCCACAATTTCATTTGAGCCACACGATTTGGGTTGCTTTGTTGCCTTCGAATTCAGATCAAATCTTACCTGTGAAAGTAATATTCCCCTTGGTTTGATAAACATTTGAAATGTTATAAATTTTTTTTTTAAGAAAGGCTAAATTATTTGGAATAAATGATTTTATTAAGGTGAATTTTCCAAAAACTTGTTTTCGAAATTCGTTAATTAACTCAGAACAAAGTTTAAAACAGAAAGATAATATTAGTGTGAACTTTGTAAATATAATTTACTTTTATCATTTAAATTTTGTTTTTTTAAGATCCACAGCAATTTTTTTTTTCACAAAGTTAATTGAGCACTTTTTTACCTAAACTCAGAAATAAACTGAACAAAACATTTCTTTACCAACTCAAGAGAAATAATTTCGAATTTAAGAAGAATTAATTTTTCACCAATTTTATTTTTGTTTTTAAAAATCTGATCCTTTTTTTTATTTTTCAGAAGGGATCAAAACAGAGAATTATAAATTTGTAAAACCAAATCTTTTTCATTCAATCTCATTTATTATTGTTTGTGAGGATTCAAATGGATAAATAAAATTTACAATCCAAATCTTATTTATAAATAAGAAAAAAAATTGAAATCAAATATTGAATCACTTGAAGGTTCAGAATAGATTATTCGTTCATATTTTTCATTCATTATAATTTATTAAATTTCTTTCGAATTTGAAATTGGTAGTAATTTTTTTTCCAATATTTAAGAGTGTAAACAATTAATTGTTAATACTATTTGTTTCAAAATAAATGTAACTGTTGTGGAAAAAAAGTTCAACCACGGTTTTTAATTGGGAACATTACTGAAAATGAAAAGTAAAATCAATAAAAAGAAGAAACCAATTAACTTCAAATAATAACCCATTATATTATTTTCAATCAACCCAACAAATACAATTTAAATCTACTTGATTTATTGAAATTGTGGATGTGGTTTTGGAGATCTCAAAAATAATCAATTTTTTGAAGAAATTTTTAATAATTGATCAATCAAAGAAAAACCCATACTAAAAGATAGTATTAAAAAAACTGTTATTGTGGCGAATACTTCATTTTGTCTTTATTTATTTATTTATTCTTTTTTTCATTGATCTTACTTTGAATTTTTAGTAAGGTTCCCAATTAAAAACCGTGGTTGAACTTTTTTTCCAGTTTCACTTTTTTTCCACAACGGTAACAAAATTTTCATTCATCTTTCCAGAAAAATGTTATAAAAACCATCTAATTTTTCAACTATTAATTATGTAAACTCGGTTTTAGTTATTCAGACATCTTTTTAGAATTGGAAACTTGACGGTTATGTTTTAAATCTTTGTTTTTGTGATTTTTGGAAAGCTAAATGAAAATTTTGATCTTTTTATTATTGAATTAACAGTATTTATATACTGTTATTTGGGAATATTTATTGATTTTTTTTTATTCGATAATTAATTGGTTTTAGCTTTTATTATTTGAAATTAAAAAAAAAAATTAATAATTATTAAGGGTATTAAATAGTAATAAAAAACTAAGCAACATGTAATATAAATCGGTCTCTAAAAATCAACAATGAAAAAAGAGTATATTTTTTAAAAAAAAATAAGAAATAATAATACCAAATCGATAGATACTTTTAATCTTTGAATTATAGTAAACTATTCAAAAAATTAAGATTTGGTTATTAATTATTGATTAAAAATAATCAAATTTAAAAGACTGTTTCATTCTAGGATATAAGTTGAATGCCATATGTTTTAAAAAACTAAATACTTTTTCAAATTAACGGACACAGAAAATATCAAGAATTATTTATAATTGAATCAAATTAATTGTAGTATCATACTAAAAGATAAGAAAATCCTTAATATATATATATATATATATATATATATATAAAGCTCAACTATATATTTAAAGTTCATTAAAATAAAACAATTCAAATTCAAATTAAATATTTTATAAAATTGATATTATCGTTTATCATCAATGAGAAATCTCGTTTTGTAAATTGTAAAGAAAAAAATTTTTAAAATCAATAAAAAACTATAGAACAATGCGAATTAGGAAAATTTTCTTTAAATTTTATTGATAACTCTTTAGATATCAAAGTTTTGCTCGTTAAGGTCTCATTTTCAATATTAAGCGGGAATTAATCAGGGTATTTTGCTGGAATTTTTTTTTTTTTCTTTATTTTCTTTTTTTCTTTCTTCCTTACATCAATCCAATAATGGTCTTTATTAATTCTTATTTATAGCACATTCAAAATAAAACTTAAAACATTTCCATTTTTATATAACCACATTATTTCGAAATTTGTTTCTTCTTATCTTTTTTCTTTCATTTCCCAATTATTCAATATCCAAAAAAAATAAAAAAAAATAAATAATTAAAATGAAAATTACCAAAAAGTAATTATCTTAGAAAAAATTAAATTCAATAGTATTGATGATTTGAGAGGTTTACCCTTTTATTAAAAAAAAGAGATTTTTTTTGGAACAATTTTACTTTAATTTTTGGCTGATTTACTCAGATATTTTTGTTAAATAAAAAAACCCCTTTCACCAATTTTGAAAATTTTTAATTGTGTTAACATTACATAAATTTCTTTATTGTACCACATATATTGGAACTTTGAAACCAAAACACCATTCGTTAGCTATTTGCAAAAAGAAAGAGAATCCAAAGTAATTCAGAGTTAAATCTTTCATTTTTCGATTTTTTGAACATTTTTTTTTGATTAAATGTTTGTTTTTATTAAATTTGGTTTTGGATCTAGAAATGTGTTTATACGAATGAAAGAAATTAAAAAAAAAAAAATAAACCAAAAAAATAATGATAAGGTGGTTATTTGAAACATATATTTTTTTTTTAGAAGATCAAACACGAAAGATCAAATTTCCAAATAAACTTGTAAAATCAAAAATGAAAAAAAAAAAATCAACTAAAGTATATTTTCAAAGTTGTTCCTTTTTTATCTTGGTTTAGATGAATCCAAAAAATTTACATCCATGTAATCCTCTCCCCATTAATATAAACTATTTTTGAACAAAATCATTTTTTTAAAAATTTCAAATTTTTTTCTTCAAATAAAAACAAAAAAAAAAAGAATATTTATTCAAAAGATTAAAAAAAAAAACAATAATTCTCGAAATCATAAAATAACGACAAAAAATTCAACCCAAAGAAAATATGGTTAAAAAATTGAAAGAAAATTTCAAGCTCGGATTCAGAATTATTTTAAGTTCTTAATAATATAATTGAAAAAATATAATTTTAAAATTAAACGAATAAACCCAATATATTTAAATTTCTGAACAAGAATTTAAAAAAAAAATATTCCATTTCCTTAAACTAATTATTAATTAGATAAATTAATCACAATTGTAATTTTAAAATTCATTATGAGAATTTGTTTGAAATATAATTATATTTTTTTCATAAAAAATTTTTGACAGAAAAGATCTTCCATTGAGAATTAAAAAGTTAAACAAGTAAAGAAAAAGGAATTGTATCAACTTTTACAGAAAATAAGAACAAAAATAAAATTTCCCTTTTTTCCATCTTTTCTTAATAAAATTTTTCTATTAAATTTTGATTTCAATTTTTTTTAATTGGTATATAAATATATTAAACTAGTATATTTTCTATTCTCCCTTTGATAAAACATTCATTAATATAGTTGGTCAAAGAAATGACTTTAGTCCATTCAATTACTTAGAAACTGAGACACACACAAATTGGTAAAATGTTTCTCCACCCTTAAAATTGATAAACTTGGATCTGAACATTTTTTTTTTAAAATATTCTTACCTTTAAGGATTCTTAATTCACCTCAAAATTTCCCAAAAAATATAAAATCGACAAGAAAAAAGGGCCAAATAAATTAAAAGTGGTTGTAAATTTTAATCTATTTCTTTGAAAACTCTATTTTTTCAATAAATAATGGTAAAATAGGAAGTGAAAATTATTTTCAATATATGATTAATTGTTTAATGAACACTTAAAAAATCAAATTAGACTTTAAAAATAACCAAGACAAGTTTAACTGAACCTTTTCATTACTTGTGGATTGGAAAAATATATATTTTCGGTTTTAGGATCCTTTCAAGAATAACTATCATTTTTTCAAAAAATTCTTTATTGTAATTATTAAACGAAAAAATTCTAGCAAACCTACTGATTATAAAATGAATTTAGATGGGTACATAGAAAAAACTTTAGAGTGCGAGTTGCTTGAAGAAGAAGAACTCTATGAGGTTTGTGAAAAAGTTACCGAAATACTCGGTAAAGAAAAAAATATTCTAACTTTAAAAAGCCCAATAACAATATGCGGAGACGTTCACGGGTATGCTATTTCCTTTTGTTAACCAACCCTCTCAGCACGCTTTCAATAGCTCCTTAACAACTTTGAATCCTTTCATCATTTGTGAATGTTTTGGATCCTTTTTTTTTTCTTTCTTAATTTTTTTTCGTTTTTTTCTTGGAATTAAAACAAAAAACAGACAATTTTATGATGTTCTTGAACTGTTTCGCATTGGTGGCCAAGTTAAAGAAACAAAATATCTTTTTTTAGGAGACTATGTTGATCGTGGTTATTATTCTGTTGAGACCTTCACACTTTTAATGTTATACAAGATCAAGTAAAATAATTTTCCATTCCTTTGAGAAAATCATCTTTTTCTTCGGCTTGTGTGCTAAATTTCATTTTCCTTTTCCCTTTTCTTTTCGTTTTGTTGTATTATAACCTTAGGTATCCAGAACAAATTTACTTATTACGGGGGTATTTTTTTTTTTTTTTTTTTCTTTGTTTTGTTCTTCATCTCAAATTTAATGGCAAAATATTTGGAATGATCTTTTCTTCTCTTCTCAAATACTAAGGAACCACGAAAACCGCCAAGTGACCCAAGTTTGTATCTTTTTTTTTTTTTTTTTTTTCTTTGTTCTTTTCTTTTTCTTTTTATTTCATTTTGTTTGTTTTTATCATTTTTCGATTTTGCACAAGAAAAAAGAACCAAAAAAGTCAGAAAAGAGAATAAATTGGAACACAATTCTTAAACCCTCATTTTTAATCTGAAGATCAAGAAATATCCCAATAACTTGAGTGATAATGATCGATTAAATATTTTATATTTTTTAAAAAATTGAATTCCTATTTTGATTCCTCATCGTAGCGAAAAATAAACCACTTTTCTGATAAAATAATGCTTTTTCTTCAAAAAAATCAGACTTCATTAGAAAAGTCAAGAAACTGTTTCTTTAATTCAAATTCTTGAACTAGGTTTTAGAAACTTCAGTGGTTTAAAGAGTCAATGCTTCTAATCTTTAACCCATTACAAAAATTTAAATCGTGTTTTTTTTCCAGGCTTGGGGATTTGGAGATAGGAATTCGGACGTATACATACTTTGTTCAGATTTAAATTGACTTTGGAGGTTAAATCTTGAATTAAAGTTAATGAGTTAAATAATATTAAATGCTTTTGTTTCAAAAATTTTGTCAGATTTGTAAATTTTGACAGATAAAACGAATTTTTTGTTTAAGGGTCTAGTCCTTTACTGTGAATTTTCTCCAGACTCAAGGAGCGACTTGAAACCTAAAAAGGGTATTGTGAGATTGCCCTTCTTTTGATTTCAAAAAATTCAAATAACAAAAAAAAAAATTGAAAATTCTCAATATTGAAAATAAAAATTCAAATAATAAAAAAAAAATTTCATTGGATCTCTAAATACCATTAAAAATGCCAAATAAAAAAACAAAATGAAAAGAATTTTTCAAAAAATCAAATTTTTTTAAAAAAAATACTTGCTTCTTTATTTTAAATTTCCAAAAGGGTTAAATTTCTTCAATTTAAAACAAATTGTTTTCTAAAAGTACACAATCAATTTAATTTGGTTTAATCTAATTTGTGGTTATTTTGTAACCCTCTAAATTTGACAAATAAAGGATTTTGTAATATTCAATCGGATCAAAATAACTCATTTGAGAAATGAAAAAAATGAAAAAAATGAAAAACAAAATCTTTGAGATCTCAAAAAATTCCAAAGTGAGACACTTCAAAACCAACACAGTTGTCTTCAAAATGATAATTCATAACCATTCTAATTGGAAATTGAGTCGTATCTCTTTGGCAATTTTTATTTTTAATAATGTCCTCTTTTTTGATTGTTGATTTTTGGAGATTGATCGTGTTTCACAGGTTGATTAGTTTTTGATTGGTATTAGGTTCTTATAAAAATTTAAAAATTTTTTAATTCCAATTCCAGAAAATTATTTTTAATTGTAATGACTTGACACTTAAGAAAGTAAAGACATTTTTCAAATTTTGAGTGCCATCATTTATTAAAAATTGAATTTTTCAAATCATTTATTTAACCAAATACACTAATATTTTAATAAATACAAAAGTGGAATATATCCTAGTATAATATACATTCATACCAACTAAAAAATGGAAATCCAAAAAATTGAAAAAATTGATCAAGAATAGTTAAAAATCATTTATTTCAAGCTCTTATCTAAGCCAAATTTCAAAATTAGTGGCAAACTTTTTTACTATTATTTTTTTTGTTTTTTCCAAATTTTTCTTTCAAAAAATAAAATGATTACACTCTATTTTTATTTATTAATCTATATTAGCTATTATCTCTAAGCACTTTAGCAAAATACATAATTATCCAAAAAAAAAACAATTAAACAAATTTTTTTCTGATGAAAAATCTGCCCTATTTTTGAAATTTAGCTTATAACATTTGATACAATTACTTCTTCTTTACTTGGCTTTATTTTTAATTTTTCGAATGAAAAAACTTTTTGTTTGTAAAATTTTTTGAGAATTAACTTACTTTTTATTTCAAAACAATTTTCACAAAATGAATTTAAAATTCCCTATTTTCATTTAATTCATCTAATTCTAGTTTTGATTCAAGAAAATAGGATATTTTTTGAATTTATTTTTCAGAAATTAAGATTTATTGGATGTATTCGTTTGGTTTTATAATTATTTCATTTTGGATAAAATTGAGAACTAAAAATAATTCTGAAATCTGCTAGAAATTGATGCTACAATTAGCTTTATCAAAAGCAAACAAAATTAATAATTCTTTGGGTTTTTATGTTGATGATTATTGAGTTAATCTTTGAAATTAAAAAAATTAAAAAAATAGTTACTTTTAGAAGTTCAAAATATGAATTATTTAATACTGGAATACTCTTTTTTGAGTTTCTATTTTTATATTTGGAAAAGGAATTAAAAAAAAAATTTCAAAAAATGAAATTTTTTCATAGTGATCATTAGTAAAAAATGTAATAATTTTTTTTTTTATTGTAATTTAAGGGAGGAGTTTAGAATTCCTCTTGTTTGCCCGAATTCCTAAACTTGAATTTAGAAATCGTATAATAGATTCAAACATAGTCTTATTATCTACTAAAGCTAATAAAGATATTGAATCTTGTTTATTAATAATATTATAAATATTATTATTATTTAAAATAAGTGAAAAATTATGTTTTTCTAATTCAGAAATCCAGATTTTCCGATTATTTTCATAGGCTGGGCAGTTCCAGAGAAAATGATCCAAAAACTTCAATGATATCCAAATCTTTATTTATTTTACACAATTGACAAAATTGTGATTTATTTTTGTTCATAAAATAAGAATATCTATTAAGATAATTTGTATAATTTCTTAACTTTAGAATAGAAGTTGAACCCTTCCATTTTTAAATATTTTTTGCTGTTTGTTAATATTTCCCTGTATCAAAATTATTTTCAAATAATTTTGTACTTTCCAACTTGGACTATTTTTTAATTTGTTAATTCTGTAAACTTCGAGTTCAGATTCTAATTATTTTAAATTTCGAGCTTTCCAATTAATGTTTTCTGTTTCTTTTTTCTGAAGGGGAGAAGATTTATTAATTTATCAAATCCCAAAATTTTTAATTTTTGAATTAATTTGAATTTTCTTTTGTAAATTGTGATTCTTGCCAAATCAATTTTTGCTTCAGTTTTATAGATAAGTCTTGGGGAATGTGGGTTTATTAAAAGCGATTCTGTAATTTTCTTATTAATCCAAATATCAATTTTTTTGAAATCGGATTCTGTAAAGTCAAAGATCTCCAACCCATATAATAGTTGACTATGTAAAAACGGCTTTAAAGAATTGAATTTTTAACCCATTAGAAAAAATTCCTTTCTTTAAAAATATGTAGGATTTTTTCAAAATTATTATTGACCTTTTCAAAGTTAAATTTTAGATGATTTTTTTTTTTCTAACCAAATACCAAGATATAAAATTTCTTTTGGTATTAGGTTTTTTTTTAGTTTTATCATCATTTGGATTCATTCCAAAATCTTTTATTATTTTATATATTTTTTGTAATTGATAATTTATTTCAATCATTGATCCTTTCATTATTAATATCAAATCATCAGCAAACATCTGTACGTGTATTGCTAGTGAATTGATTTTTTCTAAAATAAAATGAGAAATAAAACCAAATAATAGAGGAGATAATGGATCTCCTTGGTAAACATCTATTCCTTCCTTTGAGTAATAAGCAAGTAGAAACATTTTTAAAATTTCATTTTTGATAAATTTTTTAATTGAGTGATAAATCAATGAATGATGAAAGAGTCAAAAAAAATTTGAATATCAATTGTAAGTATATTTACATTTTCATTTTTCTTTGTTTTTTTGTATAATTTTTTTATATTTATATAATAAATTCAAAACAGCAATCCGTGTATCTATTTTTTTCTTAAATCCAAATTGTTTTTTTTGATACTATGTACCAAGAATCTTGTATCCCTGCATATAATAATTTAAGAAAAAAATCTTGGGAGTGTTTTGTTTATGGAAATGGGCCGATAATTAAGTGGGAACCCTCATCTCCTGATTTATGAATGAATAATATATTTCTTTTTTTAATAAAATTAATATTTTTTTTGAGAAATATCTTGTATCCAATTTAGAAATATTTTTTTGAATTGTAATTAGAAAATTTTCATAATTTAAATAAAATTCGTTACTTTGATTTTTACTTGATTTATAATGTTTAATTTTGTCAAAATCTTGAACTGATTTATTTTTCTGATATTTAATTAATTCTTCGATTTTGGCAACTGAGAATATTTCCTTAATTTCTAAATCAAATAAATTTTCTTTATCTAAATAATAATTTTTTATAAAATTTATTATATATTTTTTTGGTTTTTTTACTTATTGATTTGACATAATTAAAAAAGGATTTTTCCAAATTATTATTATTTAAAATCATTTTTTTTGAAGATTCTCTTATCCGGCTAAGTTTTTTCCAAAAATTATAATTACTTTCGAATTCCATATTAATTTGATCAATTAGTTTTCGATACTTATTATTATTTCTATCTTTAATTTCTTTTATCAACTCTTTATTATCATAAACTCTGTTAATCAAACTAAATAATTTTAATTCATTTTTAGGTATATTCAAAACTACTCTATCTTTCATTATAAATTGTTTTTTAAACTTTTTGAAGATAGATTCTGTTACTTTATAATTATTATTTTTAAAAAATAGATTGAAATTTTTTTGAAAATTAAATACATCTTTTATACAATATGTTTTTTTTAATTTCCCATTTTTTTATTAATATTAAATTGATTTAATATTGCGTTATGGTCACTAATTGTATTTTTAATAGAAATTGATTTATTTTTTTTTTAAAATTTTATTATTTGTGATGAAATAATCTAAATTGTTTTCATTCCGACTTGGTCTATTATTTGAAATTATTTTAAAATTATAAAGTGAAAATTGTTTAATTTGTATCTCATTTAAATTAAAATCACCCCCCGATAATGGTTTTGTGGAATTGATATTGTTGTAAAAATATTTTTAATTTTTTTTATAAAAAACTAAATTTCTATCATATCTTTTATATAAATTAATTATAATATAATCTGTGAATTGTATCCCCATTATATCCGGATCTGGAACTAATATTTCTCTTGTAAAATCTTTAAAAATATTTTTTACAATTATTAGTAAACCACCTTTTCTATTTTTATTATTTCCATAAGATTTTTTTAGTTATTGAGAAATAATTTATAAAATATGGCGTTTTTTGTAATTTTTGTTTCTTGTATTAAACAAATATCTATATTATATTTTAATAAAAAAAGATTCTAAAATTGCAATTTTATTTTTATCATTTAATCCCCGAATATTGAATGATAAGATTTTTATATTAATAAGTTTATCGTTATATTCTCTTTTTTTTCCTTTTAGTAATAAAGATTTTTTATTTTTTTGAAAGTAAAAAATATATAAGTTTCAAAAAATGTAATAATTTATTGTGTAATAAGATTTATAATAGATTTTTTAAAAACTAATTGAGCCATGTGAAACTTGTAGTATTAATATCGAATTACAACATACTTTGATTATAGAGAAATCTAGGATGACGCTAATCCCTTAACAAGCAAAAACAAAAAATTGAAAAGAAAAAAAGGAAAAAAGAAAAAGAAAAAAAAAAAAGTTAAAAAGGGTTAATAAGAAGCAATTGGTAAAAAATCAAAAAAAAAAAAAAACAATGCTATCTTTAATTAAGAACACCAAAAATCACAGTCACGGTACTTTTGGTTAATTTAATTTAATTTGATATTTGATCATGAATGTTCATCTGAGGATCATTATTTAATTGTTGTAATTTTCTTTTTTCTTTTTAATCCGATTTGCTTTAAACCGTTTTACATTTTTTGCCTTTGCTTTTTCGTTTTTGATTTTCAAGTTACAGATACTCTAGTGTTTCATTGTCACAGTATTAGCACGTAACCACTTCATCTTTTTCCTTTGCAACTCTTCTTCTCAATATAAAGAAGATTCAGACAGGGAAAAAATGGAAAAACAATAAAAAAAGATCTTTTTCTCATTTTCTATTTCAAAAAATTACAATTTAATCTTCCAATAGCTTCATAATTCTTTTTTTAAAATTTATATCAAAGAACCATATTTCTTATTTTTCTGTTGTTGTCATCCTATTGACATGTTTTTTTTTTAATCCCTAATAAAGCCAATATTTTTTGCATGGGATAAATTTTCGTAATGGGTTAAAGTTAAAAACACTCGTTAGTTCAACCAACATACTACCATTTTTCTACAACTAATTTATGAAAATTAAATGCGCACTTTTTTTTCACCATCATCAAAAATAATGATACCACATTAAATCAAACACTCTATAACTCTACAAAGTTATTCACCGAATTACTGTTTAAAAAAATCCAATGAGATTTTATAAATGAGGTGAAAAAAAATTAACAAATTAACCCACTGTCATTATGTATCAATTCCAATTAAAAACATCAAAATTTTAACTCAAAGTTAAATAATCAAAATTCATTTTCAATTGACTTTGTGAAGATCTTGGAGATTTTTAACAACAACATAGTCGACTAAACTCCATTTCAAAAATTGTGATTAACCTGAAATAATAAATTGAGAAAAAAAAAATATTCTTTTGTATTAAAGAACAATTAATTCTTAAATCTTATTAATAATTCACTTTTAATTTTTGAAATAGATAAAAACCTTATATTTTTAAAAAATTAAAAAAAAAAAAAACCAAAAACGAAAAAAAAAGTGATTAACAATTTTTGAAATCAATAATAAGGATTTTTTATCACTGGATTTATGTTGAAAAAGGGATAAAAAGAAGTTCTTTTTTGAATAATTGTATAAATTTTAAAAGATTTTGTTGAGTTTAAATTTTCTAAAACTTTATTTGTCTTTTCGAAGATCTTTTTTTTTTTTCCAAATGATCTTTTGTAAACAAAAAACTAAAAAAAAAATAAAAAAAAAAAGAAAAAGAAAAAGAAAAACAAAAGCAAAACTAAAAATTACAACAAATTTTTAAAAAGGATTTTATTTTTAATTCTCAAATAGTTACAATTTTATTTTTAAAAAAATTATCTTTGACTATATATCATTTTTTTTTTTTTTTCATTACATTTTTTTAATAGACTTATGGATTTTATAATGAATGTCAAAGAAAATTTGGAAACCTCAATGTTTGGAAATATTTTACCAATGTTTTTGATTATTTAACAATTGCAGCAGTAAGATTTTTTTATTCAAAAAAAAAAAAAAACAATATTGCAAGAATTAATTCTTTTTAATATAATTTGTTAATTAATTATTGCTATCTAATATTTAATACAGATGATCGATGAAACAATTTTTTGTATTCATGGTGGAATATCTCAATGTTTGTTTTTTTTTTTTACTTTTTTTTTTTTTTTTTTTTTTTTGGATTTCTTTTTTCTTTTTTTTGATTGGTCAAATTCAAGTGAAAAAAAAAAAAATATCTTAGAAAATAACAATAAAAAAATTGAGACTCTATAAAGTTTTTTAAAACGAATATATTTATTAGCAAAAAAACTTTTTTTTAACCTTTGCTCACAGAAAACTCAGTGATAAAAAATCCGATAATACTCAAATCAAAAATTGTTATTCACTTTTTTTTTATAGGTTTTTGATTTAAATTTTTATAATTTTTAAAATACCAAGTTTTTATATGTTTAGAACAATTCAAAAGTGAATTACAAAAAAAATTTAATAATTATTTGTTCTTTAATACAAAAGAATATTTTTTTTTTTCAATTTATTATTTCATGCGATTCACAATTTTTATAATATAGTTTAGAATAAAAAAAGAAAATGAACAAAGTTATTTTTCCCATTAAAAAGTCAGATACAATCAAAAACCAAAAAAATATCTCTTGTAATGGTATGTTTGTGATAAAAATCAGCTTTTACTAAACTAAAATTCCAAAATTTTCCACACCATTAAAAAGGTCAAAACAGTTAAAAGAATCACAATAATACAATTTCATTCAAATTGGAAATAATTTTGATTTTTCAAAATATGAAAATCATTTTTTCATCTTTTAGTTTTTTGTTTTCATTTCCTTTATTTTTGAATTACGGAACCTTTTACGATTGATCAATAATTTTTTCGAACCATTGACATTAGGTTAAAGTTGGGTTCTTCAAAATGAAAAAACTCAAATAATATTAGTTGATGGTATCCAGCCATTTGATCGATCAATAATTTTTAGTGAAATTTAAACAAATCTACTAATGCATTATTTTTGGTTTAGCCAATCTCAAAAATTTTTAACACACCGATAATTTATTAGTATTGATAATTATATATTTTTTTCTTAATATTATAATTTTTAAACAATTACTAATATTCCAATAAGCAAATGGTTCTAATTTGGTATTTCTTCGAGAATTGATACAGGGAGTTGTATTTTTTAAAAATAAAATGAAATCTTGTTGTTATCTTTGAAAAAAACTTTTTTTGTAATTTGTGTTTAGACTTATGAAATGGATGAGTTAACCTCATCATTTAAACAATTTATTGCTTTGAGTATCTTTTTTGAAATCCAAAATTCACATGTTTCCAAGATAAAACCAAAAAAGTAACCTATTATTTTTATTAACAATTAAGTCAATTCTTGAAAATGGGAAAACATATTTTTGGTTTTATGTTGGAAAGTATTGATTTTGAAAGAAAATTTTTTTGTTAGTTATTATTTTTCATAATTAATATTTCAATACAAATCTCAGCCAATAAAACTAATTGAAGTATAGGTGATTCAATAAATGAATATTTGATAGAAGCCTAACAAAAGTTTATCAATGAAATTCAGATCTATTAAGCAAAAAAAAATTTTTATTCTTTAAGGTTTTATAAAAAGTCGTTTTCTGGTTTTCAAAAAATCAAAATAAAATTACACAAGAAATTTTCAAAAAATTTGAAAAATGTTTTTAACAAATTGTTTGGTCGTATTCACAAGAAACCTTATAGCAATTCAAATAATTTTTGTCAGAAAAAGAATTGATTTTGAATTTTGAGGATAAAATTAACTAATTCCCAAATATCTTGAAGAAAATTTTATTTTGAAAAATCGAATTTTATCTTAGAACAAAAACAAAATTTCTTGAGTAAAAATATTTAAATGGCTTTAAAAATTCTAATGATTATAACTATCCTTCTTAAAACAATACAATTATTTTTCAATTGGTTGAATAAATCAATTTTTTTAGTTAACCAAAAGAATTATCTCAAAAAAGAAAAAAAGATTTTATATTAATATTCTTGGTAACAAAGACTTGTTATTGTATAATAATGATGGAAATGTCAATAAAAAGGGGTAAAAAACTTTTATAATATAAGAAATAAAAGGAATTTAAAGATTTTCTTTTTCAGAAAAAAATGAAAAAAAAAATTTGATCTCAAAAAAAAGAATATTCTTTTTTGTGTTTCTTAGTCTATAAGAATTTTTTGACACTTATCATAGACAAAATTTGTAAGTAGAGAATATCACCAATAACATATTTTAAAATTTTACCCTGTTATAGTAGAGTACTGATCCCTTAAAAAGTTTTTTTTTCAAAAATTGAATTTTGGTGTGTTAAAAATTTTTAATTGGAGTTTATTTTAAAAGAAAAAAATTGAAATGAAAGAATTCATTTTTCAAATTTGTACAAAACAATTTCAGATGTGTGAATATATTACAAATATTTTACATTAGTATATTCCAATTTGTTTAAGAATGTTAAATTTTGCTGAAATTTTTGAATTTTTTTTTTTTTTTTTGAGAGAATCAGTCCAAAGTCACTATTAAAAAAAATACATTTGATTTTATACAGCTGTTTTAAAAAAAGTAATAACTCTTTCAGAATTAAAACGTTTTGAAAGTTTTCTGTTTTAATAAAGTGAAGGACTCGAATCTTTAAATGCGAGATAGAGGTTTGAGCAGGAAGAAAAGCATTTTTTTAAAAAAAAGCCCACATTGTACAAAAACAGAAAACTTTAAAAAAAGTTTGAATTCTGACAAAATCAAAAAAAAAGCAAAAATATTTACTTTTTTAAAATAGAAAAATTCAAAAAAAAATTATAAAAAGCCTCATTTTTTGAAAATGTGTGTTCTTGATTAATTTTAAATCAAAAGTATCATAATATTTCTAATTTTTTGATATAATTTATAATTTTTTATTACCCTTTCTAAAAAATAGATATTTCTGAACTAAATCAAATTGACCAAATTGAAAGATATGAGGAAATTCAACAAGAAAGTGCCTTTTATGATTTAGTGTGGTCGGATCCGCACCCAGAAGGCAAAAATGGCTGGGCAAAGTCAGAGCGGGGAGCTGGGCATTATTTTGGAAAAGAAGAAGTTGATAAGTTCATGACAACAAATAACGTGTCTTTAATTTGCCGTGCTCATCAATTGGTCAAAGCTGGGTGGAAATATCATTTTAATGAAAAAAAAATAGTCACAGTTTGGAGTGCACCTAATTATTGCTATTGGTAATTTTAATATTTTTCTTGTTAATTTTGTTTTTAAATTTTTATTAATATTAAATTTTTGTTAATATTACATTTTTATTTTGAAATGACCATATTTACAAGTGGATGGTGGTTTGAAAATCAGACATATAATCACAAAAAAAGTTCACCAATAATATACCACATAATGTAATAACAATCTAAACCCCATTCCAAAAATTTGGGAATCACAAAATCAAAAATAGGCAAAAAAAAAGGAAATTTATTATATTTTTCCAAACATAATATAAAGCCACATTTAAGTTACTGAGTATGAATGTTTTTACAAGTAATCATTTTCATCCAAATAAAAGAAAAAAAGATAAAACTCAAAAATAAAAATCGGTTAGTCCAAAATAATGAAACGAGCTGAACAAAAAAAATGTATTGATAAATTTGTTGAAATTTCACTAACAATTGTTGATCGATCAAAATAATAAGATACCATCAACTAATTATATGTGATTTTCCTATTTATCAAAATCAACACTAAACCTTCTATATCTGCCATCGAAAAAAAAAAAATTCCAGATCTAACCAAACAGATTACATAACTGGAAAAAAAGGAAATGAAAACAAAACAAAAAAGACAAAAAATGAAATTAGTTGGTAAAATCAAAATTATTACCAAATTGAATGTAAAGTGCATTATTATTCTTTCAACTGTTTAAACTGTATCCAAATTTTTGGAATTTAGTTTAGTTCCATAAGACAAAACTATCTATCACTAAAATCATTTTTTTCAATTTGAAATTACACTTGTTCAAAAACCTATAAAAGAAAACAATCTATACTGTTGTTTTTGAGTTGGGAGGTTTTGTTCCAATAATCTGAATTAAGGTGAACTTATGTGATTTGCATTCAAAGAGCGACATACTTTAATTTTATACTTCTCATTGGTATACACTAATCCTTTAATAAAAAAAAAAAAAAGTATGAGAATACAAGATTACCTTTTTAGTATAAATTTTAAGTGATTATTCATCACATTTAAACCAAGTTTTAATGAAAATTGCTTTCTTCTATTTACCGAATGACATTATTTTGTTTTTTTTTTATTAATTTATCTGAAAAAATAACCAAAAAAAAAAAAAAAGACAAAAGATTATTATTTTGTTTTTCTCTTTCCACACAATAATATTGTTAAATATTTGAAAACAATCAATAATAGCCAAATTAAATATTTGTTGGATTACCACAAGAGTAAATGTCTTCTACAAATAAAATGATTACTAAATCAAAACTCAATGATTAAAAATTGAATGATCGTGATATCAAATATTTTTTTGAGTTAATCTAACATCCAACTCTTTGTGTCTCAAGCAGTTCTGAATTTTGAAACGATCATTTCAAGAACAATTCATAAAGAAAAAAAAACTAAAACATAATTTACTTTGTGTAGGAAACCATCTTCTTATTTGCTTCACTTTTCTTTTAAGAATGATCTTGGTTTTACTTGTAAAGAGAAAAAAACAAACAGTAACACAAAAAACATCTTGTCAATGACTTTTATGATCAAATTTTTTTTGTTTTATGGTTATTTTTTAATATAACTCATTCTATCTGATAAAACTTTTAAAGTTACCACTTAAGTTATCAATGTAAGGAATAAAATATAAAATGTGCAAAGAATTTTAAGTATTTCATATTTCCTTGATAAATTATTCCATTTTTAATTTTGGATCTTTGTGCACAATTTTTTTTTCATTAAACTTCAATAGTCATCATAACAAGTTAAAAAATACCATTTTTTTTTTTTTTATTATTTAAGGGAGGAGTTATTGATCCCCTCTTGTGTGCCCGAATTCCTAAATTTTTATTTAGGAAGAAAAATACCATTTTTGTAGGGTGTAGTGTGTTTGAAAACTGCCAAAGTGTAAAAATGACTAATTCAAATCATTTCAAATTTTCATGAATTTTTCAAAATTTTCTAAATTTTAAATATTTTTTCTCTTATCACTATTTTATAAGAATGTAAATCAAATAACAAGATGTTATTGAACTACCAAAATACTTTTTTGGCTGGGTGTAAATGTAAAAATTAATAAAAATAAAAGAAAAATATTATCTATTGTTCTTATTTAACTGATAATTCAAAAGAAACAAAAAAAAAAATCAAGCAATTTAAATTTTTAATAATATTGGGATCAAAGTTTCACATAATTTTTGTTCAAACAAAAACAATCTTAAATTATTTATTGAATTAATATGAAGAATATATTTTTTTTTTAAATTGAATGATCAATCTTATTTTGCGATAAACTATAATTTTTTTTTTATTTTTTTTTTTTTTGTATTTTACATAAATTAATAAACAAATGAACAAATATTAATAGGAACATAAATGACGCATCTATTCTTAAATTAGATGATCAATTGAATCAGAAATTTATCACTTTCAAAGCTGTAGCAAAAAACAAACGCGTAATCCCGAAAATTATTCCAATGCCGATGTTTTTATAATTTTTTTTTACAGTTATTTTTCATTTTAATTATACTCGATATGTATATATATATGTGTGTGTGTGTATGTATGTATGCATGTATGTATATTTATGTATGTATGTATGTGTGTGTGTGTGTGTGTGTGTGTGTGTGTGTGTGTGTGTGTGAAGTATCCAATTATCTTTTTTCAGAAAAACAAAGTGAAATCTATAAGTGTAATATCATTTACAGGTTAATAAATAAAGAAATACTATTTATTTTAATTTCCTTTTTTCAAGATATTTTGAGAAAAATCTTTCGTTTTTTAAAAAATAAAAAAAAACAAAATATTTTTTTTTTTTTGTTTGTTTTGTTTTGGATTTTCGATGAAAAAGAAGTCAACTTTCACCTCATATTACTTTATTAAAAAAATTTTAGAACACATGTAAACTAGTATGTAATTTGGAAAAGCAAAATGAAAACATAAAGAAAAAAAAAAAACTAAAAAATGAATCAACAACACTAATAAATTCAAATAAATGCTTTAAATTTAAGACTTCATTTTACATCGGTTGAAATATTTAATATAGCTTTGAATGAAGATTTTTATTGCTTTAAATGCCAACAATTTTATTCAATTCCTTGATTTTTGAAAGATTCTTTGAAGGAAATGTTTCAAAAATCGAGTTATCAGGATTTAGAAATAAATGAATTCATATAAAAATAATGTTTTTACTTATTTTTGATTAATGAGAATTTCAAACAATTACAATATTTCCAAATTGATTGAAACTTTAGTATTTTTATTTTTTAGAAATTTAAACTATGTTTAAAAGTGTGTGACAAACTCTTTCTTTAGGAGTTTTATTTTTGTTCTAATATAATAAATTTGAAAAATTCTGAGATAAAACCAAACTAAACTATTTTCCAGTCAAAGGGGCACAGTTGTAATGGGTGAAATACATCTGTTTAAAGGGTTTACATGGATATTAGAAGAAAAAATTTATTTTAGAAATTTTCAAAAATAAGATCTTTTTTTTTTATTGAAGAAGAAGTTTAATTTACAGTCTAAATGTCATTATACTTAAATTTTCTTTCAGAAATTTTAAACATAAATTCATAGATTTCAAGATTATTAATTAATGAAAATAATCTTGAACTGTCATATTTAAAATTATTTCATTAAGATTTAATTCTTTTCGTTCTTTATCAGATAATAATCTATATTATTAGAGGAATGACAGATCCATGAAAAATGTACGATATTTTCTATAATTTCATTTTGCTTATATTTTAAAGATAAAGGGCAAAATTTATTTGAATTTTTATCTATTACATAGTAATATCTATTTAAGCAAATAGTAAACAACCTAAAATTTAACAATATTGGACTTGAGTACAACTTCTATATTTTTGGGTTAAAGAATAATTTTTTTTAGGTTTTTTATTATATTCAAATATTCTTGTAGACTATCTTCAAGTGCTGTAGAGTACTGTAGAGTGCCATAGAGTGTCATCAAGTGTCTATATTTTTTTAAATTTAAAAACATAGAGTAAAATCAAATATTAAACTCTATTCTTTTAAATTTTGGAAAACCTAACAAAAAGTGAACAAAACCTAACAAAAATCTATTGATTTTTCAAATAAACAGAAAACTAAAGAAAATGTAAGGAACATTTTCCAAATAAATAGAAAAAAAAAAGAAAAAATAAATAAATTTTATTTGTATTTCTTAAATTTTGGAAAAACTAAGACATTAGCAACTGGTAGAATTTAACAACTCATTGTGATTATAATTATAAATTTCTTTTTTAAATAATCTTTAGGTTTTTTGATCTAAAATTAATTATATTGTTGATACTTAGATTGAATTTTATCAAATTTTTCAAGATATGGAAGAGTTAATTCTTTGTATTTATTTTTGAATTTGAATTTCTTTTTATTAACTGAAATTACCAAATTTTCGAATTTAAATTCGGTTTTGTTGATAAGAACTTACGTGTTTATGTATATTTTACATATTACGGTAATATATGGATTAATCCAAGAATTGTAATAATTTAGTGTTGTTCTGTTATAATTATATATATATATCTAATCTTTATGTAAATTGGCTTAATATAAAAGATATAAGTAGTCTAATTTTTAAATTATTTGTTAATAAATTATTATTAAATAATTGTTTATAATTCTTATATGTTTCTTTTGCCTTTTTCAAATTATATATTAAATGTGAAATTTTATCCAAGTGAATTCCCAAATATTTAATCTTTGATAAATCTTGTGAAATTTCTGTTTTTCTCTTTATTGGTTTTTAATCAAAATTGGGTTAATATTTAATATATTGATTTTTATTTTTTCATTTATTCCATTTTTTTATATTACCTTTTTATAATAAAATTAAATCATCAGTAAATTAAAATCAATATTTCATATTTTTGCACCTTTTTCTTTTTTTTTTTTGATTTTTTTTTTGAAAGGTAATTCAGTTATATTACTTTTTTTTTATTACAAGTTGAATAGTTGTTTGGTTAAAAGGTGTTATTCTAAGGTTATTGAAACTGTGGAAATGATTGATTAGAAATCATATTGATTTCTATTGAAATTCTATTCAATCTTTGATCGTAATGATATTTCAATAATAAATGTGAAAAATTTTACTTCATTTTCATTTTCTTTTTCAAATAGAGACACAAATACCAACACACTACGTTTGAGGAATTGGTTTCTAAAAGAAAAGTATGGGAAAATGAAGTGAAAATTGTTTCCTATTTATTATTCAAATACCAATAGGAGATCAAAACAAAACATTCTTGTTTTTCTTAATAGGAGCCTTTCTTTAAGAATTTGAGTTTTTCAATTTATAAGAAAATTTATTGATTAATTAGTTTTCTTCCAGATGGATATCAACAATTCTTTGGTGTTTATTATTCTACTCATTTCTTATTTGTTCTACAGAGGTGAATTTTATCAAATATTTGATATACGAAAAAAATGTTGGGCCTCTTTGGATACCCTTTGACTGAAACAAAGTTTATTTCCTTTTTTCTTATAATAACAAAAAAAAAAATAATTTAAACAAAGATTAAAAATGTTCTGTGTTGTTTTTATTTTTTCATTTCTGAAAATTATTTTCAATTTTTGAATTTCTGTTTCTTCTTCAAAGATTTTTATTTGATTATTAAATTGAATTTTTTGCTATTAAATACCTTGGCTTTTTTGACTAGAAATCTCTCACATTGGGTCATACTGAAAATTTTTTACTATTTGGAAAAATGACAAATTTAGTAAAAAGACTTTCAAAATATTTAGATATCACTTTTTGCACATGTGCGCTTATGAACCAACAACTGACAAATTAAATAGAAAATATACTGAAATGTTATATCTTTTTATATTTGGGTTCAATGATCATATCGGCCTTAACTTAATTTTCAATTTTATCTTGTTTTTTATTCTTGAAAGTTTTTATTTTGAACAATTCAGTTTGCCTCAAGTATTTAAAAGTTTTTTTGTGGATTTTTTGAAACCAAAAAATGAGAGAAAGTTTATCAATGTTATTCCAAATCTTAAACCAGAAAAAGCGAAAAATTAAAATCATTTTTTGGTTTTTGTTACTTTGCAAACCCATTTATTCAAAATAAGGAGAATGAGCCAAGAAGAAGTTATTCAGATCTCAAACAAACGAAAAGTTACAGTTGGGTATTGGCGTAACCAATTGTTTGTCAATTTACGAGAATATTATAAAACACAAACAGGAGAAATGAAACCAAGCACAAAAGGCGTTGGGTTAAATTTAATGCAATGGAACAAACTTTATCAGTGCCACGATTTAATCTCTTCAGCATTTGGAAACAATAACGAAAATCAATCAAACTCCATTGCGAACATTAACAAACGAAAGGAATTCCAAGCAGGATCTCAAGATATTCTGCAAAACAGCAAAAAAAAACGGTTTAATGAAAAATAAAAAAAAGACAACAAAAAAACTCTCTTTTTTGAAATTTATGATCGATCTTTAGTAACAAATCTGAAAAATGTTGTGTTTCAGATCTAACATGGTTTGAATTGAATTCCAAAAAAAGAGGTATTTGTTCTTATGATTACGAATAGATCATATCTTTTTTCAGACTTTGGATTTTTTGATTTCCAACAAATCAATTTTTGGAAATTCACTACTTTTGTTTGAATAAAAAGCACATAATTTTGTTTTTTAAAGTTGATTAGATGTATTTCAATTTAATTTTTTGAAAGTTTGATAGAGAAAAATAATCAACATAGTGATAATATGACATATTATTGTATCTGTGTTAAATCTAGAATTGTTGTATTAAAATTGAATATTTTGGATTAATGTATTTTCATAAAAAAATATGATTTAAAGCACTAATCCCAATATAAAAGTAAAAAATGGGCATTTTTTTGTATCATTTTTTTTAAATTAACTTTTTTGGAATATCTTGAAGTTCTCGTTTTGAACCAAGTATTTGGCTAGTTTTGAATAGTAATCATTTTTACATTTTAGGCAATTTTTTGTTCATGTAGTTTTTGAAAAAGGGGATTGTAAAAAAAAATGATCATAAAATGGAGATTTTTTGTTTTTATACTTGGGCTAGGGAGTTAAATCATAAACCCATTTATCTCGTAATGAACCACTCACTTTCCTAAATTGAAAATAATGTTTTTTTAATAATAGGTTTGTTTTGAATAATGAAATACTACACCTTTTACTCTCCTTGACAAAAATAAAAAAACGGTAATTTGTTTTTTCAAAAAATTAAAGTTAAACTCAATTTCAAAATCATTATTCCATTAAAAACTCAAATTTTGAAAATAAATATTTTTATAAATTGAAATTATCTATTGAATAAAAAAATCACTATTTAATATTCATTTCTATACACTAGAAATATTATTTTTTCGTCAAAAAATAAAATAGAAAAAAGTTCAAAATAAAAAATTGGGCCAGTTATTCTAAAATTTAGTTTATTTTAAAAGGAAAAAAATGGAAAAAAAATAATTAAATAATAATTGACTTTTTTCTTGTTATTTTATTTATTCAAAATACATTACTTTAATTTTCTAATTAATACATTAAATTTTTTATTTCAATTTCAAATATATTTTCTAATTGTTTGATGATATCTTAAGATCTTTACAAATTAATTAGAAAGGATATTTTTAGAGATTTGATAAAGATCTTTTTTAATAAATTATGTAGTACAATATTATTTTGAAAATTTGATTGTAAAAATAACCAGCAACAAACCATTTTCGGAATTGAAATAAAAATTTTTGTTTATTAATTAGAAAATAATGGTAGTATCAACAAATTTAATCAACTATATAATTTTTTCCTTGTTTTTTTTTATTTTTGATTTTTTTGTATTGTAAACTAGTTTTCATAATAAATGGCCCAATTTTTTTTTTTTTACTTTTTTTTTATTTTATTTTTTGAAGAAAAATCAATAATAATAGTATGTAGAACTAATTATAAAAATTAACATTTTTTATATTTTTACATTTTTTTCCTTGTTGAATCTTCTTTATATTGGGAAGAAGAGTGACAAAGGAAAAGATCAGGTGTTTACTTGTTATTATTGTGAGATACTGAAACCAGCAACTTTAAGTTACTTGAAAATAAAAACGAAAAAACTAAGATAAAAATGACCAAAGGTTTTAAGCAAATCAGATCAATACAAAAAAAAAAAAAAGAAATTTTTATAATTAAATAAGGTTCGCCAAATGAATATTCATGACCAATTATCAAAATAAATCAAATTAACCAAAAACATTATGTATGTGATTTAGGGGGTCCTTAATTAAATGATGACATTGTTTTTTTTTTTGATTATTTATAAATTCTTTCTTATTAACCCTTTTTAATTTTTTTTTTTCTTTTTTTTTGTTTTTCCTTTTTTTCTTTTCAATTTTTTGTTTTAACTTTTAAAAAATAAAAATATTTTGGAAATTTCTTTCCCTTGAACAATTGTGAAATCTTTGATTTTGTGCTTATATTATCTTTGTTATAATTTAAGTAAAAGGATACTTAGAGTATAATTTTGACTTCTTTAATAATGAAAATAAAATTCTTTATTTTCATAATCATTTTCAGTTTCTCAAACTCAAAAAATAAAGTAAATTCAAACAACAATTCTAGTATCTAATTTTTAATCAAATTAAAATTGATAATCTGATACTAAATCTCAAGAGTCTTTGATTCCTTGATTAACCAGTTTTAGAAAAGAATCTTGAGATGTGTTATTAAAAAAATTAGTGATTTTTAATCAATATTCTTTTCTTGATGATTACCGCTACTGAATAAGATTATAATATTTGGATCTTGTAAACAAAAAACGAAAAAACGAAAAAACAAAAAAACTAAAAAAAGAAAAAAATAAAAAAAAAACAAAAAAGAGTGAAAAAATATTTTTTTTTTTTGAATTTTAGTTTAATTATTTAAATCCAAACACCTCAAAGCAAATTTCTGATTAAAAAAATACAGTTTATTTTCAAATTCTGTAAAAAGGTGTATTTTTGATTGGTCTATTGGATAGAGATACCATTTTTTCTCCTTGATATCAAATTTCCATAATTCTTTCGGCAATTGAATTAGCCACAAAGAATTATTTGAAAAAATTAGTTTGTTTTTCCTATTTTTTAAAAAAAGTGGTTCTGTGCTGGATTTAATTGTAACCTTTTGAATAATTTCATTCTCTTCAAAAGTGCATAAACCAAATTTTGACCAAATCCAGGCGTTTTTGTTACCGTAAACGACACAATTAATTTTTATGGGAAAGCCTATACCAAAATTAATTTTTCTTAAATAGTTGTCTTCGTAATTCCAAGAAAAGTTCACACCATCATTAAAAAACCATATTATTTCACTGTTATTGTGGTTCACAATGGTTGAGCATTTTGATCCGTTTGTTGATTCGATCTTAATATTTTTTAGTGTGGAGTTCTTGTTATTGAAGATGATTTTGCCATTTTTTAAATTCACGATGATATGCTGTAAAGGGGTTTTTAAAATGATGATTAACAAGTTCTTGATTTCAAAGCAGGATTTAATTTGTTTAGCTATTAAATCGGCATCAATTTGGAAGGAGTCCTGTTGGATCCAAGTTCCCTTTTCAATATCTAGCCTCACCAAAAAGAGATCTTGATCAAATTCGTCTTGGGACAGACAACAGATCTGGTTTGATCGCTTTGAAAAATACAGAGAATTGGTGACGAGCCATTTATTGCCTCGGGCGGTTTCTGTGCTGAAATTAATTTTGCCGCTCGTTAAGGCACTCTTTGAGTAGAATTGGTGATTGTTCCGAATGATCTCAAAAAAACATGAGAAAAGGGTGCCACACTTGATCCTGAAGATGTTGTAGGGCAAAATGAAGGGCACTTTAATAAAGTTACAATCCTGGCCAAACTTGTGCTTTAAGGGACCAAACGTGTAGATTGATCCGTCGTGATCCACTGCGATGGAATAACGGTATCCGCATGCAATTTTGGAGATCTTTTTCTTCCTGAAAAACGGGATTGATTGGAACGTTGAGCATGTTGAGGAAAAGCCATTTTCATGCATCAGGCCTGTAGAGTAAAGCTGTGAATTTGAGGTCAAGATCAAAGTGACATATTCGCCACAAACAATTTCCTTAATCGATTGGTTGCAAAGAAATGGCTGCAGTCTTGGGATCGAGACGTCATTGTAGTCCCCTAATCCTAATTGCCCAAGCCCGCCATACCCAAAGATGAAATATTCGTTGTTGTGTGTACGGGCAATGGAATGGAAGCTGATCCCAGAATATAAATTTGAAACATTTTTCATTACCTTTGTTATGACGTCTGTATGCTTTTTTGTTCCAATTCCTAAACAGCCAAAATCGTTATACCCAACACCAAGCAATTCGTTCTTTGAATTTAAAAAAAATGTGCCATACGATTGGCAAAAGATTTCTTTGATCGTTTGATCCCTTAGCGCATCTAAAAGATAAGGATCTTTTAAAAATTGATCTTTGTTCTGATTAGTTTCGTCTTCAGAATCTTGTTCTTCTTCAGTTTCCGTTTCCGTTTCCGTTTCTGTGTCAGTTTCTGTGTCAGTTACTGTGTCTTTTTTTATTTCTAATTCTTCTGTTTCGTTTTGATCTTTTTTCTTTTCAAGAATTGATGAAAAGTTTTTTTTGGGTATCCCTAGCTGACCATAACGATTTGATCCAAAAACATAAACTTTTCCTTCTTTACTTAAAGAAACATAATGTTCATAACCACAAGAAATTGATTTAATTTTGACTGGCAAAGTGTGATGAACTATACCTTCTTCAGATTGTTCAATCATTTTGCCTTCCTTGTTGAGAAAAAGAATACTGTTTGCGCCTGCGGAAACACTACAAATTGACTTGTCGCTAAGTGGTGTTAAAACTTCAATAAATGGTTCTTTGGAATCTATTCCTAAATAAGAATTCGAATTAATTCCAAAGGCATGAAGTTCTGTCATTCAAGTTATATATTTATGCAAAATTATTTTTTTATCTGAAAAGAAAAAGAGAAAAAATGGACACATTGTTTTTTCCTTTAAGGGAATTTGTGCCGACCACAAAGAAATCTAAAATTGAAGTGTGTTGTTCTTGGGGTAAATCAGACTAAGTTCTCCATAGTTCAAATGACTCCAAAAATTTGATCATTAATAAAATAGCACTATTTTGTTGATCTATTAATAGAAATGGATCGATAGCATTTGGCTAGAACTTTACAATTTTCGAAAAATTCTACATTTCATGACTAATTTAAAGGTTTAGTTATCAATATGAAGACTTTAAAGTTGGTAAATATATTTTATGAATTCGTAATGAAATGGGGATTAGTTGTGAAAAAATCTATTCTTTAAAAAAAATAAAATCTAAACCCCAATTCAAAATTTTTAACACACCAAAATTCGATTTGTGAAAAAAAAAACTTATTTTATCAATTCAAGAAGATTTACCAAATTAGAACCATTCACTAATTGAAATTTTAACACCTTTTTATAAATTAAAATACTCACAAAACAATAAATAAATAATTATCAATACAAATAAATCAATGGTGTGTGAAAAATTTTGGAGAGAGCTTCCAAAAAAATGCTTTGGCAAATTTGTTCAAATTCTATTAGGAATATTGATCGATCAAATGATTAGATACTACCAACTAATTTTATTTGAGTTCTTCTATTTGGAACAACTTGACTTTAACATAATACTGATAAATTCAAAGATAATTAATAAAATTTGTAGTTTAATTTCCCATTTTGTAATCTCACATCTCAACTTTTCAAACATCTCAAGAGAAAGAATCTTTGAAAACACAACCAATTTAACAAAATTTTTTAACATTTAAAGGAATAAAATACTTTCTTCAAAGCTTGTGGAAAACAATTTGTAAAATGGAAAATGAAGTGAAAATTTTCAGATACTTATTTGAATTTATCAGTATAAACCATGTAGAAAAATTTTGATCCAACGAAACAAATTATGTAATTCAAACAATGAAACGAAAACGAAAAACTCAAAGATGAAAAAATGATTTTCATATTTTACAAAAAATCAAAATTATCTCCAATTTCAATGATATTGTATTATTGTGATTGTTTGGAATGTTTTAGCTGTGTGGAAAATTTTGAATTTTAGTTTAGTAGAAAACTGTTTATAATTACCAAATTATTTTCACATATATTAAATATATTGATGTTACAATTGGCATTCTGTAAAGGAAACAAAAACTACTTGATCTTTATGTTTAAATGTTGATAATTATTTATTAAATCTTGAAAATATAAAATTGGAAAAATTTTTTCTTATGAACTTTCTAAATATGAATTATTAAATTATTATATGAATATTATTTTTTGAGTTTTTATTTTTAGATTTGAAAAAGGAATTTAAGGAAGTAAGTACATTTTATTATTCTGAAAAATTATAATTGTGTAAAAATTACTGAAAAATATTTTTTTGAGTGCCTCCAGATATTGAAACTTTGAAACAAAATAATCATTTGCTGTTCTATTTGTGAAAAGAAAGCAAACCTAAAGTAATTCAGAGTTTAGTCTTTCATTTTTATATTTTTTGAAATTTTTTTTTGATTAAATTTTTGATTTTATTATATTTGATTTTGGATCTAGAAATGTGTTTATACAAATGAGTGAAATTAATCATAGAGTAAAACAAAAAAAAATAGACCAGAAAAGGTGTTATTAAAACAAATATTTTTTTTTTTGGAAGACTAAAAACAAAATATCACCTTTCCGAATAAATTAGTTACAATCAAGTATATAAAAATCAAAAATGAATAGAAAAAATTCAAAGAGCCTATTTTAAAAGATATTGTGTTCTTTATCTTCTTAGTTTGTATTAAATCAAACAATTTAAAACCTTGAATTTCTTGACCCATTCCTATTTATTATTATTTTAACCAACATTTTTTAATAATTTGCATTCATAATTCGTTTTTCAAATAGATATATCAAATTAAAACAAAATAAAGAATAATATTTCAACAATTAAAATAAAGAAAAGTTTAATTCTCCCCATCAAAAACCAGTTACAAAAGATTCAATACAAAATAAATAATTTTTTTTGATAAAATTTCAATCATATATTCAGAATTATTTTTGGGTTCTAATTTTAATGAAAAATAAATAATTACAAAATCAAACAAACACCTTCAATAAATCTTTATTTCAGATGAATAATTCAAAAAATATTCTAATTTTCTGAATCAACCAAAATGAGATAATTTAAATGGAAATAAATTTTGAAATTCAATTTGGAAAATATTTCGAAATAAAAAGTAATTTGTTTCTCAAAATATTTACAAACAAAAATATTTCCATGAAGAATTAAAAACACAAATGTTGAAGAAGTAATTGTATCAAATTTTACAGATATGATCAATAAATAACTCATTTTTGATTTTTTTTTTTCCATTTTCCCACTAGATGAATCTTTTTTATATTGGGAGAAAGAGTTACAACAGAAAAAGTTCAAGAGTTTACTTGTTAATACTTTAATTAAGGCTTTTCATTAATAATATTTTTTAAAAAAGATATAAACAAAATCCCAAACTTCATATCATTGATGGCATTACGTTAATTATAGTTATGAGTAATATTTTGTATAATTACCTTTTTTAATCGTCTCATTCTGAGAAAAAAACTTCTTTTTTCGGGTAAAAAATTTCAAATGAATAAATGAATGATTTTTTTTGAATTCAACTTTGAGATATTTACTTGAATAGACAATAAATATTTAGTTTTGAAAATTTTGTACTTAAATAAAAAAAACTGAACTAAAAAAAAAAATTCAAATGATAAATATTATGTGTCCTAGATTTTTAGATAATTTAAAAAAATTCAGCCCGATTTATGAATTTTTCTTTATTAGTAAGAAATTTGGAAAACCAAACCAAAAGGTACTAGTTTTTCATTGTTCAATAGAGTGTTTAAAACCTTATTTTTGACTCTATTCTTTTAAATTCCCTTGGAAAATCTAACCAAAGTTTCCTAGGTTTTACTATATTCTTTAAATCAAGGAAAACCTAAAAAAATAGTCCTAGGTTTGTTTTTACTTTTTGAAATAAACAGAAAATTTATTAAATTTACTGTTTATTTCAAAATTTTAAAAAAACCTAAGATAAAGTATCCTAGGTTTTCCAGAATTTAAAAGAATTGAGAAAAATCTATGATTTTACTCTATTCTTTTAAATACTAGAAAACCTAACGGAAAAATCATAAAAAAAAAATATTATTTTCAATTTATATCAATAAATAATTCATTAATAGTCAAGATATTTAGTTGTCTATTTGAAAGATATTTATTAAATTTAAAATGATTTTAAGATACATTATTATACTTAACAGTGAAAAAAAAAATTATTCTAATTTTTTACTATTGAATTAAAAAAAATAATAGAACCTGAAAATTGGATTTTTCAACTTTAATTATATAATCTCTTTCAAATAAAAACTATTTATCAAAGACCTTTTATTAACCAATAGTGTTTATTTTCTGTAAAGTTTACAAAAAGTGAAATAATAATAAAGAAATTAATTATTTTTTTTTGTAAAAATTTTTTAATGATCAGATTGTGTTAAAAAATCACTTTAAAATTATTTATTCAAAAGAAAATAAAAATAAATGTAGGTATATTTTTCTTTATAAACATCTTGATAAATGATTATTTTAAATAAAATCTAAACTTCTTCTTCTTACACATACATATAAAATTTAATTTACTCACTGGTTGTCTAATCCATAGTATATATAAGTTCAAATCAATTTTTATAGCAATATATCCTTATGTTCAGATGAAATTATTAAGTGAATTTTTCCAATTTTTTGAAATTTTATTTTTATCTTGATGATAAACATTCTCCTAAAAATTGACTCTATCATTTGGGAAAATATTTCACTGGATCCTCCATTTGTAGAATTTCTTTTTTAATAATTGAAATAAAGAAAATAATATCCATTCTTTTAGGGTATATTTTCAGTTCCTTTGATCATTTAACTCAAAAATCTACTCAAAAAAAATATACAGCTTTTAATTTTAAAATTCTATTTGTCAAGTAAGAACGGGTTATATTAAAAACAATAAAAAACTTAAAAAAGGGTTTTTTTTTTCTCTGGAACTGCCCAGCCTATGAAAATAATCGTAAAATCTGGATATCTGAATTAAAAAAAATCAATATATCTCATATATTAAAAAACATTTATATTTTTAATATTATTAATAGAAAAGATTCCATAACTTTATTAGCCCTAGTGGAAAATAAAAGTATATGGAAATCTTGTAAAAAAAATTCTAAATCACAATTTAGGAATTCGGGCAAACAAAGGGGAACTAAAAACCACTCCCTTAAACAATAAAAAAAAAAAAAATAAAGAATTTTTTTTATAATTTTGAAATTATTCTCAAAGAAATTCTTTCAAACTTATTTTTGATATTTAAATTTTTTATAGATTAGATCCTAAGTTATACTTTTTTTAGATAATTACATTTTTTCAAATTGAGATCCTATAAATTGTTTTTTTTCAATAATTCCTTTTATTAAAATTGAGAATCTATATAACTTTTTATTTATTGGTTTATTTTTTTAAATTATGATCTATTGGATGTTTTTTTGTATAATTGCATTTTTTCGAGCAAAAAAAGTGCAATTAACAATACCATTTTGAGTTTCTGACAATTGTTGGGTACTCAGACAAATTCACAAAAAGTTTGTTGTGATCCAAATCAAATTTTCAAAATATTAGGGTATAAAACTCGGTAAAAATGATGAAAGAACTCCAATGAGACTTTAACTTTGTTGAGTTTTGAACTAGTTGTAAAAAATATATTGTATTTAACAACCCTAAAAAAGTTGGAAAAACATTTTTTTTATTTTCTTTTAATTTTAACGAATAGATATTTTTGCATTTAAATTCTTTTCAAACACAACAAGAGATTTAACTCGGACAAACATCAAATATGGAGATCGAAATTGAAAAAGAAGAACAAACAACAAATATTGAAACCAAAAAACAACCACAAACCCTGAAACTAAATTTCCCTTTAGCAAGGATTAAAAAAATCATTTCACAAGATCCTGAAGTGCAAAACCTTTCTAAAGATTATGTAATTGGGATGACAAAGGCGTCCGAGTTATTTCTTGAAAGTCTTGTCGAGAAGGCAAGTGTATGGATGAAAACAGATCGAAGAGTTACTTTGTTTTCAAAAGACATCAAACAAGCAGTTTTTTTTAACGAACAATTGGAATTTTTATATGACATAATCTCTTTTGAAGAAAATTCAAAATTACTTTCAATGTTTAAAAAGGAAAATAAGAGATTAAAAGAAAAAAAAAAACAAGAAGAAGATGGAGAGGAAGATGAAGAAGAAGAGGAAGATGAAGATGAAGATGAAGAGGAAGAAGAGGAAGAAGAGGAAGAGGAAGAAGAAGAAGAGGAAGAAGAAGAGGAAGAAGAGGACGACAAAGAAGAAGATTATCAAGAAGATGAGGAAATGAGTGAAAATGAAAATAAGAATCAAGAAGAAGAAAAAAATTAATAAGCTTGCCAAAATCAAAATAATTTATGAAATAAATCTATTTATTAAAGAAATTTTTTTGTTTCTTTTCTTTTGAAAAAGAATGATTATTTTCAAGGAAACTTATAAAGAATGATTTCACAATCACACTTCAGATATTTCTAAATTTAGGATTACGATTACGACAAGAACATATTCTTGAGAGTTAACGTTTAAAATTAATAATTTTATTATGGTTTAATTAAGGTTTAAAATCCCTGAAATTTGAAAGAAGATTATCTTGTGTAGGGTGTAGTGAGTTGCCGATTTGGTTCTTAGCTGATCGATCTTGTGTTTGGTATGAGTTTTAAAAGTGGTTCAAAACGGCAATTTTTGACAATTTATTATTTTTTTTTCCGAAATCAGAATTGAAAAGTGTAAGAATAATAGATTGATAGGTGTTTAAGAATAAATTTAAATTTTTGTGTTGTAGAAGAAAATTTTTAAATACTTTTTTTCAATTAACTTGATGAAAAAAATTTTGTTTTTAAAAGCACCAAATAAAACCAAACCTAATTAAAAATTTCAACCATCAACCCAAAATCACATTTTATTGTAACTCAAGTTACAGCCATTTAATCTTACACTCTTCAATTCAGATTTTGGAAAAATTAAAAATAAATTGTCAAAAATTGCCGTTTTGAACCACTTTTAAAACTCATACCAAACACAAGAGCGATCAGCTAAGAACCAAAACAACAACTCACTACACCCTACGTAATATAATCTTCTTTCAAATTTCAGGGATTTTAAACCTTAAATACATGCTAAAAAACCGCCCGAATAAACAATACATTTTTCAGATCGAATTGAAAATTAATAAAAAAAGAAAATTGTTGACTTCTGCGAATCGAAACTTACTTTAATATAACTTACTCTAACATTTAAAAGGTATACTATGAGTTTGATGAAAAAAAAAAAAGAGAGATGATAAACAATCTTTAAATCTATCATTTTATGTTTAACATTTGAGTGAAATATTTTGAATTTAAACTTTTTTTTTTACAAAAATGATTGGTTCAAGAAAGTGATTTATTTAAACCAAAGAGAATTAAAAATATAGAAATCATTTGACGATTTCTAATATTCGAGGTAATTTTTATTGCTATTGGATCTAATACAATAATAAGTTCAGGTCGAAAGATTATTCCTTAATTGATAAGTGTCGTTTATGTAAATGCCCGATCAGTCCATCAAAGAAAACTAAAACAAATAAAAAATTATCACTGTATTTATTGTTGGTTTAATTTCCATCTTTTGATTAATTTTTCAAAATGACCATTCTTATAAAAAAATAGCAACTGTGAGAAAAAACAGTTCAACACTGTTTTTAATTGGGAATCTTACTGAAAACCAAAAGTAAAACCAATTAATAGAAGAAACCAATTAACTTCAAATAATAACTCAATATATTATTTTCAATCCAACTCGACAAACAGAATTTAAATATATTTGATTATAGAAATTGTTTGTGTATTTGGAGATCACAAAAATAGTTAATTTTTTGAACAAATTTTTATAATTGATAATCAAAGAAATTTCCATACTAAATGGTAGTAATAAAAAAACTGTTATTGTGCTGAATCCTCCATTTTTTCTTTAATCATTTATTTTTTTATTTTATATAGTTGATCTTACTTTGCATTTTTTGTAAGGTTCCTAACTAAAAACCGAGTTTAACTTTTTTTTCCTAAAATGATTAATTACTTTGTTTTTTTTTTGCAGAACTTTATAATGATCAAATTATTATTTTTCTAAAACTCAAAATTATATTTAAATCATATAAAAAAATAATAGTCTATTTTTGAATAATGTTTTTTAAAATACTGACCTAAATAGCATAATATCATTATTTATTAATTAATTCCTTTTTCTTGATCCACATAATAAAAAATACACAGATATTAGTGAAATTGATGAGAAATTGAAATAAAAGTGAACATTTACTCATCAAATTTTAAAAGAATGATTGAGAGGAATTCAGGAATTTTCTAGAATTCTTGAAAATAATGTATTTATAAAATTAGAAAATTAATATAAATAGATAATTTTTGCTTTTATTTTTCAGATATTCTATGGTTACATTGTTGAGTTAAAGGCCATAACAATTTTAAAATATAAATTAAATATAAATATAAAAACAGTTTGTAAAATTCTAGAAAATGATGTATTCATTTATGAAAATTCAAATATACTATCTAGAAAATATAATATTTACTTTTATTGTATTATTGAAGAAGTATAAATTACACTCTAAATGACCTTTTACTCAAATTGTCTCAAAGGTAATTTAAGTATAAAAATATTTATTTCTTGATTATTCAGGGAAAGAACTTTCCAAATTTTTATTATGGATTAAAAGTAAAAACAATAAATATAAAAGAAAAAAGGGAAAAAAAAATAAAAAAAGAAAAAGAAAAAAGAAAATAAAAATGAAAGAAATCTAAGCAGAGTTTTATAAAAAACAAAAGCAAAAAATTGAAAAGAAAAAAGTAGAAAAAAAAAAAAAAGAAATTTAACAAGTGGTTTCTGAGAAGCAAGTAAAAGCCAAAAATCAAAAAAAAAAAAAACAATATATATTTTTTTTTCTAAGAAATAATATCTAAAATAATATCCAAAATGCCTTTGGTTATCTTAATAATTAGATAATTGATAAGGATTGTTCACCTACAATTGTTATTTAATTATTATAATTCCTTTTTTCATTTTTTTGATCTGATTTACTTCAAAATTGATATTTATTTGCTTTGATTTTTATATTTTATTCGCAAGTTACTGATACTTTCATGTTTTAATATCTTGGTAATAACAAGTAACCGCTTATTTTTTTTTCCTTTGTAACTCTTCTTCTCAATAAAAATAAGATTAGGCAAAGAAAAAAATAGAAAAAAAAATTATTTAAAACTTTTGTAAGAATACAACAAAAAGTGGTTTTTATACTCCTATTATTTTTTCATAAGTTAGTAAAAATATCAGAAGAAAAATAAAAGCAAAAAAAGAATTTTATTAAACTCCATTTCTTTCAAAAAAGCACAGCAAAAAATGAAATATTAACTTTATTTTTGAGAATAGTCCAAACTAAAATTGTTTCGAAATAAGATTAATATTAAACTTCGGAATGGTGTTGTAATTCATATAGGAAATAACTCAACATGTGGTAAATTTCAAAAAAAAAAAAAAAAAATTTTAAATAAATTTTTAGTCCCTTTTCATTGGAACATCTTGTATAAAAATTTCTCTATTTTTTGAGAAAAGTAAACTTTTTGACAATAAGATTTTTCCAATTATAAGTCTTAATTTTATAGGAAATATTAAACAGTGATTTTTTGTATGTTAATTTGGTGTTTCAAACATTTTTTTTTTCAAATTTACTTTTCAAAAAAAATAAAAAGAAAAAGAAGAAAAGAAAAAAAAAAAAAATAAAATAAAATACTAAATTTACTAAATTTCACTAAATGAGAAAAAATGATATTAATTATAAATTGACAATACATTTTGTGAAAAATATTAAATAAATCCGTTGAATATGTTCTTTTTCTTGAATAAAACTGGGCCCCTTTGAATGAAAAAGAGTATAATTGAATTCTATTTTTCCATTTCATATAACTCGATATTAACTTGATATCAAGAATAACAAAAAAAAATCCCAAATGAGTAAAATAGATCTTTCCAATGTGTAAAAGAAAAAAAAAAAATATAAAAGACCAAAAAACCAGAAAAATAGTTGATAATTTTAAAATCATTTCTAAATTGAATTTAAAATAGAGTATTTTGATTGTTCAAATTATTATAGCCCTGGTAAAATTTTTGGAATTAAGTTTATATATATATATATATATATCCCTTAACATCCCCGATTTACCTAAATATCATCAAGTTGTTTAAAAGAAAAGATTTAAAATGATATTGATATACTAATATTTTCATTTTCTTATTTGTCTTCAATCCAGATTTGAATTATAATAAAAAGTTAAAATAGTTCAAAGATATAGTAGTGATGTTAATGTAACTTTTTTTTAGTTTGAAAAAAAAATAAAATCTCTCACAAAAAAATTTATTTATATAAAATATTTGAAAACCTTTAAATTAACAATATTATAAAATAGGATATTTCTAGATTATATATATTTATCTAAAGCTGGGTTCTAATTTAAAAAAATTTAAATGTTATCTTACAAGCTCAATTCGGGAGAGTCAAATTGAATGAGAATATTTGTTTTTCTCGTAATTTGTTTGTAAAGATCTTTTTGAATTATTCTTCAAATTGTGATTAAACACGATTTTGGGGAAATTGAAAGAAAAATTTTTCATTTATTAATTTGAAAATGGGATGAACTTTATGAGTAAATAAAAAAAACCTCAGTATTAAACAAAGATAAAATGAAGTTTTTTTTTCACTAGATCCATGTTAAAATACTGAACACTGGCAATCAACTCACTCATTTATTAATTTTTGAATTTCAACCCAAGCCACTTCATCCCAAATGATGAATTGAATTTACAATTTCCATTGATTAAAATTCTTCGATAACAAGAAGAATGATTTCTGTTTCAATGAATTAACATTATATTTTTTTAATAACATGATATTTTTAAGGAACCAATTCTTGTTTGACAATTTTTAAATTCGTTTTATAATTTGTTTGAAATATAATTAATTATAATTCAAAGTTGTTATATTAGTTGTGGGAAAATATTTACCAGAAAGGAACAATTCTTTAATAAGAAAAAAAAAAAAGAAAAAGAAAAAACAATAACTAATAAAGAAAAATTAAAGATATATTGATATTAGAATTACTTCTAAGAGGAAAAACAAAAAAATAAAATAAAAATGATCTTTTCTTTCATTTTTTTATCTGTTTTCACAAAGAAAAAAAATAAAAATAACAATAACAATTCCAAGACAACTAATTTGTGGAAAAGAATTAATTCTCGCCACGAATGGTATTTAAATGTTTTGTTAAGGTCTCTTTAAGTTTTTCGATTTCATCTTGGTTGGTATAACCCTCTCTAACATCGTCAAGGATTGACAATTCTTCTAAAATGGTTTCTTCAATCATTTCTTTTCTTGAAGGCCTTGCTTGCCTTAATTGCTTTAAGCCGATCAAGCGGTACTCCTTTGGGACATTTTCACTTGTTGACATTGCCTCGAGTGTTTTTTTTGTAATGTTTGCAGTTTTGTGTCCCATTACTTGATGTGTTGAATAAAAAATTTGAATATATAATGAGCCTTTCGTGATCCCGTTTTTAATGATTGGTATAAACAAATCTGTTGCCTCTCCAGACGGGAGATCATTCAATTCAATCCAATGGGTTCCGATCACCTCATTGGCCTTCACTTCTATTTTACATTTCCCATTGGGATCAGTCACAACAAATATTTTCTCTTCATTCCAAACCTTTTGAGGATTTTGGTGTGACAAAATGGTTTTTAAACAAGAGAAATAGAAAAGGAAAACGAAAAGAGAAAAATTCAATGTGAGTGGGGGGGTTTTTTTTTTTATTTGGATTTCTTTTCTTTTCTTTTCTTTTCTTTTTTTATATTTCTTTTTTTTTTTTTTTGGTAAAATATTAATTTTGGAAGAAAGATCTTACAGGTGAGCTTGAATTCTTTTTTTTACTTCTTTTAATAACACCTTCTAACGTTACTTCGACATAGTATTTGAGGCTTACTTTTTAATTTGATTTTATGGTATGGAAAATTTAAGAGATAATTACAAAAAAAAGAAGAAAAAATAAGTTTTGTTTTGTAAATGTTGGATCGCTTTTTGTTAATTTTTTACAACGAAAAGTGGGTGGTCAAAAATAAAACAAACCTTTAAATTCATTTAAAGAAACTATTTTTATTGAAAGTTTTCCATAATCAGACATTTTTTAAGATGAACAATAAAATGGCAAAAAAAATGAAAAATGAAAATTTTTTCTCGATTTTCAAGACAAAAAGAGCAGAAAATTCAAACCTCTTCTTTTAATTCGACATCATTTTTGTTTTTTTGAAATTGTCAAAAATTTTTGAAAGTAAAAAAAAGATAATAACCTCAACAACTTTCAATTTAAAAGTCTTTACAATTATAATTTTCAAAATTTGTAATTCAAAATATAATTTGGCTTTTTTATTTTGATAAAAAGAGTTTAGGGTTCTTGAAAGTCACAAATATTTGTAATGTGATCAAAATAGTGTGTGTACAAAGAATATAATCCGTGTTTCAAAATATTATCTATGCTTTTTTTTTATTCTTGTACCAAGGCAAGATCCAATCTAATACCAAATAGTATACCTGAGTTCAAATCAATTTTGAAAGTAAAGGTCTGGTTATTTTCAGTAAATTTTAAATTATTCGGTAAATAGTTAAAAATTTTCTATAATATTCTCAATTTTTTAGAATTTATTGGTATTTTTTGATAATAAAAATTTCCTTAATAATTTACTCTATTTTTTGAGATAAATTTTGCAATTTGCTCCTTTATTTTTAGAATTTCTTTTTAAATAATAGAACTTTAAGAAACTAATACCATATTTTTTTTTCGGGTTTATTGTTGGTTTCTTTCATCGATTAATGTATAGGTCTTCTCTAACAAAAAAACACGCTTTTTATTTTGAAACACACTTAGATTTTTTTTGACGCTTTATTTTGGCTACAGTAATTCGGAGATTTTTTCAATTTCACTTAATTGTAAATGTTATCTTTTGTTAATTATCGTTTTTTAACCTTGTTGGGATTTAAAACATTTTCATAAAGTTTAGGAGTGAAAAAAATACCATACAAGATTTTTAATTGTTAATATTAGTAAAATTATTGTATAATTTCTTATATTTTAAAATCAATTCCTTTTATTTAAAAATCAACTATAAAAATTAATACTCGACACTTATTAGAATAATGATTAATTAAATTCTATTTGTTCAAAACACCATTCAAAAAATCAAAAAGCAAGAATAAAAAATATCATTTTCCGAATTATAGTAAATCTCTATAAAACCAATTGTTTTTTTAAAATAAGTAAGATCTACAGTCTTTCCAAGTCTACCATAAAATTGTAAATAAAACACAATTCAGTTTTCTATTTTTATTTTCGATTTTCAAAAAATTCCGAAATAAGAAGTTATTATTCAAAAAAAAATTTCAATAAATGAGCTATTATTCAAATTTGGGGAAATAAAAAAAAAACCCAGATCCCAAGAAACTTAAAAATTATTGGTCCAAAGAAGTTCAAAAAAAATATCAATATTTACTGATCTTTAAAAACTTGCAATTTTTGAAGAATATTTTTAAGTGCTTCATGAATCTTCAATTTTTTTTTTTTAATGTTTCAAAATTTGAATAATAGCTCATTTATTGAAAAAATTTTTGGAATAATAACTCTTATTTCGGAATTTTTTGAAAATAGATAATAAGAATAGAAAATTCAATTGTGTTTTATATACAATTTTATGGTAGCCTTGGAACGGCTGTATATATGTTATCAAATATATTAATGAGAATACTCTAGAAACCACAATTTAATGAACTTTAAGTAGGTTTATTACTTAGTTCAAATAAATTTGGTTCTTAAAATTAAGGCTTTGATTTAATTCTCAGAAATTAGACAACAATTTCTCTAATATTCACAATTAAAAATCTTGTATGAGATTATTTTCATATAAGGCATTTTTTTTCAAGACATAAAAGTTTTTAAAATCCAATCTTTTATAAACTTCCACTTTAAACTACTTGTCACTACTAGTTTTCATTAAAAAAAGTTTCATGTTTTTTGAAAGTTAAGGGTCAGGTTATTAGGGTGAATTTTTTTTTCTTTATATTCGAAAAAAACTTTATAGGAATTTTTATGAGGACCTAACACCAATCAAAAACCAACCGACCTATGATGTAGGATCGATCTCTAAAAATCAACAATTACCGGTATTAAATAATAAATGTGAAGAATTTTCAATATCCCTTTTCCTTTTTTTCTTTTAGAGAGACAGAAGCAACAAATGACAACACACTTCTGATAAAACTCTTTTTATTAAATACAAATATGGAAAATGAAGTGAAAATTTTGTTCCCATTTAGAATTCAAATACCAGTAAAGATGAGGACATTATTAGAAAAAGTGTCAAAGATCTGCACTCAATTTTCAATTAGAATGGTTGTGAATTACAATTTTGAAAACAACAATGTCAGTTTTGAAGTCTCATTCTTTGGCACTTTTTGAGATCTCGGTAACTTTTTTTTTCTTTTTTTTCTTTTTTCGAATGAGTTATTTTGATCGTTAAAATATTACATAATCCTTACTGAGTCAAATTTTGAGGGTTACAAAATAACCTAAAAACAGATTAAATCAAATTAAAATGATTATGAAATTCAAGAAAGCAATTTGTTTTAAATTAAAGAAATTTAATCATTTTTATATAGTAATTGAGAAAAGATAATTTTTTTTTACATTATGATTTTTTGAAATTAGGAACTCTTTAAAACTTCTTTATCTTCGTTGAATTTTTTTGATCATAATAATCCAATGAAATTTTTTTTTTTGTTATTTCTTTTTTTGTCAACCAAAAGATGTTTTATTTCACAATATATAATTTAGTCTCAAGTCACCCCTAGAATATAGAGCAAATTTATGGTAAATGACTACACCCTTAACAAAACTTTTTCTTAAAATAACTTTAAAAGAGATTCTAAATGTTATCTTTATGTAAATAATTATTTTCTTACTCTTTTTTAGGCTTTAAAAGTTTTTATAAAGTATTTGAGATTTGAAAAAAAATGAAAGAATATAGGAAATTGAAATCCTGTATACGGGTCGGTTTTAATCAGAAAAAGTCTTTAAGGTATTTTTATCGGTTCTACTATTCTGTTAGTCGACTATTTTATTTTTGAAAAATATTGTATGACCCAGGATACAATAAAAGCTATGTTAGCCTGATTATTTCAATTATAAACCTAATTATCTACTTTTAAATCATGTAAAAACAATTTGAATTTTATGAATAAATTTTTTTGTAAGATCATACTATTTGAAATAAATAAATTAATAGTTTCAAGTCAAAAGTGAAAGTATATTTGATTTCTTCAAAATCTAAAACGCTGAATTATTTTTAGAAAAAAAATAAATACGAAACCCAAATTCTTTAATCCGTTGAAACAATGAGTAATTGAATGTATACCTTTTAGCGAAATAAAATTTCTTATCTTAACTCTTTATTCGGAAATATATAAATTACAAGATTTTTATTTAAAAAATTATTTTGAATTGTTCTTTTTTTAATAAAAGTTATTCCTAAGAACACTATTTTTACATCATGATGAATCAGATAAAAAACTCGACAAAAAAAATTAGCTTCAGGTAATTTGGTTCGATCACCTCCCTTCAATAATAATAATAATAATAATAATAATAAATTGTAAGTAATTTAAATCAAATATTATAAAGAAAATTATAAATAAAAATATCTGTTTAAAAAGATTTGCATTTTATCAAAAAATATCCAAATTATTGATTCTCTATAAATTCTATCATAAAACTCTGATAATTAAAAAATAATTGTTGTCTAGTTAAAACATATCAACATAAAACTCAAAATATAAACAATAAATTCTTCTGTTAATTTTAACTCTTCTAGCAACTGTTGATTATAAAACAAAATAAAAAATAAAAATTAAAAATTCAACATAACAGTAATTTACTTAATTAAATCTATCATTTATTTTCGTATAAAAAAAAAAAGGAAAAAATATCAAGAATAGAATATTGATTTTGCTTATATAACAGAAGAATAATGATCAAATAAGGCACCGAATAATTTTTCATTTAGCCATAAGAAAAATGAATAAAAATAATCAAATAAAAAAAAAAAAAAAAAAAAAAAAAAATGAATAATTTTTGATTGAGTGCATATATAAAATGATTCAATTGTTTGATTTAGGTATATCGTTTACTTTAAATTGGCAAAGATAAATATATGCTGATTTAAAAACTGTAAACCAATATTCGTTTTCGGGGTCTATGATCTCAGAATTGATGAATTGGTCTATATATTTAACATTTGATGGCAAATGTTTCAGATTAACTGTCATTGTAATATAAATGATTAAAGGAACCATCAAATCTGCCCCGACTGCCTTTAATTTATTATATAATAAGATCATATTGACTATTTTTGCGCATTTGGCGAGTACTTCAATTTTCAGCATTGGTGAATAATATTTGTTTAAGCGCTGGAATTCAACTATCGCAAGTTCCCACAAATCCTTTTGCCATATGGTTTCAGGTATTCCCAGGAATTCCGGCGTTAAAATCTTTTGAAGTTTTATCATCTTTTCTGAAAAGTCATTATCTAGTTTGATTAATTTATCTTTTTTAAATTTTGGTCTGAAAATAAAAGGGTGCAATTCTGTTAAAATATGGTTATGAACAATTCGAAATATGATCACCTCTGGGTCGGGAAATAAATTGCAAATTGGGTCTTCGATAATTATTTCTTTTAATTGTTCGAAAAAATTTAATAGTATTTTTTTTTGATCTTGAGTTGAATTTGAATTAATAATTTCTTTTTTTTTTAATTCTAATAAACTTTGATTCATATTTATTAATCTTTGGCTAATTAATATTTTTAAAAAATTCAAAAATCTTTTTTGTCGTAAATCTGTATTACTAACTAATAACTGTAATTGTTTTGAAATGCCCTGTAATCTATATTTTTCATTAATCAATTTGTTTAAAACCTTTTTCCTTTTTTCATAATCGATATATAACCGTTCTAAAATTTCAGAATAATTGGTTTTTTTTATTTCCTTTGGTAATTTTTCTAATGAAATAATAGATGAATCTATAATACATGCAGTTTTCAAATTATAAGTTGTCTTTGGGTTTTTCTTTTCACGAAGTAATATATCTAATAAATTGTCTTCTTTATCGAATCTTTCTATTCTTAATTCTCGTATTTCACAAAGAGTAATTTTTATTTTTTCAATACAATCATCAATATTTTTTTCAATTTCTTTTTGATCATTTTTGTGATTAACTTTTAAATTTAATTTTGGTTTTTGCTTTGTAAGAAGAATTAATGAATGCCTTTTTTTTATGGGTTTTTTCTTTACTAATGCATTGTTTCCATTCTTATTTCTGTTTTTGATACCATTTTTGTTGCTTTTATCGCTGTTATCGCGTTCATTGTTTTTATTTTGGATGTTATTTTTGTTGTGTTTAATTGTTTTGTTTGGATGGGTATTGTTTTTATTTTTTATTTCATATCTCGGTAGAGATAACCCAACACCATAAATCGAATGCCTTTTTTCCTTTTTCGTCATTGGTTTCTTTTCATAAAGTTGGTAATTATTTCTGTTTTTGTTTTTATTTGAATTTCGATCATCATTTTTTTCATTTTTTTTTTGCCTTTTTCCAGGAAAAAATAATTTTAAGCTAAACACTAAATATTTGTTTTTTTTTTGAGGCTCATAACTTGGATTTTTTCCCAAAGTTAAAATTGTTTTAATTAATTGGTTGTTGATAAATTTATGTTTAGGATTAATTGAAACTATGTTCTTAGCATATTGATAAAAAAATGAATGTAAGCAATAGAGATCATTTATTGATACCAGAGTGGAATTCATATTCAGATCATTGTTATCAACATATTTTGTGTTTTGATTATTTTTTGATACATTTAATTTAATTCTTACTTTTGCAATTAATTTAAAAAATGTTGTAATTTTATTATTTAATTTTTGTTTTTCTCTTTCTAATTTTTTTGTGGAAAACTTTAATATTTTTTCATTTGGATCACAAAGGTTTGTAATCGTCGTAACAATCTCAATTAAATTCATCTTATGATGTTCCAAAATTGGAATATCAGATACAACATCATACCTTTCTGGTGATGAAATAACAATATTAAGAAATTTTACAAGAAAAAAATTTCTAAGAATAATATTTGTGTCTTTTTCTCTTTGATATTTTTTACAAAAAATTTTGAGATTTTTCATAATCCATCGAATGCCAAAAGGGATTAAAGTGATTTTTTTTTGTAATGAATTTAGAAATTTATTACAAATAATAAATATTTTTTCCATATTTTGTAAATATTTTTCTTTGTTTTCTTCAGTTTTATTATTAAACTATTTAAATAATTTAAATATTAATAAATATATTATTGTGAGAAGATATAAAATTCATGATTTTATATTATATATATATATATATATATATATATATATACGTGTGTGTGTGTGTGTGTGTGTGTGTGTGTGTGTGTGTGTGTGTGTGTGTGTGTGTGTGTGTGTGTGTGTGTGAAAGATTATCAAATTAGCTCATAATGCAACTTGTCAAATTAGTTATTTTGCCTCAATTGTTATAAGTCTTAATATGCGAGGATAATTTTTTTTTAAAAATATTTTTTTTTTTGAAAATAAACATCTAAATTTGATAGGATATTGTTAAAGCCTAACTCTTGATTCTCGATTTTGGTTAAACAAAATCCGAATCTTTTGCTAAAAATTGAAAAAAATAAAAATATTTTCAACTTTTTATTACTTTTTAGTTACTAAAATCAAAGTAATTTAAAGACCAGTACAAATGGTGAAGCTGCTTGTTTTTTTTGGTACCTGAACAAATAAAGAAAATCATTGTATTTTTTTGTAAAAAAAGTAATTTCTAAGTGAATTTTTTTCTTGAAACAATACAACTTCTTTTTTTTTCTGTATCGAGGGGAACACACGCCACCAAAAAAAAACAATTTTAAAACCAAAATTGAAATTAAACTAAACTCCATTCCAAAAATTTCGAAACACCCAAAATCAAAAATAGGCAAAATAACACTCAATTTATTGTATTTTTCCAAACCTAATATAAAGCCAAATTTAAGTTACTTAATATTCATTGTTTTTATAAGTAATCATTTTCATCCAAATAAAAGAAAAAAAGATAAAACTCAAAAAAAAAAAAATCAGTGTGTCCAAAATAATGAAACGAGTGGAACAAAAAATGTATAGGTAAATTTGTTGAAATTTCACCAACAATTGTTGATCGATCAAACGATAAGATACGATCAACCAATTATATGTGATTTTCCAATTTAACAAACTCAACACTAACCTTCTATCAACCATTGAAAAAAATTTCCAGATCTAACCAAACAGATTACGTAACTGGAAAAAAGGAAACGAAAACAAAACAAAAAAGACAAAAAATGAAATAAGTTTGTAAAATCAAAATTATTCCCAAATTGGGTGTAAAGTGGAGTATTGCTATTCTTTCAACTGTTTAAACTGTGTACAAATTTTTGGAATTTAGTTTATTTTTTCTATGAATTGAGAAAATTAAATACCTCTTTTTTGTTATTTTCTTCAACTAAAAAAAGATAAAATCTAATTACTACCAAACATTCAAGCTACAAAAAGTTTTCTTACGGCGTGTATTCGTAATTTTTAAAGAATACTTGGTAATAAAGAATCTCAAAAAGTAAATCTCATTAATGAACATTATTACCAAATCCCCGATTTCTATTAAAGATTTAATTTTTTATGGAAAATTTCACTTCAAAAAAAGCAATTAAAGAATGTTTTATCCTTTATAATTTCAAATTGTAAGCTAAATAACGTTTTATCCTTTAGAATTTGAAATTGATCAGATACTTTTCGAAAAATTATTCCAAAAAAAAAGAAAATACTTTCTTATGTTTCGAAAAATTGTACTATTTCAGGACATTTAGTTTTTCAAATAAAATCTATTTTGGATAAATCTCTTATGATCAAAAAACAGAGTTTCTAAACTTTTTTAACCTTGTTAATTTCAAATTTCAATAAGTCACTCTTCATTCAATTCCAAATAAATAGATTTTTTATTTATGTTTTCACAATAAGCAAAAAATGTTTCAGTTTATTATCTATCTTTGGCCAATTTTTTCTTTATTAGTTTATTGATCAACATTTCCCTTTCAATTTTTAATATTCACATAAGAATCAATATTATTTTTGGTGTCCATTACTGAAAATTAGAAAAAGATAAAAAATACCAAAATTGTAGCAAAAGACATATGGAATAGACATTTTCAACATAACCCAGCCATTTATCAAAATAATAGAGACCTGTATTAATATAAAAGTAAAAAAAAAATATCAATTTTCAAATCGACAACCCAACAAACATTCCCAAATGGAAAAAAAGAATTGACAGAGCACTTCGTATGATTCCAAGAAGGACAGATAATTTCATCAAGAAAATAAAACCGCAAGACTTTTACAATCTCACTGAAGATTTGAAAATGGATAAAATCGAAAACATTGACTGGAAAGATATGAGAAAAAAAGAGATCAAGGAAAAACTCCATGAGACTCATATTAAGACAAGAAAACAAAGGTAAAATCCTTCCAAAGAGGACTAAAACTGGAAACTGAAGAGATATCTTAAAATTAACCAATTTCGAGAAAACTTCTATTGAAAACAACCATACTTGTACTGGAAATCATCAACAACTCTATTTAAACTAAAATCTTTTACAAATAGTTTAAATAGATACACATATAGTGGAGAAAATTGAGTAGATTATAAAATATGTCAATACTGTAGAAAAAAAAAATTGATGATGCCCATGACTTCATATGGGGATGTAAAATTTAAAAAAACAACAGAAAACAATGAAAAAAATAACTCAAAAAAAATCAAATATTTTAATTTTAGGAATGCCTCTAATGAAAGATACAGATGAATTGTTGAGGAAAATAAATCTAAAAGAAATTCATGATATTACTACAGAATATTTCCTGGTCAATATGACACAATTTATTAATTAAGGAAAAAAATCCCAAATCCAAATGATTTCCGATCATATAAATTCATCTCAATTCCAAGAACTTCAAACAATTTTTCTTATCTATTTTTTAAAATCTTTATTTTAATTTTTTTTTTCCATTGTTTATTCTTTATTTTTTATTCTATATTTCCTTTTGAACATGCTCTTGATTTCATTTTTATTTAAGAAACCTCAAATAATTCTAAAATAATTTTAATGTTTTTATTTACTTTTTAAATTAGAAATTACATAAATTTAGTCACTTCAAAATTCTCTTTTTTACATATTCAGTGTTATAATACTGAATCTAAAACAAAAAATCCAATAAAATTCAAAATTTTTTACACAAAGTTAAAACAGGTAAGAGAATAACAATAATATTACACTTTCATTCAATTTGGAAATAATTTTGATTTTAACAACTATTTGTATCATTTTTTATTTTATTTTTTGTATTCATTTCGTTTTTCCAATTCAGTAATATTTTACCTGATCATAAAATTTTTTCAAATAATTGATTATTATGTTCAAATTGAGTTTCTTTAAATAAAAAAAACAAATAAAATTAGTTGATGATATCTTATCAAAGTTGATCAATCAATAATTCCTAATAGAATTTTTAACAAATTTTTTCATACAATTTTCTTGGATGAAATTGAAGGTAATGAATTTCAAGAAATTTTCCAATACATTTTTTTTGAAGACCTAACACTGGATGAAATTGAAGATATTGTTTGAAAAACAAGGATAAAATTGAAATAAAGGTAAAAAATCCATCAAGCCCACATAAAATCAATACAAGATAAAGTCGGTTCATTCAAAGGAGACGAAAACTGGAAACTGAAGAAATACCTAAAGATTAGCCAGTTTCCAGAAAACTTCAAAGAGAAACAGTCCTACTTAAACAGGAAATCATCAACTACATTATCCAAACTCAAATCCTTTTTGTAATGGGTTGAATAGATACACATATAGATGGGAAAAGGGAGTAAATTCCAAATTATGCCCAATGTTGTAAGAAAAAAATTGATGACATAGACCAATTTATTTGAGATGGTGAAAAATATGAAAAAAAACTAGGGGAAACTGGAAAAAACAAATCAAAAAAATCAAAATTTTTGACTATAACATAATAGCAAAAAAAGACAAAGATGAATTATTGTGGAAAATGAACATAAAAGGAATCTATGACATCACCATAGAATATCTTCTGACCAACATGACTCAACACACAATTAGGAAAAAGGAGCTCAAGACAAAATAAAACCTATCAACAAATTCATTTAAAGCAGAAAATTTCAGTTCTCTCACAAAAATTATTTTAAACATCTTTATTTTTTCCACTCTTCATTCTTTTCTTTCTATCATTTTTTCCCCACTTCTTCATTTTAATTTCTTTTTTTTTAGAAAACTAAATTAAGATCCAAATACTTCTGATAACTGTATCTATTTAGATACCTCTTGAATTAGAATTCTCAACTTTCGTCACTTCAAAATTCTCTCTTTAACAGATTAGATGAGATTTCATCTAACCCTTAACAATAAACCAAACAATACATTTTTTTGTCACAGTATGTTTTTATTTATTTTGATTTAGAATAATTTATTTTTTCATTTGTTCTGGTATTGTAATTTATAAATAATTGTTAATATTACAATTAATTTGTAGATCTAATTTAATATTTCCATTATAATTGATTTTATAAGGTAATATTTTTTTTTCAAAAATTAAATTTTGGTATATTAAAAGATTTTAAATTGGATCTTTGATCTTTCACATTTGTTATTTTATGTTGAGTAGATATGAAAATTATATTTTGAGTTTCTCTCATCTTTTTTTCAACTGAACCTCTTTTTGGAACATTAACCCACCTTTATTATATCTTTTATTTTGTATGGTTAACTCAAAAGATAGAGAATTTATTGAAAGAATAATGTTATTGATATTCAATTTAAAATTTACTATTGAAAAAACAATTTCTAAAATGGAAAATTAATAAATTTTAAATTTTATTCTTGGCAAAATTAAATGCAAAATAGATTAATTATATTTACCTTAAGATTATTTTCTTAATTTATTTTGCTTGTGATTGGTATTTTTCTTTTAATATTAATTCTCCAAATAGGATAAAATATTTAATTTTCAAAATTTGTTAAAAAAAAATTGTAGTGCTGGAAATTATTTTTTAATTGTGAAAATTGAATTTTTTTGAGTAAAATTTTCTAGAATCACAGAAATCAAAAAATGTGGAAGAATTTTTAAGACTCAGATTGGAAATTAATGTTGAAAAATTAAAGATTGTTTTAAAGAAAGAAAATGTAATAGATTGAAGATCATTCTTTTTTTCCCTTTTACAAGTTTAAATAATTGTAATTTTTGAAATTATTTTCATTTTTGATTCGCATTTCTAAATTAGCGTAATTAAGAGATTTATCACCAAGTATTAATTAGACAATAACTGGTTAACAATAAAACTGATTTGAAATATCAATAGCTCTAATTTTTTTAGAAGCTGTTTTATCATTCAAAAAAACTCAAGTGTGTTGTTTAAAAAATCAACACAATTGAAAAAAATGATATATTAATTTGATCTAGTTAGGCTTTCTTTAGTTATATCAGGGTTATGTTGTAAAAATTTTAATAAAATTTTGAGGATTAGTTGATATGAAACCTAAATTTTAAGAGTGTCAATGTAAAATTCAGACTAAAACAAAAAGAAAATGAAAAAAAAAAATTTTTCCTTAAGGGGTTAGAGTCTACCACAGAGAAATATACAATCAAAGTATTGTTGTTATTGGGTTTAAATCATATTAGTTCTTCATCGTTCAAATGCCTCTAAAAACCTAATTAGTGTGTTATTGGAAAAGTTGATTACATCAAATATAAAGTGATCTTTGTATTGGTAAAAAACCCAATAATTTTAGAAAAAAAATCTGCATTTTGAGACAAATTTGAAGGTTTGGTCACCAATATCGAGACTACAAAGTTGAAAAATATCTTTTTCAAATTTATGTCTCGAAATGTAGATTAGTTTATCAAAAATACTATTTTCTAAAAAAATAAATAATTACTGATAAATTCTAATAAAAATCAAAAATTTTTTAGTTGTTTTTCCATTTTTATAAATCTTTGAACAGTTTCTTATCAAACAATCAGTGACAAAGAGTATTTTGAAGAACAACCAATTTTACAGAGTTTCTTCTCACTTGACTTCATAAAATGCTTTATTCAAAGTTTGAACATAATAATTTCAAAAAGGAAAATTAAGTAAAAATTTCCAAACATAAATTACAATTTATCAGTAACCAACAGATTATTTTGACAAATTATTTTCGCATATTCAAAATATACTGGAAACACAACTAGCTTTATAAAACGGAAACAACAACAATCAATTTTTTGGTTTTTATGCTAATAATTATTAAGTAAATATTTGAAATTAAATAATTGAAAAATAGTTACATTTTAGAAGTTCTAAATATTGGTTTTTAAATTTCTGGATTTCAATTAGTTGATTTTTCTATTTTTAGATTTGGTAAAGGAATTAAAAAAAAAAAATTCTAAAAATGAAAAGTTTTAATAGAGATCCTTAGTAAAAAATTGGATAATTTATGGTGCTATAGGATTTATAATAGATTTTTTAGAAACAATTTGAGCTAAAGAATACTGATACCACCTACCACCAATTACAACTTACTTTAATATAGACGAATCTGTGGTGACATCAATTCCTTAAGAATTCAAACACCAATATTTGAATTTTACAATTTAGATCAAAATCCTGTTACAATAAGTATTTACAATTACTTTGTATTCACTCAAATGAAACAAAAAAGGATCAAATGGATAAATCGAGATCACAAAGATTAATCCATTTCTTGAAAAAGTATGTTTGTCTATAAAAGAGAGAAAAATAATAATAATAAAAAAAAAAAAATAAAAGAAAAAAAAGACACTTACGATCCTTAGTTTATGATCTTGTATGACATCAATAATAACTTCACGAAGCGACTGTATAAAAAATTTATGATACGAAGTCGATTTACAATAAGAAGAAATAATTTTTCCCATTATTTTATTGTTTAACAAAAGTTCATCGCTAGACAAGTTTGGTTTTTTGAATTCCAACTCAATAAAATCTGACAAAAAGTATAAAAATTTAAACTCTTCTTGTTGGTTGCACAAATTGGAAAAAACACAAAACAGTGATGACTGTGCTAAAAGATCAAGTTCTTTTTTTGTTAAATTATTCGACAGGGAAATCAGCGCATCTGGGATCACTTTTTTGTGTTTCCGAATGAGCAAGATTAACCTTCGGTAATTGTTTTTTTCATAGGTGCTTAAAGGGCAACCAAATTTTTGATAGAATTGGACTTGAAAAAGGTTGTTTATTATGTTTTGTGATTTGTTTGTGGATTCCTGGATGAGCTTGTTCAATGTTTTTTCAACATTAAATATATTTAGTGTGTCGATCCATTTATTTAAACGGAAATTCGAAACCAATTTGCTTTTGTATGTTCGGGTTAATGTGTCAATCGTAGATTTGATTGTTGCAATCCCAAAATTTTCGGCGAAAAATCTTGTGGATTGCTCTTTTAAGAACATTTGAAGCTGTAAAATTTCATGGATATCGTTTTTCTTTTTGAGTTTTTGTTCCATATTTTTGGTTGATTGCTGGTTCACAAATTGTTGGCTTTTTGGGGGGGGAATTTTATTAATTTTTAAGTCGCTTTTGATAACAAGTAAAAAATGGAAAAAATAAAATTAAAACTTTTACTCAACAACAGAAAGGACAAATACATTTAAAAATAGTGGAGCTATGTTGTTCTGATTTCAAATTCTTGTTATTTACAATATTTCATTCTTTTTTTATATTAATTAATATTTTTTAATATTTGAATACTTTAATTACGATACCATTTCACCTAATAGGATTCTTGTTGGAAAAAAGAGTTAAGATTAAAATTTATTATTATTTCAATGATAACAAACTAGAATAGATTTAAATAATTATTGTCAGTTATGTAAGGCTTATATTCATAAATATTGTTTAATTTTGGAAACAATAAATTCTTAAAATAAATTAGAACTGATAAAAATATATCTATAAGCTATTTTTTTTTTTTAAACAAATGTAAAAATTATTTAATTTTAAAAAAAAAAAAAAAAAAAATTTATAAAATAAATCTTGAATAATAAGATTATTTAAAAAAAGAAATAAAAGAATGAAATATTGTTAAATAAAGTTAAAGGGGTTTCAATATAAGATTATTATCAAATAAATAAATTTAATAATATTATCAAATTTTATATCATCAAAAAAATAGTGAGCAATAAATAATTATAAACAATTTTTTTGTAAATATTTTACATAAAGTATTTGATATAGAATGTTAAAGTACCAAAAATAGTACAAAAATTGTTATTACTTTTTTTTAATTTAATAATACTTTTTATTTTTTTGAATTTTTTTTCTAATTTAAAAAAAAATTAACAAGATCAAAATTTAATAACTTTTGATTTAACAGTTTTTACAATTCACCCCTAAAAAAAAATTCATTTAAAATCCTTTTGACTTTTGGATTTTCCTAAAAATAATTTTAATTTGTTGATAGTCAACATATATTTTTCTTTTTGATAACTGGAAAAAAATTTCAATTAAATTATCGGATTATTATCTTTTAATACTCATTTTTTTTTTACCCTTTTTAAAAATTAAAGTTTTATCTTCACTTGTATTTATGAACAGGTTTTAGCATAATATTTGGGAAGAAAAATAATTTTTTATTTTGTAAATATTGGTTTTGAAGAAATAGATTGTAATTGGTGTGACATCTAACCATTTGATATTATTTTGGTAATGTATAGGGTGAGCTGAGAATTATAAATTAAAGACATTATTTTGAAGAAAAAAAGAAACCAGATTAAATTTTAAAAGCCTTCAAATTTTCAAAAAATATTTGATTAATTATAATAAAACTTATTAGACTTTAAGAGAGAAGCAACCCAAAAATATAGATATTCACTTTTTTAGCATTAAAAAAAAGAAGAATTCAAAAGATATTTTTTTCTTTGACTTTTTTTAATTTTTTTTTATTATCTAAAGTGCTTTTTCAGAAATAATTTATTCTATTATTTTCTTTCACATATTAAAATTAAATATAATGATAGAAGATAAGTTGTTTTATCTTGGATACTTTAATAATGTTAAATTGTTAAGATTTTGTTCCGATCTCAACATTTGTTTGTGGTATCTTTTTTAATTCACAGAAATAAGAATTAATAAAAATAGTAATTAGTTTTCAGAGGGGGTTTTAAAATTTAAAAAACAAATCAAAACGAAAAAATCCCTTTTTCCTATCTAAAGCAAAATTAATTTAAAAGTGATAAAAATTGAGATATGTTATTATAATTCATCCCAAAATGAACGGATTCTACAATAAAAAGGAATAAGTTAGATGATTAAAAAACTCTTTTAATTTTCACTTTTTTCCAAAATTAGTAAAAGATGTTATACTTGATCGATAAAAAAATTACTAATTTGACTTATCCCGCAACTCAACTAATTTTGATAATTAAAAACACTCATCGTCATAAAAAGTTATTTTGAATAACAAAAAATAACAATTCACAATTTGAAAATAGCCAAAAAGGAAAGAGTAATTAAGTTGCAAGTTGATCTAAAGTATAAACCAATTAAATCATCTTTGTAGATATGTTATTTTTTGTCATTTTTTTTAGCCTATCCCAGAAGAAAAAGATAACTTAATTGTTAATAAAAATAATAGGCTACTTTTTTTCATTTTATATTTTGAAGATATGTGAATTTTTAGGTTTCAAAAAAGAAACTCAAAATAATAAATTTTTTATATGATAATAACTCACCCATTCCACAGGCCAAAAAACAAAAATTACCTTAAAAATGTTATTTCCAAAGATCTTTACAAGACCTTAAGGTTTACAATCCATGAAATTTGAAAAAAAGATTATCTTGTTTCGTTTGCTACCACTTTTTAATTTGGTTCTTAGCTGATCGATATTGTACTTGGTATGGATTTTAATAGTGGTTCAAAATTGCAATTTTTGACAATTTTTTTTTTTTTATTTCCGAAATCCGATTTGAAAAGTTTAAGATTAATTGGCTAATACTTAAGTTATAAAAAAATGGATTTTGTATTTTTGATTGAAATTTTTAATTAAGTTTGATTTTATTGGAGGCTTTTAAAAAGTTTTATTTTTTCATTTGATTAATTGACATACAAGTAAATCAAGATTCTTTTCTAAAACCCAAAATACAAAACACATTTTTTTATAACTTAAGTATTAGCCAATTAATCTTAAACTTTTCAAATCGGATTTCGGAAATAAAAAAAAAAAAATTGTCAAAAATTGCAATTTTGAACCACTATTAAAATCCATACCAAGTACAAGATCAATCAGCTAAGAACCAAATCGACAACTCACTACACCCTACACAAGATAATCTCTTTTTCAAATTTCAGGGATTGTAATCCTTAATTTCTTTTTAAAAAATACTCTTCCCTTTAATCAAAATTTCCTTTTTTTCTTGAAATTTTTTATTTAATTTTCTCATCAACAAGAGACTGTGAGAATAGATTTAATGAAAGAATTAATTAGAGGGGTTGGCTAGTCTATCATAAAACTTATTTTAACATTTACATTTGGTACAATACACCCTATTACAATATTTCTCTTTTCGACAAATCGATCCGAGATAACTTTTGAGAGAATTAGTCAAATACTGAGAGGCTCATATTAAAAAAGAAATTTACTGGTTTTTGAGTTTTTAATGCTATAAATTTTCACTAAATTTTCAATTTCCTATTTCCAATACAGATCGAGAGCCAGAGACTACAATGTACTTCTTTTAGAAATTCAATTTACAAAAGAAAAATCTGGAAAACAGAACGATAATTTTCTCCCATTTAGAAAATAAAATACCAGTAATTGAAAGTGGATCAAGATTGATGTAAGCAACAATTAAAACTTATTACTTTGAATTATCCTGAGACAGAGAGATTGTAAACAATGTTATCTTTTAAGGTTTGTTAGTAAAAAATTGTTTGTCAAATATTCTCAAAGTATCCAAACGGATCTACAGTATTTATTTTGAAAATTGTTTAAGTTTCTTTAAAATTAAAGCAGACGATCAAACAAGTTGTAATAACGAAGAATGAATTTTTTAAAAAGCCACAATTGAATAAATAGTAAAAAACATTTCAACGACGAATCTCAAAAAAAATGGCAAGAGAATCAGTTGGGATTTAACCAACGACCCTTTGTTTCTTCTCAAAAAAATATAAGAAAAAAAAAGCATTTGCCAAATAATTTTTTTTTTAATTGGAAACTACCCAAAATACTAAACATTTTTTCAAAAGTTTACTTTTAAATTTCAAATTATGAGATCGAGATTTGTTGGATCAGTTATAATTGTGACTGTTGTCTTTTTTATTCTTTTAAACATCCTGAAGAGCAATGGAAAAAAACAATTAGAAGCATCATCTGAACGATTTCAAATGGAAAAGGAGTCCTTAATGATTGACAAGGAACATGCGCATCATCTCAACAACAAATTTGACCAAGAAGAAAAGAGGTATGCGATCGAACGAAGCGAGTTTATGAATGAAAGAGACAAGGACAAATACAAAAAGGGAGAAAAGAAAATCGATGTTGTCTTTACGTGGGCAGGGATCGTCAAGGACAACAATAACAGGAACAGATACAATTACGAATTGCAATTCTCGTTACGCGCTGTGTACAAGTATTTGCCGTGGGTAAACAACATTTACGTTCTGATAAATTCCAACACCCCGTACCCATATTGGTTAAAAAAGGATTTCTTTAGCAAGGTGATTGTCTTTGATCGGTGCACCTTGTTTGACCGGCCAAGGGACTGCCCGACTTACAATTCGTTTGCCGTCTTTTCCGTGCTTCACAAGGTCCCAGGCTTGTCCAACAAATTCATCCTGATCGACGACGATGTCTTTATCAACCAGCCACTAACCCCTGACTACTTTTTCACCGACGAGGGGCTCCCTCGAGTTTTCCAGAAACGAAAAAGAAAGCGGACATATTTGGTCAAGGAATATAAAGGCAAAGGATTCCCAGAATGGAAATACGCAAAGTACTCACACCTTCCAAAGCCATTGAGAAGAGACTTTATAGTCACGTTTCATGAGCGATACCCAGGGTATTCTGAGCTTGTGCAGTCGCATAAAATACGGTACAAAAAATTGACAGAAGAAATTACAATGATCTTTTATGAATTTTTCCGCAGCAAGGGCTGGATCAAACAAGATAAAATGGAAGACGCGAAATTTCATCAAATACCTTTCAGCCACAAATCAGACATTACCGAAGAATTTGATGAGCTTTATGAACAATTCACAACAAAAAATATCAAAACTTTTAATTGCAATGATGACTTTGCTTACAACCCCGTCGTATACCAAAGCCAAAAAAAAGTTTTATTTGAATTTTATAATAAATTATATCCAGACGTTCCCAACTATGAAATACCAAACCCTGACCATGATGAATATATTTAAATCTAACAAAACAATCTTTTTAAAGTTAACACCATCAGCCAATTGCTTTCTTTTTTTATTTTTTTATTGCTGTTTTTTTAGCTTGGTTAAAATTTGAAAACATAACTTTCTTTCTGTTTTATTTTTTTCATATTAAAACAGAATATAACCAGAAATTACCTGGAAAGGGCTGTTTAATAAAGTGGACTAAGTGATTTAATAAATAGACATTAAGTCGAAACTGATTTTTCTCTTGTCCCAATAATTCAAATAAACCCTTTTAAATTATGTAAATGCAAAGTTTTACACATTTTTTAAAAGATTTTTGTTTTCAAAAACCAAAATAATATGCTTTTATTATTTCAAATTCTCAATTATTGCTTATTATTCGAATCTGAATTAATATCAGATATATTATTATTATTTTAACCTTTCTTTTATTTTTATTGTCTGGTATTTTCTTAAACAAAATATAATTTACCTTCAACTATTAAAGATGATGGGAAATAGTTTTTAGTATTATTATTTTTTTATTATTACTTTTTTTAGCTTTTAAATGAACAGTTTATAAGTATTTTTTTTTTTTTTTTCAACTCTACTGCAAGCTTTCAATCAGTAGAATTATATCCCAGTCTTTAAATGATGCTATAAGGAGTGTGGGATCTTTTATTTTGGCAGAGCTTAAATAATTAAGGGAGTATAACCAAAATCCAAAATTTGCACTTTTTTATTAATTTTATTCAAAGGGATCGGAAAAACAACATTATTTACTTTTGCTGACTGTGTTCTCGTTGATTTTTAGTCTTCAAAGTTTTTTTTTGTGTTCATTCCACAATTTCCACACAGCATATGATCATAAAGAGGAAAGTTAATTTCATCAAGAAATGAAGAAACATGGAATCGGTTACCCAAACTGAAGACTTAACAATAGAAAAATATCAAAAAATTGATTGGGAAAACATGATGAAAGTAGAATCAAAAAAAAACTTCATATGACTTTCTTTAAGTTGGACTCATAAAAAATAAAGATAAATTTTCACAAACAGATAAAAAATGGGAGGTTGGAAAAAAAAACTCAAAAATTCCCAATTTCTATACAATATTGAATTAAAAATAGTTCACCAGATCTAAACTGAAAATCAACAAAAACTTGTTTAACATACAAAAACTTCTCAAATGGCCTAGATAACTACACATACACAGATGAAATAAGGCACTCAATACAAAATATTCCCCTTCTGTTAAAAAAAAAAAAAATATTAGTGACATTAACCATTTCTTCTAAGGATAAAAATAATATAAAAGTGGCAAAAAAAAAATAGAAAAATTGCTGCAAAAATCTCAAAATTTAAAATTCAATATAATTATCAAAGATGATACACTTTGGAAAATGAACAGAAAAGAAATCGAATACATCCCAATAGAAGATTTTTTTTTTTTTTTTTTTGACCAATTTGACTCAACGTGTAATCAGAAAAAAGGTACTCAACCAAATATCCCTTAACAACTTAAACATCCATTTCACTTGGTTGCAATAAGTTTCAGATTTATTTTAAAATTATTTATTTTTAACTTTTTGTTTTTATCTTTCTTCAATTTTCTAATTATTTTTTTTCATTTCTCTTTCTTTGTACTATTTTTTTTATTTACTCTTCATTTTATCTTCTAAAACTAAATTGAGTTTAAAATTCTTCTAATCATTGTTACCATGCACCCTAATGGTTCTAGATGCTCTTTAGATTAGGAGACACAAATTTAGTCATTTCAAAATTCTCGCTTTTACAGATTAATTGTTTTTTATATATTTAAATTATAATAAATCTTCATTCCAAAATTTTGTCCTCTATTTTTTATGTTTTAAATTTTATTATTTTTTATTTTGTGGGTTATATTAATGATGAATATGTAAATGATAATTAATTGTTAGCATTTTCAATTAACTAATGCGAATTTAATTTAGTATTTCTCAAATCATTTTTTTAATATGATTTTGTTTCAAAAATTGACTATTCCTTCTGAGAAAAAATTCGAATTAGTGTGAATAGCATGTTTATACCATTAAATTCATATTGTAAAGTTCTTAAAATTAACTATAAAAGGGTCTACAGAAAATAAAAATTAAATAAATTCAATAGTATTAAGTAGTATTGTAATAGTTGAAAAAAAAAAAAAAAAAACAAGGAACAAGAAAAGAACAGCAGAATTAGTTACTGACTAATCAAACAAAAATATAAAGAAATAAATCATAACAATAAATGTTTTATTATTTTTTTATTTGGACTAAAAAAAAAAAGGTCAAACGAAAGAATTTGATTTACTTTTTTTTCTTTGTATTCCTTTTTTTATTTTTTGGGGTTGTTGGTTTAATTTTTTTATTTTGTGGTTTAATTTTTTTTGGGTTTTTTGCTTTATTTGTTGTTTGTTTTTTCTCGACTTTTTCTTGGTTGACTGATTTACCGATTAATTCAAGTTCTGAGTTTTGTATATCAAAAAAATGGTCTATCATTTTCCAATTTTCTTTTTCATTCCTTAAAGTGTCCTTTTTGTCAGTACCGCCCATGTTCCCCAATGAAGGTGTTGGTGCTGGTGCTGGTGTTGGCCTGGGTACCTGGATTTGCCTCTTCTGTTCCTTGATTGGTGAAAAGTATGAGTGGGCAATAGCATCCTTTGCTTGGAAAAGTAAACTAATGATCCCGCTTAATCCGAAATAGACCATAAAATACCATGACAAACTTGAGACAAATGAGGAGTCTAATGAAGATAACCCTATCCCCTGCTGTAGCATTGTTTTAAATCTTGCTGGTAAGAAGAATGGTAGTTTCACAACCAAAAAGCCTTTGAACAAATAGCTGATAAGCTGTCCAAGCACCACTTGTGGGATCATATTACCCATGCTCCCTTTCATCATATTAGTCATCATACTTGGATCAAACATCATTGACATCGCTAAAGGCTTTTGCTTTGAGTCTTGGTTCTTTTAAATTTGGATTTTGGTTTTGTGTTTTTTGTTTTTTATATGTTGAAATGTGTTTTTTTGTTGTTTTGTTTGTTTTGTTATTTTCCGATGATAATTGTTTTTATTTTGTTTGAACAGAATAAAAAAGAAAAAGAAATTTGAAATCAGAACTCTGTTGCGAAATTCATTCAAAATTTTAACAAGTAGAAAAGATGTTAAAGTTTCTTTTTAAAGGCATTCGCTGTTTTAAAAAAGTTTGGATTGTACAAATGATTAACTCTTTTAAGCTAATTGGGCATATTTTTTTTAAACTTTTTGTGTTTACTTTTTTCAAATTTCCTATCAAACAAAAAAGTCTTTACTTTAATTCTATAAATAGGTCTAATAAAGTTTGTTAATGATTTTACAGACAAATTAGAAAATTTGTTTGGGAACACTTTTTTTAAATGGGGCATTTTTTTTTAATTGGGGGTGTAGTTCTGACAAGAACAAAATTAAAAAATAAAAATGAATAGTCATCATTGACCTTTTTGAAACTCAACGATCTTATGATTTACAACAACATTGTGGAAACTTGCTTTTCTTAAGAAAAACCAAAAATTTTTTCTTTTTTTTTAATATCAAAAGTAAAAAGACAAAAGAAAAATAAAAAAACTTACTAATTCACCATTTGTTTCATCAAGAAAGAAAGGTTGACGAGAAATTAAAGATCTTTTTGAAATCATGTTTGCATTTTTACAAATTCTATTAGATCGAATCAGTAATTGTTGTTCGCGTTGGGTGTCTTTGTCGACTGCTGGCTTTTTGCTTGGAATAATTGAAAACAAATAATGGCGAATTACACTAACCAAGAAGACAATAATTACGATTGGAAATAATACCCAGTCTCGAATTTGAGGATCAAGTCTCATTTTATTGCTGAATTAAAACTGAAATTATTTATGGTGAAAAAAAGAAGGAAAATGAATTCGAATTTCTAAGAGCAATGTCATAAGTTGGATAGAATTCAGAGTTTTTTGGGGTTGTGTTTTTCATACAATAAGGAAAAGAAAAATCTATCTTGATGAGCTTTACTAGTTTAGGAATCTTAAATGGGAAAAATTATTCTTATCATTTTCAGCGTTTTCTCTTTCAAATAGAGAGCTTTTATTTAATATTCTTATTATACCCAATGAGTACCATAGAAAAAGTGTACAATAAACAAACAGAGAAAATACAAAAAACCACTTACTTGCTTGAAAACTCAATTTAGTAAAGCGAACTAGAAGGAAAATGCAGAGAAAATTGTTTCCTATTTAAAATTCAAATACTAGTAAATTAAATTCCTGTAAATGCCTCAAACCTTCTGTATTAAAATTCTATTTTATAAATACTATTGTTATAATAACAAAAACTGCCAGTTGTTTCAATAAACCGTATTGACTTCAATAAATATTTTGTTTACGGATTTTAAGTGTTGTTTTCCAAATTTTGTGTTTTTAAGGGATTAGCGTCACCATAGATTTCTCTATTATCAAAGTATGTTGCAATTGGGTATAAATGATATTAGTTCTCCATGGCTCAAATAGCTCTAAAAAATCTATTATAAATCTTATTGCACAATAAATTATTACATTTTTTACAAATGATCACCATTAAAAAAGTTTCATTTTGTAAAATTTTTTTTTAATTCCTTTTCCAAATCTAAAAATAGAAACCCAAAATACAGTATTCTGATATTTAATAATTTAGATTTAGAACTTCCAAAAGTAACTATTTTTATAATTTTTGAATTTCAAAGATTAACTCAATAATCATCAACATAAAAGCACAAAGACTGATTAGTTTTGTTGTCTTTTGCTAAAGATACTTGTAACATCAAAATGTTTCAATGATTTGAGAAATAATTTGTCAAAAGAATTTATTTGCTAATTATTTAATTTTTTAAAAAAAACGAATTTTTTAGTAACTAATCTACATTTCGCCACGAATTTAAGAAAGATATTTTGTGACTTTGTAGTCTGAATATTGATAATTCAACCTTTAAATTTATGGCGAAATGCAGATTTTTTTTACTAAATTTTTGAGTTTTTACAATTATAAAAATAATTTTTAATTGATAAGATCAACAAATATTACTGCTTGACTAATCGATTTTTTAGAGATATTGGAACCATGTAGCACGAATGTGGTTAGGACCAACAACAACATACTTTGTTACTAGGCTTCTCCTTGGTAGATGCTAATCCCTTAACTGTTGTTAAGAAAATTTTAGGAATTGTTTTGGGTTATTGAAACAACTATACTTGGTAAACCTATATTTCAAAATAAAATTTGTTTATATTTTTTTAAGAAGACCTAACGAGAAAATGTTTGGAAAAAATAGCAAAAAACCCAATAAATATTATGCTATTGATTTCTGAAAGTATTACTCTTAAAATTTCAATCCTTAAAATGAATATCGAAGGATAATTTTTTTCTTAAGGGGATAGATAGTCTCTATTATTATTTTTTTTTGACCAATTTTTAAATAAGGATTCCTTATCTAGAAACTTGTTTAATATTGAAAATAAAGAGAGGTTTCAAATCTAAGTAATTGACAAAAAATTTTCTTAATCTCTATTAAATTTTGGTAAAAAAATGTAATCGAGATTAGTCCCTTACGAAATAGAGTTATTTTTTTTTAGTTGATCTTTGTTCTTCTTATGGAAATACCATCCAAATAATTTGTAGTTTACACACCCTGTTCAGATATAAGGCACAAAAATATCAAAATAAATAACAAAAAAACCAATAACAAACAGAAAAAAGATTTGGCAGAATCATCAAAAATCTTTTATTTTTCACCTCAAGTTGTAATTTAAAAAAAAAAATATTTGGTTTTTTTTTCAAGAATTGTGAATTAAAAAGCATTTTGTTTTCACTTTAAGGTATTTCCAAAAAGTGGTTCATTTTTTTTACATTTCATAAAAAATCATCTTTGTTAGTGATAGTATTCATTAATTGACATTACCAAATTAAGTTTAATATTCATACCGATTGAATAAATTTCTAAGGCATTTATATCTAAATATGTTGGATGAAATATTTCCAAAAAATGAAAAAAAAATCAAAGTAACTTTTTTTGGAGAAAACAAGGTACGAACAATTTCAATAATAAACTAGAAATACGAAAGGGCACAAATGGTTGTTAAAACAATAAAATGCAGTTATATGTTTTCAATTCTAGTTGAAAATTTGTTGAGATTAAACTAGTTATGAAAATGGTTTTTAAATCAAAAAAGAGAATAATAAACACCAATTTTCAGCTCTTAGAAATATCAGATAAAATCGAGATCAGAAAATTTAATAAATTTTATTTATATAAAGATACTAATAAATCAATTGAATTATTATCAAGAATCTATAAATGACTGTTAATGATTTTGTATGTTTAAATATTTTTTTGAAGATTTAGTTTAAAAGATATATTTGAAAAAAAAAAAAAAATACCCCACATTATTGGAAATAACCTATTTAAGAAATTTGGGATTAAATTAAAAAATGTAAATATCAAGTTACACCAGTAACCCCTCAAGTTTTTAAAAAAACTTAATTGAACAAAGATTAGATAAAACTTAATAATCTGATTCATTAATCAAATGTGAGAAATATATAATAATTTATTAAGGAAATTAAATATTCTAAATTAAATTTTCTGTCCTAAAAGATCAGATACTTGTTTTTTTAATTTTTCAATCTTAAAAATATCAAGATCTCAATCCTTATTATTTTTCTGAAAATTAAATTTTCCATTAATTTTGTGGAATTGCTTTCAAGTGCTGTAGAGTGTCAAACTTTTCCAGAATTCAAAAAAAAAGAAAAAAAATAGAGTATTACCTTTAAATTATGTATTCTTTTGAATACTGGAGGCGCATGGTTAGACGATTTGTTTTTAATTTCAGAAATATAAACAAAATTGTGTAGATTTTTATCCATCTTTTTCAATTCTGGAGAAACTCACTGTACTTTTTCTTGGGATTTTCTGTTTTATTAAGATTTCATTGATTTCCTGAAGAAACAGAAAACTCTAAAAAAAAAAAACAAACACAAATGACTAGCTTTTCCACAAACCAAAGGAATTTAGTAAAACCTTTGATTTTACTATATTCTTTTAAATTCTATAAAATATAAAGAACATATATAATTTTTTTATTTAATATGATGTAAATGATAATATTATTTTTTATATCAAAGTTATAATTATTTTCTTCAACTATTTTTCACTATTTTGATAAAATTTTCTTTAATTACCCGTTTATCTCAATAAAAACAACAAAAAAAAACATTTAAAACTTTTAATAATTCCTAATTGTTTGTTTGTATAAATAATACTTAGAAATCTAATCATTTTTTTCAAAATAAAATAAAAATAAAAATTTCTTTCATCAGTTAAGATCAATTCACAATGATTTTTATTTATTTTGAATAATTTATTAAAATTTTAAAAATTTAAATTTCTTGGAAATACTCTTTAAAAATATTTAGAATAGAAATAACTAACTTTAATTATTAACATAATATAAATTGAGAAATCTTTCTTTTTTTTTATATGATATTATTAATTTGAATTTGTATTATTTCTTTGAATATCTTTTCAATATTTGAGAAATAATTGTAAATTATATTAATATATTAAATTTTTAGGTTGTTAATAACTCATTGCAAAAAAATTAGATTGGGTTCTTTAATTTTTAATTATAATAATCAAATTGGATTGTATTTCTTTAGATTATAAGCTGAACTAACTAGGTGATAAAAAAATAATTTGGGAGAATTTTTATTTTGATATTTTTTTGTTCAATAAATGGAAAAATTGATTTGGGAATTTCAAATAATCAAAAATTAAAGTTTTCAAGTTTTAAATAATTATTGTATTTTTTTTTTTTGAAATTAAGTATATTTTTTAAAATCGTTAAATTAAAACTAATTTAGTTAATTTTTAATACTTTTTTTACTTACTAGAAAGATATAAAAGTACTTTCTTCTTCAAAGAAAATATTTTGGAAAATTTTAAAGGTAAAACTTTTTAAGAAAAATAGAAAATAATATATCAAAGGTTGAAAGGTAACAATTCACATTAAAAATAGCGTTAAAAGTAATTTTTCTTTTAGTAATCATATTTTTAAACCAATTTTGAATTTCAAGATACGGTCTTATTTTTTTCAGATTTCCTATTTAACTTTCCTAGAATATTTTTATTTCTAATTATTAACTCTTTAGAAACATTGTCTTTAAGGCTATTTATTTTTTTTAAAATTTTTCCTAAATCCAGTGATCTAATTGAAAATTTTCTTATATCTTTCTAAAATAAAATTGAATGATTTTTTTCAAAAAAAATCAAGAATAAAATACTTCTAAAAGAAATATTTTCTTTTCAGAAAATTGGCCACCATCAAAATACTATGAAAAAAATTATAACAAATGGGGAATTATGAAAAAAATGTAAACGATCAATATGAATTTTTACCAAATTATAATAAAAACCATTAATACAAACCAAAGTAAACTAAAATTCAATTTTTTTTTCAAAGCTAAAAAGTTTCAAACAATCACAATAATACAATTTCATTCAAATTGAAAATAATTTTGATTTTGTAAAATATGAAAATCATTTTTTTATCATTTATTTTTTGTTTTCATTTCATTTTTTGTTTCAATTACGTAAACTTGTTTCGTTCGATCAAATTTTTTCTTCAACGATTGATATTAGGTTAAAGTTGAATTGTTCCAAATAGAAGAACTCAAATAAAATTAGTTGATAATATCTAACCTTTGATCGATCAATATCCCTAATAGAATTTAAACAAATTTAACAATGTATTTTTTTTTGTTTTGCTCTCTCCAAAATTTTTGACACCTCTTGATTTATTTGTATTGATAATTATTTATTTTTAATTTTACGAGTATTGTAATTTATGAAAAAGTGTTAACATTTTAATTAGAGAATGTTTCTAATTTGGTATTTCTTCTAGAATTGATTAAATAAGTTTTTTATTTTACAAAAATCGAATTTTTTTATGTTAAAAATTTTTAATTGGGGTTTAGAAAGAAAATTGATTTGTTTAAATTCCAATGTTTTGAGTAATTTTGAAATTTAAATGTAAGATTTTAATTTGAGAAAATCAAAATTTAATCATAATTTCAATATTATATATAAAAAGAAAGTTATATTAATCTAATATCAAAAAAACTTCAAAATTTGGGATTTGCTTCTTGGAAATAATGAATAATAATTAAAATTTACAAAATGTTAGACGATATGGAGAAATAATAAATAAAAATTATAAAAAAAAAATTTACTAGTAAAATTTTTAACAATTTTTGAAATCCAATTTTATTTTCTAAATTTAAATTGAAAATCATTTATTATGGTAAAAAAGAGCCAATTTAATTTTATTGGTAGAATATTAGAAAAAAATTGAAAATTTCTTGATGAAATTCAAAATTTAACAATAAAAAAACTATTCAATTTTTTTGATTAACCAAAAATTCGACTGTTGAAAGAAAAAAAAACATTTAAATCTTATGAAAAATAATAAATTCCTTCAATAAACCTATTCTATTACCCGTAAAGTTTATTTATATCTATATATTTAATGTTGTACAACTTTAAATAACTTGAGCAGATAACACCTATTTAAATTTAACTACCCAAGAGATACTACATTCTGATTTTTTTATTATTCCAGATCTATCAAAAAAAAAAATATCTTTACTTGATAATTTATTTTTATTATTCATTGAATTTCAAAAATAAAATATAAGAGATTAAAAAAAGAAATATATTTAATTAGAATAAGTTATCCTTATATTTTTTATTTTATTTAGAACCATCTTTTTGTCCCTTTTCAATATAAAATATAGATATAGATATAGATGGATAATTATTTTTTAAAAAAAAGAGAAATATATAACAACCAGATCCTCGTAAATTTCAATAATTTAATAAATTGAAATTAATTATTATTATTATTATTATTATTATTATTATTATTATTATTATTATTATTATTATTATTATTATTATTATTATTATTATTATTATTATTATTATTATTATTATTATTATTATTATTATTATTATTATTATTTATTGATTTTAATTTTGCAATTCTACTATCAATATATTTGCCACGTATTTTAATTTCATTGTTTTTTAATTTGAATAATACAATAATTACATTGTCTTTTAATTTTTTTTTTTCTTTTTGATATACTTTTTTAAATTGTATTTTATGAATTTTTTGAATGTTATTAATTATAAATTTTGTAACTGTTTGTTTACCATTAGATTGTTTTGTAATTTCAAGTTGCAGATTATCATTGAATGAATAAAAAAAGAAATTCTTTTCTCTATTATTTATTAATTTAAAAGAGTTTATTTTTTTATTTAATAAAAAGAAGATTTTTGTTTAGTTAAATAAATAATAGCTTAAATAAAAAAAGCCTAATTGTTAAATATATATATATATATATATATTGAAAGATTTGGGAATGTATTGATATAACAAACTTTTTCACGAATAGTGCCCGGATTAGAAATGGACATTTTTTTTTTTTTTAAATATACAATTGTTTTTTTTCATAATACGAGAAATAATAAAATTCTAATTAGAGTTGTAATTCATAAAATAAAATAGACGAACAAACTATAAAATTTCAAAAATAAATAAAATAAAATGTTATAAAAATTTTTATAACATTTTATGAAACATCTTCCTGCAAAATTTCTCAAGTTCTTTACAAAATAAAAGTTTTGGACAATATGATTTTTTTGATTTTAAACCTCTATATCTTAAAAAAATTAGATAGTTAAAATTTTATTAAAGTTTAATTGGAGTTTTAAAACATTTTTTATCTTCAAATTGATTTAAAAAAAGAAAGAATAAAGAAAAGTAAAAAGTGAAATATAAAAGAATAAAAAAAATTTGAAAAAAAAAAAAAAAATGACAAAATTAGAAAAAATAATCTGATCTACAAATTGATATTTATTTTGAGAACGAATATTGGATTATACTCATAGAATTTTTTCTATTTATTCAATAAAACTGGGACACTTTGAATGAAAAAGTGTTTATATCTTTGATTATAAGAGAATTTTTATTTATTTATTTTTTAATTGTTTAGTTATTTCAACTTTAAACTCACCAATGGACCTTCCAACTCTGAGAAAAATTAATTTAGAATAACTGATTATTGATCAGATAAGTAGAAAATTTTTTGGAAAAAATTTCACATTTAGTCTATAATCTAAAAAAGGCAAAAGAAACTTATAACAAATCTAAACAATTATTTAATAATAATTTACTAACAAATAATTTAAAAATTAGATTATTTAAATCTCTATATTAAGTCAATTAATATATGGATTAGAAATATATAATTATAAAATAGCAACACTAAACTATTTAAACTATTGGATTAATTCATATATTACTGAAATATGTAAAACAAACAGAAAAACACCAATTCTTATCTATAAAACAGAATTTAAATTTGAAAATTTGATAATATCAATTAATAAAAAGAAATCCAAATTCAAAAATAAATTAAAATATATATCTCTACCCTATCTGGAAAAACTAATAAAATTCAATCAAGAATGAACAATAAAATTAATTGGGAGTTGGAGAGTTTAAAGCTTCTTAAAAAAGAAATTTATAATTATAATTATAATAAGTTGTTGAATTATACCGGTTGGAAGGTACAAAAATATTTCGCAATAATTAAAAAACCAAAAAAAAAATTATTTATTAATCAAAGATATTTAAGTTATCCATAAAGTTCAACAATTCTAAAATTCACACATTTACTAACTGCTTAAATAGATATTATTATGTGATAAATATTAATTCAAACAGATTTTGTCCTTTATGTTTAAAATATGAACAGAAGGAAATAATAGAAAATATTGATCACTTTTATGGGTATTTCCTTCCAATGAAAAAGATAGATTGATTTTTCTGAATAAGTTAAAAGAATTAAATTTTAAGAGAAATAATTTTAAATTATGATAGTTTGAAATTATTTTCATTAATTAATAATCGTGAAATCTATGATTTTACGCTTAAATTTCCGAAAAGAAATTAAAGTAAAAGGGGAATTAGAGTGTAATCTACACTTCCTCTTCAATAAAAAAAATAATAGTAGAAAATTTTTTTCTTGTTTTTTTAAAAAGCAAAAAAAAAAAAAATTATTATTATTATTATTAATAAAGAAGTGTAAATTTAACTCTAAATGCATTTTTAACTGAAATTTCCGGAAAGGAATTTTAATCATAAAATAATATATTTGTTAATTATTGAAGTGAAAGAAATACCCCAAATTTTTTATATTTAAATAACAAAAGCAAAAAATTGAAAGGGAAAAGGAAAAAAGAAAAGAAAAAATTAAATAATATTAAAAAGAGGTTATAAGAAGCAATTGGTAAAAAATCAAAAAAAAAAAAAAAACAATGATATCTTTAATAAAACTCAACTAAAACCATAGATACAATATTGTTAGTTAAAATAATTTAATTTATCAAGTGGATGGGTTGTATTGCTTATTACTTGGATAATTATAAGTGTATTTTTTTTTTTTATTTTTTGATAATTTAATATATTTTTTTCTGAAAAAAGAAAATCTTATTATATTTACAAATTTTTATTTAAAAAACTTAAAAATATTATAAAACCTCATAATGAATGAAGTATACTATTTAATCTTAGGACCTTAATTGGTTTTTTTTTGAAATAATTTTTAAATAAATTTATTAAAGTGTTTTTATAATCAAAATTTACCTGATTTTCAATTCAGATACTTTTTATTTAAGATTTTAATTTAGATTTTTATAATTATATTTGTATTGTTGAGTGATTTTTTTATCAAAATTACAGATAATATTTACTTAATCATTTCAGAAATTGTAGATAAAACTTCCACCTTCATTTTATATTTTTTTCTATCAGATTCCTTTTATATTCTTGTATTTTTTTTATTTATAAACATTTATTTTTCTTCAATATTTTTAGTATTGAAAATACAGTTAGTTAGGTTATTATTGTAAAAAACAAATGAATGGAATTTTTATCATAAAAAACTTTTTAAATTCAAATTCAAAACAACACACACACTCATATATATATATATATATATAAACTATTTTTCAAAAAATTTTTATTTTCTTTATAATTTTATTCGAACAACTTTTGAGGGGTTTTATCCCGGATTCTTAAGAAAAAAATATTTTCAATTTTTTTGGATCAAGATTATTTGTTTTGCCTTTTCAATTTTTTTTTTTTCGAATAATTTTTTTGATTTTTAAAAAATATTTCTTTTTCTTTTTTGATACTGTTTTTTTTTAATGGAAGTTAAAAAAAAAAAAAAAGATCTGAAAATATAAATAAAAATTAGAAAATTGAGACAATATAAGATCTTATAAAAGTCATATAATTATTCAAAAAAAAATCTATTTAACTTTTTACAAGTTAAATTTCAGTAATAAAAAACATCTAATGCAGATTCAAAAAATTCTGACTCACTTTTTTTAGTTTTTGGTTTTATTTTTTTTCATTTTTTTAAAATATCAGGTTTTTTAGAGATGTTTTAAATAATTTAAAAGTGAATTATTAATAAAATTTAATTATTATTTGTTCTTTAATACTGCAGAATATATATATATATATATATATATATATATATATATATATATATATATATATATATATATATTGTTTCAATATGTTATTTCAGCCGAGTCACAATTATTGAAATGAATTATATATATATATATATATATATATATATATATAAACAATTTCCCTGTCCAAAGGTACATTTTATGGGCGAATTATCCCTTTTTTGGGGTTTTGAATCGATATTAGATATAATTATTTGAGATTTTGAAAATGAAATAATTTTTCACCTTTTTAACTTTTCTCCTTTTTTTGGTTTTTTTTTGATACCTAATTCATTTGCATTTTTTTCTTTTATTGAATGATCTATAATAACCAAGTAAAAATGTGTTATTTTAATGTTATTGAAACACTTGAAATGATTGTCGAAAAATTCGTATTGATTTCTATTGGAATTTTTTTTGGATCTTCCATCCAAGATAAAAAAAAATCTAGTTGTGTTTTTCAATAAAGTACATGGAATTTGAGTTTTTCAATTTTTAAAGAAATATTTTGATTTGTTAGTTTTATTTCATAAGACATCAACTATTTTCTCTGATTTTTTTTATTCTACTTATTTCTTATTTGTTTTTCAAAGTTTAATTATAGAAAATAATCTATATTTAAAAACAATTTCGCCCCTTCTACCGATACGATATATATATATATATATATATATATATATATATATAAACTATTTTTCAGTCACAGGGGCCCAGTTGTAATGGTATAATACACGTGTTTAAAGGGTTTGCATAGATATTAGAAGAAAAATTTTATTTTGGAAATTTTTAAAATTGAAATCATTTTTTGACATTTCTACACATTTTTGTTTTTTTTTTTCGATTTTTTTTTTAAAAACGTCATTCATTTGCAAAAAATTTTTTATTGCAAGATCAATAGTCACTTGGTCAAAACTTGTTATTCTAATGTCATTGAAACCATGTAAAGATTGTTGAGAAATCATATTGATTTCTATTGGAATTCAATTTGATCTTTGATCTTGATATTTGTTTAATAAAAGTGAAAAATTTTTCACTTCATTTTCATTTCCTTTTTCAAATAGAGACCACAAATACAAACAAACTTTGTTTGAGGGCTTGGTTTCTAAAAGAAAAGTATGGAAAATGAAGTGAAAAATGTTTGATATTTATTATTCAAATACCAGTAGAAGTTCAAAACAAACATCGTTGTTTTTCTCAATAGGGTCCTAAGAATTTGAGTTTTTCAATTTTTAAGATAAGCTATTGATTTATTAATATTCTTTCAGACATGTATCAACATTTCTTTGAGGTGTATTATTCTGTTTATTTCTTATTTGTTCTTCAAAGGTCAATTATATAAAATAATTGATATTTGAAAAAAACGTTGGGCCCCTTTGACTGAAACAGAGTTTATATATATATATAAATATATATATATATCATGTAGTACAATTTTTTGCTTTAAAATCATGAAAGACTTATAAAATCACAATTTTTCATATTTTTTTAATTTTTTTTCCTTTCATTCGTTTTTTTATTGTTTTATTTTTTGAAAAAGTACTCAAATTCTTTTGATTACATACTTTTCATTTCTGGGATGTGGAAAAAATGCAAGCGAAAAGACTTAAAATCAAAGCTAAAAAACAAGTATATATACAGATAGGAAAGAATTGCCTTAAAAGCCTTGGAAAGTAATGGGAATCCATTATTTCCTATTTATGTAGGAGTTTTTGCATTTAAAACCATGAAAATAATTTTATTTTCTATTCTGAAAACACCGAAACAATACAAAGTGGTGTTTCTTTTAAAAATCTTAATTATTGTAAACTCTTTTCAAACTGAGAAAAAGAAGTAATTTTTTTTTTAAAAAAATACTAGTTTAGAACGTAAAGTGTTCAAAATTTAACTTTTTTACCAATTCTAAATTAGATCAGCTCACCTTATTTTCTTATGGTTTGGTTATATATTTATATCTGTTAAATGAATTTTATTTGCAGCTCACATGTGTAAAACTCGTTTAATGAAATGTAAAAAAAAAGTCAGACCTGTGATATATATATATATATATAGACACGCGCGCGTGTGTGTGTGTGCATGTGTGTATGTATGTGTGTGTGTGTGTGTGTGTGTGTGTGTGTGTGTGTGTGTGATCGGGTGAAATTCCACATACAATTAAGAAATAAATGAAGTATTTAATATAACATACCTGTGTTTTTTCTTTATCTATATCTTTAAAAAGTAATTCCAATGTTGGTTGATTGATATTATCGTAGTTTAAATGACTTCCGTTTGAATTTTCTTTTTCATGTGCCACTTTTAAAAAAAATAAATCAATTTCTTCATTAGTTTTCTTTTTTGGCTCCTTTATATTGTATTTACTGTCCTTTATTTTATTTTGCATCTTTTTATCAGAATTGTTTATGTTATCATCATCATTTTCAACTATTTTTTCATCATTATTATTTTCTGTAGGTGTATTATCCAATTTTGCAAAATATTTTTCTCTGCTTCCCATCTTCATTGAAGAATTTGTGAAATTTTGGTCGAAAATAATTGCTTTAAATGATTTATGAAAATCAATCTCTATGTCCTGTATTTTGCTTTGGAGTTCTTTTTTAATTAATCCACGCTTTAAATATAAAATATATCCAAAAATATTTATAGAATCAAAATTATCTTTGATATTTTCTTTTATGTAATTAATAAGTATTTCAACAAACCCCATACAATAATCTTCAAGAATCTTTTCAAATATTTCCTTATAAATCCTCAATTTGTTATCAACTATTTTGATCTCATCATCTATATTTAGTGATGACATGATTTTTTCATCAAATTTCCGATTTAAAGGAATTGTTGTATATACATAATCTAGTTTATAATTGATATATAATGTCCAAAATATTAGATCTATCTGTGAATTAATCCAGTCTTCAGATAAAAGTTTATTGAATGTTGTTGATATCAGGGTTTTTATTGATTGGTATATTGTTTCTGAATATTTCTTTTTATCGATAGTAAATTTTGTACAGGGTTGATCCTAATGAATAATAAATAAAAATAAAAAAAATAGATAAGATAAAAGTGTAAAAATTTATTGTTATTATATATATATATATATATATATATATATGTGTGTGTGTGTGTGTGTGTGTGTGTGTGTGTGTGTGTGTGTGTGTGCATCTAAAATTATTAAATAATTTTTTAAAATAAAATAAAAAATATAAAAATTAATCAAATAAATAACAATTACATATTTTTTAAATTCTTATTTTTCTTTGGTTTTGTAAAATAGATAATTAACAAAAAAAACAAAATAAAAATAAAACAATAAAAAAAGTTAATCAAAATATTATAAGTAACCTTTTTGTTTATATATTATTCTATTTTGTTAATTAATTTCGACAAATATTTTATTGATTTTTTATTGATTTTCTTATTTATGTGATTTCTTAGATTAATCTGTTTAATTAATAAAAAATAAACCAAATATTTTGATTTATGTAACTGTATACAATTCTGGTAAAAAAAATGATTTTATTGGGTGTGCTGGAAACCATAATACAACGACCTAAACTCTTCCCTGAAATTTTATCTGGCATATACACCCCCATTCAAAATTTTTAACACACCAAAATTCAATTTTTGAAAAAAAATATCTTGTCTCATCAATTCTAGAAGAAATGCCCAATTGAGAACCATTTACTAATTGAAATGTTAACACTTGTTTATAAATTACAATACCCACAAAAAAAAAAATAAATAATTATCAATACTAATAAATCAAGAGTATGTTAATACTTTTTGGAGAGAGCTAAACAAAAAAATACATTGTTAAATTTATTTAAATTCTATAAACAATTATTGATATTTCAAATGGTTAGATATCAGTGGTTAATTTTATTTGAGTTCTTCTATTTAGAACAACCCAACTTTAACCTAATATCAATTGTAGAAAAAAAATTTGATCGACCGATACAAGTTACGTAATTCAAAAAATGAAATGAATACAAAAACTAAATAAAGAAAAAATGATTTTCATATTAGTAAAAAATCAACATTATTTCCAATTTGAATTAAATTGTATTATTATGATTGTTTGAAACTGTTTTAACTGTATGTAAAATTTTGAATTAAAGTTTATATAGAAATTAGATTTTAAAATTGTGTTTTGTGAAATAGAGAAATCAATTTTTATCATATAATATCTATTTTTCAATTTCTGTTAAATTATAAGAGGGTGTGTTTATTGTGTGTTAAACAAAGACCAAAATTGAAGACCAAATGTAAGGAAATCACTGAAACTTGAAAGTATTTTTCAAGCATCGATTTTATATAGTTTAAATAATCATTTTTAACAATTTATATCCATTGGAGATCCAATATTAATGAAATTTTTTTATTAATTTGTTTATCAATACTGAAAACAAAAAAATGTTTAAAGGACAAGTGTGTTTTAAAATTCAAATTAAAACTTTTAAAAATCCTCTTAATTTTTTTTTGTAATTTGTGTTTTGGTTTTTGAAATCCCTGAGCCGATCTTATTTAAAAAACATTATTAATTGTGTTTATTATTTGAATTCTGAAAGTTTACATGTATTCAATATATATATATAACCCAAAAAAAGAAACATATTATTTTTATTAATGTTTAAGTCAATTCTTGAAAATTGTGAGAAAAAAAATTTCATTTTTATGTTGGCTAGTATTGATTAAGAAAGAAAAATTTTTATTTGATTATTATTTTTAATATTTACTATTTCAATTCATATCTCAATAAATAAAACTAGTTGAAGTATAGGTGGTATGAGACTTTAAATAAATAAAAATTTATCCAAGATAAACAAAATTTTATCAATGGAATTCAGATATCTTCAATAAAAATTTTTTAATCTATAAAGTTTTAAAGAGGTTGTTTTTCTCTGTTTTCAAAAAATAAAAGAAAATTATAAAAAAATTTTCGATTTTGATAAATTGTTTTAACAAATTGTTTGGTCTTATTATTTTGAATTATTTACAATTTAAATCATTTTTGTAAGAAAAAAATTGATTCTGAATTTTGAAGATAAAATTATTTAATTCTCCAATATCTTATATAAAATTTTATTTTGAAAAATCAAATTTTATCTTAGAACAACAACACTTATACTTAAGTAAAAGTTGTAAATGGGATTGAAACTTTGATATTTAGAACTATATTTCTGATAGAAAGACAAATATTTTCTATTATTTGAATGAATCAATATTTGTGGTCAACCAAAGAATTATCTCAAAAAAAGAAAAATATTCATGTATATAATATTCCTTGCAACAAAGATTTTTTATTGTATAAAAGTAATGGGTATAACCAGGGTAAAAACTTTGTTATAATGTGAGAAATAAAATGAATTTAATGTTTTTCTATTTCATAAAAAATGGAAATAAAAAAAATGATCTCACTGAAAAATTTTTCTTTTCTGGGTTTTTTAGTTCGATCAGTATTTTTTGCCTTGTTATCTTTTAAATTCATCTGTAGAGAATATAATCAAATAACATATTTTAAAATTTTGACCTGTTGTATTGAAAGACCGAGTACTTGATGAAAGATAAAAAATTTAAAAAAGTACGAAGGGAAAAAAAAAAAAAAAAATAAAAAAAATAAATGAAATAGAAAAAAGGATCCATACTTGACGATAGCTCATGAAACCAAAAGTTTCGTTATGATTGCTTAGGATACTCAGACTTTTATTTTTCTCTTTTGGAATTAAGAATTCCTTGATTTGTGGTTCGAGGGAAATTGGATTTATGATTCTTCTTTTATCAAGTTTTTCGAATGTAAAAGTGTTGAAGTATTCACGACTGGGCTCTTTTACTGTTTGGTGAAAAATGTCTACATGGTAGCTTGTCACATTTTTCGGAAAAAATGCTTCGTTTTTGAGTTTTTTTAAAAAATAGTCAAATATTTTTTCAAAAAGTTGTTCAACTTCAACATTATAATTGTTTGTATTGTCTGAAATTTGTCTTTCATTTGAAAAGAAAAGTTGATTCACCCAGTCAAAACAAAAAGGGTTTTCATAAAAGCCACGCACCTTTAAATCGATCGGAAATTCAACAGTACTTTTATTTGTCTCCAAACCAACAATCATCAAATATCCTTCTTTATCAACTGTTACACCTTTGAATTTTTGTTCTGGTTTAAATTTAACTCCTCTGAAATATACATAAGGAAATTGAAATAAGATCTGAATTTTCACGATTGACATTGAAGGGAAGAATTAAAAAAATGAAAAATTTGTTATTGCCAATACAAGGATTTTTTAAAAAATTCAATTTCAACATTTTTTAATTCATAATACTCTTTGGTTCTTTAAATTTATTTCCAATTTGCAAAAGAAATAAATCCAATAACTCTAAATTTTAAAGATTTGGCAATTAAACTATTTACAAAATAATATTTTGAACACCTTTTAGTTTTTCATTTTCATACAATGAGTTTCAAGTTTTTAAAAGCTAAGAATATTTTTCAATTGGTGAAATATTAAACAATTTTTAATTAATTAGAAAGGTTTTCTTGAGTTAATTATTTTTTTGATCCCTTATTAGTGAGTTTTGTCAAAACTTTCGTTTACTCTAAAAAAATTTGTAAGAATATCAAAGACTGAAATTTTGTCGATTATCGTCAAGAAAGTTCGAAAAAGTCTTGAAAGTGTTTTTTAATGATTTTCTTGGTATATTATGTTCAAAGAGATAAAATTTTCACCATAGGCTACAATTTTCAAGGTAATTGTTGAGATAAAAATGTGGAAAGAGAAAAATCATTGAATAGCAATTTTAATTGGGAACATTACTGAAAAACATTTTTAATTTTGTTCGTTTGTGAAATAACTAAAGAAAATAACAATAATCTACTTATTAGAATAACAATTAATGTAATTCTACTTTTTCAAAACCTTATCTCTTATAATCTAAAGCAAGTTTAAAAATTACCCTTTTCAGAATTAATAGTAAACTTTAGTACAACTTGGATTTTTGTTAAAATAGCATGATCTACTTTTAGTTATCAACCATTCAAATGAGTATTCTACACACACCACATATTAATGAACTTTTAACACATTTAAACATGGATTTAAATAAAAGTCACATAGTTATCAATGGGATTTGATTTTCAAATTTACTAATGTTCCCAATTAAAAATCGTTGACAACCATTTTTCTGTGTCCAACATTTTTTTATCAACAGTAAGTGTAATTTCTCAAAAGATAAATTAAACTGTTTTCAAGTATATTTAAAAAATGCCTCTTATTCAAATGTAAAATTCAAAAAACATTTGTTTTTAAAAAAGGTCAGAAAAGTTTTAATAATGGGTAACAGTCTGATGATGGTTTTGTGTGAAAAATAGTTCTTTAAACAATTTTTTATTTTTTTTGAACTAGATTATTCTTTTGTCCCAATCTAAGGCTGTTTATTCTTTCAATATACGAACGAACAACCCAACCACAAAAAAAAAATCCTAGTACTCTCAGAAGAAACAAAAGAAACTCAATTCCTTATAAAATGGTGAAAGAATACAACCCGTTCAAGATTATTTTATTAAATTCAATTTTTCGTCAAATAATGGTTTTTTTCTTAAAATCATTATCAAAGGATTGGGACATAGATAATCCTAAGGAATTCATTCTAGCAGATTATTTGGAAGTTCAGAATCTAAATCACAATTGTTGTTTGTAATTTCAAAAATCTTGTCTTTAGTAACCCTTAATTCAAATAATAATCTTCAAGTAAATTTAATTGCAAATCAATAAATATTTTACCACACCCCAAAATAGAAAAAATGAAGAAAAAATCGGAGTTTTAAAAAAACAAACTTATTTAAAAATGTTATTTTCAATAATTAATCATTAATTTTAAAATTTTATTCTACTTTTTTAACATCTTTGACAAACATAAAAATTCATTATTTTTTTTTTTAATATTTCGTTAGAAAATGTTAACTTGGAAGTAGAATAAAACCAAATTTTCTATGAAAGAAGTACAAAAAATGACTTTAAAAACAATACATGAAGCTTTTTTAATAACAAAGTATCAAAAAAATATATTTAATTATTAAAAAATGCATTAATTAATTTAATCTGGTAAAAAAATAGATTGTTTTTTCCAAAAAACTTATTAAATTGGCAATTTTTTGTAATCCTCAAAGAAAAAAAATCATTTAAAAAAATTTAAACAATAAAGTTAAACATATTATGATAAAATTTTTTTAGATCCAGAAAAATTCTACTTATAATATAATTATGTACTTTTATATAGATTATTTTTTAATCAATAAAAATTATATAGTTTAATGAATTAGTAATAACCCAAAGATTAAAAGTACCTAAATATTTTACTATTATTTCTCATTTTATTCCAATATTTCGTTTAAATGAAATTAAATCAAAAATAAACAAGATTAATAAGTCTATTTCAAAAATTTCAACTTGTCTGAAATTTTAAATTAAATATAGATATATACCCTTTCGTATTCAAGAACAATTAATAATTAAGTCTGATTTGTGAATCATTTTGAAGTTATTCTAAATATCTAAAAACCTGATAAATTAAATATTAAAAAAAAATAAAACCAAAAATTTTTAAAAAAGTGAGTCAGGATAGTTGAAATGAACATAATGTATTTTTTATTATGAATTTTCTATAAAAAAAGTTTAATAATAATTTTTTTTCTTATGCCATATAATACTGTACTTTAAGAGATTATATATACACACTGAATTTTTTTATATTTATTTGTCATTTTCCAAGATATTTTTTTTTTTTACTTTTTAATTTTGCAAAAGAAAACAGATAAAGAAAAAAGGAAAAGAAAAAGAAAAAAAAAAAAAAGAGAAAAATTAATAAAATCAAAAATTTGAAGAAAAACAAAAAAAAAACAAAAATTGGAAAAAAAAAAATAAAAATTTACAAAATTTGAAAAAATTATTTGTAAAGTCATTTTAAAAAAGTGAGTAATGTTTTTTTATAATTTTGTCAAATTGAAACTGTTTTAAAGAGTTATGTTTTAATAAATTGTGAATTTCTTAAAATAAAATATTTTCCTTCTCACTCCAGCCTACATTACAAATTTAAAATTCATTCCGTCACTTACTAAAACAGAAAACTTCATAAACTTTTAATTCTTAAAAACTGTTGGCCTAATTAAAAGAGTATACTTGAAAATAATGTAAAAAACTTAAAATCTAATAATTGAAAATATATTTTTATCAGAATATTAAATCAAATTTAATCAAACTACTTTGATAACAGTAGAAAGTTTCGCAATTTTTATTAAAAATATTTTATTATGAAGAGAAAAAGATTTTGTGAGGGTATTTTTTTTTAAGTTATGATAACTTTATCAAAATCTCGATAAACTATGAAAAAAAAAAAACGCGATTATCTTTACCAAATCACAATTATTTTAGGAAATTGAATAATTAATAATATTATACTAATATCACAAATTGAGATATTCATAAAAAATACTTTAAATGTAGCAAAATCAAGATATATGATAAAATATCAAGATAAAAATTAAATTAGGGAATAATAGTTGACTAATGATTTTTAAAGATAATTCAATAATATTTTTAAACAAAAAAAATTTTCTTTGATCAAAAAATAGATCCTTGAAAAAAATAGTTATTGTTTTTCAAAACAATAAAAAAGGTACTTAATTACATCAAGGATCAGATCAAAGATTTTTCATTTCTTTTTATTTTGATTTTGTTGACAGAACGATCGATCCTTATTGATCAAAAAACTTTATAAAAAAACACAAATAAATATTTTTACAACCAATTGTGGTGTTATAAATTGTGTTTATTGATAAGAGCATAATAAAAAATCTGTCCTTTCACAGGTTCTTTCGTGAAATATTTTCTTTAACATATTCAAGTAGATAGGGATATTCTAACTTTACAAAAGCTTTCCCAATAATCTAGTTACATTACCACCAATTATTAAAATTGTTTAGAAAGATTGTTTTCTATTTGTTCTTCTTCTTTTTCTCATAACTTTGTATTGGATAGAGAACATAACTAGAGTTTATCTTTTTTTTTTTTTTGTTCATTCACCAATCAAAAGGAAAAATGCTCTTTCTTCTTTTTGGTTATTTAACTTGTAAAGCTAATAACACCCATTTTAAAAAACCAAGTCATTTTTATATTCAAATGTATTGTCGAAATGGATTATTATTTGTTGATAATAAAATTCATAGGACATTTTAGGTTTTGTTAAAAAAAAAATAAAAGGAAAAAAATTTTTTTTTAATTACAAACAAAATAACCCCATTCCGTTTATAAATCTTTAGGTCTTTCAAATACCTGAAGACACTTTACAACCCTTTCAAATATTTACGAGCATTTTTAAAGAAGAGGAGTATCGTTGTAAAAGTGTTTGGCTTTGTAAAATTTATGGATATTTTTTTAAGTTGATTTCAAAAAAATAATTTTTTTTTTTTTGCGATTTTATACTTTATCATGATTTTATATTTTATTGAGAATTTATTTGTACTAATCGAGATTTTTTTAATATTGTCGCAAATTAATGGCTAATATCGTGATATTACATATTATCATCAAAACCTCTAGCAATAAAAAAAAAAAAATTAAAATTAAAACTAAAAAGAAAAAAATAACGCATAGGAAAAATAAATATCAATTAGAATTTATTTTTTAGATAAATTGTAATCAATTATAAAACAAAGCTAATCATCTAAAAAAAAAAAAAAAATTATTAATTTTTTAATTTTTCATTTTCTTGTACTTTTTGCTGAAGATAATTTTCAAATAATTTAATTTGGTATAATGAAAAGTTATTTGAATCTAGAAATTTTTTTTGAAACTCATTCCCATATATGAACCAAAACTCTGCAATTGCGTGTGTGGCATATGTTCTTAATTTGAAATTGTAAAGGTGTAATTTAGTTTGTAAGGTTTTAATTATTATTTGCAATTGATGTTCCAAATTTTCTTGTGAATTTGTTTTCCAAATTTGGGTTAAAAAGCACAAAGAAATTTGAAAAATTGGTAAATGGTTTTGATTTAAAAAATGGATTGAGTTTTCAATGACTGTATCAATATCCAGTACGGTTATTAGTATTTTTACTATTTTAGAATAAAAGGGCAAGAATGAATTATCGTCATCTTCTTTAAATGATGCGATGAATTGGTGGATTATTAATTTTGTGGAATTGAAAAATAAATTGGATTGGTTTTTTATAATTGTTTTTAATAAATTTAATATTGTTTCTCTGTTATCATTTTTCTTTTCATTGTGCAAAGAAAAGAAAATTACAATAATTATTTCTTTAAAATACTGTTCCCATACTTCTTCGATATTATCATTTGAAAGTTGTTCTAATAAATCGATGGTTTTTTTAAAATGTTTTCCTAATGAAAGGTTATTGAGTAGTGTTTTGATCATTTTACCAATTGTTTGTTTTTCCAATTTTTTTGATTTATTTTGTTGGTTAAGATTGTTATTTATTGTTTCTTTTTGGTCTTTGTTTTCATTTTCATTTTCATTTTCATTTTCATTTTCATTTTCATTTTCATTTTCGTTTTCGTTTTCGTTTTCTTTTTCTTTTTGGTTTTCTACTTTTTCAATTATTTTTTGATTATCTTCTATTTTTTCTGTTATTTGATTTTCATTTTCAATCCCATTATATTCTTCTTCTTTTTTCTCAATTTCTTTTATATTTTCATTATTTTCTTCATTATTATTACTTTCGTCTTTTTCCTCTTCGTGAATCTCTTTTAGGTCTTGATCATTATTATTCTTTTCAGTTTCTTCTTCTTTTAGTATTTCATCTTGGTTATTGTTTTCATTTTCATTATTAATTTCGTTTTCATTTATATTATTATTTTCAATAATTTTTTCATTTTCATTTTCTTTTATTTCTTCAATTGAATCTTTTTCTTCTTGATTTGTATCAATTTCATTTGAATTTTCATTTATTGTTATTGTTTCATTTTCTTCTTTTTCCTCATTATCTTCATTATTTTCTTCATTATTATTACTTTCATCTTTTTCCTCTTCATCGATATCTTTCAGATCCCGATTAGTATTATTTTTTTCAGTTTCTTCTCCTTTTGTTATTTGATTTTTGTTATTGTTTTCATTTTCATTATTAATTTCTTTTTCTTCAATTTCACTTTTTATATTTTCAGTTGGTTGATCTTCTTTAATTATTTTTTGATTTTCTTTTTTTTCTTCATTTTCATTTTCATCTTTTTCAATTATTTTTTGGTTCTCTTCTATTTTTTCATTTATTTGGTTTTCATTTTCATTTTCCTTGTCATTTTTTTCATTTTTATTTTTAATTATTTTTTGGTTATCTTCTTTTTCATTTTCTTTTATTATTTGATCTTTGTTATTGTTTTCATTTTCATTATTAATTTCTTTTTCTTCAATTTCACTTTTTATATTTTCAATTGGTTGATCTTGTTTAATTATTTTTTGATTTTCTTCATTTTCTTTTTCTTTTTCATTTTCATTTTCCTTTTCCTTTTCCTTTTCCTCTTCTTCGATTATTTTTTTGGTTTCCTTCTATTTTTTTCTTTTATTTGTTTTTCATTTTCGTTTTCTTTTTTTTCAATTTCATTTTCATTATTATTTTCAATAATTTTTTCATTTTCATTTTCTTTTTATTTCTTCAATTAAATCTTTTTCTTCTTCATTTTTATCAATTTCATTTGAATTTTCATTTATTGTCATTGTTTCATTTTCTTCTTGTTCCTCATTATCTTTTTGGTTTTCAAAATTGTTATTATTTTCTTCTTGTTCCTCTTCGTGAATCTCTTTTAGGTCTTGATCATTATTATTCTTTTCAGTTTCTTCTTCTTTTATTATTTCATCTTGGTTATTATTTTCATTTTCATTATTAATTTCTTTTTCTTCAATTTCACTTTTTATATTTTCAATTGGTTGATCTTCTTTAATTATTTTTTGATTTTCTTCATTTTCTTTTTCTTTTTCCTCTTCTTCAATTATTTTTTGGTTTCCTTCTTTTTCTTCATTTCCGTTTTCGTTTTCATTTTCATTTTCTTCTATTTCTTCAATTGAATCTTTATCTTTTTCATTTTCCTTTATGATATTTTCATTTTCAATTATTTCATCAATACATTTATTTTCTTCATTTGATTCTTTTTCTTCAATTAAATCTTTTTCTTCTTCATTTTTATCAATTTCATTTGAATTTTCATTTATTGTTATTGTTTCATTTTCTTCTTTTCCCTCATTATCTTTTAAATTTTCAACATTTTCATTATTTTCATCTTTTTCATTTTCACTGATCTCTTTTAAGTCTTGATCATTTTCATTCTTTTCAATTTCTTCTTCTTTTTCTATTTGATCTTTGTTGTTGTTTTCATTTTCATTATTAATTTCTTTTTCTTCGATTTCACTTTTTTGATTTTCAATAGGTTCATCTTCTTTAATTATTTTTTGGTTTTCGTTATTTTCCTTTCTTTCTTGTTTCCTATTTTCCCTATTTACAGGTTGATTAGAGTCCAAATCATTTATTAAAGCTTCTTTTTCTTCAATTTTTCTTTCATTTTTTATTATTTGATCGTTTTGTATTGTTTCATCAATATTTTCTTTTTCATCTAATTTTGTCGAACTTTGTAATTCATTTTTTATTTGTTTTTCCTCATTTAATTCTTCATTTTCTTTTTGGTGGATATTTATTTTTTTTGAGTTGATCAGCCTGAAATAATTTTTTTTTAATTGTCGATTTAGGAATTTTTTTTGTAGGTTTTTTTTTTTCCAAAGTTCGCGTTTTTTTCAGTATCTGCCTATTTTTATTTTTTTGTAATGGTGTGTTTTTTCTTTTTCTGATTAATTTTTTTCTTATTGGAAGTGTTTTTTTAGATGATTTGATAATTTTATTATTTAATTTTTGAGTTTTGGGGGTATTAACATTTTTGTTTTTTGGAATATTTTTAACATTCTTATTATTATTATTATTATTTGATTTCAAATTTTTAGAATTTTGTTGTTTTGTTTTATTATTAATAATTTTTACTTTTTTGGTTTTTTTTTTAATTAACGACTTTTGGATTTTACCTTTTTTTAAAAATTTTTTTTTGCTTACATTTTTTTGATTTGCACTATTTTTTTTTTTTTTAACTAGAATTGATTTTCTTTTTTTTAATTGTTTATTTGTATTATTTTTTTCTCTAATTCTTGGATTTTTATTATTAATCTCATTTCCCTTTTTATTAACGTTTTTTTTTGGTGTTTTTGTTTTTGTTTTTATTTTTTGGATTTGGATTTTTTTTTGACAATGTATTTATACTTGGGGTTATATTTGGATTTTTGTTTTTAAAATCAATAATTTGTTGCTCAAGATTTGGAATTAATGAAGAAAGGGCGCCGAGTAGTAACAAATAGTCTTCATTGTTCAATAATGCAATATTATGGAAAAAATCTTTGGAATTGGATTGGTTACATAAAATAAAGATCTGTGTTGTTAAATTGAAATTTTTTGAATCTGGTTCTTTTAAATTATTAATTAATTGATTAAAAATTTGTTTAATATTCTCAAATTTTAGTAACCATTTATTGCTATTATTTAATTTAAGAAGAATAAATTCAAGAAGATTGATTTGATTTAAAAAGATCAAGTTTATTATTTAAAGATATACAAATAAATAAAAAGGCCTCATAATTATTCTCAAGAATTTGAAGAATATTATTTAATTTCTCTTCTAAGAGAGCAATATTAAATAATTTTTCAAAGTAAATTGTTAAAAATTTTTCCAGGTGTTTTTTAAATCTCAATTTATAAGAAATAATCATTTTTTGAATTAAATCTAAAGAAATTGTTTGGTTTTCAATTGAATTTTCATTAAAAGTGATGAACGAGCATGATAATACTTTTTGATATTTCTCATTCTGTTTTAGATAAATTGGATTCTTTTGAACTTGATCGTTTAATGAAGATAATAATTTATATTTTTGTTTTAAGTTATCTGTTGATGTAGTTTTATTTTCTTCGGTTTTGTTATCCGATTCATTTAATTGTTTTTGATTGCTTCGGCTGTTGTCGTTGTCGTTGTCGTTGTCATTAATATTGGTGCCAGTCGTATTTGTGTTTTTTTCAGTTTTTGTTTTATTTTTTTTCACTAAAGGTTTTAATTTCTGAATTTTTTTTTTTCGATTATTTGTTCCTTTATTAAAAGATTTGGATCTTTTCCTAGGTTTTATTTTTGTTTGAGATCTGATTATTTTTCCTGAAGGTAAAGTTGAAAATAATTCAGATTTCTTAGTTTTGAATGGTACTGTTGATTTTCTTCGGTTGAGATCGTTTTTGGTGGTTGTTGATTGTTTTATTATTAATTCTTTTTTAAAATCTTTTTTACCAACCGAATTAGATCTTCTTCTTAATTTTTTTTTTGTGATTTTTTTTTTTTTGGTTGATTTAAGGGGATTATTTGACATGGAAGTTCTTGATGTGTTTTTAACGACTAGCTTTTTTAATTTTGGTTCTTTTGATTCTTTGGTATAATCAAATTCAATCTATTAGGTAAGAATAAATTATAAATAAAAAGAGAGAATATTTTTGAAATTTTTGTATAATTATATTAGAATGATTTATTTTCAATTATTTGGACTATGTTTGTTTGTTAGTTTGGTATTCATGTTGGTGTATGTATTTTAATTCAAGAACTTAAGGGAGGTAATATCTTAGGGAAGTTTTAATACCAATGACATAAACCAGTATTCCAAAAAAGTGTACCAAAAGAAGCATTGGTAATAAATCAGAAAAGTGACAAATAAAATAATATAAGGAATAAAAGGACAAATGGTGTGTATTTCTGAAACTTACATCGTTTGGTTGTTCTTTTTTTAATAATTTTTGAATTTGCTGATTAAATTTCTCAAAAATTAATTTGCTTTGTTCAGGGAATAATCTATAATAGCCCCAAAATGCGCGTCTGCCATTCTTTCTGGTTGCCTGATCAGCGGACGTCATTGCGTGGTTAACCATTTCTTCGATTGTATCGCGATAGCGATCAAGATCGGAGCTTTTCCATTTTTGGAGTATTTCTGTCAAATATTGGGAACACTTGATATGCACAACCTTGCTTTTGGAATCAAACCAATAGAGTTTAATTTTTGGAAGAACCCTGGGTGCCTTTGTGTATTGGATAAGGTCCATGATACAAAAATGTGCGCTTTTCGAAATGATTTGTTTTTTTTTGTCAGACAGGTTTAGCAAGTCTACAAGCCACCAACTGAAAAAATCCGAAAAGGAATGTTTGAGTCGGCGTGAAAGATGAGAGATTAAGCATGTTGTTCTTTTGACAATTTGACTTCGGAGATCTTTTAATTGATCGGTGATTGGGTTGACAAATTTGCGAAGTTCCTCGACAAAAAATGAATAATCGGCTGCACCTCCATTCAGCAGTCCTTCAAATTTAGTAATCATTTCCATTCGAGGTTTCCAAACTTCTCCTTTGTCGTGAGTCAAATGGAAAAGGATGATATTTAATTCGGTTTTTAATTGCTTTTCACTTTTGATCTAATTACAATTTGATCAGATTTTTAGTTTTTAAAAGAGAATGTGTTTCATTGGGATTGTAAAGAATTGAAAAAAAAAAATGAAAAGATAAAAAAGAAGATAAAAAAAAATTAAGGGTAAATGTTCAGAGAGAATAAAAATAGAGAGAAAAGATTATTTTGAAAATACAAACAACAATTGGTTCAATTTTATCACTTTCTTCTTTAAAATTAGAAACCATTAAATTTAGTCGTGATTCTAACCTGTTTGGTGTTCTTGTTTTGAGTTTCAATTTTGGTTTTGTTCCTGTTTTTGGTCTTGTTCTTGTTCTTGTTTTTGAGTTTGATTTTAATTTTGATTTTAATTGGTTTGATTGGATTGGTGTCTTAGGAACATTACTAATTTTTCGTTTTTTTTGTGAAATTGATTGTCTTTTCTTTATTGTTTTTGGTTTTGTTGATGCCTTTGTTTTCAATTTTGGTAATTCTGGTAATTTTTGTAACGGCTGAATTTTTGTTTCTTGAATCTCTTCATATTGGATTTGGTTTTGTTTTGAAACTAGGACTACATTTGAAAATTGTTTTTTTAATGACAAATATTGTTCTTTATCAACAATTTGTTGAAGAATTTTGAAAAATTGTTTCCCCAATAAGCTTTTGAAAAAAAAAAAAAGAAGTGTTATTTTGAAAAAATAAGATTGTGATTTTGGAAAAAAATGATTTTTTTAAAGTGTTTTGAATTGGAAAAAGATTTGTGGGTGTTCGAGGTAAAATAATTAAAAATCTATCACTTCAAAATAACAACCGTGTTGGTGGGAATTTTGATATTTCCAACTAATTTAAATCACTCAAGAAAAAATTAAGAGAAGTGGGGATTTTTGAAACTGTTTATCTCTCTTCTGCGTTTTTTATTTTCACGATTTTGTTTGTTACGAAAGTGGTCTTTTAAAAATGATCCTACGAAGGAAGTGAAGTGAAAATTTTGATCACATTTGAAATGATAATCTCAAAGAGGAAACAGTTTCTGGGAAATTCTTGCTTTTTTTGTTTGTTTTTGAAATGATTTTTTTAAATAGAAAAAATATTTACCTGTAGATTTCTTCCAGAATGGTTCGTGATAGGTTTGTGATCACTTCGTTCTCGTGTGAAAGGAGTTGGATATATTTTGGGAGCATTTTCTTTAAAGGGAATGATTGCAAATTTTGGAGTTTTTGGTACCACCATTGGAGAAAAAGAACAATTAGTTTGTCTGAAGAGCTGCTGTACAACTCGCTTGTAAGGTCCCACAGCTGATCAAAGCCACAGATCCTGACAAAGGAATTGAGTATTTCGGATGTTAAATCAAGAAAAGTTAAAATAGAATCTGGATCGGATATTTTTGTTGACACTGTTCCAATTGAAAGAAAGATTTCGTTTGAATGTCCCAGAATTGTTTCACCTTCGCGGTTAATTAGGAGAATAAAAAGCTGGAAGATTGAAAAAATTAATTCCAAAGAAAGATCGTCTTCTTTGAATATTTCAGAGAAACACAAAATAACAGTTTTAATATCTTGATTTGAGATCCTTTTTCCAGTGACTAAAAGTTGTTGGAATTCATTACACCCCTGTTGTTTTTGAGATGGATCTATATTATTTTGTTTTGTTTGGTTTTGTTGTTTTTAGGAATATTTTGGTTTTTGTTTTGGAATTGTGTTAATAAAAAAAAAATCTCAAGCGAATGAAATTTTTTGTTATTTGAAAAGAGTTAGTTTTAAAATCACAAACCTTTATGTTTTAATAAAGAAAAAATTCTTTTGGATTCCATGTGTATTAGACAAGGAATTTTTAAAAAAAATGTTTTGAAAAATAAAAAAATTTATTATTTAACGGTTAGTATTTCTTTTTGGAATTTTTTTCAATTTTTCCTTCATTTATACTCTTCTGAAATGTTAAGTTTTAATAATTACAGAATAAAAAGATCACTATTTTCATTCGACTTTTGAAAAAAATCACAATCAAATAAAAGGAATTAAATTTATAAAGTCGACATTTCAGAAAAGAAAATTAATATTCTCGGCTTTATTTTAGGATTTTATTAATTTGGAATGATTACACAATTTGAAAACTTTTTTTTGGGAAAGCTTTGGCAAATTTTGTTCAATTTATTTTTCAACAAATAGTATAATTTCAAAGTTTTGTTTCACAAAAGATGAATATTTTGGGATTTAAAAAGGGATTTTTCCTCCAAAATTAGTTTTAAAATAATAGTGAATAATAAAATACAAAAAATTAATTGTTTATTCATTTGAATAATTGTAAGTCTTGGAACAGAGTTTCATTTATTAAGTTAAAAAATAAAGAAAACTTTGAAAAATTTTGTCACAAAAGTTCATAATGAAATATTCATTATAATCCTAACAAGATTATTTAGAATTGGTTTTGGAAAATCTTTGAGTTTAGTCAACTAAAAAGAAGTTTAAAACTAGGGAACTTGAAGTCAAATTGTTCAATTTATTAATTAGGAAATTTTGGGTAATTTTTAAGGTTTACAATCCCTGAAATCTGGAAAAAAGATTATCTGGTGTTATTTGGTGACACTTGTTAATTTGGTTTTTATCTGATCGATCTTGTGCTTGGTATGGGTTTTAATACTGGTTCAAAATGGCAATTTTTGACAATTTATTTTTTTTTTTTACGAAATCAGAATTGAAGTCTATAAGATTAATTGGCAGGAAATTAAGTTATAATAAAATGTGGTTTGTGGGTTGTTGATTGAAATTTTTAATTAGGTTTGGTTTTATTTGGAGATTTTAAAAAAAATGTTTTTTTTCATTGAGTTAATTGACAAAAAAGTATATGAAAATTTTAATCGATAACCCAAAAATCAAAATTTATTCTATAACACCCATCAATCTATTATTCTTACACTCTTCAATTCAGATTTCAGGAAAAAAAAAAATAAATTGTCAAAAATTCCTATTTTGAATCACTATTAAAACCCATACCAAGCACAAGAATCATGAGCTAATAACCAAATTAAAAAGTGGTCACAAATAACACAAGATAATCTTTTTTTTCAGATTTCAGGGATTGTAAACCTTAAATGGGAATCTCTAGAATTGGTAGAAATCCTTTTTCGAATTAAAAGCAGTGTTTGTATTTATTCTAGACATATACACATTTAATTATCAAAGGTCCTGACAATTGATATTATGTACATATGATACTTCCTGATTAAAGTTCTATTATTCAAAAAGATTTTCTTTGAATGAAAGATTAAATTGAAAAATTTATTTAAAAAATAGTTTGATTTTTGAGTCAAAATAAACAAAAATTTGTAAATAATGGAAAAATGTACAAAAAATTTTAACAAATTCAATTTCAAATTTTCAAATTTTCTCAAAATGATCAAGTCAATAAATTTCAAAACTAGTTTGAATTTAGGTATTCCATTGAATACTTTTCTCGGTGTTGTATCTGAACAAAAAGAACAAAAAAGTACTGGTTTCACTTTTTGAACCTGTTTTTTTTTGTTGGAAAAAGTTTCATGAGTTCATCTAATTAGATCACTGTTTGGAAAAATTCAAGAGAATTTATGAATTTACTTGGTTTTCTCATTAAAATTACAGATTAAATAACTCTTTTAAGGGTTTTGAAAAATCTAAAGGGATGTTTTTTTTTTTCAAATAACCTATTTTTTCATGGATTTATCAAGCAGAAATCAAATTTTTAAGAATTAGGATATAAAAAGATTTCAAACGTGTTGTGGTTTTAAATTAATTTGTTGAATTAAATTAAGAATTATATGTAAAATTTTTGTGTTAACGAAATTTCTTCCTGTTCCAAGCACACCTTATAAGTATTTGGGTTCACCCACCAATTTTTTTTTTCTTTTTTAGGCTTTTGGGTACGATAATAGGAAATCAAAAAAACAATTATAAGATTGGTAAACTTACCCAGGATTCGAGTTGAATAAATTTTCTAATCTTTTTGCTGAATGGGTGTTAAAAAAATGAACTTAAAGGGAGTGGTGTAAGTGAAAAGAATGAAAATGAAGAGTACTGAATACATTTAACGCGATTCAAAACTAAAAACCGGTGATCTATATCGAAAATTTGATTTTAATCTTCTTTTCGTACCCGGATTGTGTTTTTCTAGTAGAAATAATTCTTTGTCATATTATTTTGTACAAAAAAAAAGGTTTTGGGATATTTTCAAAAAAAACTAAAATATATAAATTAAAATGTAAGAAAGAAAAAGTTTTTAAAAAAAATAATAATAAACAATAAACCTACGAAAAGATAAATATAAAAGAAAATGTCCAATCTTAAAATACATTACTTTATGAAGGGATAACATAGGGATTATTTTCTTTTTTTAAAATTCATAAAGTGACCTATTTCATTTAATGTTCATTTGGTCGAATATTTAGATACCTATATTAATATAAATTTTGGTGGAAATCCAGTATATGCAATATAAAAATGAAAAAACGGCAAATTTATCCAACAATCCATATACAAAAAATAATTTGATTGTGTTTTTTCTTATTTTGTATTTTATTCATTTTTTTTTTTTTTTTTTCTTGTCTTTATTTATAAGGATTTTTTTTTCTAATTATTTTTTAAATTAAAGATATATTATTGACAATAATTTTATCTACATTACAATCAAGATATAAAAACACAAAATGGATTATAAGCTTTTATGGAAGTATCGTTAAGCGCCAAGGTTTTTTTTTTTTATTATTTAAGAAATAGAAATAAAAATTCAGAAAATTTCGTTAATATTTGGAATTAACAAAACTTTAATTAAAGTCTTGTAGAGTACCACCAAGTTTCTAGGTTTTTTTTTAATTTATGACATAAAAGGAAATTTTCTTTGCACTTCTGAAATTAAAAAAACCCAACACCAAACAGACGGTAATTTTATTAAATTATAACTAAAAAGTAATAATATATAAATAAATGAAAGTAATTTTTTTATTACAAAATTGCATAGACCAATAAATGGAATACATATATTTTATATCACATTTGTTTAAACTTTTTTTTATTTTTTATGTAGTACGGGTTTTGGTATTTAGATACTTTTTTAATATTGACAATTGTTATCTAATCACCCTTTCGCACCTAAACTAATTAGCCAAAAATGAAATATACACATTTTTTTAAAAAAATCAAACTACATTCAATTAGAATGAAGAGAAACAATCTACTTCAAATTGTATTTGATATTCATAAAAGAAAGACATTAACAAAAAAATATTTAAAAAAAAAATAAAATCATTCTAAAAATGCTTATCGTACATCTTTTTGGCATCCCATACACAATTTCACAAGTTCTCTAGGGAACTTCAAACAGTTGGTAAAGATATTACGAATAATTAAATAATTTTTTATATAAGAAATTATATAAACACAATTTTCTTAATATTAATTGAGAGTTCCCAAGCATTTTTTTTTTCTTTACTCAATTGGGTGACTTTTATTAAAAAAAGAAGAAAAAAGAAAAGGAATAAAAAAAAAAAAAAATTAACTAAAATATGAAAAAATAGATCAGATTTCAATATTGAAAATATATTTTGAAAAGAAGATTTGATAAAACTTATCGAATTTGTTCTCTTTCTTAAATAAAACTGGACTAGTATGACTGGAATGAGTTTAGATGATTTTAAACGACTTTTAAGGATTATCTAAAATAAAGCCATCACAGCAGATCTTACGAATTAAAACATCAGTGAATTAGATTCATTATCTCTTTAGATCCAGAAGAACTAAAAAATTTGGAAAATTTATGAATTATTAATTTGCCCAGATCAGATAGTTAATTGGAAGATGGTAGTAAAAACCACAACCCAACCATGTTTCTTCAAAATCCCTTCATTCAGAGGTTTTTATTGGAAAGTAGGCAATACTTCAATTAGATGAAACATGGTTGGGTTTTGGTTTTCACTACCATCTTCCAATTAACTATCTGATCTTGCCAAAAATATCTCCTCATAAATTTATGAGTTTTTATAGTTTTTCTGGATCTCAAGAAATATAGAGTCTAATCAACTGATGTTTTAATTCGTAAGACCCCCGTGGTGGCTTTGTTTTAGATATTCCTTACAAGTGCTCAAATAATTTTTTATTTTTTTTTCGACTTTAAACAGTTTAAATTGAATTATGGCAATAGATTCGAAAGAGCAATAACAATTTACTCTAATAATCAAGTTTTGTCTCACGAATTGTTTTTATTTGAAAGATAATACCTAAAACTCGAATATTTTAAAATTTTCTATCAAATAAAAAGTCTATAATTTTAAAAAATTATAATTACACAAGATGCTTTGATTTTAATTGATTATCTGAAGCTAAATAATTGTTTCGATGACTTATAAAATAACTTGAGTTATGATTCATGTTGTGTTACTTTTTTTTTTTTATCTTTTGGTGTTAATTTTGATTTTTAGAGGTCTTAAGGAGATCTTAGTATCGATTTCTGACAAAATTGTTGAATTTCACAGGATTATTTGGCAAAAGCCATAATACCTTACTTGAATGAAACACTAATCGAATAAATATCTTCTTGGGTGAATTTTTAAGTACTTTGCAATTGAGGTTTTAAAGTAGAACAAAAAATATAAAACTAAAAAAAGTTCGTTTTTGGTAAAAGAAAAAATATTTTAGTCTGTAAATACATGATCATACAAACGTTAACTCTTTGAATTATTGATACTTGTATTTGTTTTGTTCGTTGTGGGTTCGTTTGGAACATACCTCCTTTTAAGGGTCAAAAATGAAACTAAAAATAATTGAATTCTGAAATAATTTATTAGTTTTTGTTTTATTTTGAATCTTTAGTTGAAAAAGTATGAGTATTTTCTATTTGTGTCGTTTACGAAAAGAGTGTTTTGGCATTATTCTTTCTAGAAAAAACAATAAAAATTAAAATAATGTTTTGTTCATAATTTAAAAAAAATAGTTTATGATCTTGGTTTTTCTTTTTTGTGTTGCCAAAGTGCAAGAAGAGATACACCTGATACTTTAACAAGTTTGAATCTAACACCTGGAACATCACCAACAGCACGTCCACTTCTTCCAACTATATTAATTTATAAAAAGAAAAAAGAAAAAAGAAAAAAGAAAAAAAATATAATAATAGAGAATATGGAATTTTGGTTAGGGTTGTTGGAAGAAAACAAAATGGTGTCAGGGGTGATTTCAGAGAAACAATTTCGTTTTTTTCAGAAAAGAGGAAGGAGTCCAAGAAAAAAAGTAAAAAAAAAAATAGAATAAAAAAAGAAAAAGCAAAAATAAAAAAATAAACAAAAAAAAATATTTTCATTTAAAAACTTACAACCGCAAATTAAAACTTCGTCATTATCGTCAATGTATGTAAGTGATCCATCTTTTGGTACAAAGGCAAGTACTTTTTTACCATTTTTGGCGAGTTGAACACGGACACACTTTCTAATAGCAGAATTTGGTTGTTTTGCTTCAACACCAACTTTTTCTACAACAATTCCACGAGCATGGGAAGCTCCTTGGAAAGCGTCAGTCTAATTATTTCGTGGTATTTAAACAAAAAAAAAAAAAAAAAAAATGTAAAAAAAGAAAAAGATTTTTTTTTTTATTTTTTTTGTTTTGCAAACATAAAGAAAGAAGGGAAAACTAAAAAACAAACCTTGATTGCAGTTCCAGAGTGAGATTTTTTATATCTTTTGTCTTTCCATCTTTGGACTTTACGTCTGTTTCTAAGTTTTCTACCGGCTCTAATACCTTTTGGTTTTCCTAGTGGTTAGAAACCAAATAAATAAAAAAAAGCAAGTAATTATAAAAAAAAAAAAGGTTTCTCATTTAAATCGGATGGTGTTGTGTGTTTGAGGTTTAATAAGAAAATTGTTACCCATTGTAATTCAAATTCAAGAAAAATATTTATTAAAAAAAATGATGATTTATTGTTTTTTGCTTTACACAATTTCAGAACATTTTTGGCAGTACAAATCCACAACTAAATCTCTTTATTTCCTCAAAATTTTATTTTCATCCAACCACAAAGTTTTTCAAATTGTAGTTAGGGAGGTACTGTTAATTGTAAAATAAATCGGTCAAAATTTTCATTCATCGTTCCAAAAAAAATCTTTGAAATAATCTTTGAAAATCGAATTATTTTTCAACCATATAACGTGTTTAACGTGGCTAGAGGATCGGGACTATCAAAATTCTGTATTCAAAGGATTTTTGAAATCATAATTTAATTTTGGAAAGATAAATGAAAATTTTGTCTGATTTATTTTTCAATTAATAGTAATTCGAAAATTAGACAAAAGGAATTTGTTTGATCAATACTGATAAATTCAAATAAATTTAATAAAATTTTTAGTTCAATATTCGATTTTACAATCTCAGTGAACTTTTCTTTTAAAACAACTCAAGAGAAAGAATATTTTTGAAGCACAACCAATTTTTAACAGTTTTTTAAAATTTATTAGAATATGTCATTCTATAATAATTGTTTACTTCAGTGTATTATGGATATCTTTTATTGAAATCCTCTAAATTATTTTCCAGGCAAAAAAAGTTCAATTTTTGTTTATTCGTTTTTTGAAATAGAGCCGGTTCCACTTATAAGATACAAACTACTACGAAATTTAAAGCACAAAAAAAATCTCAAATTAAAGGCACAAAATTCTAATTATCATAAAATTAATTGTAAAAAAAAAAAATTTCAAATTTTGTGCCTTAATTTGAGATTTTTCTGTGCCTTAAATTTAGTTGAAAGTTGGTGCCTTAATAGTTGAACTGACTGTATTTGAAATTATATATATTTTAAATAAATATAATAGGTGTTGATTCAATCAGGGTTAAGATTTCATTTACTTTTAATTTTACCAAATTATAAATAAAACCTACTCACAAAGAGTATATTTTGAGAAATATAAAAAAAAGCACCACTTTACACTAATATGAAAAAAAAAAAAAAATTGAAAATTCCAAGTTAGAAAAAACCAGTACTTGAATATTCATACCAAACTTGTTAATTGAGTTTATTCACAATATAATCAACATCCCAGTACTTAACAATCTTGGGGATGATGTATTTATTGTTGTTAATAGTACTACGATTTTCATAAGTATCTAGTATAGAAAAAAAGTCTATTTTGGTCAAAAATTTTTATTGGATATGACTATGAAAATTTGTTAAATTCAACTTTAGGATATTTACTTTGATAGATAATAACTAATTGTTTTGAAAACACTCCACTCATCTGAAAAAAACCCAAATACAGAAAAAAAAATAACTGATGATAAATATTCCATGTCATCAAGTGCTGTAGATTGCCTATGTTTTTTCTTAATTTAAGAAATAAACCGAAAATTTCAGAAATTTTTTTGTTTATTTCTTAAATTAATAAAAAACCAAAGGCGCCTTTCTTGAGATTTTCTGTTTTAATTAAAAAATCTATTGATTATACAAATAAACAGAAAACTCAAAAATAGCTAAATGATATTTTCGAGAATTCAAAAGAAGTGAACAAGATCAAAGAATTTATTATACATTTTTAAATTCTTGAAAATCAAACGAACATGTCCGTGGAGTACCCAGGTTTTCCAGAATTCAAAATAATAGAGAAAAATCAAAGATTTTGCTCAATTATTTTGAATCCTCGAATGGCTAAGGAAATGTCTCAAGTTTTTTTAAATTTTTGAAATAAATTGAAAATTTCTTAAATTTTCAGCTAATAACAAAATAAAAAAAAAAACCAAACGAAAACTTTCTGACAGGTGCCTCATTTTCTCAGAATTCAAAAAAATAGAGAAAAATCAAAGATTTTGCTCAATACCTTTTAAATTCTGGAAAACCGAACAACACTTTTTTTTACTTTTTGGAATAAACCAAAAATTTCTTAAATTTTCCGTTTATTTCAAAAATTAAAAAAAACTTAACGAAAAGTGTCCTAAGTTTTCTTGTCGTTTTATGTTTTATTTTTGAAGTGCCCTAGGTTTTTTTGGGGTTTTCTATTTTATTTCGAAAATCTATTGATTCCACAAATAAATCGAAAACTCAAAAAAAACTAACGAAAATCAAAAGATTTTCTAAATCAACAGAAAAATCAAGAAAACCTAGCCGAAAAATCTAAAAAAAAAAAAAAATTGTTACCTATTTAAACGAACAAATTATTCTTCAAAAGTTAAAATAATTAATTTTCTATTCGAAAGATTATTCATCAGATTTACATTGCTTTTAAAATCTAATAAAATGACCTATTAGGTAGAAGCAAAAAAATTTTAAATTTTTCGCTCTTAAATTGAAAAAAAAACCATGGAAACTGGAAAAATTGATTTTTCAAGTTAAATAGAAAAATATCTTTAAAAATATTTTTTCGATCAATGATCTTTTTTTAACCAATAGTGTTTATTATAATTGAAAATATCTCAAAGTGAAAAATTAGTAAAATTTTTAATTTGTATTTGAAAAAAATTTTAATGATTGAATATTGTAAAAATTTATATATACCAAAATACTATGATGATAATTAAAAAGCGCGGAACCATTAAATTATAACGTTTTGTTCATCGAGATGAGTATTACACCCTAAAACGCCCAGAAGGATAAACCATAACAACTCGGCAATATCATTCCATTATATTTACATAGATATGAAATAGAAAATAAGGAAAAGTGTTACTTGTCCTAAAGAAATATATAGTACAAACCTTAAAAAATGTTTTTTTTTTTTTTTTTTTCAAATAAATTAATAATTAAAATAAGTACTTTTTTTTATTTGCAAGAAAAGAAAACAAATAAAAATTCTATTTTCAATTAATAAATGATTTTTTTTATTTCAAGTTCCTAAATATTCTTTTCAAATTAGATGAATAAAAAAAAAGTGCTTCATTCTACTGTTGGGTAATTAAAATCTTAGAATTAACTATTTTATTCCTTATTGAGATTTTGGATTAAATTTATTTATTTTTAATTTTAATGTACCCATTTGGGAAAAAAAGTTTCAACAAGGTTTTTAATTCAGAACCTTAATGAAAATCCAAAGTTAGGTCAATAACTAAAAGAAAAAATAAATAAATTAATAAAAAATAGAGGATTTAACACAATAACAGTTTTTTCTAATACAATGTTTCTTTATAGGTTTTTCCCATATTAATCAATTGGTAAAAATTAATTGAAAAAATTTAACCATTTTTGCTATCTCCAAAACCACTTGAACAGGACTACATTAAAAAAAATAGATTTAAATTGTATTGACCAGTATGATTGAAAATAATATCATGGCTTATTATTTGAAGTTACTTGGTTTCCTCTTTTAATAGATTTTACTTTTCGTAATCAGAATGATAAAAAAAAAACTTAAACTTTTTTTCCCTGTTTTGAGATTTTTCCTAAACGGTCATGTATTATATGAGAGGTTTATTTAGAAAATACAATTTGAAAATAATAATCTTAAAGTAAGAAAGTCATCAAAAACATCAAGACCAAAGCATCGAACAAATATTTCAAATAAAAAGACATGATTTTTTTCTTTTATCCGAGATAAACATCTAAATTTAGTATTCAAAAAGTATACTAAACATCACTGTTGAGATAAAAATGTTGGACAGAGAAAAATAGTTCGACACCAATTTTAATTGGGAACATTACTGAAAATGATTTTTAATTTCAATCGTTTGTGAAATAACTAAAGAAAATAAAAATAATCTACTTATAAGAATAACGACTAATGTAATTCTACTTTTTCACAACCTTATCTTTTCTAATCTAAAGAAAGTTTAAAAATTACCTTTTTCAGAATTAATAGTAAACTTGACTACAACTTGGATTTTTGTTAGAGCAATCAAAAAAATACCGGGCATGAAAATAATCCCGGACAAGATTTTTAATTGTGAATATTAGTAAAATTGATGTGTAATTTCATTTATTTACAATCAAATCCTTTTGTTTAAGAATCAAACTTTTTAAATTATAACTCACCCACTTATTAGTAAGATGATTAATGAAATTAAACTTGTTCAAAAAACCATTCAATCAATTAAAAAACAAGAATAACAATTATCATTTTCCAAACTCTAGTAACCCTCTATAAAATCCAATTATTTTTCAAAGAAAGTTGATCTACTTATGCTATCAAACAATTACTTGAGTATTCTATAGATAGCCTACTTTAATGCACTTTAGGTAGGTTTATTACTTGGCTTTCATAAAAAAATTGTATATTTATATAAAGCATTTGATTGATAAAAAATGAAATTTCATAAAAATTTTCCAAATATTCACAATTAAAAATCTTTTCCTGTATTATTTTCATGTACGGTATTTTTTTCCCTACTCTACAATAACATGATCTACTTTAGTTGTCAGCCATTCAAATTAGTATTCTACACACACCACAGATTAATGAACTTGTAACACATTTAAACCTGGATTTATATAAAATTCACCTAGTTATCAATAGAATTTGATTTTCAATTTTACTAATGTTCCCAATAAAAAATCGTGTACAACCATTTTTCTGTTTCAAACATTTTTCTATCAACAGTCAAATCAATTTTGAATGTTAATTCCTTGATATTTAGAGAAAGACTCAAAAACTATTCTAAGAATTTGTTCAAAATATTCCCAAATATTCTCTCTCTTTATGAATTGTTTATTAATTCTCTGATTACAAAATAAATCTACTTAAAAAAATGAAGTACTTTTTTTTGAGATAAATTTTCCAATTTGATCCTCTATTTATAAGAATTTCTTTTTTAAAAAATAGAACTTTAAGAAACCAATACCAAACTTAATTAGGGTTTATTATTGGTTTCTTTGATCGGTTGGTGGACAGTCCATTTAGAACAAAAAAACACACTTTTTATTTTGAAAGACTGATTAAATAAATGGAGATGGATTATTTTAAAAATTATAAATAAACCTTTAGGCCCAAATAATATTATTTTAAAAGAATGGATAGTTGACTTGTTTTAACAACAAGAAGTTGAAAACAGAAAATAATTTGGACTGAGTAAAAAAAATATTTGTGGAAAAGTGATCAATTTGTAGTAAATACTTTATCACCAGTACTCATCTTAAAAATGTGAAAGAAGAAATAAGAAATTGAGTCTTTAACTTGCTATTAAAGGAAACATTAAGAAGAAAAAATATTTACTTGTTTTTTTGTCTTGTGAAAACAAAATAAACATTCCATGATCAAGAAATCAAAACAAAAGTATCCATCAGTGGAAAATTTTTGAAAAGGGTCAAATAATTTTGGAAAAAATATTTTATTTTTTTCCTTCACTTTTCAAACATAAATTGCCAACAACAAACAGAAATCTTGAATTTCCAAAACTCACTGGCACTTTAAATTCAACTTTATGTCGGATCTATCATTTCAACAACTCGATGTTTATTTAGAGCAATTAAAAAGTTGTCAAATGAAGGGTATCAAGCAAGGCTCGCAAGAACTTCAAAATTATTTGGTTTCTCAATGCAGAGTGCTAACACAAAGCCAACGAGAAGAGTTTCTCTCCAAAGTTAAGACAGAGCTCTTTACTTTGATCAAAGCGAACGACACTCTCGTGAAATTGGGAGGCATTTTGGGCTATGACAAATTAATCTCTGCGGGTGTTGAAGACAACACAAAGAACATCGCAAGGCTTGCGAATTATTTGAGAAACATATTAACTATCCCCGATAGGAGGGTCATTGAAGTAACTACGCGTGTTCTTGGCAATTTAGTGAAACAGTCTTCTACACTCTCTGTGGAATTTGTTTCTCAGCAAATCGAACGAGCAATCGAATGGTTAGACAAAAATAAAGAAGAAATGAGTATCCTTGCGGGGATACTAACCTTTAAGCACATCGCACAGGCGGCACCAAACTCTGTAAGGGTTCATGTTTTTGAATTTTTACAATCATCATGGGTTGGTGTGGCTTCTCCTTCAATCAAAATCAGGGAATACACAGCGGAAACAATACGCAAATGTCTGCAATTGATCAAGAATTCTTATGGTGATAAAATTTGGAAGAACAAACGAAAATTAGTTTTGGAGTCTCTTTATAGAAATGCTAGAATTGTAAGTCCCTGAAATATTTTAATTTTGGTTTTTTTTTTTATTTTAGTTTTTTATTTATTTTTTTTTTTTTTGTTTGTGTTTGACGTTTTGAAAGTAAATTTTGTAAATTTTTAATTTAAGTTCTGGTACAGTTAATCCCATCCTTTTGAATTTTAAATTAATTCTCGTTTCGGCTTTTGATTAACACAATTGGATCAACCTTCTTTTATTTTTTACCCCAATATAACAAAAAGGCACTTCCAAAAAAAAAAAAAAAAAAACTATTTTGCACGTAACTTCCCAAAATCAAATTCCTTTGATACCAAATCACAAAACAACTTTTGAACTTTACTTTTCAAAATTAATTATTGCTAATTTTCTATTTTGTTGATCATTAAGGATGGTGTCACCAACACAAATATTATCCCATAGCCAATATCTTGTGAATCGGTTGAGTTATTTTTAGATTTAAAAATTGACGAAAGGCTGTTAATTGAAAAATAAATTGATCAAAAGTTTGGTTTGTCATCCAAAATAATTCTTGCTGAGATGAAAAAATTTGGCTGTTGTGATACAATTAGATTTTTTTTTGATTGATTAAATTGTGTGCTACTGTGAACACCAAAATCGGACCTTATTTTTGAAATAAATAAGATTTTTATTAAAGGCTGAAGATCTTCAATTATAATTACTATCATTAATGATTTAATGATTTCAATTTTGCTGGTCAATCAAAAAAAAATTTATTTCATTTTACTTTCTTTTCATATTCTGTTAACTCTGTTTTCAAAATACTTGCTTTGGGATAAGATTTCTAAAAAAACTTATTTTTACCGTTTTTATTAAATTAAAAAAACAAAATTCTTTCTTCTTCTTTATCTTTAGTGAGTGAAAAAAATTCACAAACAAAACTTGAAAAAAATTTTGAAGATTTTTTGAATATTATTAAAAATTTCCGCTCAGTGGATAATGTTATCATGAAAATATCCCTTTTTTTAACAGTAAACATTAAAGGAACCAAAAAACGAGAATATTTTCATAATACAGTAATGCGAAAAAGTTTGAGAATTCAATTTAATATGGGAGAATGGAAAAAAAAAAAAAAAAAAGTTGTTTCTCCATTAAAAAGTGAGAAATGAAAAGTTTACCTCTTTATTGTTAGATTTCCAGGGTTCAAAAAAAATTGAGTAAAAAATCAATATTTAAATTTTTCTCTGTTCTTTTGAATTCTGGAAAAGCCTTGCACTCTACGGAACTTCATGCTAGAACTTTCTTTAATTTAAAGAATTGGGTAAAATCTTTAATTCTACTCAATTCTTTTGAACCCTGGAAAATCGCCGTTGTTTTTTTTTTGATTTTTTTGTTTATTTTTAAAATTGATAGATTTTCTGAATAAAATAGAAAATGACGATAAAAGCTCCATTTGTTTTTTTTTTTTTTACTTTTTTGTTTTGATACAAAAATCAATATATTCTCTAAACAAAAAAAAAAAATTAATAAAAACCACGACACTTGACAACACTCTATTACATGTCAGGTAACTCTAGAACACTACTCGAATACCTACTTTGAATTAAAGACATTGAATCGGCCAGAAAGATGGTCAATTCTCACAAGAATTGGATCCGTGCCATAAATCGAAAATTATTTTGTTCCAATTCCATTCAATTTTATATCATACCAGACGAATTCAAATTAGTCAGACGATTTCCTCAGAGAATTAGCTGTTCTATAAAGCATAAACGTGATTTTTAATTAAAATTATATTTTGGTAGTTTTTTGAACTTTTTGAGAAAATGATAAACAATCAAAAATAATGTGGTTTAGAGAAGATTGAACACTGGGCCTTTGGATTGTGTTGGAAAATTTATCAATGACCCATTGTTGGTTATCAAAGAATAGTATCATTCACTTTATTTTACTTTCCCAAAAATAAAGAAATGAAATGTTAATTAGATCTATTTTCAAATTACTAAATAAAAAATTAAAAAATAAATAAAATAATAAATCAAAACAAAAAGTAATATTTAAAAAATTAAAATGATATCAAAAAAATAATTCATATTAAAAATTTTAATTACTTTAAAATTGATAAAATAATGATAAAGCTCAAAATAATATATTGATAATAATTTTTTAATTTTAAAAAATTCGTTGAATTTATTACAAATAAAAAAATTTTTTGAAATGAATATTCGAATTTTTTTCTTTTTTTTTATACAAGAAAAAATTATTTAATTGCATGATATATAAATTAACCTTCAATTGAACAATATTTTTCGTAAAATAAAATGTAACATAATTATTCTGTTCTTAGAAAAATTCCTTTTTTTTTTCTTTTTATTCAAAACTTGTAAATAAAAAAAAAACACGTAACGAAAGTTCAAAATTAAATATCATTTTTTTAACAACACAAAATAATTATAAAAAACTTTATAAACTAAAATTCAAAATTTTCCACACAGCTAAAACGTTCCAAACAATCACAATAATTCAATTTCATTGAAATTGGAGATAATTTTGATTTTTTCAAAATATAAAAATCATTTTTTCATCTTTTAGTTTTTGTTTTCATTTCATTGTTTTAATTACGTAATTTGTTTCGTTCGATCAAAATTTTTTTGAACATTTGATATTCTGTTAAAGTTGAGTTGTTCCAAATAGAAGAACTCAAATAAAATTAGTTGGTAATATCTAACCCTTTGATCGATCAATATTCCTAATAGAATCCAAGCAAATTTACTAATGTATTTTTTTGTTTTGCTCTTCTCCAAAATTTTTAACACACCCATGATTTATTTGTATTGATAATTATTTATTTATTGTTTTGTGAGTATTGTAATTTATGAAAAAGTGTTAACATTTCAATTAGTGAATGGTTCTAATTTGGTAAATCTTCTTGAATTGATAAAATAAGTTTTTTTTTTTAACAAATCGAATTTTGGTGTGTTAAAAATTTTGAATTGGGGTTAGTATATATATATATATATATATACTAACAAATCTTTTAGATAAGAAGATTATTTTAAATCCAATTTCAACACTAAATTGAGTTTTTAGATATCCTCTCAAAATTATTTTCTATTTCAAAGCTTTACTGCTAACTGTATATTTAAATGTCAAACAGAAAAGAAAAATAAATAAACTTTTATTACAAATAAATAAATTCATATATTTTTTCCAAATTAAAAAAAAAAAAAAAAACCCAAAAAAATAGGGATTACTATCAAAATCAATAGTATCAATTCATGGCTCTATGCTAATTATTGGTCAATTATTCCAATGTGAAAGTGAATTTATTAAGGATCATTATAGCGAGGTATGTAAATTAATTTTCCACCATGTAAATAGCAAGTATTCTATGATTATTAATACCATTCTTCAAAACATAGCATATATTGCCGAAATAAATATTAAAGAATTTAATAAGCATTATTTACTGACAACAATTAAAGTATTTGAACAGGAGTTGAAAAAGGATCCAAAGGATGTTCATGAACAAAAAAATCGGGTAAATTTATTCAATTGTTTAGGGGATTTGATTTTGATTGTAAAAAAAGAGATCCACCCGTATATTAATTTCATAATACAGTCAGTAACAAATTCATTAAACCGCACAAAGAAAAAAAAATATTGTCTTGAATCCATTTCTTGTATTGCCAAGTTATCACGAATATTTCAGAGCCAATTGATCAAATATTTCCAAGAAACGAATATTCTGGGAATTATTTTTGATACTGGCATTTCGCTTTACCTGAGTAATATTTTGATTGAAATATGCAAATACATTCCAGAAATATTTGAGGAAGTACAGCAAACAATGCTATTATTTTTAATTGAAAACTTAAGAGTCAAATCCAACGAGGGGAAAGAAATTTTCTCTGCATTTTATGAATTAGGCATTTTCCAAAACAAGGACACTCAACCAAAGGTCAATCACAAATATATCCTTTTAATATCCTTACAAATTTTTCGGACATTTCCATTTAAAAAAATCAATTTTTTAGAAATTTTGATTGAATATATCTTCCCATTATTAGAATTTGAGAATATTAAAATTAAACAAGAATCAATTTTGACCTGCTGTGCAATATTGGAAATTTATACCAATAAAAACAAAACAAACAATCATAAAAATAAAAAGAATTATAAAAATAAAAAGACTTGTAAAAACAAAAAGAATTCCAAAAATAGAAAAAAGAAAAAAGAAAAAATCAAAAAAAACTATTTATCAAATAATTTTTGTTTTTCAATTAACGAACCAACATCTTTTAAAATCGAAATAAAAAAAAACAAAAAACGAGTTATTATTAGCAACATTATCAATTCGTTATTAATATTAGCTGTTACTGACCCCGAGCCAATTATTAGGTTGACAATTCTGAAATCACTAAATGAAAGTTTTAACATCTATCTATGCCAAATTGAATCTTTAAAGATGCTATTCACTTGTATGGATGACGAAATTTTTGAAATAAGATTGATCAGCACAAAGATTTTAGGTCGCCTTACCGATTTAAATCCAGGTATAATCATCCCTAAATTAAGTATCAAGTTCATCCAAATCTTGAATATCTTGGAATCGATAACAAATCTAATATTAAGAGAAGAGCATTTGCATTTATTATCCTATTTAATAAAATATTCTGCAAAGGTTATTTTGCCATATTGCGAGCCGCTATTGGAAAAATTGTTACCGGATTTGGTGCCAACCAAAGACGAAAGCCAATTGAAGGCGCAAATCTCAACCCATGTTTTGAGCTCAATTGGGGAATTATTTAAAATCGGTGGCAACAAAATGGACAAATATGTAAAATCAATATTACCATTGATTATCGAATCCTTAAAAAACCACCATTACCCAATGAGAAGAAAAATTGCATTGCACTGCCTCGGCCAAGTTGTAAGGTCAACTTGCTATGTGATCAAGCCCTATAAAAAATATCCTAATTTATTATCCGATCTCTTAAAGATTTATACAAACGTTGATCAGCAATGGGATATTAAAAGAGAAGTTCTGTTGGTAATTGGGATATTGGGCGCCCTTGATCCGAAAAGGCATAAAGAAAACACAAATTTGTTACGATTAAGATCAAGAACTAAAAATGAGCAGAGTAATAATCCCAATATTAATTTAGGTAATCAAAATAATATTAATTTGAAAAAAGATAATTTAAATAACCCGAATAATATTCATCATCATCATCATCACCACCACCACCTTCAAATAATTAATAACAAAGAAAACGAAGAACTGAGTAAACAAAACCAATTTTATTTATTGCCCTTTTTAAGCCCGAACAATTTATTAAACAAAAGCCAAACAGAAATAATTGAAAATAGGATCACCTTTTTAACAAATTACAATTCGAATTCCAATTTGTTTAATAAATTTAGAAAGGAACTAAATATAAATTCAATGAAGCTAAATAATGTGAGCGTCTCGCCAAACAATTCACCGAATACAAACAATATTTTCCATAATTCAAGTTTAAATTTAATGTTCAACTCTTTCAATAATTCCAATGAAAAAATCGATCAGGCCTTAGAATCTTTAGAAATTAACAATGTGTTGCCAGAATTTGGAGAATCCCTAGAGGATAGCTATTATCCATCGATTGGCATCACTGCGCTCTCCAAAATCTTGAATGACACAAAATTAACTTCTTTCCATGGCATTGTAGTCGATTCGATAATGTTAATTTTTTCCAATATTGGGGAAAAAAGTATTGAATTTTTACCTCGGGTAATGCCAATATATTTCCGGGTCTTAAGGAACAGCAATGAAAAATTGTCTAGCTTTATGATTTTGAAATTAGCAATTTTAATAAAAATTGTAAAGCATCAGATAAAGCCCTATTTGAATGAAATTTTTTTAATAATTTACGAATTTTGGAATATTATTTCATTAGAACAAATAATTGCGCTGATTGAGGAACTGTTTAATTATTTGGAAACACAATTTAAACCTTACTTTAATTATTTAATCCCAATGATTTTGGAAGAATTTGGTAAAAAATCCAATCTCCAAATCCAAATTTTGAATTCTCTCAAATTGTTTGGCCCCTGCCTACAGAACCATTTACATCATATCATCCCAATTTTGATGTTAATCTTTGAAAATAATAAAACAAAATTGGAAATAAAAATTGAAATCTTGGATACCTTATTCCAACTATCCACCAAATTAAATTTTGGTAATTATCGATCCATAATCATTCACCCATTAATTCGGGAATTGAATGTCGGTAACTTGGAATTAAGAAATAAAATCGTGCAGCTGTTTAATAGATTGTTGATTCATTTTGGATCTGATTTTTTAATATTCATTCCCAGGATCATGAAAGTGATTGAAAAAAATAAAATATTAAACAAAAACACCTTTTATGAATTAGCATCCAAACTGCTACGAAATGAACCAATCAATTATTTACAGGAAGAAGAATTTTATAATATTAATTATAAAAATATCAATAATAAGGACTATTCCTACTATAATAATAATAATAGTGGCAGCGTCAGCAGTAAAAAATCAAAGATGTTTGAAGACGATTTTACTAAGAATTTTTCAACAATAAAATCAGTGAAAAAATTGGAAGTCAGTGGCAAGATTCTCAAGCAAAGCTGGAATGTTGACGGCATAAATACGAAGGAAAAATGGAATTTATGGATCAAGAAATTGTCAACGGACCTATTAAGAAACAGTTCTGCAGTGGCATTAAGGAGCTGTAATACCTTGGCTCCAGTGTATTGCACCCTCGCGGAGCAATTGTTCAATGCGGCCTTCTTAAGCTGCTGGTCTGAAATAGATCAATTAACTAAGGAAAATTTTGAATTGAATTTAGATAAAGCGCTATCTTCAAATATCATCCCTGAAAACATTGTTTATATATTATTGAATTTAATTGAATTCATGGAGCATGTTGGTAAACCCTTATCGATCAGTTATAAAAAATTAGGACAAATTTCACAAAAGGTAAATCTCTATGCCAAGGCATTGTATTATTTCGAAATCGAATACAAAAAAAATCCCAATAATGATATCTTACGATCATTGATTTCAATAAACAATCAAATACAACATTCAGAATCTGCTTACGGGATATTGAAATATGCTAAAAATAACCACCAAGTTAAAATTAAGGAAAATTGGTTTGAAGAAATTAAACGATGGGAAGATGCTCTAAAGGGATACCAAAAAAGAGAACAAAAACTAGATAATAAAAATAGTAAAATTTCCAATCGTAGTCATAATAATAATAATAAGAATATTAATATTAATAAGAATAATAATGACGAAGACAATGATGATGACAAAGAGGAGGGTGATGATAATTATAATAACAATTATTACAATAATCATTTCAATTCTAATAGTAATAATAATTATCAGAATAAACATAGCCATTTCAATAACCATAACCAATCCAACAATAGGATGAATTCCAGTGATAAAGAGAATTACTTTCAATTAAATTTAGGCAAAATGAGATGCTTAAGGGCTTTAGGCGAATGGGACAAATTAGATAAATTAAGTAAAAAAAATTGGGATATTGCAAATTTAAATCAGAAAATTAGTATGGCCGAATTTGCTACAAAATGTGCCTGGCATAAAGGAGATTACAAATTAATGAAAAAATATATTTCGGTTTTCCCTAAAGACCATATAGTAGGTGAATTCCTAAGAGCAATTTTTGCCCTATATCAAAAAAAGTTTGAAAAGGCATTACAACACACTGAAAATACTCGTGAATTACTATCAAAAAGAACCATCTCGACATTAAGGGAAAGCTATAGCCGGGCCTACCCGGATTTTGTTGGTTATCAACAATTATTTGAAATTGAAGAAATAATTGAATACTTGCAAAACACTGAACAAAATTTCACAAATGATCAAGAGAATAAAAAAAAACTAAAATTATATAAAAAATCTTGGAATAAGCGGCTACTGGGCGCACAGAAGGATATGACAGTTTGGTGGGATATGCTATCAATCTATTCAATTGTTTTGCCACCAAAGGAAAATATTGAAATTTGGTTAAAATTTGGTAAATTAGCTCGAAAATTTAGCAATATTAAATTATCTCGCAAAATGATCAACACTTTATTAAAGGAAACCCAAAATGAACAAAAAATTAATTTTAATAAAATATTGTATTCCCAATTACATGGCAACCAATTGAAAAGCAATCGCTTTACTTATGACCAATCAAATAATGTGACAATATTTAAAAATGATAACGAAAACATGAAACATTTGGAAAATGAAATTTTTAAAGATTTTAAATTTGGTAAAAATTTTTTAACCTGTAATCCTAATGTAATCTATTTTTATTTAAAAAATTTAGTTAGAAAGGGTAAAACGGATTTAGCTATAAAGGGGTTTAAATATGTTACCATGACAATGCCCAAATATAAAACCAAAAAAAATAAAAAAATAAGAAAAAAATTAAAAAATTTGAAATATTTTGATAAACAACAATTTAAAAAAAATAAAATACATTTAAAAATAGATTATAATAATAATTCTCAAGTTAATTTTAATTTCCTGTATAATTCAAAAAATAAAGATGGATATGAAGAATCTGATAGTGGTATTGATGAATTTTTGGTTGGTTCTAAAGAAATTACAAGGCTGAAAGATAAAAAAAAAAGAAAAAGAAAACTAAAAGAAAAAAATTGGAATAGTCATTTGCAAGCAAAATTTTACCATAATTATGGTAATTTGCTAAAAAAGGGGTTGTTTAAAAAAAGTCTAATTAAAATCGATTGTAATGATGATGATGATGACGATGATGATGATGATGATGATGATGATGATGATGATGATCATGAGAATAAGAATAAGAAAAATAAGAATAAGAATAAGAAAGATGATGATGACAGCACTGATAAAAATACTGAAGATGATAAGAAAAGTAGTAGTAGGAATAATAATGGTTTCAAAAACAATAATATTATTGATAATAAATTACAAACGATACTAGTATCATTCTATAGGGCGATAAAATATGATAAATATTGGTATCGCGCCTGGGTTAGCTGGGCAAGAATTAATTACGATATTGTTAATAAAATTGAAAAAAATGAAAAAAATCAAAATATTAACCAGAAAAAAATACATTTAATTGCAACTATAAAAGGATTTTTCCAATCAATTAGATTAAGGCGACATGATTCATCAATTCAAGACACTCTAAGAATATTAACCTTATGGTTTAGATATGGTTCCTATGGCGAAGTTATCCAAACTTTAGTAAATGAATTTAAAACGGTTTCGGTGGATATTTGGTTGCAGGTGATACCCCAATTAATTGCAAGGGTCAACACGAGCCAGGCATCTGTAAGAAATTTGTTACATGAACTGCTAAACAAAATTGGGAAAATTCACCCACAAACTTTAGTTTTCCCATTGACAGTGGCCTCTAGATCCATTTTAGAAAAAATACATTATTATAAAAAATATTCAAAATTAAAAAAAAAAAGCAAACACAAGAAAACAACCAAATGTTTAATTTGCAATGGTAATGGTTGCAGTAGTTGTTTATTTCTTGAAAATTTTAATTCTTTAAATAAAAATTTGGAGAATATGAACACAAATAAATCTAACAGCCCAAAGGGGAATAATAGTAAGAACATTTCGGCACTTAATATAACTGACAAACAAAAAAGCTATATGAATTTAAACTTAAATAACGATACAACGGGGAACAAAATAAGCACTGAAAAACAACCCGGTTATTATTTGAATTATAACCACAATTTAAATAATGCGGAATTAATCAAAGAAAAAATAAAACTACACTCACCTGTATTAATCAAAGAAGCAGAAATGATCTCGATGGAATTAATTAGAATTTCAATTTTATGGAACGAGACATGGCACCAAGCCTTTGAAGACACCTCTCGGCTATATTTCAAAAAGAAAAAATTCTACGAAATGTTAAATATTTTACAGCCCCTACATCAAAAATTGGAAAAGGGCGCACATACAATGAACGAAAAAATATTCATAAAAAAATATGGTCAAGATTTGAACGAAGCCTGGAATTGGTGTAAAAAATTTTTGAAAACCAGTGTTAAAAAAAATTTGGATCGAGCATGGCATTTTTATTATATAGTATTTAGAAAATTAACTAAGGAATTGCATATAATTCATAATTTAAAATTAAAGGAAGTCTCGCACGACTTGCAAAATGCATCCGATATGGAAACGAGTATACCCGGTACTTATAAGCAAGACCACACGCAAAACAAAGAATTAATTAAAATTAAAAATTTTTCCTCAAATTTGTTAGTTATCCCATCAAAGCAAAGGCCCAGGAAGTTGAAAATCTATGGCACAGACGGTAAAACTTATCATTTCTTATTAAAGGGTCATGAAGATCTGAGGCAGGACGAAAGGGTAATGCAGCTATTCGGCTTAGTAAACAGCCTATTGACGAATAACCCAGAAACTTCACAAACGCAATTAAGTATCCAAAGATACCCAATCGTACCGCTCTCATTAAACAGCGGCTTGATCGGCTGGGTTACGCATGCTGATACCCTACACGATCTGATTCAAGAATTTCGAAGATCTAGATCAATTGCTCCCAATTTGGAATATCTCCAATTGCTCAAAGATGCGCCCGATTATGGCAAATTACAGCCCTTACAAAAATTGGATTCATTTAGCCATTCCTTACAAAAATCAGAAGGCCAGGATTTGGCCCAAATCTTATGGCTAAAATCGCAATCCAGCGAAATGTGGCTCGATAGAAGAAACACTTATACCAAATCTTTGGCAGTCATGTCCATGGTTGGCTACATCCTTGGGCTAGGAGACAGACACCCCAGTAATTTAATGATGAACAAATTCACGGGCAAAATTGTTCATATCGACTTTGGCGATTGCTTTGAAGTGGCGATGCAAAGACAATTATTCCCTGAAAAGATTCCATTTAGATTGACTCGAATGTTAGTTAATGCGATGGAAATATCTGGAACAGAGGGCGTGTTCACTTTCACCTGCAAAAACGTAATGAAGGTTTTGAGGGACAATAAGGAATCGCTCATGACAATTTTAGAAGCCTTTGTTTATGACCCTCTTGTTGATTGGAAATTGGGCAACGATTTGAATGAAGGCGAGATTTCAACAAAAGATTATATCAATAACAACGATAGCAATAATCATATTGAAAATGATTATACAATTGTCAATAGGATGAATGAGAATGATTATTCTGTAGAGACGAAGCAAACTAATGATAATGATAATCATAATCATACGGATGGGGATGATTATTCTCCCGAGAATAAGCAAACCAATGACCCAATTACAGACAAAAAAAATAGCAAGGAGCCATTAATGAATAATATCGATACTAATAAGATCGAGAATGGAAAAGAAATAAAAACTAATTCAAAAAAAAAGAATTTCAAAGCAAATACAAAAATTAATTATTTCAAGTACGATAATAAAAAAAAAAAAAAAAATTCAATGCAAGTCTACCGAACAAATTCAGATACCCTTTTACTCAAATTAGATGATCAAACTTTTGTAAATTTTAATCAAGATTTCCAAATAAATAAAAGGGCAATTGAGGTATTAAAAACAATAGGTAAAAAATTAACCGGTAACGATTTTGACCCAAACCAAACTTTATCTTATGATCAACAAGTTGAAAAGCTAATTAACCAAGCAACTTCACACGAAAATTTATCTCAATGCTATCTTGGGTGGTGTCCCTTTTGGTAGGATATTTTGCTTCTTGAATGGTATTTAAAAGATCGCAATTTTGTGAGAAAAATCACTCAAAATGTTATTATATTTGAAATTTGATTTTGTCAAATGTTGATTGAGATATATAACAAAGTTTTTTTTTTTTTTTTTATTTATTTAATTAAGAATTGTTTTGATGTTTTTTTTTTTTTTTTTTTTGAGAAGATTTAATTCAATAATTTTATTGAATCTTAAAAAAAAAAAATTCTTAAAATAATATTATAAGAGAAAACAAGATATTAACTCGTTTTGGTTTAAAAACGAAATATTAATATTCATGATTAATGACTTCTCGAATAATTTCAAATATAAAAAAAAAATTATTTTTATTTTGAAATTTCTGTATTTAAAAACAGTTATTTTATTTTTCAAATAATGTTGAATAAAATAAATTTATAATTTAGAATTTAATATTAATTAAACAATTAATTACCAGAAAAATAAAATAACATGAAAAATAATAAATCTCTATAGCTTTATCATTTTGGATATTTTATTGTTTTTTTTTTATTAAGAATTATTAAGATTATTTTTATCTTTTGATTGAAAAAAAAGTTTTAATTTTTAGAAGAGGTATAAAACAGTGAATTTACATTCTTTTTTACAGTTTTGAAATTAGTAATTCTAATTATTCAAAGCTTCTTCACCAGAATTGAAAGAATTTAATTGTGTTTAAAAAACTCAATTTTTTTTTTTGATCAAGCCAGAAACATAATCTACAAATAAAGATATAAACGCAAAAAAAAATTATAACTTCTGGAGTTTGAACATATTTGAGAAAAACAAAAATTTTCAAAAAAAAAAAATACGATAATATTTATTGGGAAATAGAAAATATAAAATTACCAAATAGATATCTAAATCAATTTAGAAATAACCTAATATTAAAAAGTTCTGTGTGGAAAGGTCAAGAATATTTAAAAATTATTGGAGATAACAATAATATCAACAAACAGTTGTATTTTTAAGCGTTGTAGATAACCATAAAGTGCCTAGGTTTTTTTTTAATTTTTTAAATAAACCAAAATTAAATTAATTTTGAGTTTATTACTCAAAAAAAAAAAGAAAAAAACTACAAAAATAATTCTAATGTAAAATTGTTTAACTTCCCCATTAAAATTAAGAAAATTTTCAAATTATACAAACTATTTAGCAAAAATTTTGACTTAGTTTTTCGTTGTTAAAGAAAGTTTTTTTGAGGTTTATTCCATATTCTTCTCACAAATAATTATTTCAAATTTTTTGATAAGAATGATTTTTTCTAATTTCCTAAAATTTTTCTTTTATATTTATTCATTTTTTATATCACAATCATTTTTATTAATTTTACAAATTTTTCTTTTACTTTTTTATTGTCTGTCTTTTTTATTTTATTTTTTTTGAAAAATTTTTCTTTTTCTTTTCTTTTTGTTTGTTAAAGATCCCTAAGTGGAAAAAAAAAAAATCTTCGAAAAGACTAATAATCATTTAGAAAACTTCAACTATGAAAATTGAGATGGTATAATATATTTTAAAATGAATTTAATTATTAGCAAAAAATCTTCTTGACAAACTTATTTAAATCACAGTTCTGTAATAAAAAACCCGTAATGATCATTTCAAAATTTATGACTCACTATTTAAATTTTAGGTTTTATTTTTTTTGAATTTTTAAACTATCAGGTTTTTTGATATTTAGAAAAATTTCAAAGTGATTTATTAATGTAATTGAATATTAATTTTTCTTGAATATTAAAGAATAAATTTGTTTTCTTAATTTCTTATTTCAGGCAAGTAATTATTTTTGAAATGATATTTAAAAAAATATAAATATATTTATGATAAAAATTATTTAAATTTTAAATTCTTCAACTAATAGAAAAAAATATTATAATCCTTGAAACAAATTAATGAAGATATCAATCATTTTCTTCCAGACTGACTATCTTTTTAAAAAAATCGAATAATTTGGAATAGAGAATTAATACTTAGAAAAAAATCAACAATAAAAGAACAATATCTTTGTTATTGTTCAAAATAAAGATTCATTGTGTCTATTGTCATCAGGTAATGATAAATAACATTCTGACTCTTTATTGTTATTTCTAAACAAAAATTAGGAAATTAAAAAAGTGTCGTCAAGATCCAAGTTTTTTTTTTAATTTTTGAAATTAAAAAAAAAATTTTAGAAATTTTCTTTTGATTTCTAAAAGTTAAAAAAACCTTAAATAAGACTTCTTTAGGTTTTTTGTTTTATTTGTTAAGTTTTCTAGGTTTTTTTTTACTTTTTGAAATAAACAGAAAATTTTAATAAATTTTGGGTTTATTTCAAAAAGTAAAAAAAACCTAGAAAACTTCACAAATAAATAGAAAGCTTAAGAAAAAGCAACTGCGCTTTTCTGAATACAAAAGAAAAGTACGAAAAAACCTAACGAAAATCAATAGATTTTCTAAATAAAATAGAAAACACCAAAAGGAAACCATCAGAATACTTAATAGATAAAACAGAAAATCCCAAGAAAACCTAATGGGGTTTTCCAAAATTTATAAGAATGGAGAAAAATCAAAGATTGTACTTAATTCTTTTAAATGCTGGAAAACCTAAAAAAAGAGTCCCTAGAGTACCTAACTTTTCAATATTACTTAGAATCGAGAAAAATCTCTTATTTATCTCAATTCTTTCAAATTCCTGACAAGCTAAAGGTACTTTTCTTATTTTTAGATGAAAAGAAAATTTCAATAAATTATCTGTTTATTTCAAAAATTAAAAAAAAACCTACTAGCAACAGAGAAAATTACTGACCTCTCTTCAAAAAATAAACAAAAAAAACCCTCATTTTATACAAAAATCATACAATATTCATCATTTTTAAAGAAAAATAAACTCATTTTCAGTCAAAGGTGCCCAGTTTATTAAATCAATAGAACCCATTCTATGAGTTTAATTCATTATTCTTTTCAAAATAAAATATCAATTATCAGATCAAAATCATTTTTTCTCATTTTTTTAATTTTTTTTTTTTTTTATCTTTTCTAATTTTTCCTTGTTTTTCTATTGAATTTATTATTTTTTATAAATTAAATTTGAAATAAAAAAATTTTTGAAACTCCAAATTAATATTAAGAAAAGTGAGGCTTTATATGTTCTTTTAAAATTCATACATTAACAAGTAAAAATTCTTATTGTCAACAATTTTAATTACCTAAAGAAATTGAGAATTTTGCACGAGACGTTCCAACGAAAAGGACCAAAGATTTTTTTAAGAGTTTACTTTTTTGAAATTTATGGTTTGTTCAGGGTTTTCTTTTATGATTATCAACTCTTATAAGAAGTTTATTATTTCTCGTATTTCTAAACAATCTAAGTTTGGTTGATTCTTAAAAATAAAGTGAATTTTTCATTTTTGGCTGGGACCCTTTGAGTGAAATGGAGTTTATAAAAAATTAAAAAAAGAAAAAGAAAAAGAAAAAGAAAAGAAAAAGAAAAAGAAAAATAAAAAAGTGATAGTATTTATTCGAAATTGATAAATTTCCTTTAGTTCTGTTGTGAAAGATATAAATTTTCAAAAGAAGAAAAACAAAGTAATAATAATTTGGAATCCACTAAGGGTTCCTTTTTTTCTTTTAAGGACGATCCTTGTATTTCCGCTAGGCCATTAATTTTTTCTAAAGTATCATGCACAAGAGTAATTAGTTTAGGATAGTTTTGAATGATAACTAATTGTAGTTGTGGTGCTTGGTTTGAAGCGCGCGTTAGTCGATCTTTTACTTTATTTACCAAGCTTTTCCAAAAAACGTGCAATATTTGATTTACATTTTTTTCTGTATTATTTTGGTTTGAAAAAGAAGAATATGATGAATTATTTGAAAGATATATTTCTAATAATGATCTTTGGTTGCCGTTCGTTTCATGGGTAGTCGACAAAATGTGGTTTACTAACCAAATTTGAGAGAATTGGGCATAGATTATTTCCATTAACAACACGATCCTTCCCCAGAGAAATTTGGTTAATTCTCTTTCGCCTTGGGTGTTAATAATTTGACTCACGTTCGACATATTCAGTGTAGTTTCAATTTTTTCACTGCTATAGACAGATCTGGCAGCAATTTGCTTTTTAACTCTTTCTTGCAAGACACCCAAATTATTGTAAATCGTAAAAGCAGTTTCTAATTTGCTTTCTTCGTTTTCTTCAAGGGACTCCCTGACGAGGATGTCTGCTTGTTTTAAAATATTTAATCTTAATTTAGTGATCCATTGCTTTCCGTTTTTCATAATGCTTAAAGAAGAGAGATCAGGCAATACTGATTGTTCATAATATTGAACCGAATTTAAGTCGATCTCTGCTTTTTCTTTTTCTTCTTTTTGTTTTTTTGGAAAAAAGGATCGTTCGATTTGCTTTAAAGTAATAGACGCCAGCACAAGCTCACGTGTTCCTTTCCCCATTTGTTTGCTTAGTTTTCTTATTTGCTCAACGAAATTTTGGAGGATTTCCAAAATTTCAATGACCATTATGAGCCTTTTACTTTTCTCAATGCTATTTGTTAATTCAGAGTGTTCTGTATTTAACAGCTTTGAAATGTCAGTCATACCTTGGTTTAAGAGATTAACACCTTTTTGGACTTCGGAATTTGTGTTCTCTAAATTCTGAATACTCAGCAACCTCTTAAACAAATCAATATATTCTTTTGAAATGACTTGTTCGAGACATTCTTCAACAATTTCTTTTCCTTTTGAAAGCTCGCCCAATGTTGCAAACACAGAATTCGTTTGGAGTGTTTGTTTAATAAAATCTGTACTTGAATAATTTGTCGACAAAAGTGGTTTTAATGTTTTGTTTGTTGAAAACTGGTTGATAAGATCTTGATCCATTGAGAGGTAATTTGTTGTTGCGTCAAAATAAAATTTTTTTTCTTCTAAGGCGTTTGAAAAAAAATGAAACACCAAATGTGTTCTTAAGGAGTTTGTTTTAATTAAGTATTTTTAAGTCTTGGGTTGTACATATAACATTCTCCGAAAATTCTATATTTCGGTTCATTTGAAAAAAATTTACTTTTGGGGAGAATAAAATATTTCAATATAATTCAAGATATTAGTTTATTGGCTTTTTAATTTCAATCCAAAAGACTTAAAAGTTGAACCAAGAGCCAAACTAAAATTAAAAGAAATATATTTTCACGTATTTGAGATTGCTGTTGTCAAAATAAAGCGTGCAGAAAAGTTTAATCTGAATTTCAAAATAAAAAGCAATTTTTTTTTTTTGTTCTCGAAGACTCATACCTTAATGGATCAAAGAAACAAACAATAACCCCTAATTAAACATGATATTGGAATCTTAAAGTTCTATTGTAATGATAGAAATTCAAAAAACAAGGGATCAAATTTGAAAGATTTATCTCAAAAAATTATGAACTTTTTATTAAAATATTTCCCAAAAAACGAAAATTTTCACTTGATCAATGAAGATAATTTAAACCAAAATTCCTCAAACTAATTTAAAATTCCAAAATTTTCCATAAAGTTAAAACATAAAACAATCAAAATAATACAATTTCATTCAAATTGGAAATAATTTTAATTTTTGAAAAATTTGAAAATCATTTTTTCATCTTTTATTTTTTTGTTTTCAATTTCTTGTTTCAATTACATAACTTGTTTGGTTCGATCAAAATTTTTATCAGTGATTGATATTAGGTTGGTTTGGGTTGTTCCAAATAAAAAGAACTAAAATAAAATTTGTTGATGGTATTTTACCTTTTGATCGATCAATAATCCTAATAGAATTTTTTCAAATTTAGCAATGCATTTCTTTTGTTTAAAGATCATAAAATTTTTAACACACTGACAATTTATTAGAATTGATAATTATATATTTTTTGTTAAGTGTATTTTAATTTATAAACAATTACTAATATTCCAATTGTGAATGGTTCGAATTTGGTATTTCTTCTAGAATTGATTAAAGAAGATCTTTTTTTATTTTTCAAAAATTGAATTTTGGTGTGTCAAAAAATTTGAATTAGAGTGTAGATAAATTACCAGTGTGTTAAAAATCTTCAAGTCTATTTCGCATGAATAGTAAATTCCATACAATCAAAAAAAATCACTTTTACTAATTATTTCAAATACATATTATATATGCGGAATAGAAAATGCATAAATTTGAGTTATAAGAGAATTTCAATTTAATTTTGATTAAAATAATAAATCTATTTTTTTTCGATTTGGTTTTTGTTTTGAAATGAACAAAAAAAAAAAAAAAAAAAAAATATTTCAAAATTGAGTACATATACCACTGTTTTACAATTTAATTCTATATAAGAATTTCTTTGAAAAATTGATTGTTTTATGAAACATAATCCCAATTTTTAATTAAACAAAGTTCTTATTGGCTTTTTGAGAAAATGGCAAACAATCAAAAAAGACCTGGTTAGGTTGGAATTGAACTCACGGCGTTTATAGAATATATTGGAAAATTTCATATTCTTCATTTATCGGTTTTCTAGTGCTAATCCATTATCGGTGCACAGAAAATTCGATTTTCAATTTTTAGTTGTTTTTATTTATAATTATTATATGTATTGTGTTTGGTCATTAAAAAATAAAAAAAAAAATTCGTAACATTTTCCTTATTCATATGAAAATTGCATCTAATTATATATGTGTTAATTAAAATATACAAAAACTCTAAAGATAACAAAAAGAAAATTCTTTTTGACTTTTAAAAGTTCGAAAAATCATAGAGTCTTAAAATTATTTTATCTTAAAATCAATTTTTGATAATTTCTAAAATATTGGAAAATATTGTGGTGATGAAAAAATTGAAATCTATTATTTTTATATAAATCTGGAGGTGATCCCAGTTAATTATAGGCTTATCTCAATAAATAAACAACTTTTAGGATTTGTATTTAAATTATTAAATGCGAGATTACATGACTATAGGGATTTAGTTTCAAAAAAACAATTTGGATTTTTGAAAAAATAATTTTACTTACAAATTGGAAGGATTGCATTTTACTCAAATAGTCTCAAAATTTCTTATTTTCAAGATTTTTGGAATGAATAATCGATGAAAAAGATGTGTTATCTCTGTTTTTAATGTTATAAGAGGACTTTCGTGGACCCTTTGAGTTTATTTCGTTCTTTCATTAAAATTCCGAGGATTCTTTCAATTCAAGAAAAAAAAAAAGCAAAATTTTTATTTTGCAAATTGAAATTAAAGTATCTATTTCCTTAAAAATAAATATAGGCTTCTTTGAGTCAACGATTGGATAGTTGTTCTTCCTCTTATTAATAAAACTGAAATACTTAATATAATAGAGCATGTTCCTTAATTTTACGAAACTAACCACAAGAGCACCACTGAACGATAAGCCAATAATGCAACAAATAAACAATTAAAAAAAAGAAAAAAGAATTTGGAAAAAGAAGATATTCTACATCCTCAAAAAGTCAAGGATTATCCTATTCATCCTCAAGAGATTTATTTTTAATTTTTTTCATCATCCTCTTCTTCGGGATCTTCAAATTGGCCATTAACCTCTAATTTTTTCATGAAATTTTCAAAGGCATCTTTTGGTAACATTACTTGCTGCTCATCATTTTCGTTTTCGTTTTCATATTCGTTATCTGATAAAGACGATTCGTCTTCACGGTTTTTAGGATCAGGGTTTAATTCGGCTGCTTTTGAAAATGCTTTATACATTTCTTGAAGTGAATCTTCATTTGTTGGAATGAAGCGAACAGTAACGTAATTGTTTTCAATTGAACAAAATGGCTCAAGCTCACTTTCGTTCTCGATTTGGCATACAATACAGGATGGGAAGCTTGATTTTTCATTTTCGTCAGGGCGAGAAACGCCATGAATTACAATCGATCGACAGCTAATACTATACGATCCCTTATTTGAATCAGAGATCCAGATAACACGGCGGGATGTAACATAAAGTGTTCCACTACTATAACTTGCATCAACAATGTACATTTCAATTTGATCTAGTTCAAGCAGAATTGTTTCTTCAAGCAACAAAACAGGCTTTTTGTCTTTAATTTCTGGAAGTAAAATAACCATCACTTTAAAATTTGTTAATTGAAACAAAAATCCAATTTCTTTTTAAAAAAATGAATTAAAATGCCTAGATTCAAATTTTGTATTCAGTTTTCCTCTGTTTCGAAATAGTTTGTTTTTTTTTTTGTTAAGAGACGAATGTTTGTGTGAGTTTCTTCTCTTTAATGAGTTTGATCATTAAAGTAGTGACTTTTTTTTTTATCAGCCAAACAAAGTTATTCTCTAATTATCGATTTTGAGTGTTTCTTCATGAAGTAATAACACCTCTTATCTTGGAAATAATAAAAAGAAAAGTAAGATTTAAAGAGGTTTGTTGTTATAGTTGTTGTTGGGTGTGAGTTTTGGAGTTCATTATAAAGTCTTTCTTTGAAAAAGTTATTTTTCTTTAGGATTATTTTATCTTTCAACAAATTTTTTTGTTTTTTTAACGAAGAGTTAGGGTTAGTCAATTGAAAAGAACTTTGTTTAAATATGACTCAAAATGATTTCTAATGAGATGAAATTAACTTCGTAAATAAGAAAAGAATTATTTCAGATATCTAAGAATAAAAATAATTGGATTTTTTGAGATTGGAGAATGGGATTATTTTTATAAAAAAAATGACTTTAAAATTAATATTCTGAAGAACTAAAAGTTCTGTGATTTTTATTCTTTTAATTTAATAAAAGAATTTTTTGTTATAAAATCCAATATTAAATTTTATCAAAATTTTTTCATATTATTCAAGAATTTTAAAAGAATCGAGACCAGTCGATTAAATTACTTAATTTGAATTTTGAGGTTAATCAGAATTAAACAGATACTATATGTGACCAATTATAAAATTTTTATTACATCTCTTTTAAAATTGGTAGAGAATTTCTATTAAGTAAGCATGTATATTGTTTCTCTTATAAGTATGATAATTGGGTCAACTTTACCCAAAAAAGATTTTTTGAGTTAAACCAATATCGAAACCTTGAAACCAAAATAGACTTCGTTGTTCTATTTGTAAAAAGAACCAAAGCGTTTCCCAGTAGAATCTTTTTTTTTTCTCAATTTTTTTAATTAAATTTTGATTTTTATTAAATAATTTTTTAGATCGAGGAATTTTTATATAGGAATGTCTGAAATTAATCAAAAATTAACCAAAAAAATAGACCTCTGAAGGTATACATTTTAAATAAACATTTTCTTTTATTTGAGATCTAACAAGAAAGATCACCTCACAAAAGAAATTTCTTGGAAGCAAGAATGAAAAAAAAAAATGATTACAAAATGTAAAATAATCTGTAAAGACTTGGGTAAACATGTGTATCAAAATGAAAATCAGCACTTTTTTTTCTAGAAAGTTTACATATTAAATTGTCACATAAACTGATAATAAACAATAACTAAACATGATATTGGTATTTTAAATTTCAACCATTAAAATAGAAATTTAAAAAATAATTACAATAATCCATTAGTTATAATAACAAAAAAGAGTAAATATTTTAAAGACAAAGTTTGTTTATAATAAAAACAACAATATGGAGAAATCATAAAAAAAGTCCGAAAAAATATTATTCAAATTCAATTCATTGTTTAAAATTAACTCAATTCATCAAGGAGTTTACATTCAATAGACATATAACACGGTAGAAATAATAGTGTGGTTACCTATTTTCATCATATATCAAAACGAGAAGAAAAAAAAAATAATGCTTTTAATTTGAGACTTGGGTTTTATGCTATGAAAAATAGGTAATTTTTTACAATGTGAAGTAAATTTTTTAAGATATTTTTCTTCTTTAACTTTTTTAATTTAAATTAGAACAAATTAATCCTTGTATTGAAATTTTAGCCCCATTATATTTTATTATTGTTTTACTAAATATTTTTTTACAACTTGAAAGATAAAAAATTCTTTTTTCAAATATTTTTAATAACCAAAGATAAAGTAAAGAATCTTGTTTAAAAGATTAAATTAAAAGGGTTAAATTCTCAACATGAAAAAAAAAAAAAAAAAAATTCAAACCAAAATAATCGAAAAATTCAAGAAAAATTTTTTTTCAGATTCAGAATTATTTTGATGTTTCATATAAATGTGAGAGATAAATAATTATAAAATCAAAGATTTTGTCCAATAAATATTTATTTCTAGGAAAAATTTTGAAAAAAATCCTATTTTCTGAACCCAAACCAAAATTAGATGACATAAATGAAAATAGGATATTTAAATTCATTTTGGAAATTCATTCGAAATAAACAGTTATTTGTTAATATAGGTATTTTCAAATAATTTTTTTCATAAAGAATTAAAAATAAAATCAAGTAAAGAACAAGTAATTGTATCAAATTTTACAGATAAGATCAATTAATAATTTTTTAATTTCTTGATAAATTTTTTCCATTTTTTATTCAAATACCAGTAAAGAATCTTAATTTTCTTTATCGTTTACTAATTATAAGGCGAGTTATGAAAGTTTGTTTTGAATGAGTTCAGAAATTCTGGGAAATTCACAAAAATGTTTTAATAGTTGCCGAAAAAAAAGTAAAAAATAGTTTTTAATTCCGAAATTTACTGAAAATTCAAAGCAAGATCTCTGAATAAAAGAAAAAATAAATTAATTAAAGACAAAATGAAGTTTCAACACAATAAAAATTTTTTTAATACTATATTTTGTATAACATTTTTTTTTGATTGATCAATTATAAAAATTTGTTCACAAAATTGACTGTTTTTTTACGATCTCCAAAACCACTCTCAAGATTTGGATTTTGAAAAGGAACTTATTTTTAAATGGTTTTTAATTGTTTTGATTGGAAATAATATCATGGATTATTATTTAAAGTTAATTTGTTTCTTCTTTTAATTGATTTTTTTTTCATTTTCAGGTTCTATTAAGGTTCCCAATCAAAAACCTTTATTAAATTTTTTTTTTTGTCATTTTTTGAACCGAATGTTATTTCTATTATTAGGGGGTAAAAAGTTGTAGTGCACTGATAAATTGTAATTGGTGTTTTTAAATTTTTACTTGAAATTCCTTTTTGAAATTTTTATGCTCAAACTTTTAATAAAGCATTTTATAAAGTCAAATGTTAAGAAACTCTGTAAAATTAGTTGATCTTCAAGATATTCTTTGTAGTGGACTGTTTGATAAGAAACAGTTCTAAGATTTATTAAAATGGAAATTGAACTTAAATTTTTTTTGAAATTTTTAGAGAATTTAACAGTATTCTCGATAAAGTATTCAAATACACGATCCTTGAATTGAATATTAAATGGAAAAAAAAGCAATTTTAGGTTTATGAAAACAAAAAATGATCTCAAACACTTCAAAAACAATAATAATTATCAATTAATTACAATTCTTTATTCGAATAATTTCATTTTTTGAATTTTTTATTTAAAAATTAAAATCTTTTGAAATGTCTCTTTCCCAATTTCTTGAAAATCCACCTTATGAAGAACAACCACAAGAAAAAAGTATTTATTTCTTCTTTTAAAATATAGCTCTTGAAATTTTTATCCTTATGGTTTTTTGTCCCCCAAACAAAACAAATGAAAACAAAACAAAACAAATGAAAACAAAACAAAACAAAAAAAAACAAATTTTGTTTTTTTTTTTTATTTTTTTGAAAAACCTTTGTCAAAAATAGCAAAGAATTTATGAGCAAGTAATTAATAGTTTATCAGACACTGCTGATAATAAAATGAAAGACACCTGTAATAACTTAGATACAGATCAACAAGATGCCTTGATGAGATATATTTATAAAGGACTTGAAAACTGTGACAATTCTTTAAAACTTCTTAAATGGCATGGCGCTCTTTCTGAAGTTGCTGGGCTTGGTTGTATCATGAGAGTTATGTCTGAAAAAAGAAAACGTGTACTCTAAACAGTTTTTTAATTATTACTTTTTGCACCACCCAAAAACAATAAAACAAAAAAAAAATTTTTTTACACGAAACCTGGAACTAAAGAAGAAAAAAAAAAATTTAAAATGTTCGTTTAACCTTTTTGAAGAACTTTAATTGTTCAACAAACCAAATTTTAATCATCACTTTTTGTTTTTTTTTTAAATTATTTTTCTTTTTTTTTAAACAGAAAAAACAACCAAACATCTTTTACCTTTTTTCTTTTTTCTTTTTTTTTTTTTTTTTTTTTTTTCCTTTTTTGATTTTCTATTTGTGAAAAAGAAAATTTTTTCAAAGACCAAAATTCTTTGAAAAAGTCTCCTGACCTGAACAAACAACCTCCGTTGTAGCTGTGGTGACTACAATAAATAGTTTTATTGATTAAAGTTCAAGAATTGTGAAACACTTTTTGGATTGCTCGAGAACTCAAATAAAAAACTCGAATTGTCTCCAATTTTTGAATACAGTCAGTTCCACCTACAAGGTACAAACTTTCAAACAAATTTAAGACAAAAAAAACTCAAATTAAGGCACAAAATATTCAAATTCTTGCCAAATAATTTCTGTAAAAAGAATTCAAAAATGTGCTTTAATTTGAGATTTTTTGGTACCTTAAATTTCGTTCAAAGTTTGTGTCTTAAAAGTGAAACTGACAGTAGTAAAAAACATCAATTTTTTACAGTTGGCATTTTTAATAAAGTTAGATCCTTTGAAAAATGATAATTTTTGTTGGTTTTTCGATTGATGAATATTATTATTTGAATTATCATTGGGCTAAGATTTTAATTTCTGATTCTTTTATTTCAGATACTTTATTGTAATAATTTTAGTTAAAAACTTAAAACGTGTTTACGATTATTGCCCGAAAAAAAAGTTGGCTCTTAATAGAAAATGAGATCTTTCATTTACATTAATTGTTCTGATGATAGAACAAGTAAGGAAACAAGAAAATGAAATGAAACTAATTAGAATTTAGAGTAATTATTTTGAACATTACAATAAGACAATCTGAAAGTTTAAATAGCCTACGAAGTAGACTTGGGAATAATTCATACCATAGCAAATGATGAGTAAACAATAAAAGTTATCTGAAAAATTGTTTTTTTTATGGGATTAATGATCAATTGAGAGAAAGAAAATAATAATAAACTCAAAACAATTTAAAAAAGTTTTTAATTCAATTTCCATTTTTGTAGATCTTCTCGCGGGGAAATAATTACTTTTCAAATTTGGTAAAATTTCAAAATTGGTTCTATTCTCATTTATTTCAAAATAATCAATTCCATTGAAATATATTGGATGTAGGTATTTTAAAACCATTTTTTCGGAACCCTATGATATGTGTGGTATGTTAGGATAGGTTTGGCTTGTGTTGTTAGAATGGTATGTTAGATTATTTCTGAGAAATTTCCGCTCGGATTTTATAAAGCTAATAATTAGTCAGAGACTATTCTAACCTTTTTTTACTTGTTTTAATGGGATAAAAACAATTTTTCATTTAACTTTGGTGGTTAAAATTTAATTTTTCAAAAAATTTTTACAAATATTTTGTATTGATGATTTCAAAATTTTGGTTTATCTACAAATTTAGTAATAAAATACTACTAATCACAACATAATTATTTTGATTTTTCTTCATACAATCATTCAACACGATTAAAAACTTCCATACCGATGAAAATAATCAAGAAACTCTTCAAAAACTTGAAAAAAATTCAATTTCCCCATTTTGAAATTTAACCAAATTGGAAATTCAATAATAGACCTCTGATAACTATTAAGGAAAAAAAAGAGAAAAAGATGAAAAAATTTCACAAATTATTATTAATTGGAAACCTTAATGAAAACTCAAAGTAAGATCAATTTAAAAAAGATTCAAATTAACTTGTATTAGTAATTCATGACATTATTTAAATAAAATCAACAAACACAATTTATAACTAATTTTTTATCAAATTCCAAATAATATTTAAGAGATCTCAAAAAAAGTCAATTTTTTAAACAAATTATTAAACTTTATTATAAAAGATAACGAAAAACCCTTACTCAATGAGATATTTTGATAAAAAAAAAATTATTATGTTTAACCCTTCATTTTTATTTATTTATTTATTTATTTATTATATCTTTTAATAATTTCTTTTTTTTTGAATTTTCAATTTCTATTAAGTTTCAAATTCAAAATCTTGTTGAATGTTTTTTTTAATAGGATTAGAACAAAAAAATGAAAATTTAACAATTAAAAAAGTTCAAATATTTCTTTTCTTTGTTTAGAAAAATAAAATTATTCAACTTTGACAAAAAAATATTTTGAAAAGCATATTGGAAATAAATCCTTGTTTCAAAAACAATAATTATTATAACTTCATTATATATTTAATCTGAAAAAAAAATTATTTTTCCAAATTATTTTTCCAAATTTTTAATTGCCTCATTTTATTTTTTTTTATTAAGTATAAAAACAGTTTCCAAAGTATGGGTTATTGGGGATAAAGAAGTGTTTATTTTTTAATCAAGTATTGTATTAATTTTTTATTTTGTGTTTTATAATTCACTTGAACTGTTAATTGAATACATACGGTGATGATTACTATCGTAAACAATGAACTTTTTGAAAAAATCTGAAAAAAAAACCGATATATATATATATAAAATCAAAATTTGGTAAAATTTCATTATTAAAGTTTGAAGAACTCTTTTTTCTAAAAGAATTTCCCTACCTAACATTAAAAAAATATCCTAAAAAAAGAAAAAATCAAATTAGACCTTATATAAAAACATAATAGTAACTCTAAACCTAAATTAAAAAAAAAACACAATATTTTGAAATACCTACAAATAATATTATCAAAAACAACAATTATTTCAATAAAACAACAATAAAAACATTTTATATTATTTAAAAATATTAAAATTTAAAAACATGGATTATTTCAAATACTTGACATATGTTTCTTCAAACTTAAAAAGAGTAAAAATTGATGATTTAATCAAGATAAAATATCAAATTAATGAAATTTTTTGAAGTTAAACAAATTAATATGAGTTCGTTTTTTTGAGAACTTTAAATTGTTTTTAAGAAAATAATAAATCCAAAAAGTGTTTTAGAAATTGTAAGTTTTTTGAAATTAATTACTATATATACTTTTAAATTCAGAGTTATTGATTTTAATCTTTTTCTTTCTATAAATTCATAATTTTAAAAAAAAAATAAATGTTGTTGTGAAATAAAAAAAAATATGCCATAATTTTTATATTATTTTTTTTTGTGTTACTCCAAAAAATATCATTATTTTTACAAAAATATTCCATTTAAAAATGTTCAAAGGTTTTAATAGACTTGTTGGACTAGTAACTCTTATTTATTTTATCCCCCTAAATCTAAATATAGTTATTATTTACACAAGTCAATGATTAAACCCGTTATGTAACTTCATTTATCAACTGTAGAGAGATAAGTTATCATTTTGCAAAGAGTTCATTTTTTCACAAATTGAAATTTTAAGAAAAAAAAATCTAGATCCTTTTTTAATTTGTATTTGCATCAAATTAGTTGAAGAAAAATCTGCAAAAAAAATATTATTTTGATAAATCTCACTTTTAGTAATTTCAGAGGGTCTGTAGGAACAAATAACATTTAAATTTTAATCTTATTTTAAAAATACAATAAAAATAAATCAAATATTGTATCCTTCAAGATCTAAAAAAATTGATCATTTATATTAATTCACACATATTTAATAAATTTCTTGAAATTTAAAAATTTGAGAAATATTTTTTTTTCAAATATCTCGAGCATAAACAAGTAATTGTTTTTTTTTAAATCAGTTATTTGATAATATCTATTTATTTTTTATTAGAATTATTTTTTTAAATTGGTTTATTTGTTTGAAAATCTTTAAAAAAATGAGAAATAATTGTTAATTCTAATAATACTTTTAATCTTTGGGTTATAAATCAATCACTGAAAAAAATATGAATGGGTAATTAATTATTGATTATAAAAAATCTAATTAAAAAGTATTTCTTTCGATTATAAGTTCAATTCCCCAGGTTTTATAAAAAGTATTTTGGGAGAATTTCAAATATAATTGTTCGGTTCTTTTTTTCTCAGATTTTTGATTCAATACAAGAGATAAAATTGATTTGAACGGTTCTTTGAATAAAAATTATATATTGTTTCGAGATTAAAATAATTATTGTAATTTTTTTGAAATAAAGTAGATTTTTTAAACTGAGTTATTCTAGAACTTTATTGAGTTTCATTTTGAAAATTGAATGTGGTAAACTTCTTTTACAGGCAATAAGTTTTCGTTCTTCTTTCAAAGGAAATAATTTTTTCTTTATTTAATTGAGAAATATGTTGAATTTTGAACCTTTCAAAAATGAGAATAATAGGATTAAAACTTTTAAAAACCATAATTCATTCCTGAAAATAACTTTAAAAGTGGGTAAGCTTTTTAGTAATCAGATTTTTTCTTCGTTTTTCAATTCAAGATACGGTAAAAAATTTTTGAATTTGTTACTGGTATTTGAATTTTAAATGGGAAAATATTTTCACTTGATTTTCCTTATTTTTCAATTACAAACAGAGTTTCCCTAGAAGTGGGTTGTAAATTGGAGTCTTTGTTACAAAGAGGAAAATGAAGAGCAAGTGAAAAAATGTCCCATTTGAAATTCAAATACCAGTAGTAAATTTGGTTGAAGATTTTTTTTAGTTTACTGGTCACTTAAAGCTTTTTAAACTTTTTGAGATTGTTTGTCGTGGTTTTTTTGGAAATAAACATTTTTTTTCTTTTTTATAACCTTTTTTATGAACAACCAAAACAAAAAAGAAAAAGAAAAAGAAAAAGAAAAAGAAAAAAAAAAAGAACAAAAGGATGATTGCATTTTTGCCTACGGTCTTGGCACCTTATCGTCACATTTCAGCTCTGGAACATTTCGAAAACTCAATACTTACAAGTTGCCAATTAAAATTAGTTGTCTCAATAATAATTGTCATATTTATTTGGACAGCAGCAATGAATTAAAATCTTTCGGCATAAAAAGATATAAAAAGCCAACAATAAAAAATGTCAAAAAACTGCTTTCAATTTATGAGAGCCTAATTGTGGTTACTAAAGACCAAAAATTATATTGCAAAGGAAGCAATTATTTTGGTGGCTTGGGGTTGGAGAAATTAGCTCATTATCCCTCGTTAACTTTGAATTCCTTTTTTTATAATCGTGGTCTTGTGATCAAGAAGATACAAAAAAACAACCATACCAATTTTTTTCTTACAAAGAACCACCAATTATTTTTAGGTGGGCTTTTTTATCAAAACACAACCCAAAAGTTCCACAATTCAAACCAAAGTACACCAAAATTAATTTTAAAAAATGTCTCAAAATTCTTTTTAAATTATAGATTTTCCAAACGGGCTTTGATTCAAAAGCAAGATGGAACAGTCTATTTCATTTACATTTACTTTACAATGCAACCTACGTTTATTAGTTCGTTGTATAACCCTTCCCTTGATCATCTTGTTGATGATTTAAAAAAAGAAGAAATCTTCTTCAGATGTAAGGAGAAAGTCTGGGAGAAGCGTAGAATTAAAGCATTTGAACGGTATCTGATCCCATGTGAAAACTTGAAAGGTTTGAAAATTGTTGATCATCTTTCTGTCGAGCCCATTGAGATGGCTGTTGTCGAAAATGAGTCAAATTTCAAAAATGAGCTTTACATTGCAAATGGGCACCCAAGGAAAGCCAAAAATGAACACCGTTATTCATCAGGGTATGAGAGGAAAATTCTGAGCCATAAATTGCAATTTGAAAAGTCGACATTATTAGGGAATGAGTCCATAATTAATCTCGCCGTTTTAAAGAATCGCTTGTTTTACTTTTTAACAGAAACGGGCAAATTGTTTTCATTGCGCAAAGAAATCCAAATAGACCCCATTGATAACAAAATATCATTTACAAGCCAACCCGTTGAAATTCAAATACCTGGGAGCAAACCGCTTGGGCAAAGGGGGCTGCTTGGTCTTGATTTTTGCAATTCATCAGTTTTACTATATGAAAAATATCAAAAGCCCATTGCAAACGATTGGCTGTCCTTCTTTAAAAGACAAGAAATGTGCGACGATAAAATAATAACAAGTAATTCAACATCAATAGGGTTTCATTCCCATTTAGCCAAAATAAGGCTAGGGGAATGCTTTGCCTTATTTAAAAAAAAACTATTTGATGAAAAAAGTAAAAAGATCAAGAGCATTTTAAAATGGGTCTATTCTGGCATTTTAAAAAATTATTTTGAAAAAAATTTAATAATAGATTTTGTTAGAAACGATTTAAAGAAAGATATGCAATGGCTTTATTTAAAAAGTTATAAAAGGGGTTTACGAAGGGATTTGTTACGGTTGTATCAGACAAGAACAGAAAGATTGCAAAATGATAACGAGCTAGGCTTTCAATTAATTTTACAAAATGAAGAAACCGTTTTGATTGATCGTTTTATCATTCAAGCCAGATCCGAATTATTTCGGGGATTGTTTTTATCTGTATCAAAAAAGGATACACCAAGGTTAAAGGAGCATTGTGAATGTTCTCAAAGGGCAGTAGAGCTGTTTATAAAGTTTTTGTATCTTGGTAACTTTTATGAAAATAAAACGAAAAAAATGCAATTAATATTTATAAATAAAAAAATTTATGATGAATTATTATTATTAGAGGATTTTTATCAAATAACAACAAACATCAAATTTCAAAAAAAGTTGGAGAAAATTAAAAATTTTCAAACATTACAATTAAAAAAATTATATGCAAAAGTAAAAATTAAGAAAAGGGTCTTGGCTTGGGGATTTAATAGAGGCTCATTGTTAGGATTTGGCATTAATTTAAAATATGATCAGCCACAGGAACATGAATTATTTTCAAAAAAAATGTTAATTAATTGCTCACTTAATGAAAATTTTGCTTTTTATCATTTTAATGATCATATTATTAATATTAATAATAATGATGATGATGATGATAATGATAACGATAATAATAATAAGAAGAATAATAATAATAATAATAATAATAACAAGAGGAATAATAATAACGACGATGATGAAGATCACAATAATCCAGTTTATAAATTAATTCAATATTCTTTTGGGAAAACTAAAATAAAACATCATTTTAAATCTAAAATCATTAAAATCAGTAAAGGGAGAAATCATTTTTTATTTTTATTTGAAAATGGGCAAATCTTAGGTCAAGGTAATTCCAAATTTGGTCAATTAAATATCGAGAAAAAAAAGAACTCAAGAAAAATGATTAATATCATTTTCCCTAATAATAATTCCAAAATAATTGATATCCATTGTAGTTCAACAATTTCCTATTTTTTAACCATTGATAATCAATTATTTGCAATTGGTGATAACCGTTTCAAGGAAATTGATAAAAATGATAATGCTCGAACTATAATCAAAACACCGAAATTAATTAGAAATAATGTACTTAAAGTTTGGTGCAATGAATTAACTAATAATATTTTTATTCAAACCATTGATGGTGATATTTACACAAAAGGATTTAATAATAATGGGCAATTGGGTATTGATAGCAGTAAAAAAAAAGTTTATACAAAATGGAAAAAAGTTAATTTCTTCCAGAGCCAAAATCAAAACAGCTCGAATAAAATTATCAAAATTTCCCCAAACAAATTATTTACAATAGCCTTAATAAAAGATAATAAATTGAATAATATATTATACAGTAGTGGGCAAAACACAATAATTGGGTTTCCAAAAAATAGTAAAAATTTCCAATTAATACAAAAATCAATAAAATTACAGCCTACGCAAGTATATAGCTTGCGTTATAGCTATTTAATTATAACAAAATCTAAACAGATTTATGTTTGTGGTTTAAATGATAAACATCAACTGGGAATAAAAAATCAAAAAAAATGTGATCAATTAACAAAAATATATTTGCCAATCTTAAAAAAGTTACAAAATTTAAAATTGAGTCCAGGTATTGATTCCTGTGTATTAACTGGGGATTATTTACCTATTATTTATCAAAATTTAATTGATTATTATCAAAAAAATCATAAAAATCTAAAGAAAAATGATCATCAAAATATTGATTGGATCAAATTTAGAATTACAAATAGTTCATTTTTTACTCCAAGTATTATTAAGGAAAAATTTAATTTATTATCTGAAAATGATTTTAATTTAATTAAAGAATGGCTATATTGTGGATTATTTGAAATTACCACTTTTTCGAATAAGTGTTTAAATGTGTTAAAATTTTTGGGTATCGATTTAAATAATTTAAAGAAAAATTCTAATTGGAAAGCAATAAAAATTCAATTAAAATCATTTTATAAATTACTAAATAAAACAAAAAATAATAATGAGCTTAATTTAGTGATTAAAAAAAATATTTTTTTTTTGAATATTTCTTTGGATATGCCTTATAATGAGGAAATTGTTAATAATAATAATAATAATAATAATAATAATAATACAAATACGAACAACAACAATAATAATAATAATAATAATATTAATATTAATAAATACACCAACTACATAGACCATCAGAATTATATTCTTAATCACCTTAATAACAGCTTTAAAAAATTAAAAAATAATTACAAGTTTGTTTATTTATTATTAGAATTTTTGTCTAGTGGTAAAATACAAAATAACCCAACAGAATTTAAAATGAATAAAAAAAACTTTATTGGATTAAATAAATTAATTAATTTTTTAAAATTAAAAAAATACTTATCACGTGAATTTCTTAATTTGATACAAGCCAATCGAGATATTTATATAACTTTTAAAAAAAGGCTTTTAAAAAAGGCAAAAAGGCCAATTAAAAAACATATACATGGTATAGCGCAAATTTTGACTCATTATGGTCAAGATTATCATGATAAAAAAATTAAACCTTGATAAAAAATATTTACAAAAGATAAAAATTAATGAGATTAATAGTTGTTGGGATAAAATGCTCTTCATTTCTAAACAAAGAAATAAAATTTATCAAATTAGTTACAAAGATTGGTTTTTGAAACATAGGTTAAAAAAAAATGATCAAATTCAGTCAATCCAATCCGGATTGAGCCATTTTATATTTAAAACAACCAATAATAAATATTTTGCTTTTGGATCTTCATATTCTGGACAATTGGGAAAAGAGAATTATAGTACAATAAAGCCATTTCGCATTCAAAAGAAATTAATTAATGAATGCAACGGGGTTAAAGAAATACTTTGTGGTAAATTTTCAACATTAATTTTGTTGAATAATAATGATCTTTATTTTCTTGGGAAATATTTTTATAAAAGAATGTCTTATTTCAGATTGTTTTTAAATAATTATCAAATGGATTACCGAATGTTACCTCAAAGAGACTTCTTAAAATATAAATTCCCAAAAAATAATAAAAGCCTGAAATTTCTTTCAAAAAATGTTTTAAAGGTTTTTCCTAATAAATATGAAAATAATATTTTTCTTCAATTAACAGATAAATCAATAATCACTCAAGGTTTTAATGAATATTATGTTTTAGGTACTGGTTCATATTGTAATCATGTTCAAGAATTTACAAAAATTCGCATTTATATTAATAAAATTTTTTACAATGATCTTATTAAAAATAGAAAAGAAATTAAAAAAGAAAAGGAAGAAATCGGAAATATAAGAAAAGGTATTGAAAATAATAATAATAATGGAAAGATTGAAAAGGAACAGGAAAAGAAAGGTGAAAGGGAAAAAGGAAAGAAAAAGAAAAAGAAAAAGAAAAAGAAAAAGAAAAAGAAAAAGGAAGGGGAAAAGGAAACAAAGACAGAAAAAGAAGTTCATTTAAACAATTCCAAAAAAAATGAAAAATTCATTGATACGGTATATATTAAAAAAAATAATGAGATGAAACTAAAATTAAAAAATAATGATGATGTCGAATTACTTGATATTGCATGTTCATTTTTTTCTACAATACTTTTATTAAAAATAAATGATAAAAATTTAGTATTTTCTGCTGGGCATCCTTTTTTTCGAGGTATTAAATATCAAAAAAGTAATCCAAAGTTTAATTATTTTAAAATTATTCCGAAATTTAAAGATATATTCATCGTACAAATCTATTCCACTCTCACTTCCAATTTTGCAATTGATTCTAATAATAACATTTATGGTTGGGGTTGGAATTATAGAGCATCAATAAGTGACAAATATCGTTATACTATTTTCCAAACCCCCATTAAAATTAACATACCAGGCTTTGGAAATCATATAATTTATTACCGCCCTTTACAAAGCAGTTTTTTTCTCATCTATAAACAAAAGTATAATATAATCAATGACTTAATACGACTGTTTAAAATGGAAAGAGAAAGGGGCATGCCAATCGATTTAATTTGGCTTCATCAGCGGGTTGGAAAGATAACAGATAATTTAAGAGTATTAAATATTTTCAATATTGAAAATAAAATAAAATATAATGTTATTAAATGGATTTATTCTGGAACAATTCAAAAAAAATGCCCAAAAAAACTTTTAAAAATATTATACCAACATTTTGCAATTAACGAAAATCAATTTTCTAAAAAAATCTGGTTATGAAGGTATTTTATCAGATTTGGATGCTTTGTTTAAAAACAGAAAAAACAATGGCGATTTTATTTTACAATTCCAAAATATTAATAAAGAATATAAAATACACAAGTTTATCTTAAAATTGAAATCTGATCACTTTCTAAAAAATGTTCAAATTTTGAAAATAAATGGAAATTTTGATGAAAAGGATGTTGAGTTATTATTATCATGGTTGTATTTAGAAGACCAAAGTATATTTAAAAATTTAGATAAAAAAAAAATGACAGATTATTTAAAATTATTCGAACAAGTGTATATTCACAAAAGAATTATATCTCGTTTCAAGGAACAGTTTCTTTCTTTTTTGGAAATGGAAATATCTTTACTTCAGAATTTAATAACGAAAAAATAAATAAATAAATCTTTGAATATTAAACATAAATGATTTCTAAAAAAAAAAAAAAAATCATAATCATAATAATAAAAGGAAGAAGAAATTATTGTGAAAAAATAAATTTAATAAAAAACAATAATACTTGAAAGGTTATCAAATTAAGGATTATTTGAAGTCGTTAGGGTTTTTTTTTTTTATTTTTTAATTGTTGAAGAGAGTAAGATCTTTGATTTGAATTGGTTATTTTTAATTTAAAAAAAAAAAAAGAAAATGCTGTTAATTTTCCGAGACTTTAAGTTTGATTCTGAAAATTGATATATTTTCTTAATAAAACAGAAATGCACGACAAAAAATACTGTTAGGTACTCTCTAATACTCTGGGGGGGCACTACAAAAAGGTTGTGCCCAATCTCCAAGAAAAATTAATATTTAACAAATAATAATTAATAAATGAAAAAAAAGTTTTAGAAAGAGCATTTATTTATTTAAAATTATATAAAGAATTTATTTAATATATTTGCTGTTTATTTTCTTTTAGACTCTAAACTTTTTCTTTGTGATATTTCAAGTAAATAATTCTTGATAACTACAGATAAGAAAGAGGTTCGTTCTATTAAAAGTATAAGATAGTATTGTTGTTGTGGAAAGATTTTGAGAATTCCTTGTATTATTAGGCAAAGTATGAAAATTTTCTGATCTTCTTATTTTCAATTTTAACAAAGTAGAATAAGAAGTATTTTACTGAGAAAATTTGTCTTTAAATCTGATATTTAAAGTTATTTAACAATTCATTGAAATTTTTTTTTCAATTTTGTTTAATTAATAACAGTGAGATTAGCGAATTTCTCAATTTCAAACCAATTAAACACATATTTTGGTCCAAGGGACCAAATTATCAGTTAGTAAAAAACTTAAAAAAAAAGTGCTTGATAATTTTGGGAATTTTTGGAAAAGGAATAAATTTCTTTTCTTTATTGAAAACAATTTCTAAATACAAATATTGTTTTTTTCTCATTTCAAAAAAAAATCGATATCATTTTTAAATAATAAAAATTGATTTGATCTCTTTTTAATTATTTGAAAAAATAGAGAAGAGACCATTTATAGAAGATTTTGAAAATGAGAAAAAATGATTACAAAATATATATATCAAAGAAAAAAGAGAAAAAAAAAACTGGATTTTTTTTTTTACTCTGTCAAGCTTAGAAATTTTAAAGTACTGGTCAAAAAAATATTAATTGTTAAGAACACTAATACATGCAATGTTTATGTTTGATTTTTTTTGGGAATTGGCTGACAAACGGAAAATAAAAGGATAGATAGAACCCATTGTTAGGATTGACGATCTTGTTGGTATCTGTAAAATATAAACCAAGTTTTGTAACCATTGATGAAAATGTAAAATTTAACTTCAATTTTTTCATTAAATCCATGGGAGAAAAAGAAGATCCTTTGAAGAGAAAGTTATTCAATTGCCTTTAAAAAATAACTAATTAGTTGTTTTGTTTTTATTTGCTTTTTGTTTTTTGTTTTGAAGAGTTAGATCCTGAGTTCCAAATATAAATAGTATCCCATATTGTTCGATTAGTTCAAAAATAACCCTTTTTGAATTCTTCGTTTTGGATCCTCTTCCAAATTCAAAATAATAATATTGTATCTAGTGCTAAGATGATATTAATTTTTGTTCTTAGAACTTCTCAATATCATCTTATATTGTTTTGAACAATATCTTTTTTTTTCGTTCTTCCACACAAAATTCATATTATACCAAGATGAGTGTTTCGAAATCAAAACAAGAAAAATAGATATACTTTCTTTCTTACTTATTTCGTTTCTCCTAAAAACTTAAATAAACTCGTATTTATAGCCCACCCCCTGCTCATAACACAAAATCTGTCTCTCAAATAAAAGTCAAGGCTTTTTTTTTCTTCTTGTTCTGATAGAACATCTACTTAATATCCAATAGTATATCTAAGTTCAAAATATATTTTGGTTGTAAAATCCTTGGTATTTTCAGTAAAATTTAAATTATTAATGCAAATTGTTGAAAATTTTTCAAATTTTTTTTTAATTTTGTTGTTTTTTTGATCGATAAAAATTATCTCAAAAAGTAACTCTATTTTTTGAGATTATTTTTCCAATTTGATCCTTTATTTTTTAGAATTTCTTTTTTAATGGTAGAACTTTAAGAAATCAGTGAGGTATTTTCTTATTTATTATTGCCAATTTCTTTGATCATATGATGTATAGCTCTTCTTTAAAAAAAAATGTTTTGTATATTGAATACACTTTTATCCAATTCTACTGGTATTATTACAGTAACTCTAAAGTAATTTCTAATTTGATACTAAATTTTAAAAAAAGTCTTTACTAAAAAAAGTATTTTCTAATCTACAAAAGGAGATAACAAATTATTATTTCACTTATTTGAAAGATTGTTAAATATTTGTAATTTTTTATCTGTGGCTTTTTATTAAGGGACTAATAACTCTTATTTATTTTTTTTACCCAAAAGTCAATAGAGTAATTATTTACATAATTACACAATTAAACTCGATTGCAACTTCATTTGTCAACTTTAGAGAAATGATTTATAATTTTTTAAAATAGTTCATTTACCCAATTAAATTTTAGTAAAAAGATCTAAGATCCTTTTTTGTTGTATTTTTGAATCAAATTAGAAAAAAAAAACTTTACAAAAAAATTTAATTTTGAATAAATCTCCCTTTTAGTAATTTCAGAGAGTCCCCATGAACCAGTAACCTTGAAACTTTAATCTTAATTTAAAAAATATAATAAAAATCATTCAAATATTGAATCCTTGAAGATCTAAAAAAAATGAAAATTTATATTAATTCACAAATATTTATTAAATTTCTTGAAATTAAAAAAAATTATTAAATATTCTTTTTCAAATATCAAGAGTGTAAACAATTTATTGTTTGTATTAAAATCAGTTATTTGATAATATCTATTATTTTTTTTTGTATTAGAAATATGTATTTGAATTGTTTTATTTGTTGCAAAATCTTTAAAAAATTGAGAAATAATTGTAAAGTCTATTTGATACATTTAATCTTTGGGTTATTAATGACTTACTGAAATAATTAAGATTGGGTTATTAATTATTGATTATAAATAATCAAATGAAAACGTATTTCTCTAGATTATAATTTGAATTTTCCAGGTTTTAATAAAGTATTTGGTAGAATTTTTCATTAGATAATTTGGTTCTTTTTCTCAGATTTTTTTATTCAATAATAGAGAAAAAATTGAGTTGAACTGTTCTTTGAATCAAAATTATATTTTTATACAAGTTTAAAATAGTTATTGTGAGTTTTTGTAATTAAGTAGATTTTTTAAACTGAGTTAAACTAGAACTTTGTGGTTTCATTTTTAAATGTGTATTTTTGACACTTCGTTAACAGGCAATAAGATTTCAATCTTCTTTCAAAGAAAATAATTTTTTTAAATAATTCAGAAATTTGTTGAATTTTGAACTTTTCAACAATACAAAAAATGGAACAGATTTTTAAAAACAATAATTCCTATCTGAAAATAGTTTTGAAAATAAACTTGGTCTTGTAGTAATCAAATTTTTCCTTTGTTTTTCAATTTCAATATCCGGAAAATTTTTTCAAAATTTGCTATTAAATTCTACTTGAAGATTTTTTTTATTTGTTAGTCCCTTAATTTAAATTTTAAAAAAAAATATAACGGGTAGTTTAGTTTTTGACTCGATTTGTTTTTTTTGGATTTTAATTGGGGTTTTTCTTATCGTGATTTGATTTGGAAAAAAGTGAAAATTTTTTGGTCTTTCATTCCATTTCTTTGGATATTAAGTGTACCTAAGCCTTATTATGTGTTAATTTTTTTCCTACATTACCTATTTAAAAAATTCTGAACTCTATTAGAATATTTTTTTTTTTTAGCAAAAAAAATTAAAAAAAAGTCGAAGAATGTTGTAATAATGAAAAATACTTTCAAAATTGAATGAATAATCTCAAATTACTATCGAAACGGATCAAACTTGATTTCAAAAGTTATTTTTTAACAATTTAGTAACCAAATCATTATTTTTTGGAATTCTATTTTGTTATTTTTTTCCAATTTTGTTTTTAAATCCCAAAAAAAATAATTCTTTTTGTCAAATTACAGAAAATATGAGCACTTTGTCTTTAAAAGAAAGAAAAAGAAATTTAGTCCTTGAAGGTAAAAAAAGAACATGTTGTCTTTGTCAACAACCAATCAGTGGATCTTTCCATAAAATTGGGACCAAATATTACCATACGACTTGTTCAGAAACAAAATTAATTTGTGTTGTCTGTAGGCAAACAATCCAAGGAGAAGAAATGATTTCAGATGAACACGGACAACTTTATCACAACAACTGCTTTAGGTGTGTAAACTGTTCAAAGTTGATTAATGTGAAACTTGGCTATCTAGCAATTAAAAAAAAAGCGTATTGCAAGGAATGTGGTATTACGAAAAAACTTGAAGAAGAAAAACTTGAGGATGAGGAAAAAAAAAAAATAGAAAATAAAAAAAATCGCCGAGGAAGAGAAAGAGGGAGAGGCAAAGAGAGGGGCAAAGGGAGAGGGAGAGGTAAAAAATTAGTCAAGGCAAAGGGAAAAGGAACAGGCACAGAAACAAACACAGAGAAAGGAACAGGAAGAGGAGAAAAAACAGATAGAGGAAGAGGCAAGGTAAAAGGAAGAGGAAGAGGAAGAGGAAGAGGTCAAGGAAGAGGGAGAGGGAGAGGTAAAGGAAGAGGCATTACAAAACCTAAAAATGAAAGACTATCGGATATAATACCGAATTGTACTGTTTGTAGTCAGCCAATTTTGTCTAAGGTAGTCAAGGCTCTAAATTTACATTTTCATCTTGACTGTTTTAAGTGCCAAAAGTGTAATTTCAAATTTCGGGGGTCAACAATTTCTCTCCACAATAATTTACCATATCACCAACAATGCCACCGAAAGTTATTTGGGAAGAAGTGTGAGCATTGTGGGAAATATGTAGAAAAAGAATTTATTAATGCACTTGAAAAAGTTTGGCATTTGAAATGCTTTAAATGCATAGAATGTAAAAATCTTTTGTCTGGTTCGTACATACCGTTGGATAATCAACCTTATTGCGAGTCTTGTGCAAATAAAATCAATAAAAAATAACAATCACTCAAATGTTAAAAATTGTTTTTTCTTTTTAAATTTCAGTTTTTGAGGATTACAGCACCCAAAAAATGAAAAAAAGACATTTTGTTTATCTTTTAATTGTCAACCTAGATGTATATTAGAAGTAAAAAAGTTACAAAGATCAAAAAAATATTTTATTGAAAAAAAGGAAGAAATTATTCATAATTTTCAAAAATTTTTGTGTCTTTTTAATTTTTCGATCTATTCAAAATGAAATCAATAATTTCTTTTTATTCCCTTTTTAATTTTATCAAAAAAAAAAAAAGATACTTCAATAGAACTTTTGTTGTGTGTTCAAAGAAGCCATTAGAACTTTGTAAAATAAATTATTTCTTTAAACAAAATCACAAAAAAAAATAAATCAAACTATTAAAAATTTACAAAAGAGTTTTGTTTTTATCAATTTTGGATTTATTGATCATACTAAACAATTTAAAATGTTTTCAAAGTATCAGAATTAGATTCCTTACTTGAAAAATTGGGTGTCAATCAGTTTGTGAATGTTTATAATTTTGATTACTGATAAATTCAAATAAATATTTGAAATTTTTCACTTCATTTTCCATTTTTCGATTTTTTTTACACAAGCTTTGTAGAAAGTATTTTATTCTTTTCTATGTTAAATAACTTTTTTAAATTGGTTGGGTTTCAAAAGGTTCTTTCTCTTGGGTTGTTTTAAAAGTTGAGATAAGAAATTAGAAAATGGGAAATTGAACTAAACATTTTATTTAAGATATTTGAATTTATAAGGATACTCAAATCAAGAGTTTACTAAAATATGGAATCTAGAGCCTTTTATTGTGTTTTTTAAAACCAAATGTTTGGGAGTGTTGGTTGTTTGTTTAATAATTTCTCTAGAATCATTCTTGATGATTGCAAAATTCTTTTTTTTTTGTATGTGTGTTTTTAAAAGTAATAGTTTGGTGCACCTTTATTATTGATGTTCTACACTCTCTTACCCTTGAAGGTTGAAAATTTGGATCTTTGCATTACCATTTTCTTCATTTTTGTTTTTTTCAGTGGATACCGTTATTGTCTTTTAATTTGTATATTCACAAGAGTATTGTGATTCTTTTTTTTTGGTGTCTTATTGTAAGTTTTTTTGTAAACTTTTACTCACTTTGAATTCATTTATTAAGCGTCTTTCAACTTTTTTTACCTTTAAATGTTAAAAATTATCAAAAAATACATTTTTTGTTTTTTTTTTTCTAAAATTTTTGAGTTTCAGGTAAACAGGGGGTAATTTTGTTGAATCACCTCTGCTCATCAATAAAAAATAAAAAATGTTTTTTTTTAAGGTACTAGTCTCTATTATTATTTTTTTTTTTGACCAATTTCTAAATGAGGATTCCTTATCTAGAAAAATTTGAATATTAAAATAAACAGGGTCTTTTAAATCTAAGTAATTGGAAAAAAATTTTCTAAATCTCTATTTAATTTAGGTAAAAAAATTTAATACATACTAGTATCTTAAAGTGGAATTTTCTAAATCTGAAATTTTGTTCAAAAAAATTGAAAAGTTTTCTGGTTATTGTCACAAAGATAAAAAAAATAAAGATAATATTTTGTTTTAATATTTAAAAGAAAAAGTTCAAAATTTATGATAAAAAAAAAGACATTTTTTAAAAGTAAAAAAAAGATCTTTATATTCCAATAAAAAATAATCTAATACAGCCAGTTTCACTTTTAAGGCACAAACTTTCAACGAAATTTAAGGTACAAAAAAATCTCAAATTAAGGCACAAAATTTGGAATTTTTTTTTTTACAATTTATTTTTACCAGAATTTGAATTTTGTACTTTAATTTGAGATTTTTTTGTACCTTAAATTTCGTTGAAAGTTTGTGCCTTAAAAGTGAAACTGACTGTATTAATTTTTATTACAAACTTTTAAAAAAGTTAATTGTACTACTCATTTTACTTTAACCAATTTTTAAAAAAACTTCAAATTAAATAAAATTAAAATAAAAATTTCAACCAAAGTATACTTTAACTGATAATTTCATATTTGTATTCTTAATTTGTGCGAGAATAATCAAGATAATCATTTATGTTTTTCAAGTGCCATTCCTATCTATTGTATTGTGAAAATATTTTCTTTTTTACAAAATTATTTGGGAAAATTCTTTTTCAAACAATATTGTTATAATTTTCACAAAAATTATAAATATTATTTAAAAGATAAAAGAAAAGGATTGAATTATTGAAATTAAAAAAAATACTCAAATAAGAACCAACCCAATAAAAATATAATATATAAAAAAATTGAAATCAACTTTTACAAATATTTTTGCTTGCATAATTCACATTAGAAAATAAATATGATTAAAATCAAACATAAATTCATTCAATAGAACTATATTTCTAAAGAAGAGTTTAATAATTTCTTATTTCCGTTTAACAAAACTAGGAATATATCAACTTATATGAAAAATAAATATTTACAATTCTTTTTAGAAATTCTGTTAGAAATACAAGTGATTTCTTCTCAACAATTTTTTTTTGAAAAAATTTTTCATTTCAGAATTAATAATAAAATTGGGTAAAGAAGAAATATTATTCCAATGATATAGATGAGATCAAGAAATAAATGATTTTTTTTTTGATTTTTTTGATCAATTTATTAATTATTTTGATTTCAATTTATTAATTGATATCTAAAGCAAGTTTAATATGTACAGATAGATTTTACCCCCCTTCCCTTTTTTTTTTTTTTTTTTTGAATAAATTTATTTTCATAGTTTAAGTATTTATTTTAATGATTTGATTTCCCATAAACCATGGTACCCAAAATGTAGCAAAATGAAATAAAAACTTTTAAATAAAAAACTACTTTCAAAAATATTTAAGGTAGACGTAACTCTTATTTATTTTTTTTCCCCAAAAGTAATAGAGTAATTAATCACACAAGGATACAATTAAACTCAATAAGAAACTTCATTTATAGACATTAGAGAAATGAATATTAATTTTTAAAATAGTTTATTTTTACCAATGAAATTTTCAGTCAAAAGATCTAAGATCTTTTTGATTTCTATTTTGGATCAAATCAGAAAAAAAAAAAAAATTGGCAAAAAAAAATTAATTTTGAAGAAATCTCACTTTTAGTAATTTCTGAGTGTCTTTATGAACAATAAAATTGTGAGTTTAATCTTATTTTAAAATTGAAAAAAAATAAATAAAATATTGAATCCTTGAAGATCTAAAAAAATTGAAAATTTCTTTTATTCACAAATATTTATTAAATTTCTTGAAATTTAAAAAATTATCAAATATTCTTTTTCAAATATCAAGAGTGTAAACAATTTATTGTTTGTATTAAAATCAGTTATTTGATAATATCTATTATTTTTTTTATTAGAAATATGTATATGAATTTGCTTTATTTGTTTGAAAATCTTTAAAAAATTGAGAAATAATTGTAAAGTCTATTTGATACTTTTAATCTTTGGGTTGTTAATAACTTTCTGAAAAAAATAATTTGGGTTATTAATTATTTATTTTAAATAATCAAATTAAAAATTATTTCTTTAGATTATAATTTGAATTTTCCAGGTTTTAAAAAAGTTATTTTTGAGAAAATTTTTTAATTTAAAGGGTTTCTTTATTTTTCTCAGATTTTTTTATTCAATAATTGAGAAAAAATTGATTTGAACTGTTCTTTGAATCAAAGAAATTATATTTTTTTACAAGTTTAAAATAATTATTGTGAGTTTTTGAAATTAAGTAGATTTTTTAAACTAAGTTATTTTAGAACTTTGTGGTTTCATTTTTTAAAGTGTATTTTGTGTATACTTCCTTTACAGGCAATAAGATTTCAATCTTCTTTCAAAGAAAATAATTGTTTTTTAAAATAAATCGGAAAGAATATTGAATTTTGAACTTTTAAAAAAAATACAAAAAATAGATCAGTACTTTTAAAAACAATAATTCATTTCTGAAAATAGTTTTGAAAGTAAGTTTGGTCTTTTCGTAATCAGATTTTTACTTTGTTTTTCAATTTCAAGATGCAGTAATTTTTTTTTTGAATTGGCTATTTAATTTACTTGAAGTTTTTTTTAGTTAGTTAATCCATTTAAAAGGGAAAAAAATAATAATTATTAAAGAATTTTTGAGAATTGATCCCTCGTCAATTGTTAGCAAATTCCTGATTGTTGGTATCCCAATGGAAGAAAGTTCTCAATTATTACTCCCAAAAAAACTTGTTAAAGTATTTTATCCAAAGTGAATTATTTATTTAAGAATAAATCAATTTAAAAACACTATTTTGATTTAATATAAACTAAAATGATTTCTTGAATTGTCTTTTGTTATTATTTTTAATTTTATAAAAAACAATAGCAGGATGAGATTTCTTTTTTAAAATATTGAAGTAGTTACATTTTTTCAACTTGTTTTTTTTTTATCTTTTTCCTTTTTAGACTTTTCTGATTTTCCACTTTGACTTGCGCCATCCTTCAATTTCCTGATCAACTGAATTGAAACAGTTACTGTTTGATGATAGGCTTTACTCTTTATTTGATTGTTTGGGTTGGTGGGTATATATTGCTAAGGTTATTATTTACTTTTTTTTCAAATCAAATCGAAAAATTATTAGGCTATACAAAGCTTTCGATCTCAATTTTTTCTGTAACAAGATATTCTCCGACTCTATGCTCCTATGTTAACAAACTTTTAAAGCTTCCACAAAAAGCCAAATCGGTTCTCAACAGTTGGTTTTCATTTGGTGTTCTTGTTTCACTGTTCTTGATAATTTCAATCTTAATTTTTTTAACAATTACAACAACTTTGGGATTAAGATCAATTATAACCAAAACCACAAACGTTGCACTTGTGAAATGGATTTATCTCTTCTATATTCCTGGGAAGCATGTTCCTTTGTATTACCTGTTCCTTCATTTGAGTGTAATTTTGATGATCAGTTTTGTACATGAATTTGGTCATGTTCTAGCAGCTATTTCACTTGACCTCCCGATTTCAAAGTTTGTTATTTTTTTTTTTCTAATTTCCTCAACAAACTTGATGTAAATTCTTTTTGTATGAACTAACAAGCCTTTTTTTTATTAAACAGTGTGTGAAATTAGTCTTTCATTTTCAGATCACAAACCAAACATTTTTTGAATAAGACTTTTTAAAACAAAAAAATCACTTTTCCCAAGAGAACTAAAAAAAGAAAAGATTTTAATTCAGAAGATTAAACACCATTTTGAAAGAGAACTTATTCCTTTAAATTACTTGGAAACAAAATACATTCATTTAAAAAAAGTGAGGAAACAGAGGCATTTTAAAATATGTTCCCCAAACTACTTTCAAAGAGTGAGCAACAGTTTATAAAAGCTTTTATTCCTCACTTTTTGAAAACAGTAACAAAATTTGAACTCTTTTTTTTAGCTTACATTTAGAAGATCCATTTGAAAAACCTAAATCGAAAACAAATTGTAACCTAATTGCCATGGTGACATGGGGATTTATTATTACAAAAGATGATGTAAAATATTTCAAATATGTAGTTTATTGGCAGAAAAGGATATTGACAAGTTGTTGTTGAAATTAAAGTTAAAAAGATAAAACACTTCAGTTCATATATTAGCAAATCTATTTCTTATCAAAATTTGAAGAATTTCAGACTTTATTACCACAAGATCTACTATCTCCGATTTTCAATATTTATTCAAAGTCTGAATTCTGCTCTGAAAGAGTTGGACAAATTTTGAAATTTCCAAGAGAATGGTGGCAGGTGTGTGTAGTGTTTTCAGTCTTTATTCACAAAATTTCCCCATCAAAAAAATTTTTTTCTTCAGTATTTTATCTTGGATGTTTTATTTTAAAAATACAAAAATGTGTTTACCACTCCTGAAAAAAAATTGTAAAATGAAAAAAAAATTGTCAAAGCTTTATAGATTTGGTAGTTCCAAAATTAGTTATCATTTTGAGGTTTTCCTCAAGATTACAACTCTTAGCGATTAATAAGCCAGACCAAGATTTTCAGACTTGAAATAAACTATTTAAACAATTTTTTTCTCACAAGAAAATAAAACTTGAAATTAGATATTCATTTTGAATTTTTGGACTTTTGTAAAACCAACCCACTTTACCTAATGTTAATGTTTCTTTTGGTAAGGGGTTTTGTTCAGTCCCAATTCCTGGATTACAAATCTTTTTTTTTTTTTTTTTCATTATTGAAAAAGGTATTTTGAAATTTTAACTTCTCACCTTCTGGTTCAATAAAGTAGCTCTAATAAAAATTGAGAAAATTGGAATAAATAATGTAAAAAAAAATAAAATCAAAAGATTAATAAAAAATTACGTTCAAGAACGTATAAGAATTTATTTTCAATTTCAACAGTTTCATTATATATTTCTAATCTAAAAACATTAAAAAAAAAAAAAAAAAAGATGGCGTAAATTGGCGTTTACCGCATAATAGTTCTTCCATCTACACTTTTAAAATATTTTCTTTAAATCAAAATAATCATGATGAAAATCTATTATAATTATTTCATGTCTATTCCTTAATGGTTTCGTCCTTTTTCAACAACAACGAGTGTAATTGAAATAATTTTTTGATTTTTCTTTTTTCTTTTTATTTTTTGATTCCATCGAATAATAAAAAATTGAATTTTACTTTTAATCTCAAATTTTGGAAAATAAGAAAAAAAAAAAAACGATTTTTTGCTTTCATATATTTTATTGTAATTTGGCTTTATTACTTATAAAACCTTTTCTTTATTAAAAATTATATGTATGTTAAGTTATTTTGAAAAGAGCCACTATTATTTGATGAAAAAAACAATTATTTTTCATATTTTTTTTTTGAAAATTAAGAAAAATTTTTAGTAAACTTTTTTTTTTTAATTGAATTTTTCGAATTGGAGATTTCAGAAGAAATTTTTTTTTAATTGAATTTTTTTGGGAATTTTGCATTCTTTTTAAATTTTTTTTTTTGAATTGAATTTTGTGAATTTGATAATTCTTTTTAAACTTTTTTGATAATTGCATTTTTCTCATATATAGATCCTCTCAAATTTTGTTTTTGTTATTTGAATTTTGTCATTCAAAAGAAGTGCAATTTCACAATATCCTTTATGGTGTTATTCAACTCTCGCTTTGAGTATGAGGAAAATCCATGGCAAGTGACTTGACAGTTAAAAATTGATTTTGTATTTTCCAACAAGCCTTATTATTAGATGTGTTTTATTTGTGAAAAAACAGTGTCTTTCTATTAAACACCCAACTTTTCCACGAAAAGGCATTTATTTGCGAAAAAACGCTTATTTTGTGAACAAGTGACAATATACGCGAATAAATGAATCTTTCATGGACAAGTAGCAATATCCAATATTTGTCACATTTATAGGGAAAACTCTAATATATCTTCTTCTGAATAATTTGTTCATCGAAAAGAGCACATATGAAAAAAATTAAAATAATTTTTCCAAATACAAAAAAAAAAGAATTCTAGAATTTCAGAAATTTTTTAAAAGAGCAAAAATACTTTGCTAAAAATTACAATTTTCACATTTTTTGTTTTTTCTCTTCATTTTTGGAAACACCTTTTCATAATTACTACATTGAAAGATCTAAAATTATCTAATTCAAATTTATTTAAATAAAATATGATATTTTTTAAAATTCTCCTTAGAAATAAAGATTTATTAAACCAATTTATTTGAATTAAAATAGAATTCAAAATAATTTTGAAACCAAAATTTAATCATGTTCAATTTTAACAATTTGGGTTTTAATTTGCGGCTGAATCCTTTTTCGTTGTTTTTTGATTTCGAGAATTCAATCCCATTATTTTACATTTTTGGAACAATATTCTTTGTTTTGGGTTTAGTTTGATAAAAATATTTGAAAATAGAATTTTGAATTCAAATTTGTAAAAAAATTTTTTGTAAAATAATAATAAATAGTAATGTTTCGAGAAATCCAATGTAATGACTTACTTTACAATCTTCCTAACCACGAAAATAAAGAAAACACAAATATTCGAAAATAGACTTTGGTTGAATTTTTTTGTTATTCATTCTTGATTTCAACAAGTTTATTTGGAAAGGTAGTCCTTCTTGTTTGGTGATAATAAAGAAAAGATTTATTTCAAAGACGCACCTTTCCGGGTCTATTTTATTTGTTTATTCTTGAATTAATTTAAATATTCATCTTAATACATTTTTCGAGATCCAAAACCTAATTTAATAAAACAAAAAATTTAATAAAAAAATTGTTCAAAAAATCGAAAATTTTAATATGTCCCTACGAACCATAAAACACTAAAAATGGAAAACTGATCAAATACCTTCCATTAATACAATTAAAAAAACTAAATGAAAAAATAAAAATAAATAAAGTTTCAATTTAACTTTTTCTTGATAACTTTTTTTACCAAAAATCATTAAATTCACACTTGAAATTATCTATATTTTTTAGATACACTCTCTTGTTTTAACTCATTTACGAAAATAAATTCTAAATTATGGGAATTTTCTTTTCACAAAAGGCACTAATTTGGTCTTCAAATGTTTTTTTTTAATTTATAAATGGTAAAATTAAAAAAAAAGTTAAACTAAAAGGATAAACTATCTGGAAAGCATTCTAATTTAATATATTAACTTATTCTTTGATTTTAAACTTTTCTTAGCCCCAATTTTTCAAAACAAAATAAAAAAGTGCACACTAATTTCAAAAACTATTTTTGATATTCAAAAGTTGAGAGTGTTTTTATTCTAAAAAAATTTATCCCAGTGGTTAATTGAATTAAGTTATAAACTTAGATTTCGAAAAATATTAATCAGGAAAAAATGGTGCTTAATTTTATTAAGGACATATTCAACTCTGATTTACTTTATTTCTTTTCACAAATATATTAATTAATGATATTTTGATTTCAAAAGTCGAAATATCTAGTGGAACTCTGAAAAAAAAATCAATAATATTCTCACAATTAAAATTTTTAAAAATGGGAATGTACTTCTTTCTTTAATAATTTTTGAAGAAACTTAAAAAGTTATTCATTTTGATAATAATACTGGAAAAGGGGCTAGCATTTAATCTAAAATTAGAGGGTTTGGAATACCTTGAAAGTGGTTTAATTTTGGAAATTTCGAAAAAAAAAAAAAAAAAAAACGAGAGAATAAATTTTTGAAAAGAAGTAAAGTACAAAAACACACATTGTATTATATTGTTCTTTCATTTATTTGTTAATATAAAAGGTTTAATAGGGAAGTTCTTCATTAAAAAATTCTATTATTAACTTTTAATTGTATTTTTTTTTATTAATTATTTTAAAATTTGATTTTTTTTTTTTATTATTAAATTATATATGAAATTTAATCATAAAATATAATATAATAATTATTATTCTCTATTATATCTAAAAAAAAAAAAAAAAATTAGGGTTGGATATTATGTTGCTGTTTTTTGGCCCGGTTTTTATGTAGAAATTAATTCTGTTATTCATCGATTTCCATTTTATGATCAGCTGAAGATCTGTTGTGCGGGTATTTGGCATATATTTGTAATTACAATATTAATTATTTTTTTTATTAATTGTTGGTCCATACATGAGCCTGGTATTATATGAACATGTTGATGGTGCAATTATCACCTCTGTTCAAACCACGCATTTTCAAAAAATGATATCTGTTGGTGATTGCATGGTTCGTTTAAATGATTGTAAAATTAAGAACAGTCAAGATATTTATAAATGTTTGGAAAAAATAAATCCTAAAAACAATAATTTAAAAAATCAAAAATTAGAGGATTACGGGATTGAAACAAAATTCTCGCCAACTGTAAACTTAGATTCACAAAAAATGGAACAATTAAATAGCGAAGGTAAGGGTGGTATTAATAGTGTGGATGGTTATGAGGAGAACATTTTGAAAAATACAAAAAATAAAAAAACAGTAATTTCCAAACAGCAAGATCCCAAAGAAATTAAAAAGGTGGGGGATGGTGATGATTTCTTAATAATTACATTAGATTCAGGAAAGCAATTAAAGGTTTATGTAAATTCAGAAATATTTTTAAAAGTATTGAGTTTTGGAAATATAATTCCACGGTGGAAATTTGCCCGAAGATTTAAAATATTGTATAAACTACCAAAAAAAACTTACTTTATTTTCACTTTTTCTCTTTCAACCATAATTAATATTTTGGTTATTACGGCAACACCTGGAGTACTCTCAGAATGTGAAACCATTTTAAAAATTATTGTAGAAAATAATAATATGAATAACAACAGCAAATATCTTAAAATATTGGTAAGAATTCTTAAAACGTATGGTTCTTTTTTGTTGCTTTGTAGGTTATTGTTAATTCTCTATTTTTCTACTCGTGATATTCAAATGTTACAATAATTGTAAATAATAAAAATTTTACATTTTGAATTCCAATTATCATTATATTATTAAATAAAATAAATTAGATTAATAATGTATCAGTTTTTATTTTTATTAAAATTGATTTTATTGATCTCAAAATTGTTTTTATTTTGAAGCAATTTTACAAGATTTTTTCCAGATTTCAGTAATTTGTCACACTTTGAAAAAAAAATTCAGAAATAATTGTTTGAAAAATAAACATTTTGATCCCATTTCCCTTGTTACTATATTAATATATCACTTTAAAAACCCAAATAACTTAATTGCCTTTGAAAAAAAAAAATTTGAATTTGAATTGTTATTCAAAAATTTCAAGATATAAAAAAAATAAATAATTATCTTTCAAATGAAATTGTATGATGAATTATTGTAGAATTATATACAATAGAAAAAATAACTTGTAAAAAAAAATAACATTTGAAAAGTTTTACTTGTTTGAAAATCTTTAAAAAAATCGAGAAATAATTGTAAATTCTATTGATAAATTTAATCTTTGTATTGTTAACAACTTAGTGAAAATTATAAAGATTAGCTTATTAATTATAGATTATAAATCATAATAATACTTATTATCAAAGAATTTATTTCAATGTAAAAAATTCCTTGTTAATACTCTTGATATTTGAAAAGGAAATATTACCTAATCTTTTAATTTTTAAGAAATTTATTAAATATTTGTGAATAAAATTACGGGTTATTTTTTGGATTTACGAGTATTCAATATTATATATAGATATATATATATATATATTGATATTTTTATAAAATTATCAAAGTTAAAATCTATTTGTACCTCAGACACTAATAAATTGTTAAAAGTGAGATTTCTTCAAAATAAATATTTTTTGTAAATTATTCTTTTCGAATTTGGATCTAAAAATCAAAATTAAAAAAAGGCTATCTTTTTTGTTATGATAAATTTCATTGGGATAAATGAACTCTTTAAATATGATAACTCATCTTTTGAAAGTTTATATATCGAGTTACATGCTAGGGTTAATTATATCCTCGTGTAAATAATTATTCTAATGGATCTTGGGAAAAAAATAAATCAGAGTTACTAATCCCTTAAAATAATTCAAAAAATCTTTAAGGGGTAAGTACCTTTTACCCTTTATGAATAATTTTAATTGTATAAACCTTACTGAAAAATATTTTTTAAATGCCATCAGATATTGAAACTTTGAAACCAAAACATCATTCACTATTCTGTATATGAAAAAATAACAAAAGTAGATCAGAGTTGAATATATAATTTTTCAATTTTTTGAACATTTTTTTATTAATTGTTGGTTTTATTAAAAATATATTTTAGATCTAGAAATTTTTTTTTCTACAAATTAGTGAAGTTAATCAAACAGTAAACCAAAAAAAAAAAAAACAGAAAGGGTGTGTATTCGAAATAAATATTTTTTCTTTGAAAACCAAACATAAAAGATCACCTTTTACATATAAATTTGTTGAAATCAAAAATGAAAAAAAAATTTGATAAAAACCTATTTTCGATGATTGCTGTTCTTTATCTTCTTAATTTGTATGAACACAAACAATTCATAGTCTTGAATTTCTCGCAACATTACTATTTATTATTATTTTACATAACAATTTTTTACAAATTTGCTTTTAAAATTCAATTTTCAAATATTTTCATCAAACAAAGCCAAAATAAAGAATACTATTTCAAAAATTAAAATAAAGGGATTGAATACTCGAAATCAAAATACAATGACAAAATATTCAAATCAAAATAATTGAAAAATTTAGAAAAAAATCAATCATATTCTGAATTGTTTTTACTGTTGTCCAAATAAAGTGTGTAAAAAAATTTATTCCGTGGTTCAAAATAAAAAGTATGTTTTTGTTATTAAAGACCTCTACACCAACCGATCAAAGAAATCAACAATAAACATTCTGTAAATATTGTATTGGTTTCTTAAGTTTCATTTATTTAAAAAGAAATTCTAAGAATGAAGGATCTAATTGGAAAATTTATCTCAAAAAAAAGAGCTTATTTTTGAGAAAATTTTTATCATCAAAATAAACAAATAAATTTCAAAAATATTGAGAATATTATGAAAAATTTTCAACTATTTGCATGAATAATTTAAATTTTAATTAAAATATCAATGGGTTTACTTTCAAAATTAATTTGAACTTGCGTATAATATTAGGTGGTAAATTGGATGTTGTCTTGGAAAAAGAAGGAAAATAAGCTCGGGTTATAATATGAAACATTGATTAAATTCATCGTGAGCGCCTTATTTTAATCACTGTAGTTAATCATTTTGATGGACAAAAAATAATTATAAATCAAAGAAATTCTTCCTATAAATCTTTATTTCTCAAGAAAGTTTCTTTAATAAACATCTATTTTCTTGAGCTCAATCAAGAACAAGATGAATTAAATGACAATAGGATTTTTAAATTCATTTTGAGGATAATTTGGAAATAAAAAAAGTTGTTTGTTTCTCAAATATTTTACAAACAAAAGTATTTCCATGAAGAATAAAAAATATAAATCCAAATTACGAAAAGGTATTTGTACCAAATTTTACAGATAAGAACAAGAAATAAATTTTTTATATTTATTTTATTTTGATCAATTTTTTCCATTTTTTTAAATTCCTTTTTTTATCTATGATATGAAAATATATTATCCTAAGATATATCCCAAACCCATATTTATTAAAATATCAATTTATTTGTTTAAAGAAATGATTTGAAGAATTCAGTTTCGCACAAACGGTTGCGCTAAAAAGTTGAAAAAGGTATTTGCTTCCTTAAATTCCAAAGTTCAAATAGAAAAAAAAAGAACCAAACTTATCTGTTGAATAAAATTGTTTAAATTGTACTTTGATCTCAACAAACATTTTTTGAAAATTTTGTAACACTTATTCGACGATCGACCTATTACTCTTATTTCAACTTTTAGAAATTATGGGCTTTGATCACTTAATAAATTTACTTTAGCATTTTTTGAAAAGTTGATGAAAATTTTGAGAAAGGTATTTTTTGGTAAATGTTCCACAAATTGAAAAAACAAGAGGTTTTATTAATTTCAAAAAATTTGTTATCAATTTTTCTGATTGAATTTTTTGAATGTAAAACTTTGAATGTATCAAACATAAAGTCACATGTATCTAATGATTTTTGTTTGTAATTCGACTATTTGTCTTAATGCAAGAATTGATTTCAAATGTTTGCTTGAAGAAAGTAATAAATTTTTTTTTTAATAATTTTAATTTCAAGTTACGTAAGTTTTTTGAGAATTTGTAGCAATGATATTTTAATCGAGTATTCTACAAGTACGAGTTTTACAGTTGAAGTTTTAATGTTAAAATAGTTACAAGCAAATTTCCAAATTTTTGCTTCATTTTTTCTTTTTTATTGATTTCTTTTTAAAAGTAATTCAAATATAGATTCTTCAAAAGTATGTTAATTCTTTATGAAACACCTGTTGGCTATTGTTTATTTAAGGTTTTAGATGAAGAAAAACTTCGATCTACTGAAAATATTGTTACCTCTATCGATACTAGCGAATCCCTTTCTCAATTGTAAGTATTAAATTTACCAACTTTTTCTTTTCTCGATCCTTTTCAGAAAAAAAAACAATTACAAGCAATGACTTTATTCAAAGTCCTTTCAAAACAAAAACAAATAAAAATAAAAAATAAACAACAATTCTCACAGCTCAAATTCCTTCTTACATTTAAACTTTATTAATTATTTTTTTTTTTTTTTTCTTTTTTTTTTTTTGCTTTTATTTTTAAATAATCAAAAAAAAAAACAAAAAAAAAACAACAAACAAAACAACAAACAAAAAAAAAAAAACAACAAATATAACAAAAGAGTTGAGTTACACGATTTTTCCAAATTCCAAAACGTTAATGAAGCCGTCGAGTCCACACAAAAATTGATTCAATCTGAATTAAGTGATAAATTAATGAATTTCCTTCAAGATTCTGTTGTTAACAAAAAACTTAAAGACAGCCTTGCCATTTGTGATTTAAAGCTTGGTAGCAAAATCCAAGACAAATTAGGGATCAAGTGTATTTATGACAAGCAACTCCAACAATTAATGAAAACTATCCGATCTCAAATCACCTCCATTGTCGGTGACGTTTCACCAAACGAAATGAGGACCATGTCGCGAGGGCTTTCTCATTCCTTGTCACGACACAAGTTGAAATTTAGTCCAGAAAAGGTTGATACAATGGTTGTCCAAGCCATTTCCTTGTTGTCTGATATGGAAAAGGAATTAAATATCTATTCGATGAGGGTCAAGGAGTGGTATGGATGGCATTTTCCCGAGCTTGTTGACTTGATCGACGATCACATTTTATATTCAAGAATAGTCAACTTTGTTGGTGTCAGAAACAACATCCCTAAATTGGATTTGAAGGAATTTTTCCAAAACTTGGACACCTACGAAGAAGGTAACGAAGAAGATGTGAATGATACGATTGAACAAATCCGATCAGTTGCAAAGGTTTCTATGGGTACCGAAATTTCTGAAGACGATATCATGAATATCCAATATTTGGCGTCTCAAGTTGTTTCGATGGCTGAAGGAAGACAGCAATTGCTTGATTATTTAAAAAATCGAATGACCGCCATTGCTCCTAACTTGACTTCCTTAGTTGGCGAAATTGTCGGCGCCAAATTAATCGCCAAGGCTGGTTCCCTAATCTCCCTAGCTAAGCACCCAGCGAGTACAATCCAAATCTTGGGCGCCGAAAAGGCCCTGTTCCGTGCCTTAAAGACAGACCACGATACACCCAAATACGGTTTAATTTACCATGCATCTTTAGTCGGCCAAGCAACCCCTAAAAACCGCGGTCGTATTTCGAGGATTTTGGCTGCCAAATGTGCCCTCGCCATCAGAGTAGACTCATTAGGCGAAGATCCAGATAACAGCCTCGGAATCAGAGTAAGAGAAATTGTTGAACGTAAAGTTCGTCAATTTGAAGAACGTGGTGACTACCACACAAATAGAAAGGTTAGAAACAGCCAAGGTGGGTTTAGAAACCAAAATATAGATGAAGAAATGAGAAATAAATTTAAAAGTGCATATAACGAAGAAAATGATTTTGATATGAGAAGAAATAATTCAAAAAGAGATTACCAAAATAGAAATAACTATAATGATGATGAAAATAATTTCAAAAAAAGGAGATTTAATAATAGAAAATAAAATTATCTTTTATTTTTTTATTTTTATTTTTAATATTATTCAGATTAAAATAATAATGTTAAATTTAAAATCATTTCTCCTTTATCCTTTCTTTTACTCATCTATGTTTTCTTTTTATTTTTTATAAAAAGTTTTAGAATAAATAATAATTTATAAATAACATTTTTTATTGTTTGTTTTTTTTTTTTTTTATTTTGACTACATCTTAATTTTTTTTTTTTAACAAATTCAGCTGAACACATTATGAAAATTTCAACATGAGAATATCAAGTATAATAGTCTAGAAAGATTTTAAAAATGTTTTATACACAATCATTTTTTCAAAATAGTAATGGGTAAGAGTTTGAGAATGGATTGTAAACATTTTGAGAAATGAAAATGAAAATTGTTTTTCCCAAACTGAATGGTGTTTTAATATTAGAAATGAAAAATGATTAATTTTCCAAATTGATTGATTTGTTTTTTTTTTTTTCTTTTTAGTACCATTTTTTATTTTTCAATTATCCAGAATATTTGACGACAAAAAACAATTTGTTTACCTTATTATCTGCAACCATTGTGTAAAAAATTTGGTTCATTAAAAAAAATTGTGTCCATCAAAATTATGTTTTCGTTTTTTAAATAATAAATATTAGCAAAATGATTTTTAATCAAAGTAAATTTTTTGAACAAACCTTACATTTAAGAAAAACCAAAATCACTATCAATTCTAATTTTGAGAAGGTAATATTAAATTATTGTATTTTGACTTTTGATAATTCCTGTGGAACTATAAAAATACACAAATTGAATTTTAATGGCAAACTTTACTAAAAATGTTAATTTTTTTTTTATGAGATTCGGTTTCCAAGGTTGTTATTCATTGTATGGGAAGACCAAAAATTAATAATTGTTTTCAATTAAAGTTTGTCTATGACGATTTAAAGAATTTGAATGGTTTCTGAAATCTTGGTATTTCGTTATTTTGAACTTTTAATTGTAAAACATTAGTGGAAAACAATCTCTTTTGAAAAAATATTTTTTTTGGAAGATTTTATGATTCAATTGGGTTTAAAAGGATATTTAAGATTAACCTTGATAAATTTGCATTAATGAATAATGATAAATATCTTATTGAATTAATAGATTTTAATAGTTCCGAATAAATTGTTCTCTTATTTTTTAGTAAAGTTTAAAATTAAAAGTCAATTTATATTTTTAACCTTCCACGGCAATTATCAAAAGTCAAAATAATATAATTTAATATTACAGTGTTTCCAAGACTACCATAAAATTTTAAATAAAAAAAATGAGTTTTCTATTCTTATTTTCCATTTTCAAAAAATTCGGAAATAAGTGCTAGTATTCAAAAAAAATTTTAATTAATGAACTATTATTCAAATTTTTAAGAAAACCGAAAAAAAAAATTCAAGATTCCCTCAAACTTAAAAAATATCAGCCCCAAAAAGCTCAAAAAAATATCAATTTTTTTTTTTATTGTAATTTAAGGGAGGAGTTTAGAATTCATCTTGTTTGCCCGAATTCCTAAAATTGAATTTAGAAATCGTATAATAGATTCAAACTTTGAGATAAGTCGTTATTTTGTGATTTTTTGTTCTCAATTTTATTTAAATTAATTTTTTGAAAATAATAATCTAATTTTTTTTGAGTCAGAATAACACCTTCTTGATAAATAATCATATTTTTACAATTATGATTATTATAATTATTATTATTATCATTATTATTATTATCATTATCAATATTATTAATATTAAAATTAGTATAATTCTTCGAAGGGCATAGGTTAATCACATTAACTGAATCTTAATTTATGGAGTTGTCAAAAAATATCAATATTTACAGATCTTTAAAAAAATAGCTGTTTTGAACAATATTTTTAACTGCTTCATGAGATTCAATTTTTTTTTTATGTTCCAAAAATTTGAATAATGACTTATAAATTTTTTTTTTTGAATATTAGCTCTTATTTCGGAATTTTTTGAAAATGGAAAATAAGAATAGAAAACTCAATTTTTTTATTTAAAATTTTATGGTAACCTTGGAAAAGCTAAACTTTTGAAAATTATAATTAATAATTATATTGGTTTTTCTTAAATGTAAGGTTTGTTCAAAAATTTTACTTTGTTCAAAAATCATTTTGCTAATATTAATTATTTAAAAAAAGAAAATAAGATTTTGACAGAGCAAATTTTTTATAATTACACAAATTTTTTTCACATCAGAAATTTTTTTTTTTTTTTTTGATCCAAAAGGAATATTTGCCCTTGTGGAAAAAAAGTGACACACAGTGTTTAATTAGGAACATTACTGAAAAATCAAAGTAAGATCAATTAATAAACAAAAAAAATAAATAAATAACGACAAAATGAAATATATTGCACTATGATGGGAGTTTTATGACTATCTTTTGATATAGGTTTTTCTTTGTGTAATCAATTATTAAAAATTTGTTGAAAAAATTGATTATTTTTGCGATCTCCAAAACTATATAAACATTTTCGATAAGAAATTAGATTTAAATTGTGTTTGTTGGATTGGCAGAAATTAATATAATGTGTAATTATTTGAATTTAATTGGTTTGTTCTATTTATCTGTTTTACTTTGAGTTTTCAGTAATGTTCCCATTTAAAAATTTCGTTTCACCTTTTTTCCCTGTTTAACTTTTTTTCCAAAACGGTTATTCAAAAAATGAAAATAAATTTTTGACAGACCCAATTTTTTTTAATGAAACAAATTTTTTCCACAATTGTAATCTTACAAAAGGTATCTGAAAGTATCATTTTTGTTGTTTTTTTTTGTTTATTTTCTCCTTAATTCTTTTTGTTTAATTTTGATTCGCATAGGGAAATAATACAAATAAATATATTTTTATTTATTTTATTGAATGTAAGGGTGATGATATCAAAAGATAGAAAACCCTATTTGCAAGAAATAATAATAATTATTATTTTATCGTATTAATTATCCCCATTGAATTTTTGTAGGTATTATAATTCAAAAGATAATTATTAGACAAAAATTGAAAAAAAATGTATAAGGGTTATTTAAAAAAAAGCGACAAAATATTTTTAAAGTTGAAAATAACAAATAAAAAAATATGGAAAAAAAAAAGAAAAATTTACGAAGAAAAAATAAAGAGGTTTAAAGGTTAATATGTTGAATAATTAGGAATAAATTTAAAAATATAGAGATATTGATTTAATTGAGATTAAACATAACACCAACCAAAATCCTTTTGGTTAACAATATTTTGTATAAAAGTTGGTTATGGGTGTCCATTTCGATTATAAACCCTATTCCAAAAATTTGGACACACCCAAAATCAAAAATAGGCAAAAAAAAAACCCAATTTTTTGATTTTTTCCAAACGTAATATAAAACCACATTTAAGTTACACAGTATTGATATTTTTATAAGTAATTATTTTAATCCAAACAAAAGAAAAAAATATATAACGAAAAAATAAAAATTGGCGTGTCCAAAATAATGAAAGGAGCGAAACAAAAAATGTATTGGTATATTTGTTGAAATTTCAACATCAATTGTTGATCGATCAAATAATAAGATACTATCTACTAATTTTATGTGATTTTCCTATTTAAAAAACTCAAAAATAACTTTGGAAAAAATATTGGAAAAAAATTTCCATATCTAATGAAACAGATTACTTACCTGGAAAAAAGGAAATGAAAACAAAACAAAGAGAAAGAACAAAAAATGAAATATTTTGTAAAATATAAATTATTTCCTAATTGAATTTAAAGTGTGGTATTGATATTCTTTCAACTTTTTAAACCGTTTCCAAAATTTTGGGATTTAGTCTAGTTGATTAATTGCTTTTTTTTTTTCAAACCTTTTAAATTTTTATTTTATTTTATTTTTTTTTTGATCTCAAGATTATTTATTTTCTACTTTTTCATTTTTATGTTCAAGTAATATACACTTTTGTATTTTTGTATCTCTGTAATTACTATAGTTAGTTCCAAATTTAAGGCACAAAATTTCTTAAATTAAGGCCCAAAATTCTAATTTTAGTAAAATTATTTGTATAAAAAAAAATTCCAAAAAATTTTCCTTAATTTGAGATTTTTTTGTACCAAAAATTTCGTTGAAAGTTTGTGACTTTAAAATGGAACTGACTATAGTTGATTTCTGAAACTGCGTAAAAATGAAAATAACAATTAAAGCAGTTTTCTTTATAAGTTTTAAATAATGAAAGAAAATACCCATTTAACATTCAAAAATTTTAAACAGTTATTTCTCCTTTGAAAAAATTGTATTTGGAAAGATAATAAACTCCATTTCAAAAATTAAATACCCCATTAAAAATCAAATTTTGAAAATTAAAATTTTGAAAAATTAAAGTTATCTATTATAATATAAAAATTATAATTTTAATATTTTACTCTATACAATTGAAATTTTTGTTTTTCCTCTAAAAATAAAATAAAAATAATTAAAAAAATGTTCTATTTATTTTTAAATAAGCATTACATTAAAAATAGAAATTTAAAAGAATTACTAAAACCAAACTATTGATTCTCCTTCCATTCGAATAACTAAATCTAATCTCTTTTTCATATTTGAAACCAATTTTCTCATTAATTCATATGTTACTTCTTTCCAAATTTTCATTTTCATTTTCCTTTTTAACACAACACTACGAAAAAATAAAAAAGATAAACAATGATTTATTTTCAAACTTTTCATTATAGGGGGGGGGGACTTCAAAATAATACAAATACAATTCAAAATTCTTGTGTAACATGTGCCATTTATTGAGAAATTTAGTTTATTTTGTAAATTTCTTATTGGAAAAAAAATATAGTTTTTTTTTTTTTTTTTTATAAAAATAAACAGAAAATTAACTTTTACAATTAAGAAACCAATTTAAAGATAAAACTCATTATATAAAAACAAAATTCAACGATTTCCCAAAAAATTAAAAAATAAAAAAATGTTAATTTTCATACAAAAAGAACCTCTCAAAGCTCTTTAATGATCAAAGTACTGATAAATTTTAAAAGATATATACATTTTTTTTTATTATTTTACATTTTTTACTTTCAAAAAATTATTTGGCAGAGAGTATTTGCAAAATCAAATTTTTGATCATGTTTATTTGGTTATACACAAATAAAATTCTTTATTTCATGCACAGCTAAAAAAATATAAAAATAGAAAACTAAACAGAGAGTTTTTGATCATTTATTTGATTTATCAGTAATAATCTAGTAATACACTTGGTAATATACTATCTCGAAATAAATCAAATTTTAGTTCCAAAATCTACTTCCGAAGGAAGACATTGGATTACTATTAAATTTTGAAACATTTCAACCAATCTTTGTGAGATGAATTTATTTATTTTTATTAAGGGGGTAAGTACATTTTTCATTTTTTGAGTGCCACCATTTATGTGAAACTGAATTCTTCAAATCATTTCTTAAGCCAAATAAATTGATATTTTCATAAATACTAGAGTGGAATATATCCTAGTATAAGATATTTTCATATCAATAAAAAAAAGGAAATCAAAAAAAATGAAAAAAATTGATCAAAAAAATATAAATAAAAATCATTTATAACTTGAACTTATCTATAAAATTTGACATAATTACTTCTTCTTTATTTGGTTTTATTTTTAATTCTGTATGAAAAATAATTTTGTTTGGAAAATTTTTGATAAACAAATTACTCTTTATTTATAAAGAATTTCCAAAATGAATTTAAAAATCCTCTTTTCATTTGATTCATCTAATCCTAGTTTTAGTTGAGAAAATCAGATATTTTTTAAATTCTTCTTGGGAGTGAGGGTTTATTGGACAAATTGGTTTGATTTTATAATTATTTATTATCCATTAAATTGGAAAATCAAAATAATTCTGAATCTGATTGAAATTTTTTCTTGAATTTTTCAATTATTTTGATTTGAATCTTTTGTAACTGTTTTTTGATTCCGAGAATTCAACCCTTTATTTTAAATTTGGAACAGTATTCAATGTTTTGGCATTGTTTGATAAAAATATTTGAAAAGAGAATTTTGAAAGCACATCTGTAAAAAAAGGTTTTTTAAAATAATAATAAATAGTAATGGGGTTAGAAATTCAAGGAAAAAAATAGTTGGAATTCATACAAGTTAAGAAGATAAAGAAAACAAATCTTCGAAAATAGGCTTTTATCGATTTTTTTTTTTATTCTTGATTTCAACAAATTTATTTAGAATGGTGATCTTTCGTGTTTGGTCTTCTTAAAGAAAATATTTGTTTCAAATGCACACATTTAATCGGGTATATTTTTTTGGTTTACTCTTTGACTAATTTCAATTGTTCGTATAAACACATTTCTAGATCCAAAACAAAATTTAATAAAACCAAAAATTTAATCAAAACAAATGTTCAAAAAAATGAAAAAACAAGATTCAACTCTGAATTACTTTTGTTATTTTTTTTACAAATAGGCTAGTGGATAGCGTTTTGGTTTCAAAGTTTCAATATCTGGTGTCACTCAAAAAATATTTTTCAGTAATGTTTTCACAATTAAAATTTTTTAAAATGGTAAAATGTACTTATTTTCTTAAAGATGAAATAGGTTAGTCCCGAATCAGCAAAGTGTATCATGGGCGAAACGAAATGAATTTTTTTCTAAAATTGAGTAAACATTGTATATTAATGTAGTTTCCAAAAAGTCATAACAAAAATTATAAAATTGCTTTTTTTTTATTTTTTCACCTTCCAAGAGTTTTACTTTTTTTGTAGATTATTTACTTCTGAATACAAAGACGAAGATCTTTTTCTATTACAAAGCCGAGATCTTACCCATTTTGCTCATCTATAAATCTGAAACAATTAACAAGATCAACTATTTATACAATCACAAACTTTAAAGTAAATAAATCAAACCAAGCAAATAGAAAAGTTGTAAAAATGTTGTAGTGATCAAACCCATAACTCACTTCAAAATTCTTGGAAATATAATTTTGATAAATAAAAAGCGTATTTTTCGATCAAGAAAGATTTGTTTTTCGTCGAAAAAGGTTGAAAAAAAAAAAAAAAATTCGAACAAAATCTAAAGTCTTCCAAGAAGAAGATACAACAATAGAGAGATTGTAAATAAAAAATATGAGAAAATCGCTTCTAAAATAGCCAAATTTAATAAAAAAAAATCGTTTGCATCATACAGGATTCGAACCTGTGACCTTTTCATTACGAGTGAAACATTCTACCCCTGAACTAATAATGCAGTCATTTTCTACTAATAAAGATAAAATATAAAACTAAAAAAAGTAACATATTATTTTTATTTACAATTAAGTTATTTATTTAAAATTTAAAAGTGAATTACAAATCAGATTTAGTTTTTAATTGTTATTGAATACTTAAGCATAATTTTTTTTTAATTTATTATTTCAGGTGAGTCACAATATTTGAAAAAAAGTTAATATTTATAGTTTTATATTGAAAAGTATTGATTTTGAAAAAAAATTAATTTTTTATATAATTTTTTCAATCAATATTCTTTCAATTCAAATCTTAGTCAATAAAATTAATTGAAGTATAGGTGATTATAGAAAAGAAATTTTCATAGAACGTTAACCCAATTTTCTCAATAAAATTGAGATCTATTAAGCAAAATTCTGCTATTCTTTAAGATTTGTTAAAAAAGTACTTTTTTTTGTTTTTAAAATACAGAAAAAAAAATTCAAAAAAATTTTCAAATTTGCAAAAACTTAAAAAATATGTTCAAAAAAATTGATTGGTATTATTTATAAGAATCCTAATAACAATTAAAATCATATTTAGGAAGAACAAAAATTAATTTTGAATTTTTCTGATAAAATTAACTTAATTCAAAAAAATTTCAAGAGAAAAATTTTATTTTGAAAAATCGAATTTTGTGTTACAATATAACCAAAATTTCTTGGTAAAAATTTAAAATTAACTTAATATTTAATGGTTATAACTATCCTTCTTGAGGAAATTGAATATATTACGATATTGAAAATATCAATTTTTTTTTTTTATCTGATTTTGAAGGGAGGGTATTAGTTTCCTTTGACAATACCTTTTGCTTTTATTTAATTTGAAAAATAAAACGAAATTTTATTTAATTTCAAGTTTATTTCTTAAACTAAAAAAAAAAAACCTTGGCACATTTCCTAGTTTTTTTTAATTTTTGTTTAGGAATTTCAAAAAAGAGTCACAAATTTCTATACAATTAACTAATGTTAAAATAAATATAGAATAATATCAAAAATATTATTCTATAATTTCTTATTATTTTATTTATTTGAATTAATTCCTTAATCCAAAATTTTCAATTTTTTTTTCATATAATAGGCAGCCCAGAGAAAAAAAAACAATATTATACTTTATACAAAATAATTATCTTTACAAGCAGAAAAAATATACTTTTAAGGGTCTAGTTATTTACTGTGAATTTACTCCATACTCAAGAAATGAGAGACAAAACAAAAAAATGATTGTAAAATTGCCCTTCTTTTGATTGACTAAATTAAAATAACTAATAAAAAATTTTGAGAAATCTCTCATAATTGGTAAAAAATTCAATATAAAAAAAAAGTTGAAAAAGAATTCTCAATTGACAAAAAATCAAATTTAACCAAAAAATTACTTGTTTATTATTTTTAAATTTCCAAAGAATGTAATTTCTTCAATTTAAATCAAATTGTTTTCTAAAAGTATCCTATCAATTAAATTTGATTTAATCTAATTTGTGGTTTGATTTTAACTCTCTATATTTGACTAAGTAAGGATCTTGGTATCATTCTTTAGAAAAATAATAACTTATTTGAAAAATGAATAAATCAAAAAAAAAATATTTGAGATCTCAAAAAGCGCCAAAGAGATAAACTTTAAAAACTAACATAGTTGTTTTTTAAAATGATAAATAACAACCAGTTTAATTGAAAATAGAGTATCACTCTTTGGCAATTTTTCTAAAAATGTCCTTTATACTTGATTGTTGATTTTTGGAGATCGATCACGCTTCATATCTGGGTTATTTTTTGATTGGGAACTCATAAAAATTACAAAATTTTTTTAATAGATTTTATTTGAGAACATTATTTTTAACTATAATGAATCGAACCTTAATTAATGATGGTTTTAATACATACGAAACACCATTCCAAAAAATTAGGACACACCCAAAATCAAAAATAGGAAAAAAAATACCCAATTTTTTGTTTTTTTCCAATCATCATATTAAACCCCAATTTAAATAACTTAGTAAAAATGTTTCTATATAGTAAAATTTTTCATCCAAATAAAAGATATCAATTTAAAACCAAAAAAAAATACTCGTAGATCCAAAAGAATATAAAATCTGAACAAATAATTGTTTTGCCAAATTTTTTGAAAGTTCACCAACAATTTTTGATCGTTTAAATGAGATATATCATCAATTTATTCTCTGTGATTTTTCTAATTAACTGGCTCAATTTTAACCTTCTATCATAAATTGTAAAAAAAATTCCAGATTTAACGAAACGCATTACGCCACTGAAAAAAAGGAAATGAACACAAAAACAAAAAAGACAAAAAAATGAAATAGTTTTTAAAATCAAATTTTTTTTCAAATTCAATAAGAATATAATAATATAATTCGATTAACCATTTTAATGATTCTAAAAATAAACTATTTCCAAAAAGTGGGGCAAATTTATTTTTAAATATATTCATTAAACCCAATATTCAAATAGTATTTAAATATACAAAACTATTAACTACTATTTATTGATTTTTTGTAATAATTCAATTTGTTTCTTAGTAATGTATTAAATAAATAAAAAGATATTAAATTTTCTGATCCTAATTTTATCTGATATTTTTACATGTGAAAATTTGTATTTATATTCTTTTTAATCCAAAAAATCATTATTATGTAGTTTTTAATTTCAAAAAATTTCCCAATAGAATTGAAAATATATATCTGTATTTGATTTTTTGAATTAATTTATTTGTACCCTTTTGATATTTCAGTGTTTTTTATCGTAATTTTTCAGTATTTTTTTCTCCAAAAAAGGTATTATTTAATTTTTTACTTTTTGCAAATATTTCAATAAATATATTTCGAAATAAATTCCTTATTCGTAGAATAAATCGGTATTAATATTAAAGTTAATTTTGTATTTCCAGTTAACGAATACCTATATTAAAAAAGATGATTTTTTATGAAATGTCAAAAAAAAAAATGCCCCACTATTTCGGAAATACATTTTTAAAGTGTAAATTATTTCCAATTTCTTTATTTTTATGTTTTAAATCATTTCAAATTGGGAATGGTAACAAAGTCACCTATATACGATATTCAAATGAAATGAATTATTTTTCAAAAAAAGGAATAGAAAAAAATAATAAATACTTAAGATTATTTTATTTAAAAAGATTAATATTCAATACATTAAAAAAAAGAACAATTTTATTTACAGTCAGTTCCCCTTTTACGGTACAAAATTTCAACAAAATTTAAGGTACAAACAAAATCACAAATTAAGGCACAAAATTCAAATTCTAGTAAAATAATTTGTGAAATAAAAATTCGAAATTTTCTACCTTAATTTGAGATTTTTTTTTTACCTTAAATTTTGTTGAAATTTTGTTTATTAAAAGTGGAACTGACTGTATTAATAAAAAATGAAATGAAGGGGTAGCTTAAAATTATATTTTAATTTCTATTAACCAAAGTTTACCAAGATTATTTTTTAAAATATTATATAAACTAATTGAAACTTGTTGTGAATTTATTCAGAAATTTCAATTAGGATTTCGAAAAAAATATCAAACTCAAATTTTTGTATTAAACTTCTTCAATACTTATAATTAGATAAGTAAAATCAAATAATGGAAGAGAAAATGATAAAAAATATATTGTAATGACGGATATAACAAAATATTTTGATTCAATTAATTAGAAAATAATTATAAAGTCTATAAAAAATACAATTTAAATAAATTTCTTATAAACTTTTTTAAAAAAAATATGATCAAGATGAAGAACTTGATATAATAAGATAAGATCCCTTATAACCCATTTTATTTACAGTCAGTTTCACTTTTAAGGCACAAACTTTCAACGAAATTTAAGACACAACAAAATCCCAAATTAAGGAAAAAAATTTGGAATTTTTTTTTTTTTTTACAAATATTTTACTACACAAGTGGAAACATTCTTGAAAATTTCAAAAAATGGTTTCTATCCAGATACCAATTATTTTTGTGCAAATTTTTTTCTACTTGTACGGGATTCAATCAGAAAAGTAATTTTAAAAATATTGCCGAAAATCGAAAAAAAGTCGATTTTTAGGTATTTTTTGCATTGGAATTTTACAAAGAAAAAAAAATTTTTTTTACAAGTTTTTTGGGATTTATTATTTTTTTTTTTTAATAATTTATGTATCTTAATTTTCAAAATAATATCTATTTTTTGAGTTGTTTTAAAGCCATTTTATACCAATTCATCACAAAAAAACTTCAAAAAAAAATTTTTTATTTATTTATTTTTTCAAAAATTGATTTTTTTCAAAAACAATGATTTTTTGAATTCCTCTCAAAATACACAGAATTTCTTAAAAATCAAATAAAAAAAATTTTTTTGACTTTTTTTATGTAAGTAAACAAAATTGATTAATTTGATCCCAAAAATCAAAAATTTCATTTTTTTGAAAATCCAATTTTACAATAAAAATTGTCATTTTTTCGCATTTTCGAAAATTTTATTCATTTTAATTTTTTTTCTTTCGGGTATTTACTATGGTACGAGGCGCACCAATAATATTCAAGTATAATCAAAGTTTTTTTGTGGGTCAAATTTTTAAAAAATGATTTTTTTATCGTGCTCTAAATAGCTCGAAAAAAACTTAAAAAAAAATCTACTTTTTTTGGGCAGCCTATATCTCTTTTTTTTTCTTTTTTTTTTTTTTTTTTTTTTTTCATTTTTTCTCTTTTTTTTCTCAACAATAAAATACCAAATAACTCAAAAAATAAAATATAAAACGTTTAAAACTAATATATATTCTTTTATTTCAAAACAAGTTATTATTATAATAATAATAATAATAAAATATAATAATAATAAATCAGTAAAAAAACAAGGGTAAAAAATGTCAATATAAATAAAAAGGAAAATTAAATAGTCATATATCCCCAATGAGCCTCAAAAGACATCAAAACCAAGTTTTAATATTAGATATAATCATTTTCTAATTGTTTTTATCAAAATTTGTACTGCTTTTTAGTTATTTTAAGAAAAACATTAACAAGATTTTAAAAGTTCAAAAAATGAAAAATCTAGAAATTGTAAAGTAGAAGGTGGTTAAGAAGTTTAAAAGTAAAGTTGAGTTTAAATAAATAAGTTGTTTGTTTTAAGAAAATTAATTACTTTTTGTTCGTTCTGATAATGAGTACCATTGGAATTTTTTGTGGATGAATATGCAATTTTTTGTTCCTTAGTTTCAAATTTCAAATACAATTTTGAAATATAGAATTATTTTTGTAAAAAAGGATCTTTTGCAAACGAAATATTTCAAGATATTTTATGGGATTTTGTAAAAAATTTTTTTTACTGAATCTAATTTTCTTTTATTAATGCCAATCTTATTATTTGAGTTTTATAAATTTTAATTTTCAATTTAACTATATTTTTTAATCTTGAATTTTAAATAAAATTTGATAAAAAATATTTTGTAAAAAAAAATTTTGAGTTTTCAATTATTTTACAAGTTTTTTTTTTGAAATTTTGAATATTTTATTACTCAAATAGAAAAAAAGACAACTCATTTTTTTTTTTTAAATATCAAACCTTTTGTTATTGTGATGTGTTATTTTTTTTTGAATAAAAAAAAAGACAATATAATGTTATTTTTTGCTATTTTATTTGATATTCTATTAATATTATGATACTACTCATAGCGAAAAAGAGTTAGAAAAATGAAAATTTAAATATCAAAAAAAATAAATTATTATTGTTGATTGTATGTTTGAAAATTATTTTTCCAAAATTATAATGAGAAAAAAAATTTTTTTCTAATTATTTTGTACAATTTTGAAACTTTTGATTTTGGGTTATTAGGTAAAAAATCTCAAAAATTTTTAAAAAAATTTAAACTCGGTTTTTTCAAAAAAAAATGATAAAAATATAATCTACAACTTAAAGTACCTTACTAATGATAACTTTTTTTTTCTTCAACAACTGTATTTTTTTCTGAAAAAATTGAAAAAAAAAAAAAAAAATCAAAATTGAAAAAGTTATTTTTTTCAGGTTTTTTTTTAATATAGGGTTAGAACTCCTTAAATATAGTAGCTAAGTGTTTTTAAACTTTCAAACACATGTTTAAAGTATGTTATTTCTACATTTTTATTTCTTAAATTTATAATAACACCCTGGAAATTTTTTTTTTTAAATTTTTTGTTTCCACTTGTGTAGGATTTGAGATTTTTGTACTTTAATTTGAGATTTTTTTTGTGCCTTAAATTTCGTTGAAAGTTTGTGCCTTAAAAGTGAAACTAACAGTATTCTAATTTCACATTTTTTTTTTACTAAAAGTTATACCATGAACAAATCATTGTCAAATGTTTTACAGATGATCTAATCATAATTATTAAACGAAATAAAAATCGATTCAATCAGAAATTAAATTCAATTTATATAATTATTCTCTAATTTGGATTAAAATTTAATAAAGATAAAATAGTTATATCATCGGAATTAAAAAACATAAAATTTTTGAGTATAAATTTTAGATAATATTTCACATCTTGTTTAAACTTTAAAAAAATCTCAAGAAATATCTAACATCTATTCAATAGCAATTCTGTAAACAATAATTTTCAAATTAGTTTATTTAAATCTTTTATAATGAGAAAATTCAGATATGCACTAGAAATATAATATTATTATCAATAAAAACTTTAATTTATTTAAATTCCTGGATATATTCATTTATTACTGGAAATATATATAATAAAAAGAAATACACCAATTCTTATTAAATAAAAAGGAATTTAAAATTGAAAATATTACAATTCCAGTAAATAAAAAGACCTTTAAAGTCAAAAATATATCAGGAAATTTATCCAGGTTTTATTTGGAAAAATTAATAAAATTTAACCAACGAATAAATGATAAAATCAATTGGAATTCAAAAGATATTTTATAACTAAACAAAGAAATATATCAACAGAGTTACCAAAATTATTCCATTTTTGGAATTTTTATAATAATAAAAATTAAAATTTAGAATCATAATCACAAAATAATTCCAAGGGGATCAATTTTAAAAAACATTTTCAACTTGTTAAATTCCAATGGAGGTATAATTTTTCAAAAAACATCAAAAATTATTTTATTCTGATTCCAGGGAATCAATAAAAGATTTTTAATTTGGTAAAAAAACTCTATTAAAAAAAATAATAATACTAATTTTGATTACCTTTCAAAGTAAAATAATTTTCTTATCAGGAATAAACTTAAAATCAACAGGATTGATGAAAATATGATGAAAAATAATATCTCAAGAAGATAAAAACCTTCAGGGTAGGGTCATTACGGTGAAATTTTATTTTCTGAAATGGTAAAAAAAACTTTATAGTAATTTTTATAAGTACCTAACATCAATCAATAACCAACCAACCTATGATGTACGATCGATCTTCACAAATCAACAACCAAAGACGAGGAAATTTTTAGAAAAAAGTGCCAAAGAACAGCACTCAATTTCCAATTAGAATGGTTATGAATTACAATTTTGAAAACATCTATTTCCGTTTTGAACTGCCCCTCTTTGGTGCTTTTTGAGATCTCCATGATTTTTTTTTCTTTTTTCAAATGAGAGTTTTTTATCAAAAGTATATTACAGAATCCTTACTGTTTCAAATTTAGAGGGTTATAAAATAACAATAAAGATTAAATCAAATTAAATTGATTATGTACTTTAAGAAAATAATTTGTTTTAAATTCAAGAAATTTAACCTCATTTGAAAAAGAAAATGAGAAAATATGCATACTTTTAATTCTAAATTTTGATTTTTTGAAATTGAGAGCTCTTTTTGTTAATTGAAGTTTTTGATCATAGAGATCCACTCAATTTTTTTTTTTTTGTTATTTGAATTTTGTCAACCAAAAGAAGGGTTCTTTCACATACCCTTTTTTGGTCTCATGTCACCCATTTGGGTATTTTGCAAACATGATAAATGACTAGACCCTTAAATATTTATTTTTTTCAGAAATAAACAATTTTATTCGAAAAGGAAAAAAAAATATTTATTATTAAATTGTAAAAAGTACATGATTAGGAAAAAATGAATTTAAATAAGAAATAATATGAGAATTACCATTGGAAGAAAAAAAAATCATTTGATTCCAAGTAATCAAAAAAAAAAGAATTATTTTGGGTAATTATCAAAAAAGATTCAAAATGTGAACTCTGTATATAAATTAACATATAATGAGTTGCTGAATTCTACAAGTTGGAAATACCTTTACGTTTTCTTGAGTTTTCTGTTTATTTGTAAAATTGATAGATTTCCGGTAGGTTTTTTTTTACTTTAGAAATAAACCGAAAATTTTAATAAATTTTCGGTTTATTTCTAAAGTAAAAAACAAAGCTAGAACACTTCACAAAAAAAAATAGAAAACCCCAAAAAAACCTATAACACTGGACAAAAAAAAACGGTAAAAACAAAATAAACCTAGGCCCTTGGCGGCACTTTTCTTTAGGTTTTCCAAAATTTAAAACAATAGAAACTAATCTTTTATTTTACTCAATTCTTTTTAATTTTGGAAAATGGCATTTTTCTTTGTTTTACTTTAAGAAATAAAAAGAAAATTTCAAGAATTTTCCTTTTATTTCTTAAATTGAAAAAAACCGCCCTTAGTTTTTCCAGAATTTAAAAAATTGAGTAAAATCAAAGATTTTCTCTATTCTTTTGAATTCCGAAAAATCTAGGCACTCTACGGCACTCTACGACACTCAACAGTATTTGACGGTACTTTATGGTACTTGATGACACTTTTCGTTGGGTTTTCAAAAATTTTATAATAATAAAATATCAAATATATTAAGTGATGTAGATCTGAAAAATATAGTAATATTTTTTATATTTTTTTCAATATTTTTACTCTGAATAAATAACAAAAATATTTATTTAAAACTCAAAAAAAATAAGTTCTCCCTCAGGCTCAACAATTATAAAATTCAGGATATTTACTAACTGCCTAAATAGATATTACAATGCAATAAATAAAAATTCAAGTAAATTTTATCTTTTATATTTAAAGTATAAACATAAGCAAATTATAGAAAATATTGATCATTTTTTATAGGTATGTTCTTCCGATGAAAAAGATAGATTAATTTTTCAAAACAAATTAAAAGAAATAAATCTTAATGAAATAATTTTAAACCAAGACAAGTTTGAAATTATTTTCATTAATTAATAAACCTGAAATCATATAATTTACACTTAAATTTCTGAACGGGGATTTAAATCAAAGGACATTTATCTTATACTTTACACTTCTTCAATAATAAAAAAAAAGATTATTCAATTTATTTGTTCTTCTGTAAAAACAAAAAAAAGAAATAAATATTTAAAAGATGACGATTTGAATTTTATTCAAATAAAGTTTTCAGAAATAATACAAGAATATAAAAGTTAATCTTAAAAAAAATCAAAAGATTTTTTGGTTGGGAAAAAATATTTGATAATTTTTATATCTTTTTTGGTGTTAAAATTTAAATCTTCATTATTGAAGAATGGGTTTGGATAATTTGGAATCTTTTTTGATTGTATCAAATGATTTTTTTCTAAATTTGATAATATTAATTTTAAGTCCCTAGGAGACAAAAAAAATAACTCTTTAAGTAAATTTTTGAAAGTAATTCCAGGATTTTCAATAATTAAAGTAAGGGCCTTTTGCTGAAAAATCTTCCATAACTGATCATTGACAGTTATTTTTGCATTTGATTTAGTTGGGAGATGTAGAAACAAACTTGGTAACCATTCTTGATTTTTTTCAAAGTTCAATAAATATTTTTTTTTATGTTTTTTTTCCGCCCCATCAACATTATATTTGTTACCCGAGAAATAATCATTAATGAAGTTGTTATCTATACTATTTAAAATATTTTTAAGGTTTGTATTTTTTTTTTGATCCATTTTTTGATCTGATTGGAATTTTACAATTATTCCAAGATCTAAAAGATCTGTAAAATCAATTGTTAAGTGTAGTCCAATTTTTTGAAAAGCAATTAATTTAATCATTGTTGCAATATTAATATTATTATAAAATTTTGTTACAGGATCAGAAATAATTTTTTGATCAAAATTTTTGATAATATTTTTTTCATTTCTATTTATATAAATATTCAGTTTGATTGTTGATAAGAGAGAGGGTTTTATTGAATATAATTTTTTCAGCCGCCATATTACTCTATCATTATTATTAATTTTTCTATTTGTTATGAAATTCCCATTTTGTAAACAATCCCAAATTTGATTAATTTCTTTTTGATTAAAATCTTTTAAAATGGTGTTAACACTAGATTTTGAATATTTCTTTTTCCCCTTTGGAATTGCTAAAAAGCATTTAATTCTTTCTAATAAATCTAATCTTCTTGTTTGAAATATTTTTGTTGTGAATTGTTTCGTTATATAGTGATTCAAAGTTTTTTTGTTTTGTAGATTTGATATAAACGTTGATACTGGAACTATCTTTAATGAATTATTTTGAATGTTTTTAGAGATTATATTTAAAAGTTCTGGATTATTATTTTCATTAGAATGGGTATTGTTTTTGATATTTAATCTTATTTCCTTCCTTTTCTCCACATCCCGCCCCACTTTCTCGATTTTTTTATGCCTGTTATTTATTCCACCATTGTCATCATCATCATCATCACCACCACCACCATCATCATCATCATTACCATTATTTTCATTATTGCCTTCTTCTTCTTCAATATTGCCCTCCCCGCCTTCCTCTTCGTCGTCGTCATCATCATCATCTTTATTATTACCATTATCATCACCATCATCATAACAAGTATCATTTTTATTATTATTCTCATTTTTATCAACCCCATTTTTTAAAGATAATAATTCTTTTTTAATTAATAATCTATCATCTGCAATAAGGGTAATTAATTTATTTAAAACGTCAGAATCATTTAATAATGCTTTAAAATCATCCAATAGCAATCTCCTTGGAATATTCAAATACATTATCAGCGTATTAATTGAAATTAAATTCCAAAATTGATAAGAATCAATTTTTTGCAGAAAGGTAAGAAATGCAGTTATTAGATGAAAAATGATTCTTTCTCTATTTTGTTTCTCTAAGGGTTTTAAAAATGTTAAAGATTTATTAAATTTTAATAATTCTTTTATATTCTTTTTACTTTTTTTGAAGTTATTGTTTACATTGAAATTTGTAACGATATTAAATGCATAGGATAAAAATTGATTTATCATTTCCATAATTTTCATAATTTCTTTTCTTGGTAATGAATTTTCCAATTGGGACTCGAATCGTTTTAGAAATGGATAAATAAAACTCTTCTCATTATTGGCCATTTGATTATCCCGATAATATACACTTAATGATTTGATTGAGTTTAAAATGGAAATATTTTCCCCATTTCTTAAATTATTCTTATTGGCAATAATTCTTCGTTTTTTATGAAAATTTGTTACATTATTTTGACTTGATGTATTTTGGCTAGATTCATTTTGATCATCCATTTCGTTAAATGCAGTTTTCCTTTTTTCGGATTTAAAAAAAATGAATGAATTTATATGGGAATTTATATTTAGTTTTAATTGGTGATCCCAGAATATTTCTATTTGCTTTGGATTTAATTTATATTTGATTGCTAATTGAATTAATCTTTTAGGATTTAGATTTTTATCACTTTTATATGCTTTTTTTAATTGGGATTTTATATACTTTGTAAATATTGGATATTTTCTCCAAACGGTTTTAAAATTAAACATAAATTGAGGTAAAACAGTTTTTAAATTTTTTTGATTATTGGTGTATTCTTCAAACTTTTTCCAAAACAATTTTAAATCTTCAAAATTATGAAATGAGATTTCTTTGTTAATCCAACAATGAATTTTATTATTTGAATGCTGTAATAATGAAAATGATTTAAATATTTTGGTTTTGTTATTTTTCTTCTTATTTTTTGGTAATTGTTCAATGTTTAATTTTATAAGTGAAATGTTTGTTAAAATCATTAACAATTTTGCCAAATGAAATTGCTGATATTTTGCTAAATGAGTGGGATTATTGTTATTTGGGAGTACATTGTTTTCGACTCCCTTCTCATTATATTGGTTGGACCCAAGTGCTTGCAATCTTATTTTTTGAGAGAGTTCAGGAATTAATCGTTTAATTTTAATGTTAATTGTTTTGGAACTTGGAGATTTCTTTCTTGAATAAAAATATTTCTCAATCAAATAGGAATGAAAAATCTTGCATCGTAACAAACTGCCTTCGTAAAAGCCATTTACAGCGAGTGGAACTTTAATTTTTGGCTTTCTCTTTTTGGCTTTGGGTCTTGGTTTGGGTTGATCTTTTTTCTTTTTAGTTTTGTTTTTTGGTGAGTTAGTTTCAGACTTTGAGGTTGTGATGAGGGATGCTTCTTCTTGATTATTATTTAGTCTTGTTTGGATTTCTGTTGGTATGCCACTGTTACTTTTGGTTTCTTCACCATTGCCATTGCCACTGTCACTGTCATCAGTATTAGTTTGTTGTGGGTTTGACAATTCTTTAATTGCTATTTGATAAGCATTAAATGTTGTTGTTTTTGGTTTTGCAAATAGTATTTTTATTTGGTACGTTTGAGGATCACTAATTTTAAATTTTTGAACCAAACTATGGCTTGTAAGTAGAGTAACCAATCTGTTAAATGGCTTTTGCTCCATTTTTTGAGTGAGCAATTGCCGCAGCTGTTCCTGAAAAATGCCAATATTTTTATTGACGATCTTCCATATTTGTTCAAGAAGATCAATCTCATTGTAATTCAATCTATTAGTTCTTATTTTACTGTTTTTTAATTCTTTCACGGTAAAACATTTTGTTTTTTTATTGCTCATTTCTTTCAAAGAAATGAAGTTGGTGATTTGAGAAATAATGACAATTCAATTTTTTGAAAATTACTCATCAAATAATGGTCGAATTTATGAATAGTTTTTTTGGAAAAAGCTGAACTAACCATTTTAAATTACAAATTTAAGATTTTAATAAACAATCTATTTCAGAATTTTTCTTTTCTTCTTCGGATTTAAAGGTGGATGATAAAAATATTTGTCTTGTGAAAATTCTTTTTATTTTATTTGTCATAACTATTACGTAAGAAATAAAAGGTTTTTAATAACTTGTTAATTTTGTTTTTAATCAATTATTTTGATTTCAAAACAAAAAAAGTACAGTGATCAAAATAATGAGTGAACAAAGAACTATAATCCGTGTTTTAAAATAATATCTATGCTTTTTTTTATTCTTGTACCAAGGCAACATCCAATCTACTACCTAATAATATACCTAAGTTCAAATCAATTTTGAAAGTAAAGGTCTGATTATTTTCAGTAAAATTTAAATTATTCATGCAAATAGTTGAAAATTTTTCCATAATATTCTCAATTGTTTTTGAATTTTTTTGTTTTTTTGATTCATAAAACTTTTCAGAAAAATTTTCTCTATTTTTTGAGATAAATTTTGCAATTTGATCCTTCATTTTTAGAATTTCTTTTTAAATAATAGAACTTTAAGAAACCAATACCATATTTTTTAGGGTTTATTATTAGTTTCTTTGATTGGTTAATGTATAGGTCTTCTATAACAAAAAAGCACGTTTTTTATTTTGAAATATGCATTAAATTTTTTTGCACGCTTTATTCTGACGACAGTACTTTTTTTAGGGAAGAAGTATAAAATCAACACCATATACCCAAAAAAAAGAATGTATCAAAAGTGGGATTTTCCTATTTTATCAAAGAGTTCTAAATATATAGCTAACCTACCAAATATCTAAAAAAATATCCAAAATAGGGTTTTATAGGTTAAAACATTGTTGAAATATGTTCTTAATCTCATGGGACACCAGACAAACTTTCAGATTACAAAATTTTAAGAATTTTGAAATTTTGAATGATCCTATCATTAATAATAAATTTTTACTAAAAACTTAAACTTACCCCTTTTTATTCTAACTGGTTTTTTAAAAATCTGTCATTGGAAATTTGATATTAGTTTCATCTTATCAAAAATTTTTGGGTTTGAGTTTTCGGTAAAAAATTACAATTTAGGATTGTTTCAGATAAAATTTCAAAATTCCTTAGTCAGTTCCACTTTTCTGTCCAAATATTTCAAAAAAATTTAAGAGAAACCAAAAAATCTCAAATTTAAGTTATATTTTTTGGATTTTTTTTTTTTCAAATTATTTTTTTTAAAATCCAAATTTTGTGACTTAATTTGAGATTTTTTTGTTTCTCTGAAATTTTTTTGAAAGATTTGTAGAGAAAAGTGGAACTTACAAAGTAATTATGAAATTTATTTGTTCTTCTGGATTTCAATATGTAAAGTGTTCATTTTAAAGAGATTTTGGCCTATAAACATCTCATCATGTACTTTGTGTAGATATTTCCTTTGATAAAAAAAGATTTGTTTTGATATTCTTGAGAAATTTGAGTATTTGTAAAAAATTTTTTAAGTAATTTATATTTTTATTTTTAATTTTGAAAACTTTAATGTTAAAAGGTTTCACTATAGAGAATGTTTTAAAAGATCAAGTTATTGTTATCATTTCTTTTAGATAAAATAATTATTGTTTTTTTCTTTATTTCTCTCAAGTAAATGTAACTAAATTTTGAAGATACTTTGAATTTAATAGTAATAATTTTTAAATTAGAACTTGTTAGATAAGGTACATTTTGTAGTGAAAACTATTATTTCTTTTCTCATTCTTTTCCTTGTTGGATTTTCTTTAGATTGAAAAGAAGAGTTACAAAGGAAAAAGATTAATGGGGTTACCTGTTAATACTGTGACACTGAAAAATAAAAGTATGAGTAAATTGAAAAAAAAACTAATAATCAAAGACAAAAAATGACCAAAGATTTAAATAAAATCAGATCAATACAAAAAAAAAAAATCACAAAAATTAAATAACTATCCCCAAGTAAGTATTCAGGATCAATTTTCAAATTTTATTAAATCCACCAAAAGGATAGTGAAGGCGATTTTAAGTTAACTTAATTAATGATAGTCTATTTTTTGATTTTTTTGGATTATTTACATTTTGCTACTTATAAACCCTTTTTAAATTTCTATTTTTTTTTTCTCTTTTTTCCTTTTTTTCTTTATAATTGTTCACTTTTGCTTTTTTAATATAAAAAAATTGAGTCTATCTTTTCCTTGAAAAATCGTAAAATATATGATTTTACTTGTAAATTAGCTTTGAGAAAATCCAAGTAGAAGTCCTTTAGATAGTAATTTACACTTCTTCCATCAATAAAAATAATATATAGTTTTTTTTAAAAAAAAATTTTTTAAATTAATGAAAAAATCTTTATTGAATTCAACTTTGGGTTATTTACCTTAATAGAAAATAATTAACCGTTTTAAAAATGTTACACTTTTTTAAGAAAAACTTGAATTAGGAAAAAAAATATGAATAATAAATATGGTGGGGTTCTAGGTTTACTAGTATTCTAAAGAATTGAGTTGCATCAAATATTTTTATCAATTCTTTGAAAATCTACAAAATCCGAACGAAAAATCAATAAAAAAATATTATTTCCAATTAAAAAGAATAAATATTTAGTTTACTAATCAAAATAATTGGTTTCCGAATCTAAAATATATTTATTACATTTTAAAAAACTTTTTAAAATATAATCAAAGAATCCTCTTAAATACAAAAATTTTGTTAAAAAATTTTTATAATTAAATTTAAAAAAATCTGAATGGAACAAAAAAAATTGAATTCCTCAACTTAAATTAATAAAATATACTTGAAAATAATTTTTGATCAAAGATCTAATATTAACCAATAATGATTATTATAATTGAAGATATTAAAAAGTAAAAAATTAGCTAATATTTAATTTGTTTTGGAAAATAATTTTAGATATTTCAAATAGATAGAGGTATGTAGATGAATTCATATTATACAACTCATATATCATCCATTTATACTTTTAAGGTTTTAACTTTAGTCAAAGAGAATCCAAATTTCAAAGTATGTTGTTATTGGGTGTAAATTGTATTAAGGCGAAATTGATTCAAATGTGTCTAAAAAACTGGGTAGTCAAGTAGTACAAAAGAGATGATTACATCAATTAAAAATAATCCTTGGATTAGTATAAAACTCAACAATTTCAGAAAAAAAACCGCATTTGGACTCGAATTTGAAAGGTTGAATTATCAAAATTCAGGATTCCAAAGTTCAAAATTTTCTTTCTAAAATTTGTGGTGAAATGTAGATTAATAGTTAAAATATTCAATTTTTTTGAAAAATTAAATAAAAAAACGATGAATTTTTTTTAGAAAATTATTTTTGAAATATATTTAATTAATTGATGTTACAATAAGTAGCTTTATTAAAAGGAAATAAAACTAATCGGTTTTTGGGTTTTAAATGTTGATGATTATTGAGTTAATCTTTGAAAATAAAACAATTATAAAAATAGTTGCTTTTGGACTTCTAAATATGAATTATTAAATACTGGAATACTATTATTTTAAGTTTCTATTTTTCAGATTTGGAAAAGCAATTAACAAAAAATTTCCAATATGAAAATTTTTTAATAGTGATCTTGAGTAATAAAAATGTAATTATTTAGGGTGATATTTATAATAGATTTTTTAGTGCCATTTTGTGCTATGGTACACTACTATTATTTACACCCAATAACAACATACTTTGAAATTTGGTTTCTCTTTGACTGACACTAATCCCTTAAAACAATATAAATGGATGATATTTGAGTTTTATAATATGAATTCATCTACATACCTCTACCTGAAATATCTAAAATTTTTACAAAAAAAAATTCGAGATAAAATATTCTTTTAATATGTACAATAAGAAAAATTGGTTAGAGAGTATTTTGAAATCTTAACTCTTTAAAATACGAAAGTTGTTGTTTGATTTTTGTGATTTTTTATTAATACCAAAATTTTGAAAAAAATATTAATTTTTAATACTAAAAGAAAATAAAATTCCCTTCCGATTTATTTTTTGGTTTCACAGTATACTTTTGATGGAAGTTGAAAAAATAATTTTGTTAATCCAAAAAATAAAAACAATAGAAATGATTGATTATTTTTTTTTAAAAGTATTAGAGTGTATAAGGAAATAATTAAATTGGTAGTTTCTTCATAACTTATCCCCACCTTTAATTAAAATTATCAGTAACTTCACAAGCAAATAATAATGGCTGAAGAATAAACGAAATAAAAAATAATAAACAATTTAGAGGTAAAAAAGGCAAAAAACAAAGTTTATTACTTTGTTTGAAAAACAATATATCATTCCAAATGTTACAGTAATTATATATTTATGTCCACTTATAAATCGATTATCTATGATAAAATTTTCTCCTTAAATAAAATCGAATATTCAATTTCTCCTCGATCATCATGATAAAATTTTCAATTTATATTGAATCATAATTGAAATTTTTTTTTTTTGAATAAATAAATCCAAAAAATGAAATATCAAAAGAAAAGAAATCAGAGAAAACAGAGAAATTACAGAAATCAAAAAAACCACAGAAACTTCGAAGTGTTTTGCTTTTAAGAATTGCTTTTAAATTGCTTAAACCTGTGATTTTTTCAATTTTGGAAATTAAAGATCCCCATTAATGTAAGTTTTTTATGAAAATTTGTTTGCAAGGAGGCGAAAAATCAAAAAAATGATAAAAGATCGACAATTCGATCTGTTGTTCTAACGGTTTACGGTTGAGCATAAGCTTTCAAATCGATTTCTGGTTTGTGTCATAACATGATAAAATTATTTATAATGGAAAATCAGTTTCTATGTCTAATAAAAATATTTCACTCATTGGTTTGTGATGGCTGTCTACTATAAAAAAAATTAGCCAAATAAAACTCTTTTCAAAAGTAATAGCAGTGTACTCTTACTAAATTTGTCAAATAAAAAAACAAACTCTGAACCGTTTCTGTTTTTTTTTGTTATTTTTTTTATTTTTTATGCTTTTTTTTTTTGTTTTTTTTTTTTTGTTTTTTTTGTTGTTTCAGGATAATTTGATTTATTGACGACTGATACACTTCATCGAGGTTTCTTAATTTCTTTTCAACATCTCTTTTAAGATCCCAATTTACTTTTTTTGGAACCAGCTCAGCAAGATCGCCTTCTCCATTTGTGATGCGTTTTGTGTGAAGTCGTGCTTCGTTGACAATATTTTGGCAAAGTTTTTCTGTTTCTCCAATCACATTTGTTGGTTGGTGGTAGTATGGTAATAAGCCTGGGTGTGTTGGCTTATAATTTCGAAATTGTAATGGTTTGTTCGTAATCATATTTTTTAATTGACCTTCACACAATAATTTATAAAGTAGAAATTTTGGAAGAAAATGATTTTTTGAGTTTTTCTTTTGTAACCAGGAAATTCTTATAGGAAGAGTTGTTAGTTAGGTGGTTTAAATTCGATTTAAAGACTTTTAGAGTTGTAATTGAATTATTGTTTAGAGATTTTAAGTTATGACAAATTTTTTAAGGTAGACAATTACTGAAACAGAAAAAAAAACCAATATTCTATACAAACCAAAATTACCTGTCTATAGAGTTACAAAATATGTGTCTTGAAATAAAAACTTGACTTTTTTTTATCTTTTTTTCGTAATACAACACCTAATTATTTAACCAATAGAACACTTCAAGGATTCGTTTCAAGATAGAATTGTCTATAATCAAAGTATGTTGTAATTTACTATTAATGATATTACTACAATAAGTTTCACATGGCTCAAATAACTCTAACCAATCTCTTATAAATATTATTGAAAAAATAAATTATTGTTTTTTTTACTAATGATCACAATTAAAAATAGTTTTTGTAGTAGTTTTTAGTTGGAAATACTTTATCCAAATCTAAAAATAAAAATCTAAATAGTTGTATTCTTGTAATTCAAAATTAATAACAAGAACTTTCAAAAGTAACTATTTTTATATTTTTTTTAATTTCCAAAATTTACTCAATAATCATCAACATAAATACTAAAAAGACTTCTTAGTTTTTTTCCTTGTTTGAAAATTTGTAGCCTAAATCTTTTTCCAAGATTTTAAAATAATTTATATGAGGAATATCTCGAGTTAATTATTTATTTTTTTAAAAAAATTGAATTTTATAAGTAACTAATCTACATTTTTTCACAACTTTATAAAAGTAAGATATTTTACTACTTTGTCGTCCTAAATTGATAGTTCATCCTTTAAATTTGTTGCGATATACAGATTTTTATCCAAAAGTCTCTATTATTTATAAAAATATGAGGATTATTTTTAATGAATGAGATCAACAAATATTACAACTTGACTAATCAATTTTTAGGGACATTTGACCATGGAGCACTTGATTGATTTACACCCAATTTACATACTTTAATATTAGGCTTCTACTTAATATATACTAATCTTTTGAGAAACAAATCAACTTAGAACTAAAATTAAATGATATTTTGAAATAAATTTTTCTATTCTGAATTAAATATATAAAAAATTTTCGAATTTTTTGAAGTTATCCCAACTGATATTTGAAGGAAATTTGTTGTTTTTTTATATATTGTAAAAAATTTGGTCTAAATTAAATATATATTTTCAACAAATTTTACACTTTGATCTTTTATTTTCAAGATTTCATTTTTTAATAGTAGAAATATGTTAATATAAACATGTACAGATTTATTAATCATCTTATAAATTAAAAAAAACAATCTATTTCACTTTTTAAGCCAGATTACCCATTAAATATTCAAAGAATCCCACAATAAACAATAAGTAGTCAGTTATTTTTTTCTTTCAAAAATAATCAAAAAAAAAACAGTTAAAATGATGTTATATTTTTCAGATCTACATCACTTGATATATTTTCTCTTTATTTTTTTAAAAATATTAAGTTTTAATTTATGAAATTTCAAGTAAATAATTTTTGATTACTACAAATAACAATATATATTAGAACTCGTAAAATTTTAAGATAGTATTATAGCCACTGGGAAAGATTTTGAGAATTCCTTGTATAATTAGACAAAGTTTGAAAATTTTCTGATCTTATTTTCAATTCTAACATAGTAAAATAAAGAGTATTTTAATAATAAAATTGTCTTTAGATATGATATTTAAAGTTATTTTAGAAGAGTTTATACAAAATATTTTTATAATTTTTTTTACATTGTTTAATTGGTGACTCGAAAATTTGCAAATGTCTTAATTTCAAGCCAATTAACCCGATATTTTGGTAAAAGGAACCAAATTACTTGTTCAAGAAAAACTAAAAAAAAACTGTTGATAATTTGGGAAATCTTTGGAAAAGGGATTAATTTCATTCCTGTATTAAAAAAAAATTCTAAATGTATAAATACAAACAGTTTTTTTTCTCATTTCCGAAAAAAACAATATCATATTTAAAAAAAAAAATATATTTGTTCCCTTTTTTCTGAGAAAAAAAGAGAGAATAGACTATTTATAAGATGATTTTGAAAGGAGTAAAAAATTAATGATCATTTAGGAAAAAAAAAAAAAATATTTTTTTCAATATAAAGTCATTGAAATTTTAGAGTAATGTTCAAAATCATCCATTTTTAAGAACTCCAGTTGCATGCAGATTTTTATTTTTGATAATTGGCTAATTAAAAGGTAACAATAAAGGAAATGTATCTAAATTAAAGGATATGCAATCTAGTTTGGAACTGTAAATTTTAAACCAGGTTTTGTAGCTAATGATGAAAATATAAAATATCACTTTAATATTTTTATAAACTTCATTGGGATATAAGATCGTTTTAAAAACAAGCTAGTCAAAGTACCATTGAAAAATAACGAATTATTGGTTTTGGTAAAATTTATCAGTTTTTTTTTAGATTTCAACACCATAGATCCTGATTTCCAAAAAATTAATAGTATCTCATATTTTTTCATTAGTATAGCAATCACCTTTTATCATTCTACTTTTGTATCCCATTTCAGACTAATAATTATGATATTACTCTGGTGCTAAGTATTTTTTTACATCTTTATTCTTTCAAATAACTTAAAATCATCTTATATCACTTCGTAAAATCTCATTTACGTCATTCTTCAAGGTCAAACTCATATTATAACAAGGGGAATGTTCACAAACCAAAAAAAAATGAACACAGATATTGATATTTTGGATTTTTTTTCTCTGAAAAATAAAGATTTATCAGTGGTTAACCCAAGTATCGCATGTAAAATCAGGAAATTTGAGAACTAAATTTTTTAATGATAAAATAAGATTCAAGGGAGTTTATCTGAATAGCTCGAATTTCTGCTTTTATCAACAAATATTCTTGTGATCACAAATTTAGCAATTATTCCTGAAAATATATTTATAAACTCAAAATTCTAAAATAGAATTTTATATTGTTACAAAAAAAAAACAAGAAATTATTTTTACACTGTTTTTAAATATATTTTCATATTGATTGGATATTAAGCTATTGTTTTAAAGATTAATTAAAATAAATAATTTTCCCTAAATTTATTACAACTTTTTGGTTGATTATTGCGAAATTTATTAGTTATTAACGTTTTTAATATTATCATAACTATTTCAGATTAACAGAAAAAGACCAAAATCGATAATAATCTAAATTATTGTGAAAAGATAAATTAATCACTAATTTGTTGATTTGTCTTGAAAATTCTAATCTCTTAAATAATTCCTAATGTTTTTATAACATCTTGAAAAGCAAAGATAAGGCTAAAATCTGATTACTGCAATATCAACCATATTTGTGCGTTTTTTTTCTACAATAGTTATTATTTATTAAAGTTTGATCCTTTTTTCTCAATTTACAACTTTGAAAGATATTGTATTCAAATTATTAAATAAAATAAAAAAATCCAGGTCTATTATCAAATAATTTGAATAAACAATTCCAGTTCGTTTGTTATAGTTTAAATATTAAAAAAAAAAATAATTGCTTGATCTGTTAAATTTCAAGAAATATATAAAAATATTGAGAAAAAAATTAATGTATAGTTTTTTGTGATTGGAAATTATACAATATTTGATTTATTTTTCTTTTACTTTTTAAAATTACTTTAAATATGTAATAGAATTTGTTTGTGATTCAGAAAAAATCAATAACATTTTTTCACAAAAGACAATTAATGGTACTCAATTTCTTATTGGTATGGATGTGAATTATCATTTGGATAACAACTATGTTGGTTTTATAATGTTGTTCTTTCACATTTTTTGTGATCGGAAAAAAATTTTTTTTTTCTTTTTTATTTTCTAAAATCAGTTATTTATATCTCACAAATGATAAATATTTATTCATTTATCAAATATTAGAAATTATAAATCAGACACATATTGATGAAAATAAAGGATAACAATTACGTTTTAAAAGAGAGGTTTTTTCTTAAAATTATTTAAAATTCAATATTTTGTGTTATAAAGATAGAAACAAATAACTTTATTTATTATGAAATTAGTTTTTTAAATATGGAGATTTCAATGAAACTTTTTTTGTTTAATTGTTTTTTTTATGAAAATGATCATTTCGAATTTTATATATTTATATAAAAACTCTATTTCTAAATCATTGTCCTCTTAAATATCAAATTTTGAAAATAAATATTTTTATGAATTGAAGCTATTCATTATTCATGGTAATATTGTAATTATTTTAATAGTAAGTTTTATACACTAGAAATATTTGGACTTGTTTGAAAATAATATAAAAAATTTGGAAATAAAAAAAATATAGTGATCAAAATAAAGCCTGCACAACAACTATAATTCATGTTTTAAAATATTATCTGTGCTTTTTTTTATTCTTGTACCAAGGCAACATCCAATCTACTACCTAATAATATACCTAAGTTCAAATCAATTTTGAAAGTAAAGGTCTGGTTATTTTCAGGTAAATTTAAATTATTCATGCAAATAGTTGAAAATTTTCCATAAGATTCTCAATTTTTTTGAAGAATTGTTTGTTATTTTATGATTAAAATATTGTTAAAAATTTACTCGATTTTTTGAGATAAATTTTGCAATTTGCTCCTTCATTTTTAGAATTTATTTTTAAATAATACAACTTTAAGAAACCAATACCATATTTTTTTTAGGCTTTATTATCAGTTTCTATGATAGGTTGTGTGTATTGATCTTCGAAAACAAAAAAATACGGTTTTTATTTTGAAACACGCATTATATTTTTTTGCACAGGTTATTTTGACGTTAGTAGATTTTAAAATTAGATCATTTATTTTGTAGTTTAGTTTTGTTTTGATTAAAAGATGTATATTTTCTCATTATTCTTTTTTTTTATTGATAGTCTATCCTTGTGTCGAAGGTGATTCCACAAATAGTTTTTAATAATCTTAATTTTTAATTTTTTTTGAATGATTAAGTTCATTTTTTTAAAAATATCTAAATAGTCAATTTATTGAATTTATCGGATATTGTCTAGTGGCAGTACGTTCGGTTCTCATCCGATTGGCCCGGGTTCGATTCCCGGTATCCGAAAATTTCTTTTTTTTTTATTTTCTTCAGAAAGTTAATCTTGTTGTAGAGATTTAAGAAAGGGTGAAAAAGCAGTGATCTATAAAGTTAATGTTCTTGAATTTTTTTGTTTTAAAATTGAGTTATATTTTGAGAAATTGAACAGAGATCAAAATAATGCTTGCACAAAAGACTATAATCAGTATTTTTCTGAAAAAACAGGTTTTTTTTTTATTCTTAAGGTATGCAACATCCAATTTACTACGGAATAGTATACCCAAGTTTAAATCAATTTGGATAGAAAACTCCTTGATATTTTCTATAAAATTTCAATTTATGAATGTAATTTATTGAAAATTTTTAGTAATATTCTCAATTTTACTTGAAATTTTTTGTTTTTTTTGATATGATAAAAAGGTTTCCAAAAAAATTTACTCTATTTTATAAGATAGATTTTTTATTAGATCCTTCAATTTTTAGAATTTCTTTTTAAATGATAGAACTATAAGAAATCAATACCATATTTTTTTTTTAGGGTTTTTTGTTGGTTTCTTTGATTGGTTAATGAATAGGTCTTCTATCAGAAAAAAAAACACTTTTTTATTTTGAAAATGGGTTTTCATTTTTTTGCACATTATTTTGGTAACATTAATATGTAGATTGAAATAGTTAAATTGATGAATCTGAATTATATTTGTGATATATTGAAAATACTATTTGCCCATTTGAAAACAAAGTAATCAAACTTTAGGTTTTTGAATTAATAATTCTTGGGTAAATCTTGAATTAAAACGACAAAACCATTAATTTTATTTTGAAAGGAGAGAATTAATTTTTCCTTAAATAAGTTAATTTTTTTTTAAAATTAAAATATACAGTAAAATTTTTGATTTTGTACAATTCTTTTAAATTTTCGAAAAGCTCCCTTATCTTTTCTTGAGTTTGAGAAATCAAAAGTATATTTATTTCAATCAATTATTTTGAATTCTAGAAAGCCTAACTCACTCTACGGTACTCTACAGCACTTCATGTTAGTTTTTTTCAATTTACAAAATTTAAAAACAACTGTGGTTGGCTTTTCATGGGTATTCCGTTGATTTGTGAAATGTTCTGGGTTTTTCTGAGGTTTTCTATTTATTTGTGAAGTGTTCTAGGTTTTTTTTACTTTTTGAAATAAACAGAAAAAACTAATAAATTGTCGGTTTATTTCGAAAAGTAAAGAAAAAACTAACGAAAATCAATATATTTTACAGATAAAATATAAAAAAATCAATCAAAGCACCAATGGGTTTTTTTAATTAAGGGACTAGGAAACTTCAAAAAATCTTGAAGTAAATTCAACAAAAAATCCAAAAAAAATTAGTGTATCTTGAAATTGAAAAATGGAGTAAAGATCTGATTACTACAATACCTTAATTACTTTTAATGGTATTTTCAGAAATGAATAATTGTTTTTAAAAGTCTGATCCATTTTTCTCATTTTTTTAAAAGTATAAAATTCAACATATATCTGAACTATTAAAAAAAAAATTATTTTATTTGAAAGAAAAAAGAAATCTTAATATCTGTATAGGAAATATACAAAAATACACTTTAAAAATGAAACCACTAAGTCATGAAATAACCCAGTTTAAAAAATCTACTTAATTTCAAAATAATTAAAATAATTATCATAAACTTGTAAAACATATATAATCTGTTGATTCAAAGAACAGACCAAATCACTTTTTTCTTATTATTGAATAAAATATTCTGCGAAAAAGAACCAAACCACTTAAATTATATGTTCTCCCAAAAAAAAATTTTTTAAAACCTGGAAAATCCAACTTTTAATCGAAAGAAATACTTTTTAATTTGATTATTTATAATCAATAATTAATAACCCAATTTGAATTAATATCCAGTGAGTTATTAACCAACCCAGAGACTAAAACTATCAATGGACTTTATGATTATTTCTCAATTTTTCAAAGATTTTCAAACAAAAAAAAAACAAATTCAAAAAAATAAATAATAATAATAATAAAAATCAATATTCTCAAAAAAACAGATTATAATAGTAAAATTTCCTTATTTATACTCTTGTTATTTGAAAAAGAATATTACCTAATCTTGTAAATCTCAAGAAATTTAAGAAATAAACTAAATTTCATAATAAATGGTACATGTTAAATTTTAATTTTGAATTTTTTTTGTATAGTTTTGAATTTTCCCCTCATAATGTAAAGTTTGCAAATTTTCAATTTTTCTCTTTTTAATTTTTTCAATGGTTTTTTGTTAAAATGGAAACTGAAAATGAGAAATTGGAAACAAGTAATAGATGAATTAATGAAAAAATTGGTTTCAAATATGAAAAAGAAATTAGATTTATTTATTTGAAGGGAAGGAGAATCGATAAACTGGGTTTCACTAATTTTTTAAATTTTCTATTTTTTATATGTAATGCTTCATTCAAAATAAATGTCACAATTTTTTTTAACAGTTTTTTTTATTTTTTTTTCTTTTATTTTTAGACAATAAATAAAAATCTCTTGAGTAAAGAACCGAATATTAAAATCGAAATTTTTATATTATTATAGGTAAATTCAATTATTAAAAATATTTTTCTTTAAAATTTGATTTTTAATGGGTTAATGTTTTTAAAATAGAGTTTATTTGTAAATAAAATAGATGATCAATTTTTTTAGATCTTCAAGATTCAAATTTTGATATATTTTTATTGTATTTTTAAAATAATATTAAAGGTTCAAGGTTATTTGTTCATTCAGACTCTCAGAAATTACTCAAAGTGAGATTTCTTCACAATTTAATTTTTTTGTAAATTTTTTTTTTTTACTAATTTGATACAAAAATTCAAATCAAAAAAGGATGAAGATCTTTTGACTGGAAATTCATAGGGAAAATGAACTATTTTAAAATTGATAACTCATCTCTCTCAAGTTGATAAATTAAGGTACAGTCAGTTCCGCTTTTAAGGTACAAACTTTCAACCAAATTTAAGGTACAGGAAAAATTCCAAATTAAAGCACAAAATTCAAATTCGATTAAAATAATTTAAAAAAAAAATTTTTAAATTTTCTACTTTAATTTGAGATTCTATTGTGCCTTAAATTTTGTTGAAGTTTGTGCCTTAAAAGTGGAACTAACTCTAACCCCCTTTTTAATTCTCTGATTAATTGAACCACTTGCTTAGTAACATAGATTACTGTTTTTTCCGAATTGAAAAAAGAAGTAAAAAATGAATGATTTTCAAAATCCAGATTTTTTCCTCTTATACTCAAAATACTGCTTTAAAATTATTTTTTTTTTATTTTCTTTTTCTATAATTTGGATCCAAAAATTCCCTAAAATAAAAAAGGATCTAGATCTTTTTACAAAAAGTTTAATTGAGAAAAATGAACTTATTTAAAAATGATAATTTGTCTCTTTTATTTGAAACTTGCTGTTCATATTGGGTTTACTTGCATCATTGTGTAAATAATTACTCTATTACCTTTGAGAATAAAAATAAATAAGCGTTACTCGTCCGTTAAAGAAATAAACGGAAAATTTCTTAGATATTCTATATATTTCACAAATTAAAAAAATGCAAGTAGGTTTTCCAGAATTTATAAAAATTGGATAAAATCATAGATTTTTCTCTATTCTTTCGAATTATGAAAAACCGAGGCACTTGATGAAACTTTTTCAAACTTCTCTAATTTCTCGAGTTTATTTCATTCAAAACTTCAAGAAAGAACTATAATTATCTTAATCATTAACCAACTAGAAACTCAATCAAGATTTTTTTATTTTGAAGTGTTTTAAAGAAATTATTATAAAGTTTATATTTATTTTTACTTTTTTTGAGCTAATTCTTTAGATTAAATATTTTGGATTATTATAATAAGATGGATAGTTCTATGAAAAGTTGTAGAGTTCTCCAATCATTAAAAGTTAGAATTATCATTTTAGAAGTTCTAACTCCACCCAACCACCCCCAATGTAAATGTGAAATTGGAAAACAAGTTAGTTAGGATTTATTATTGGAAAGTCTTATTGAAAATAAAAAAAGTTCAATTAATACAAGAAAAAATAAATTACTAAATAAACTATTTTTCAAAAATTTTGACTAACTTTATAATATTAATGGATGTTGTTTTGAGGGTTTATTCCAGTATTCTTTACAAAAAATATTTTCAAATTTTTGGATCAGAATCATTTTTTCTAATTTTGCAAATTTTAGTTTTTCTTTTTCTTTTTCTTTTTCTTTTTCTTTTTCTTTTTCTTTTTATTTTTCTTTTTTTTTCTTTTTTTTTTTTTTATTTAAAAAGATCATGCAGAAAAAAAAAAGAGATCTTCAAAAAGACAAATAATCAGTAAGAAAATTGAGACCTTGTAATGTCTTTGAAAATGAATTTAATTAATCCTAAAAAATGCTGTTGTTCGACTTTTTTTCCGGTGAAAGTTCAGTAATAAAAAATCCGTATATACTCATTTCAAAAATTGTGACTCACTTTTTTTTAAGTTTTTGGTTTTATTTTTTTTTAATTTTTAATATATGAGGCTTTTATATATTTAGAATGACTTAAAAGTAAATTAAAACTCAGATTTAGTTATTAATTGTTCTTGAATACTAAAGGATAATTTTTTTTTTTTCAATTTATTATTTCAGGGTGGGTCATAATTTTTGAAAAAGAGTTTAGAAAATCCGGAATTCCACCTAAAATTATTTTATTTATTCAACACTATTCTATTTTGACTTTTTCTTGGATTTATTTATCATTAAAATTTTGTTTAATAAAATTGGATATTTTTGAGACCTCCAAAAAACTTTACGGATATTGATAAAAAAAGTTTATATAAATTCAGTTTGTAGGTATTCGATTGATTATAAAAAAATGGATTAATCTTTGAAGTTAATTATGTTCTGCTATTAATTGATTTTAACTTAAATTTTCAGTGTGATTTATTATGAATAAAATTCTTTCAACTTTTTTCCTTGGTATTTCAAATGTTTTGAAAAAATAATTAATTCTTTTTCAATTTTTTGGATTATATTGATTTTTTTGAAAATGTGGTGAAAATTGAAATTTCTTTACAAGAATTGAAGAGATAATATAATATATATTATATTGAAAAAACAATTTTGTATATCTCATTGAACTGTGGGTATAATTTTATTTCGGGTTTGATTTTTATGTCTTTTAAAACCATCCTGTAATTTTCATTGGAATTTTGAGGAATTCTTGAGAAATAATTAGTTCAAATTCAATCAAAATTTAATCAAATTGGATTTTTTATTTATTTTTTTTTTTTTGGAATCTAAGTGAAATTTCAAATCCAAAAAAACTAATAGACTAAAAAAAAATGTAATTGAATAATATTTTCCTAATAACTCTGATAAATTTTTCTGATCATTTTTCTATTTTTGATTTCTAAATAGATATATATGATCTAGGTAAATTGTACATTGTGCCTTTTATTTGAGTATTTGGTCTCTTTTTTATATCCTGGTTTATACTAAAATGAGGGTAATAAAAGAACAAAATCTGTCAAAATTGAAATTTAATAATCAATTGAAATTTTATCACATCTTTTATCAAAAAAAAAACAAGTAAAAAAAAATCGAAATTTATTAATTTAATTTATACTACAGTCAGTTCCAATTTTAAGGTACCAATTTCAACGAAATTTAAGGCACAATAAAAATCCGAAATTAACGCAAAAAATCCAGATTCTAATAAAATAATTTGTTTTAAAAAAATTCCAAATTTTGTACCTTTAATTTGAGATTTTTTTGTGCCTTAAATTTCCTAGTAAGTTTGTGTCTTAAAAATGGAACTTGCTTTTAAATAAAGGTTCTGAAGACTCTGGATAATAAAAACGGTTATAAAGGATTCAAATCAAAATATTAGAAAAATAATCAAAAAATTATCAATCGGTTCAGAATTATTTTTCGTCCTCATTTTAAGTGTATATAAATAATTATAAAATCCCAACAAATTTGTCCATTAAATCTTTATTTTTGAAGAGGGAATTAAAAAAATCTCTGATTTTCTGTTCCAAAACTAGAATTAGATGAATCAAATGAAAAGAGGATTTTTAAATCCATACTTAAAAATCTTTAGAAATAAAAAGTAATTTGTTTATCAAAAATTCTCCAAACAAAAGTATTTCCTAGAAGAATTTAAAACAAAAACAATTAAGAATAAGTAATTATATCAAATGTAACACATAAGATCAATAAATAAATGATTTTTATTTATTTTTTTTTTGATCAATTTTTTCATTTTTTTGAATTCCGTTTTTTGGTTGGTATGAAGCTATATTATCCAATAATTAATTCCCAATTCTTTATTTATTAAAATATCAACCTGTTTTTTAGTTAAAGAAATGATTTGAATAATTCACTTTCACATAAATAATGGCACTCAAAATTTGAAAAATGTACTTATCCCCTTAATATATAATTTTGACTTTTTTTTTGAATTTTCTTCTTTAAACTCCTCTGAAGAGTTTCTGGTATAATTTAAGTATATTTAAGTATGTTAGTATTTATGTCGGTAAGTATATATATACGTCGGTATTTTCATATGTATGGTTTATATTTTGGTTAAACTAATTTCTTTTATGGAATCGAAAGTTAAATAATTTGTGGCTTCGGTCTCCCTGTGTAAGACATGGGTATGTATTGTTCGATTAGATAATACTCAGTTATTTTGGGATTGCTTTATGATGACAAAAATTAAGTGTAAAAAGGAACAATTAGAAATGGCATTGCAAGTAAATCTTCTCTCTTTTAATAATACCGTTCATAAATGGTCAGAAATGTAAGTCCATTAAGATACAAATTCCTTTCAGACAAAATGGGTTGAAGACGATTCCCTAAAATTTAATTTTTTTGAATTTTGATATTTTCAGTATTGAAAATATTTAAATAAAAATTTATAGTTTACTATTAAATTGGGTATATTGGTACTAATATTTCTTAGACGTTGTTCAAAAATTGTTTTTTAGTTCTTGTAAAATTTTCTGATATTTTTGATTTTCATAGATTTTCTATGATGTTTGATAGATCCAAAATTTTGAACTCATTGAATTTATAATATAAACTTTCATCAAAATATTAAGAATTTTCGCTTCAACATATATTTAACTGTAGGTATACTATTGGGTATTTAAATAGATTTTGTGTATTGCAAAAAGAAGGAAAAAATGCATTTTTTCGTTGAGATGTTGGTTTTAGTCTCTTGGCACAAATAGTTTGGTCAAATGTAGTTTTATTTTTTCTTTTTTTTTTATTAATAAATTTCATTTTTTTTTTGTCAAGTTTTCTTTTTGTAAACCTTTTCCACATTTTTTCTCCTTTTTGTAAGTGTTTTTGAATTGAAAAAATATCCAAAAAAAAAAATAAATAAATATTTTTTTTTTCAATTTAAAGAAACAAATAATTCTTTAATAGTTAAAAAAATTGATTCTAACTTTGAAAGATATCTTAAATTTAAAATACTTTAAAATTATAATAAAATAACTTCTTAACTAATGTAAGAAAGATAAAAAAAAATTTATTTTATTTAAATAAGTTCAAAAAGTGATGTATTGATATTTTTAGTTTTCTTACTAAATTTTTCATTTTACAAAATATAAACTTTTACTCTTCACCTTGGCGGAAAAGGTTTTTTGTTAGTGAAAATGTGTTTTTTAATATAAATAACAACAATTTAATAATTAAATAAAAATATTTGACATAGTAACAGAAATTTAAAATTAGATAATAATTTTCCGAATTCAAAAAACAAAAAATAACCCGAAATAGATTTGCACAATAACAAATAGTTTTTTTTATATTAAGACCCCTATTTTCGTTAAAAAGAAACCTCCCCCTCATGAGGTACAATAAAAGATTATAATAAACTAGATTCCAAAATTTTGGACACAGTTTAAACAGTTGAAAGAACATCATTACTGCACTTTAAATTCAATTTGGAAAGAATTTTGATTTTGCAAACTATTTCATTTTTTGTCTTTTTTGTTTTGTTTTCATTTCCTTTTTTTGCCAGTTACGTAATCTGTTTCATTAGATCTGAGAATTTTTTTTCAATGGTTGATAGAAGGTTAGTGTTGAGTTTGTTAAATTGGAAAATCACATATAATCAGTTGATGATATCTTATCATTTGATCGATCAACAATTGTTGCTAAAATTTCAACAAATTTATCAATACATTTTTTGTTCAGCTCGTTTCATAATTTTGGACACACCTTTTTTTATTTTTGAGTTTTATATTTTTTTCTTTTATTTGGATTAAAATGATTACTTAGTAAAACATTAATACTGAGCAACTTAAATATTGTTTTATATTAGGTTTGGAAAAATACAATAAATTGGGTTTTTTTTTTGCCTATTTTTGATTTTAGGTGTGTCCAAATTTTTGGAATGGGGTTTATTTCGAAAAATTAACGAATTTAGGTAAAAAAAAATAAACGATTTAGATATTACTTTATGGCCATGTGTATTTGAATTAGAAATAGAAAAAAATGTTTACTACTTTTTTCCATCTCTTTCTTTACTTTTGTATAAATTGGGTTCTAAAAGAATTGTTTTGTAATTTCTAGTTTCGATCTCTATTTTAAAGGGGGTTTATAAATGCAGTGAAATTTTTCCCTGGTACTAAACTCCTTTTCAGTCAAAGTGAACAATTTTATTGGATAAATATAACTTATTCTATATGTTTAATCCACTATTCTTCTCAAAATATTATTTTGTTTTTAAATCAAAATAATTTATTCCCATTTTGTAAAGTGTTTTAGCTATTTTACTTTTTTTTTTTTTTTTTTTTTTTTTTTTTTTTTTTTTGTTTATAATTAAATTTGAAAAAAAAATGTTTGAAACTCCAAATTGACATTAAGAAAAGTGATTATTTATATGTTCTTTTAAAGTCCATACATTTACAAGTAAATAAATCTTATTGTCAGCAATTTTAATTTTCATAAGAAATTGAGAATTTTGTAGAAGACATTCCAATGAAACCCGCCTAAAAATTTTTTTTGAAATTTATCGTTTGTTCGGGTATTTCTTTTATGATTATGGACTCTTATATGGAAGTTTATTATTTCACGCATTTCTAAACAATTTAAGTTTTTTTGATTCTTTAAAATATAGTGTATTTTTCATTTTTGATTGTGCCTCTTTGAGTGAAATTGGGTTTATTACAAATATTAGTATTAAATTTTAAAAAAAAAAAGAAAGTAATTTCTTGTATTTATATTATTTAAAGATGATTAAATAATCCACAAAACTCTTATATTTTTTTTATTTTGAATTTTTTTATTAGTGAAAATTTGAAAAATATCTTAATAGAACCTGGAATATTGCATTTTTTAACTCAAATTTTAAATATCTTTTATATATAAAATTTAATCAATGGTTTCTTCTGAACCAATAGTGTTTATTAAAAGTTACGGTTAATTATAAAATAAAAAGATCAAAAATTTCATTCAGCTTTCCAAAATAATCACATTCTAAGAATTAAAATAAATCATCAAAATCCCCAATTCCTATTAGAGAAAATTAATCATTTAAGCTTTTCTTTAGGAATTAAAAATTTAGATTTTTACATTGATTTTTTAAAATCTTGTGTTTTGAAAGATGAATGAAAATTTTGTACCATTTATTTTGCAATGAATAGTGAGCCCATAAAAAGTGAAAAATTATCCAATGGTTAATTTTTAGAATATTTTTTTAATATATCTTCACAGGTTTTAGGCTCTTGAAATAGGTATTTTTAGCAACACTAATTACTTCTTAAAATAAAACACTAATATAAGAATTGTCTACTTAGATGTGTTTTTAAGTGATTGTTTAATGAGGCTTGTAAAGAATAATTAAAAAAAATTTAATTACTGTTATTTGCCTAATAGTAAACGAAAATTTTTATATAAAGTTCCAACAACATTTTCTGTATTGTGTGCTGAAAAAAAAAAAAACAAATACCTTCACAAAGTCTATTAGAAATGAATTTTTAGAAATTTAATTAAACTACCCTGACTAAACTTTCATCTAAAATTCTGATTGGTAATATTTTATTTAGGTGTTAAAAACAAAGTAAAATAAAATTCAACATTTTTGACAAACTTTGAACAGTTAAAAGAATTACAATAAAACAATTTCATTCATATTTGAAATATATTTCATTTTTTGAAAAATATTTTTAACATTTTTTCACTTTTTTGAGTTTTTTCTTTTCCCAAAAACTTCATTGTTTTCATTTGATCAAAAAAAATTTTTTGGTGATCAAATGGATTTATAGTCTCTTGATCAAAATTGTTTTCACTATAAAAGAGATAAATACTTTCAAAAAAACACATTTTGGTTCTCCATTTTAAATACTAAGAAATAGAATTCACTTAAAAGAATAAATTCTATACTCTTACTAAAACAAAATTAATTTTCGTTAATTACTAATTGTCATTCTGAAAATTCCAATTCCTTTCAAAAAAATATGATCTTTATTCTCTTAGCCTATCTTCTGAAGTCTTTAAATTTTCATCGAATGACTTCGCAAAATTCTTTTGAATGATATTTTAAATTTTGTTAATTTGACATAAAATTAAGTTTTTGGCCTCTTTTGACAAATTGAAATAACTTTAGCTCTTCTTTTTTTACTTGGTTAACTGGTAATTTTTTACTAAAAAAATTTTGACAAAATGAATCTCTTTGATTTGAGTTGAGTTTTAGGGATCTCCAATACTACAAAGTCCTTTTTTCTGATTAAATTTTTTATTACAAATTCTTACAAAATTAAATTTTCTAAAACAGGTTAAATAATCTCTTTAGACGATGAAAAAAACAAGTGTTTTCAACAAAACCAATCCACTTGGTCAAAAACTGAATAATCTTTTTACGAACAATTTCTACAAAAACAATATAATTTGGAAACATTTTTTCTTTTCGATCACTTAACAATTTATTTTTCCGAACTTGACGTTTACAATCACTGAAAACAAAATTAAAAGATATTTCTCAACTCTTATAACAAGCACCATAACCAACCCCATCACAAATCAAACTTCGAGATTGAAAATAAACAAAATCAAACCAAGATCCAAATGGAATCAACAAAACAACTTTTAGATCATTTTGCAAACACCATTGAGAGAGTTCTCGAATTCCACACTTGTCCAAAAAACATGTTCTCTCCTTTTTATTCACCAATAATACCTATGATCTCGATTAAAGATTACTTGGAAAGAATCGGGCAATATTGTGAATGTTCACAAGAAGCTTACGTGATTGGAATTGAATTCTTGAGAAGATATTTTATTTTAAACCCCGAATATCAACTTAACAGACATAACGCACATCAATTGATTGTAACTTGGTAACTATTTCCAAACTCTTCTCTTTTTTTTTTTTTTTTTTTTTTTTTTTTTTTTGGGTTTTTGCTTTGATGATTTTTATTTCGTTTGCGAAATAAAAAACAATTAATTTGTTTACAAAGACTTTTAAATTCTACAAACCACATTTTCACAAACATTTCATTTTTGCTCTCTTCAAAAAAATTTTTTTTTTTGAACTAAAATTCTCGTTAAAAGACTTTTGTTTTTTTTTTAAACGAATTTAATATTGGAACCAGATTCCACAATCAAAATATTTTTCACCTATTTGTATTGTTGGAAATAATTTTTTTTTCCAAAATGAAAACTCACCAACTAATTGTTTTCTTCCCCCTAATTCCATTTAAAATTTTACCTAAAAATAGTTTTTTAGTTGCATCAAAATTATGTGATGATGTCTGTTACTCAAATTTGTTTTATTCTGAGCTTTCTGGGATCGAATTGGAGCAACTCAACCTTTTGGAATTAGATTTATTATTTGGTTTAAATTTTTCATTGTCATATGATCCAGAACATTATTGTTCTGCACTTCTTGCTGTATACGAAGAAGATGTAACACTGATTGACTCAACCCTTGGCAAACAAGAAATTATTCAAAAAAACAAAATAGTTCAAAAAGATGAAGATGTGGAAAAAAATTTAGAAATTGATAAAAAAGAAGAAGAAGAAAAAGAACAAGAGGAAGAGGAAGTGGAAGAGGTAGTGGGGGAAACCGAGGAGGAAACAGAAGAAGAAGAAGAAGAAACACAGGAAGAAACAGAGGATGAGGAAGAAGAAAACAAACTTTTTGGATCATTAAGAAGGTCTTTAATCAATTCAAATCCCTTTGACACCAGCGAAAGGAGTGTAGAAGAATTAATGAAAAGCATTTCTTTAGAAAACTCCATGAGCGAATCTGAAGAAGCAACAAACAGTTTTTTGGATTCAAGAGAAACAGTAAAATTATCAATGAACATCGTTTCTGTGTTTTCCACAGAAAATCTTGAAGAACAAAACAAGCAAATTTATTCATTAAAGTATGACAATATCAATGAGCACAAGTAAGGGTTTACACAAGAAAAAGAACAAACGAACCAAAATCAAAACACAAATCAAAAACAAAAACAAAAACAAAAACAAAAACAAAGGAAAGTAAATCTGATGCTAAAGACACCAAAAAGGAATAATAGCCAAGCAAAAAAATCAAATAATCCAAGAAAAAGAAGATCAAAATAAAACCTCCCCGAATACACAACATGAAAAAGACAAATCGCGGCAATAATATATCCCTCCAACATTAACCCAGTTCCGTGAAAACAATAAGAATCATAAAAACTGGTTTTTTCTTCGATTCACATCAACCACAAAAGCAGAAAAAAAATTATACCTTTTCAGCGAATTCATTTTCAAATATTTGAGTTGTTCTTATTATGAACCACAATTACAAATATTTGAAGTGCCTTAACCTAGATGCTATTTTCTGAAATTTTTGATTTTTTTGGTTCTAAATTAGAATCTATTATGATTTAAAAATATTAATTATTTTTTTTTTATTTTTTTTTTAAAAAGAAATAAAGTTGACATATATGTACAAAAAAATGAGTGTGGCTTTGCTCACATTTAATTTTTGAACAAAAAAAAACGTTTTTTTTTTATTGTAATTTAAGGGTGAATTTTTCAATTCTTCTTACTGTTATTTTCCAATTAATAAATGAAAATTTTTATTTAAATTTCTAAAATGAATATTAATTATAAATGTTACAATCAAATTTACAGAGTAAAAATTTTGTCTTAGAGTTCAAGAATTAAGTTTAATTAAATGTCTAAAAATATCATTTCTCAAAGAATTGAAAAATACTGTTCTTTTCCAATTAATAAATGAAAATTTTCATTTCAATTTTCAAAATCAATATTGATGATACACTGCTACAATCAAATGAGCAGAGCAAAAAATTTGTCTTAGAGTAAACTCAGGAGAGTTTAATTTCTTGTCTAAAAAAATCATTTCTAAAGGATTAGTTGTAAAGATCTTTGGATTTTCTTCAACTTTAAAACTAGAAAAATATTTTGGGATATAAACTAAAAATTTTCTTTTTTTAATTAGAAAATATTAGTATAAAAAAAAACAGTATTATTATATTTTTATTTTTTAAATTAATTTAATATTTTATGTAAAGATTGTAAATATGCCATTCCTGAAACGATTTGTGTATTTTGTAAAAAATTACCTTCAGTACTCAATTTGAAAAAAAATCACCTCCCATCAACTATAAAATCCCCCCCCACCCCCCAAAAAAAAAAAAAAAAAAAAAATAAAATATTGGTGGATTGGTTCTCGAATAAAAAGTTGATATAAAAAAACGAAAATAAAAAAACAGTTTTTTCCAAGTTTATTTTTTTTTTTTGTTAATTTGGTTTCTCAGAAACTTACAAGAGTAAAAAAGTCTCTGTTATAATGTATATCATATTTATTAATCGATTTATGAAATATGGGAACTTTCATTATTAACAGTATTAACTGTAATAACACTTCCCACTTTGAATATTCTGGGGCAAGTTCTAAACCAAATCCCACAAATTTGGACCCAGTTTAAACAAGTGATAAAATAACAATAACACATTTTACGTTCAATTTGGAAATAATTTTTGATTTTAGAAACTAATTTCATTTTTTATCTTTTTTATTTGGTTTTCATTTCCTTTTTTCCAGTTACGCGATTTTTTTGGTTTGATCTGGAAATTTTTTTGATGGTTTAATAGAAGGTTTAGTGTAGAGTTTGTTGAATATAGAAAAATTACATATAATTGATTGATGGTGTATTATCGTTTGATCGATCAACAATTGATGTTGAAAGACCAACAAATTTACCAATAGATTTTTTGTTCCACTTATTTCATTATTATGGACATACTAATTTTTTTTTTTTTTCAATTTGTATTTTTTCTTATATTTAAGAAAATAATTACTTATTAAAATATTAATACTTGCTAACTTAAATGTGTTTTTATATTAAGTTTGGAAAAATAGAATAAATTGGTTTTTTTTTTAAATATTTTTGATTTTAGGTTAGTCCAAAATTTTATAATGGTATTTATTTTCAATTTGTAACCATTTTTCAGTTCATAAAACTTAATTTTGAAAACCTTTCAAATAAAAAATCATGGTTATCAATTGTTATCAAAAAAATCGATCCTTAAATCATTTTTATGTTAGAAATTAACCACTTTCATATGGGGTATAAGCACACTGCTCTTTTTTTCAAAAAAAAAATATCATTTATACTTAAAAAGAATAAGTATTAATTCTTTGGTCTGTCTTATTAACGAATAAAAAATTTAATAATGATAGAAAACAACAGTTTTAATATTTTCAGAATATTTTTTTAGTTTTCCAATCTTAAAAAATCTTTTTCAGTTTGGTTTGTTTTATCCCCTCTTTGTTTTTTTTTTTTGTTGTTGTTGATTTAATTTTTTAATTTGAGAAAGAATTAATTAAAAATAATTCTCTCAAAAATGTTCAACAATTTAAGAGTTACCCTTTTTTTATTCAGTTTCTTTTAACACAAATTTGAATATAAGATCAAAGAGTTTAAATATTCACCCATTAGACTATTATTTTTTGAGTTGAGTAAAAAAATAAAATTCTCAAAAATAAAATAATCTTTTATTGATGGTTTTGAAAAGTAAAAAATATATAAACTACCATATTTTTAGATAAAGAATCTTTAAATTCATTTAAATTTGTTTTGAAAAGATAACATTGAGACAATATTGTAAAAGAGAATCATTTGTCTTGGGGTAAAAAATTGATATGAGAAATACTAAACTTTCTAAAAATGAAATATATTTCAAATTTAATTTAAATCTTAGACGGAAATTATTTCAAAACAATAGGCGTTTGGATAAATAAATAAAGCAAAAAACAAATTCACAATTAAACAATATTCTATGCATGGAATAAATACAAAACCGGATTAAAAATTTATCAAATTAGAATCCCACTCCACAAAAGAAGTTATAAACTCATTAAGAAATTAGAAATACCAGGGTTGGAATCATATATAAGAAAAAATTTAAATATACAAAAAAAATATAATAAAAATAATAAATATAAAATAAATAAATTAACATTACTAAATATACATCTAAATAATTATCGAGAAAATTTTATATTAATAAGTTATAGATAGAAAACCCCAGAATATTTAAATTATTTTATTTGAAAATATTTATAACAACAAATAACTGTGTTTTAGAGAGCCATAGAGTACCTATCCTTTCCAAAATTCAAAATAATTGAGTTAAAATCGTATCTATGTTATCGCTCAAATTGAAACTTCTAATGAAATGTCTACTGTTTTCGAGTCAACAAGTGATAATTGTGAGTATCACATTTCTTCAATAAAAATATTAAAAAATATTTATCTGGGCTTTTATCAAATTATTATTAGATTAACTTTATCAAGAAGGGAATGAAGAAATCATCTATTTTTCAAAAATAAAATTGTTTTTTTAATTGACTTCTTTTTAGTTTGAATTATCACCTTTATATGATTGAAATTTGAAAAAGATATTCTATAATTTATAATATTTTCAATAGAAGATAACAAAAAAAAACGCAAAAATAATTTCTTCAATTAAAAAAATCAAATAGAATGATTATTATTCAATTACCATTCTGTTGTCTATTCTTTTAAAGTGAATTCTAAATATTTTAATCAAATATAAAATCGAGATTTCACATATAAATATTTTATTATCAAATTATTGGCCTCTGGCATAGTATGTCAAATTGCCAACATTCTAACTTCAAAAATTATCTCCAAAACACAAAACTGAATTATTGTCTCTTTAAAAGTTTTGTTATCAGTAAAACAAACATTTCAAATCTTATTATAGTTTGATCAGAAAATCTTTTCCAAAAACCTTTTTAGGTCAAAAAAAAAAACGAAAAAAAGGACACGACAAGAATAACACAATCCAAAATACTTTCAAAACTTTTTCGAACTTTCAGGCTGACAGTCTGCAATATTTCAGTCTCTGATATTATTTCATATTGTTTCAAATTTCAAATACTTGTTACAAACTTTTGTAAGCCGAAAAAAGGGATAAAAATAATAATTAACAAAAGATAGCATTTTGAATTTAATTGAAATTTTTGAAAGTTATCTAAAAGAAAAATATTTGTAAACTTTCAATAAACCTGAAACTCTTTTTATGAAAACCAAAAATTGGAAAGTTGTTTAAATTACATTTTTTTAAAAGTATAACTTGTAAAAACTTTTAAATTGAAAGTTGTTGCATTGTGATCTTCTAATTCCTTTCAAAATTTGGAAAAATTTTAAAAAAACAAAGTGTTGCTAAACATTGTGAAAAAAATTTGGGTCATTAAAAAAAATTGGGTCAGTCAAAAATTTGTTTTCGTTTTTTAAATAGTAAATATTAGCAAAATGATTTTTGATAAAAGTAAAATTTTATGAACAAATCTTACATTTAAGAAAAACCAAAGTAACTATCAATAATAATTTTCAAAAGTAAAATTAAATTATTGCGTTTTAACCTTTTGGAATTACTGTGGGACTCGAATTATACAAAAATTTATTTTTAATTGTCAACTTTACTAAAAATAAGAGAACTATTTAATAGGAAATATTAAAATCTATTAATCTAATAAGATATTTATCATTGTTAATGAATGTAAATTTATCACAGTTAATCTTAAATATCCATTTAAACCAAATTGAATAATAAAATCTTCCAAAAAAGCTGTTTTTTCGAAAGAGGTTGTTTTCCACTAATGTTTACAATCAAAACTTCAAAATACCGAAAGATCAAGATTTCAGAAACCATTTAAATTCTAAAAATCCCCATAGACAAACCTTAATTTAAAAAGGTTATTAATTTTTGGTCTTCCCAAACAATGATTAACTTGATCTTGGAATGTAATCTAATAAAAAAAATCAACATTTTGAGTAAAGTTTACAATTAAAAATAAATTTTTGTTTTTTAGAGTTCCACAGTAATTCCAAAAGGTTAAAATGCAACAAGATAATATTGCCTTTGAAAATTATTATTGATAATGACTTTGGTTTTTCTTAAATGTAAGATTTGTTCATAAAATTTTACTTTGATCAAAAATCATTTTGCTAATATTTACTATTTAAAAAACGAAAATAAATTTTTGACTGAACCAATTTTTTTTAATGAACCAAATTTTTTTCACAATGGTAAGGAAAAAAAGTGACTACAATTTTTGTGCTCTTCTTGTCGTGGATAAAAAAAACAAAATCATTTTTTCAGTTTTATTTTTTTCTCTGCTTCATGGAAAATTTATCTCTTCCTGTTCTTTTTTTAAATGAAAAGATACCCCTTTATCATGAAGTAACCGCAACGCTTCTTTCAAAAAAAGGAAATACACTGATCACTGGCAATTCTTATGGTCAAGTGGCGGTATGGAAAATTGAAAACAAGTTATTAACACAGCTTTCTGTTGTCTCGTTTACCCACAGAACCCGTGTCATTGAAATTGTTGAAATACCAGATCCTTCAAACACTTTATTTGCTTCAAGTAATTAGATTGAATCCTTCGAAAATAAAAAAGAATTTTTTATCTTTTTTTTTTGATTTTTCTTTTTTATTTGATCGTTATTTCTAGATCTAAAAAATCTCATGAAATTTAAACATTTGTAACGATCTTTTCTTCGAGATCTAACAATTTTTTTCCACCATTTTCCACAAAATGAATTTTTCTTCTTAATTTTTGTTCTAAATTCAAAATCAAAAAAAAAAAACAACAACAACAACAATCAACAACCATAAAAACAAAAATAAAAACAAAACAAACAGTTTCAACGGATGGTTATGTTAACCTTTTTCATTCCTATGATGGTTTCACGTTTTGTAAAAAACAAGTTTTTCAATGCAACCCAAAACGAGTCAAAGTCTTTTATGCAATGTCTCGTCTCTGTCTCCTTGGGTGCGGAACAACAAATTACATAGAGATTGTTGATTTAAAAACTTTAAAAGTCATCTACCAATCGTATGCGCATGGCTCTTGGATTGTTGATATGGCTATTCTTCAGCCACTCAAAGGGCCCAGTAATAACAAGTCAAAGTATTTAAAACAAAACCAAGCAGAGATGCTATTATCATTAGGATCGGATTCTGAACTAATTTTATCTCAATTACCTTCAACAATTTTTGAAACTAACACCAAAACCAACATTAGCAGAAACACAAACACAAACACAAACACAAACACTAACACCAACACAAGAACGAAAGCCAAGATTAGAATCAAAAGTAAATCCAAAACCAACATTAACACTGACACTGGCACTGGCACTGGTACAGGCACTAATCAAAAGCGCCCTTATCAGCAGCCAGAAATATATAACAAAAAAAAATTGGGATTAGGGCTCCACCCCGTTGTGCTTTCTGTTTCTCAGAACAATAGGAGGTTTGTTGTTGGTTGTCTTGATCGGATCTATATTTTTGATCGTACAATGACACAATTAACAGATCCAATTTTTTTGCCCGAAAAATACCAGCTAATTCAAATTGAATTCATCAAAGATCACCATTTACTTGTATCGACTAGCTCTGAAAAGATATTTTTAATATCCATACCTCATAAAGATGAAAACGTGAATGGGAATAAGAATGGGAATGGGAATGAAAACAAGGTTCAGAATAGAAAAAACAAAGAGAATGATTTTTTTAATGTACCTATCAACACTTCAAATGATGTTCTATTATTTTGTATATTGGAAACTCAAAAAATATTTTTATCTTCTTTATTCAACTTTCAGAAATTCCATAAAAAAAAAAAACTGTATGCTAGAAAGAAAAAGAAAAACAAGAAAAACAAAGATCCAATTATTATTTTGGTTGGCTTAGATTCAAGCTCAAATTTGAATTTTAACATTTGGACACTTGATCAAATACGAAAAGAATTACAAAAGAACTTTGGAAATCAAAAAACACCTTTAATATTAAAAACAAACGAAAGGGAAAGGGAAAAGGTTCTTTTTTTCAATGACAAGAACTTAAAAAATATACCCAAAATAATACCATTTTGCTCTTCCTTCTCAACTTTAAATTTTTTACCAACAATACAAGCAATTCCATCTGTCAATGATGAAAATCATGATAATTATGATAGCAAAAGTAAAAAGATAAACAGCCAGAAGAAAAAAGAACAAGAAAAAAAAAGAAAAAAAAGAAATATCAAAAATCGAAAGAAAAATAATCTTGATTCTAATTTAATTACATGTAGATTAATTTATAAAAATGAAAACGGCCTGCCTGAAAAAATCATCACAGGGCATAATTCCGGGAACATCTCAATTATAGATATTACTAATAATGAAGATAATGGGAGTCGTAAGAAAAGACAAAGAAAAAAACCCGTTAGGATCACCAAAAAAAAAAAAAATCTCAGAAATTTTATTGGGGGGCATAAAACAACAGTCACGTGTTTATTTATTCCAAAAACTGATTTAAAAAAAAAATATTTATTTTCAGGTGGATTGGATTGCTTTGTTTGTATCTGGGATTTAGGGAAATGTATTCTCTTAAAAAGATTTTATTCGCACGTTGAGCCAATTATATCCTTTTTCCAACCACCCGAGGGCAGATTTCGAGAATATATACTTTCAGTCAGTAACACAAACATTTCTGTAATTGATGTTGCAACTCTTTCTGAATTTGCAATTTATTCAGGCCATTCTGGGCAAATTACGGATATTTATTGGAAAAGAACCAATGATTATTTTTTTTCCAAAACAATTAATAATATGCTATATGTTTGGAATTTATCTTCAGGTGATTTAGAAAATATCGTAAGTGATACAATATCTAACGAAATTCTGAAATTTGATAATATTCAAAATGAAGATTCTTTAAATAGCAAAAGCAACAACAATGGTAACAGTGCCAGCACTGGTACCAGCAACAAGAGTAGGTTTAGGCATAGGAGTAAGAGTAAGAATAGTATGGAAATTATTGATACGGAGGATTTCGATATTATTGAAAATGATTTTGAAAATGATTTTAATAGCAGCAGCTTTAATGGCAATGACGGGTTTGATAATAATCCAAATCCAAATAAAAATACGGATAATTTCCAAATAATTGATAAATGGGATTCAAACCATAGGCCTGTAAAGCATTTTATAATAAACCCAAAAGAATATAATTGGGAAAAAAAAGATTTTCTAACAAGATATATTAAAGTAACCACAATTGGCTTGCCTTCCAATTTCCGCTATCAGCAAATCCCAACAATTATTTTAGATATCAACAAATATTTGAATCAATTAGACTTTGAAGAAAAAAAAATCTTAGAATTACTTAGCTTTTGGTTTCCCTGGAGAATGTCAAAAGCAATTGATAAAATTGGTCTTTCAATTGGCTTTAAAGAACTGTTGCATAAGGGAATGATTCAAGGCTCGATTGACAATTTTGGCTCTTTAATTATTTCATTAAATAGATCAATAAATGATATTAATATTAATAATGGTAATGTGGGGAAGGTGCAGGGGCGAGAGAAAGGGGGGAGGGGTGAGAAGGGGAAGGTACAAAAAAGGGAGAAAGAAGAAAATTTAAAACCACTCTGGATGGCATCTACAACTATAACGAGCCAATATTCATTGATATTAATCTCATTATCGTTTGCTCTTCAAGATTCTTCAATCCCAAAATTTTTAGAACTTGGTATCAGTTTAATTGAAAAATATACTCAGCTAATTTCCAAGCAAACCTTTCGATTATCATTGAATGAAATTGTAAAATTTTGGTATAGGCCAACTGAACCATTAATTGAAAAGGCGGCAAGATTTTTATTTACAACGGTCATTGAAAGAATGGAAGTTAAACTATTAAATAAAGAAATCAAAATACTAACGCAAACCTTATTAAAATCAAATATTCAGTATTCTCATCATATTTCAACTTTCACCTTAGCATTGATTTTTATCTCAAAAAAAAGTTTAATCGATAAAACTATTTTAAAAACTTTATTAAATAAATTATTATCAATGTTATCCTTTCAAAATGAGAAAATTACAACACATTTTGCTTCTTATATACTTTGCAAGGGGTTTAATTTATTTAAACAATATTTAAATAATAAATTATTATTAATCAATTCAATTTTCTTAGTTGAATCGAAATTAAACCCCAATTTTAATATCAAAACCACTGCCATCAATAACGATAATAATGATCATGTTAAAAACTGTAGCAATGATGATGATATTAATATTATTTCAGAGCCACTATATTTTATTTGGCAACAGGACCCAATAAATTTTGTTAAAAAAATAATAAAAATTGTTAAGCATCCCTATAATAAGGATTTTATTAAAATTAATGCCATAAATTTGTTAACAAATTGCTTTTCGAAATCTCCAAAAATATTATTCAGTAATTTAATAGATATTTGCCAATTTATATCAAAAATTTTTATCAATCAAAATATTAATGAAATCATTAAATCATATTCGTTAAATCTATTATCAAAATTAACTTCTTTCCCCCAGATTGAATTGAATTCTGATTATTTTGCCTTTGGCAATAATGTTGGTGAATTATTATATTTAAATATTAAAAAAAATCAACTCAAAAATATTGTTGCTCATAATAAAAAAATTAATTTAGTACAATTCTCACCCAGTGGTAAATTTTTAGCTACCTTATCCATTAAGGAAAATATTTTGAAAATTTGGAAATTTAAATCAAAAAAAGCCAATCAAAATTAAAAAGAAAATTAAATGTACCAAAAAATTTACAACTAGAATTGATCAAAAATATTCTCAGAATAGAAAAATGATCAAAAAAATAAAATTGCAATGGGAAAAGAATAAATTTATTATATTAATTTGTGATGAAGAAAACTTTAAATTTAAACTTTAATATTTTATTTTTTTTTTTTTTTTTATGAATAATGTTTATTTTATTTTAAAAATATGATATTACAAATAAATTTTTTGTTTTATTTTTATTTTTTGTACTTTTTTTATTTTTTATCAATTATTCAAAACCATTTTGAGAAATGATGCTTTTTATTATGTATTCTATTTTTACTTTTTATAATATCTTTTTCAAAATTAAATATATTTTTTTTTGATGAAAACTATTCTTTATCCTCAGAATTCTTATTGATTTTCAGATAGCAACAATAATAAGAATAATAATAATAATAATGATTTAAAGTAAGGATGAAATAAAATTATAATTTAGATAATTTTTTAAAAAAAGATTTCAAAATTTTAATCTAAACCCTTTTTTAGTCAAAGTGGTAAAGTTTTATTGTAGAAATATAAAAAAGTATATGTGTTTGATTCAATATTCTTCTCAAACTAAAATTCAATTTTTAGATCTCGTCATTTTTTCTATTTTTTTTGTTTTTGATAATTTTTACTAATCTCATGGTTTTATTTCCTTTTTAAAAAATCCAATTTTCAATAAAAGTATTTTTTGAAACCCCCAAATTAACTTTAAGAGAATTGAATCTTTGTGATTTCCTTTTAAAAAGGATATATTTACTGATAAAAAATCTTATTATCTTACATTTTTATTTTATTTTATTTATTTTTGAAGAGAGAAAATTACTTTACTAATGTGTCCCGTTAGGTTCTTTTTAATATAAAGAATGAAAAGAAAATTTCATCAATTTTCTTTTTATTTGTTAAATTAAAAAAAAAAAAAAACACAGTTACCTTTATCATTATTTAATAGAATAGAGTAAAATCAAAAATTTTGCTTATATTCTTTTGAATTCTGGAAAAACGTGGTTAGGTTTTTTTTATTTAAGAAAAAAAAAGGAAATTTCTTAAATTTTCGGTTTATTTCTTAAATTGAAAAAAAACAGCCGTTAGGTTTTCCAGAATTTAAAAAAATTGAGTAAAATCAAATATTTTTCTCTATTCTTTTGAATTCTGGAAAACCTAGGCACCCCACGGTACTCTACGGTACTCTAAGGCACTTTATGATACTAACTGAATTTCTAAACTTTTTTTATATAAATTTTGTTAAATAATCACAAATTTTATCATCACTTACAAAAATCTTATTATCAATGGCTTTAATTTCCGAAAATAATTTTTATTATTAAAATCGATAATTTAATAAATTTAGCAAATATTTTATGATTTTATTTTTTTTAAAAAATATTATATTTGTTCTGGTATTTCTTTCATGAAGACCAACTTTCTTTTGAATTTTATAATATCTTCTATTTCTTAACAATCTTATCTTTGTCGAATTCCTAAAAAATTTATTTTTCATTTTTGACTCAACCTCTTTCGGTAAAATGGAGTTTACTATTTGGAAAACAGGGGAAAAAAGTTCAAAACAAACGATAATTGGTAACATAAATAGAACCTCAATACACCAGATAAAATCAATTAAAGCTAGAAATAAATTCACTACAAAAAATAATTCTTTATGTTATTTTTAATTGTTACAACAAAAAAATTGAAATCTACTTGATTATCAAATAGCCTAATTGTTTTTTGGGAGATCCTTAAAAATAGTACTGTTTTTACAATTTTTTAACTATAAACTCTTTTTGAGTCAAAGGGGCAAGTTTTATTGATAAAATAGAACATATTCTATATTTTTAATTCATTATTCTTCTCAAACTAAAATATGAATTTTTAGATCAAAATCATTTTTTTTCATATTTTAAATTTTTTTTTTTTTTTGCTTTTTGCAAATTTTTTCCCATTTGCTTTTGTATTTCTCCTTTTCTTTTATTCTTTTTTTTTAAAAATAAATTTAGAAAACAAAATGTTTGAAACTCCAAATTAAAATTAATAAAAGTGAGGCTTTGTCTGTTCTTTTAAAATTAATACATTTATAAGTAAAAAAATCTTATTTATAAGCAATTTTAATTTACAAAAGAAATTGAGAATTTTGTATGAGTTATTCCAATGAATAGTACCCAAAAAATTTTTTATCATTTTTTTTTTGAAATTTATAATTTGTTCTGATATTTAATTTATAATTATTGAATATAATAGGAAGTTTATTATTTCTCATATTTCTAAACAATCTAAGTTTGGTTGATTCTTAAAAATAAAGTGAATTTTTCATTTTTGCCGGTCCCCTTTGAGTGAAATGGAGTTTGGATCAATCAAAGAGAAACCCCCTACCAAAAGATAGTATTAAAAAAAAAAAACTGTTATTAAATTTAATTCTTCATTTTATCTTTAATGAGTTATTTTTTCATTTGTTAATTGATCTTGTTTTTATTTTAAAAAAGGTTTCTCATTAAAAATCGTGTTTAACTTTTTTTTTTGCGAACAGATAGTATCTTTTTTCACTTTAGATAAATTTTCTGAAATGAAAATATTTCATTTTTCTTTTTTTTTTTTTTTTGATTATTAACCTAAAAATAAAACGAAAATTAATAAAATACAATTACAAGAAAATTCAAAACAAAAAATGTAAATAAAGATATTAAAGTTTCCTTCTCATTTATTGTTAAAATTTCAGAACTAAATAATAAATTTCATTAAAGAAAATTTTAAAGAGAAAAAATAAGACCTCATCATTAGTTTTTGATTTGTTAAAAAATTAGTATCATTTAAGAAATAAAAAGAATAAGATTTATGCTTAATAATAATCGACATCAACATTAGTGTAGCAATTAGTTGAATGATCGTTATATTGCTTAATTGATGGTTTGGTCCATCCACCGTATTGATAAGCCCACTATAATATAAATTAAAAATATTTAAGAATAAATTTAAAGATGGTTATTTGAATTACATAACTGTTTACATTGATACAAAAATTAACATTTTTTTTTTTTTTTTATTTTATATTTTATATTTTATATTTCTCATTTCAAACAAAAAGTCAAATTAAAGAAAAGATTAATCGGTTTGGAAAATATACTCAACCAAAAAATCAATTAATTTAATTGTAACATTTCAAATTGAAAAAAAAAAAAAAAAATATAATATAAAAATCAATTAAAGTATAAAAAATAGTAGAGTATTAAAAATGAAAAGCATACCGAATCTGAGAAAGATGGATTATTGTCATAATGTGCGTCTATTAAATATAAAGAGATAATTAAATAAAAAAAGAGAGTTAATAGTGGTTTTTTAAGAAAAAAAATTATACAATTGAATTATACAAGAATCTTGAGACATTTCATCTAATCTCTCCAAAATTTTCTCAAAAAATGAAAAGTTCAAAACAACTTGAAATACTATGTAAAAGATAAATAAAAAAAAAAGGTAAAACGTACACCATTGTGGAAGATCCTTGAATCCTTCATAACTACCAACAGTTGCGCCCCATTCATAATGGCTTGAATAAATTCCAACATTTACGCCCATTGATTTAGCTTGATCAACTGCTCTTTTGATCCATTGAGCATTTTCAGAAGCTGAATTCCAACATCCAGTACCTAAAAGAATTAATACAAATAATAAACAGTAGTTATAAAAAAAAATCAATTAATATATTTGTTTAATTTGAATGATAGATTTTTATTTGTAAAATTAAGCAATTTATTTTTAATCTTATATTTGAGAACATTTTATGAATATTCCAATGTATTTGGAAATAAAAGGAAAATGTTATTTATCCCATTTTTCGTTTTTTTCCATTAAATTCGTATTTAAAAAGTAAATAGGCATTATCTCAAATTTTCAAAAAATAATTAATCAATTTTCCTTTTTAATTGATTTTTGAAGATCTTTTTATTTTGTTTTTTTTACTAACTATGGCAATAAAACACGATTTTTGGGAAAGTGAACTTTAAATTTTTTATTTATGAATTGTTTGTCGAGACGTTGGCTTTTTTTCGATTCACTGCCATGATGAAATATAATTTTGGGAAATTGAAATCTAATTTTTCATTTGCTAATTAGAAAATTCCCATAAGAAAAAAAAAGTGAACAAACGGAAAATATTTTGAATTTTGTTATTCTGAATTAATAACCCTAATTTGATCGGAAATATTATCAAAAAACAAAAAAAAAAATTCTTCACCAAAAGAATGTTTTTTGATTTTAAATGGCTTTAGAATGCCTTTTAAAACTGTTTTTTTGTTCTTTGTATTTTTTTTTTTATATCTTGTAGAAAACTTTTGAATTTTTTTGAAAAAGCAAAATATTGATAATCCTATTAACATCTTTAACTTTGCTTCTCTGATATCTTTTTCAATTGAATTTAATTTTTTTTTTTTTTTTTTTCGCATTGTTTATTATTTAATTATTATTACAAACTCAAATTTTGCCACTTTGTCAAAAATAATAAGGTGTATCTCCATTCACTTTTCAATTTAATAAAATTAAATGTTGAATTCTCAAAAAAAAAAAAAAATTGTTTTTTCAAAGGACTACTGTTTTTTGTTAAAGGTGATGAAAAGTAAAGTAATATTTTGGTTAAAATTTACAGAGACCAATTTCAGAATTTTTAATAAAATTTTTGTTCACTTTATTTATTCAAAACATTTTTGGAAAAAAATTAATTCATTTTTATTTAGTGTCGGATATTTTTTAGATTTTCTTCGTTTTTAAGGTCCTCTGCTAAAATTCAGATTAGTTGAAGTTTATCTCAAAAAATTATAGAGAGTATAGATGTTTTAAAAAAGAGAGAAATAAAATGTTTCAAAAATATGACCAAAAATATCAAAGTCACAATTTTAAACAGTTTTGGGCAACACTTTTTTGTATTTGTGTTCTTATTTTTTGAAAACAGTTGATTAAAAAAAAAATAATTTAGACTATTCCCTTAAGGGAGGAAAAAAAAAAACAAAAGAAAAAAAAAAAGAAAAAAAAAGCATACAAAGCTCAATATCAAACCACATCATTCCATATTTAACATTGTGTTCAGACAAATAGTTAACAATTGTTTTTACTGCAGTTTCTGGGGGGTTGTTTCCTCTACAGTTTGGGCACATAAACACATAAACATCAACATGCTTCATACCAGCTTTCCAAGCATTAGCAACACATTCTACGAGATGTTCACCAATTTGGTATCCACCACGAAAAGCTTCGACAATTGCAAATTCCTTGCCTTCATTTACATGGCATCTATAATAAGGGGATTTTAAAAATGGAAAAAAGATTTTGAGAATTTCTTTTGTTTATTTTTCTTTTTTATTTGAAAGAAATTTTACTTCCATTGATCAAGTGTTATTTCACCACAATCAGTCGTGGAAATATCTAACCCTAAGGTTGATTCTGTTTCAATATATAATAAGGCAAAAATGACAAAAAGAGAGACAAAAAGGAGTTTCATTGGAAAAAAATGAATTAATAACACTAATTTTCAAAAAGTTTGCAAAATTTTCCACTTGTATTTCTGTTTCACACCATGTTGGCCTTTTTTTTGATTTTGATCCTCTTAGAGCTGATTTGATTTTTTTAGTACAACTTTTTTTTTTTTTTATTCTTCTCTTGGTTTTGAAAAATTCAAAATTCAGCCCGTGAACTCAATTCGTTCATACAATATTGTGTTTTTCGATTCGTGAATTTTTTTGTCAAATTGATTTTTTAGATGAATAGGAAATCTAGGTGAATAAGAATTTTACAATATTTGGCACTTTTGGATTGTATTTTACCTTTCTTTCATAATTTTTTTACTTTTTTGTCCAAACTTCAACAATAGAAATTTTAAATTTCTTATTTGCTATTTGTTGTATTAAACGTTAAATTATTTTTTCTTATTAAAAAAAAAAAATCTCAAAATCTGCAAAATTAACAACAAAATGACAATTTTTCATTCTTTTTTCAAACAAGACCATTCTTTTCAAATTGTACTATAGAATTTAAGTGAGTTAAATTTTCAACTGATTATCTTTTTTCAATTTGAAATCTGTCGTTTTGTTTAGGTTTCCCGAGTTTTACACAATACACAGAAGTATTGTAGCATAAAAAATAACAAAATACCAAACAAATGGAGAACACAACTTACAATCACCTTTATTTGGCAAACTCCATTTATAAAACAAAAAGTGGAAAAATTCAAGTGAAAATATTTTTTTCTTTTTAATATGATAGATTTTATTATTGAAGAAAATAGCAATGTAATTTTACATACAGTTTGAATTTGGAAACTTTCACCATGTTAATCTTATTAGTATTGTAACTTTTTGAGTTTGTTATTGTTATAGAAGAATTCTTGAGGTGAATTTGTTTTCCAAAATATTTCTACTTTAGGGATCACTGAAAAATTAATTTGTTTTTTGCGAATACTATTTTGTTCTTCAAACAACTGTGCGCTTGAGAAAAAATAAATGGTTATTTAGGAGTTTTTTTGTCTCTCACAACCCAACTCGTGTTTTTCATACTGATAAATTGCAATTTATGTTTTGTAAATTTTTACTTGTTTTCCTTTTTACAATTTTTATGTTCAAACATTGAATAAAGCATTTTATGAAGTCAATTGTTAAGAAACTCTGTAAAATTAGTTGATCTCCAAAATATTCTTTATAGTGGACTGTTTGATAAAGAAACAGTTCGAAGATTTATATAAATGGAAATTGAACGAAAATTTTTTGAAATTTATTCGAATTTATCAGATGATTTGAAATAATTCTCTAAGATTAAGGACGATCTAAAATTCAGTAAATATGTGGAAGTAGGTATGTTTTAATCATTACCAGGTGTGTTCTTTATATCTATTAATATCTCCAAGTACTCAAAACTTTCAATTTTTTATTTATTTATTGTATTCACAATTGAATCAAAACTTATATTTCTGATGACTAAGTAAAATACTAACTGATTGGTTGTAGGTTTGAATATGTCCTTGTAAAATATATTTCTGGCCAAACCAAAGTATATGTTTTTTTTAATTTTTTCAATGATTTTCTTGAAAAGTTTTTATTTTTTTTCTTCTTTTGTCTTTTTATAAGTTATTGAAAGTTATAAGTTTTCTCGTTTGGTAAAACTCTTTAAACTACTTATTCCCCATTTTTAAATATAACTAGTGGCAACATGGCATCGGGATGTATCTTTGATTAATATATACCAGAAGATACATGAATCTGGTTTAAATTTATTTATCTATAAAAATATTGATGTATACTGTAATTACAGATCCACACTTCAATAATAAGTTTGAATCTCTGCATTTTAGATCTCTATAATATTTCAAGTTTCTTAGAATTTAATTTTGTAAGGTGATCAAATTCCTAATTGTGTATTGTACCAAAAGCCACAACCCCACCTTTCTTGTTCAAGGTAATTACTGATAAATTCAAATTTATCTAATAAAATTTTTAGTTCAATTTCACATTCTTGTTATCTTTAATCTCAACTTTTAAAAACAATACAACAAAAAGAATAATTTCAAGGATCAACTAATTTTATAAAATATCTTTACATTTAAACCAATAGAATGTTTTATTAAAAGTTTGTCATAAAAAATTTGAAAAAGGAAAATGAAGTAAAAATTTTTAAGATATTTATTTGAATCTATCAGTATTATAGAGTTTCCAATAAATCCTTCAAAAAAATTAATTCATATTCTTAATTATTGAGTTGGGCAGTAGTTTAAGCCTTCTATTTACAACGAATAAACTGATTTGGTTAAAATTTCAAAATTCCAAAAAATTTGAATTTTTAAAGTTTGCCTGTATCACAAGAGATAAAGAGTACATTCAAAAATTTTTGGAAAAACTTTTTCTCTCACATTGGTTGTATTATAGATAATTCTAAATCATCAAAATCAAGTAATTTATGAAAATTGTGACATTGTGTTTTTGTGAAATTGTTATTTTTTTCTATTCATTTTTTTTTTATTTGATATTTTATTTTAAAAAAAGGAAATAAAAGTCAAAATTTTTTTGATTTTCTGATTATTTATCATTAATTCTCTGAAATTATAATTTTGTATTTTAAGGTAAGAGTACTCTACATAAACAGAGAAAAATTTAAAATCATATTAATGGGGATATTCTCGAATTACAACTATTGTAGATACCCTTTATCAAAAAATCTGATATACTCAGAAATCCGGGATAGAATATTTTTTTTTTCAGGAAACGAGATCAAATTTTTTTTTTCCATTTTTTATGAAAAAGAGAACCTTTAATTTCATTTTATTTCAAAAATTAGAAAAAATTTTTTTCCTGTTTATTGCCATTTCCGCCATTATTATTCAATAACAAGTTTTTGTTACCAGGAACATTGAATTAAAGATTTTTTTTTCTTTTTTGGGATTATTCTTTTGGTTTACCAATATAAAACAATCATATATTCAACCAATTTGAAAATAATTTGGATTTTTTAAGAAGGATAGTCAGAAATAATTAAAGTTTTAAACTCATTAAACAAATTTTACTTTGATTTTTTTTTTTTTTTTGGTTCTAAGATGAAATTTTAAAATTTCAAAACCAAATTATCTTGAAGTTATTTGAGAATACAAATAATTTTATCCAAAAAATTCAAAACTTTTTTATTCTAAAAATAATTTCAATTGTTCTAAGATTCAATTCTTGTGAATAAGATCAAACATTTTGTAAAAAAATATTTTCAAAATGAAAAATTCTTTTGCAATTTTTCTTCAATTTTTGAAAACCTAAAAAAGACTTTTTTAAAACATCAAATTATAAATATATTTTTTACTTAATAAACCTCAATTCAAAATTTTTAACACACCAAAATTCGATTTTTTCAAAAAAAACTTATTTAATCAATTCAAGAAGATTTACCAAATTAGAGTCATTTACTAATTGAAATTTTACCAATTTTTTATAAATTACAATACCCACAAAACAATAAATAAATAATTATCAATACAAATAAATCATGGGTGTGTTAAAAATTTTGGAGAGAGCAAAACAAAAAAATGTATTAGTAAATGTGTTGAAATTCTATTAGGAATATTGATCGATTAAAATGGTTAGAGACTACTAACTAATTTTATTTGAGTTCTTCTTTTTGGAACAACTCAACTTTAACATAATATCAATTGTACAAAAAATCGATCCAACTAGACAAATTACGCAATTCAAAAAATTAAATGAAAATAAAAAACTATAAGATGAAAAAACGATTTTCATATTTTACAAAAATCAAAATTATCTCCAATTTCAATGAAATCGTATTATTGTGATTGTTTGGTCCATTTTAGCTGTGTGTAAAATTTTGAATTTTAGTTTAGACTCGATTTAATTGATATAATTTTGTTTAAATTCTCTCAAATTACTATCCATTTAATCACCTCTACCATAATTAGTTTTATTTGCTGTTATTTGTAATATAAATATCAATAATGAAGAATAATAACAAAACAAAAAATTTTCTTTCGAAATATAGACTTTCAAAACAAAAATAGAAAAATTAAGGTTTACATTATCCAAGGATTTGCTTAATTTTTAATAAAAATAAGAGGTTATTTTTTTTTTTAGTTTGTTATATCTAATTTGGGAAACATTTAAATTTAAAATTTCTAAAAATAGACTCAAATTAATAATATTTTTGATTAGATTTAACTTATCCATTAAATAGGTTGAAAAGAAAATTAAAAAAAAAAAATCTTCCAGATCTTTTTCAAGATTTAATTGCACTTTTAAAAAAGACTACCCGCATAAAAAAATTAAAAAAATTCAATTTCTTTGAAAGAATTTTTAATAATAGATATAATAAAGAGTTGAAAATATTAGCTTAAATTCATAAAAAAAAAAAAAAAAAAACGACCAGAATATACGAGTTTATCTAGGTAATACCACACTTAAGGATATTTTTAATTTTCTATTATAGAAATTTTAATTGTGATAAGATTGTCTAAATTTTCTTTTTTTTTTTTTTTTGCAATAGATATTTCAACTTTGAAATTATAACATTATTCTTTATTCTATTACTGAAATATATAATACAAGAATCAGATTTAGATCTTTAAATTGTTATTTTTTTTCAGAAATAATTTTATTATTCTTGGTTATTATTAGGATTACATTTTTTTTAAAAAGAAAAAAAAATCAAATCATGCTTACAGTCATTTTCAAATTTAAGGCACAAAAAACTCAAATTAAGGAACAAAATTTGGAATTTTTTTTTACATAAATTTTTTTACTAGAATCTGGATTTTGTGACTTAATTTGGGATTTTTTTTTTGTACCTTAAATTAAATTGAAGTTTGTGTCTTAATAGTGGAACTGGCTGTATTTCTTTTACTTGACTTTTATAATCAAATAATAAATAAACATACACACACACACACACCCAATATAAAATTTTTTTCATGATTTCATATATTTATTAATTTTTCTTTATGAAATTTACCAACGTAGTAACAATTTACAATTTGTTGCAAATTAAATAAATCAAAATTGTCATGTTACTATCCAAAAAAAATTATTTTAAATCATATATGTTACGTTTCAAATTTACAATTCTTTAAATAAATTTAAATTAATAATTCCCCTTTTAGAATTGGGAACTTTGATGGTTTATTTTAATTCATTGGTTGTCATTTTTTTGGAAAATGAAATGAAAATTTTGAACTTTTTTGTTTTGCGAGTAATAGTTTACTTATAAAGCAGAGAATTTGTATTGGCCTTTGAATAATATATCTTTATTAATATAATTTGAAGATTTATTTTTAGAAAAAAGTTAAAAAGGAATATATTTTAAAGCACCCAAGCAGGTATAAAAACAAAAACTCCAGATTTTTAGCATTTTTTTTTATTTTCACTTTTTTGGAAAGTTCTTTTCCAATTTATGATAAAAAAAATTGGAAAAAAATAAAAACAAATAAAGTAATAAATTTCAGTGAAAGATCTCAATACTATTATTTTCCAATTCAAAAAGGAAAATTTTTAGTTCACATTCCAAAATATTTTTCTCGTTAATAAGCCAAAGTAAAAACCTAAGATCTTAATAGCATCATTTAGAAATGATATTTTTAGGCAATAAATTAAACTTCCTGAGTTTAACTCTAAGATAAAATTCTTACTCTGGTAATTTGATTGTGGCAGTAATAATTAATATTCATTTTGGAAATTGAAATTAAAATTTTCATTTATTCATGGAAAATATCAGTATAAAACAGCCTGTGTAACTTTGATTGGAATTAAACTCTTTTTCAGTCAAAGGGGCCCAGTTTTATTGAAGAAATGGAAGACATTCTATGAGTTTAATTCATTACTCTTATCAAACTAAAATTTTCAATTTTTAGATCAAAATCATTTTTTCTCATTTTGTAAAATTTTGTTTTTTTTGTTTTTTGCTTTTTGCTTTTTTTTTTTTTTTTTTTTTTAAAAATTAACTTTGAAAAAAAAAATGTTTGAAAAACGAAATAAACATTAAGAAAAGTTAAGCTTTGTATGTTCTTTTAAAATTCATACATTTACAAGTAAAAAATCACATTATCAACAATTTTAATTTCCTAAAGAAATTGAGAATTTTGCACGAGAAGTTCCAATGAATAGGGTCCAAAAAATTTTTTAACATTTTTTTTTTTTTGAAATTTTATGGTTTGTTCAGGGGTTTCTTTTATAATTATGGACTCTTATAAGAAGTTTATTATTTCTCGTATTTCTAAACAATCTAAGTTTGGTTGATTCTTAAAAATAAAGTGACTTTTTCATTTTTGGCTGGGCCCCTTTGAGTGAAATGGAGTTTATAAACACTTGAAATTCCAAGGAAATTGGATCTTGAGTCATACAATAAAAATTATTTTTTTTCCACACTTTTGAATTTTTATTTTTTTTGATTGTTTTTTGATACGTAATTGCCTTCGATTTTTTTTTATTGAAAGGTCTATAGTTTCAAAATACATTCATGTCATTCTATTCAGTTTTCAAAAAAAAAAATTATTCTTTAATATTTCATTTATCAACTTCAATTACTTTTCTTTTCTGTTTCTTTTAAAAAAAATTTCAAATTGTGTTTTATTGTGTTTGAAAAATTCTTCCATTCGTAAATCTTACGATGATGAACTGTTCTCCATTTTTAATACCCTTTTTAATTCTCTGAATTTTTGACCCATTTGCTTGATAAAATATATTTACTGTTTTTCATGCTTGAAAAAGGACTTTTAAATAAATGATTTTCAAAATCCTGCTTTTTTACCATTATACTCAAAATACTCCTTTAAGAATAAGAATGAAAATGTAATGAAAAAAATTTTTTTCAGGATTAGTAAAAATAAAAAAATAAACTTTATTTTCAAAATTTTTCAGATTAGAATCTGATAATTCTAAATAAAATAATTTATGAAAAATAATCAAGAATAATATCTTATAAGAACTTGTAGGTTTTCAATTTTTTCTGAAAAAATGCTTCAAGATTTACTGCACATTTATGGAATATTGTGTCTTTTCGATTATAATTTCTACAATTATTGACTATTAATTCTACGTCTGTTTTGAAAAGATCAAATGATGTGTATTCTGCATTTGCTAATTTTTTTTTCATTATAGTAAAATCCATTGGTATTTCAATAACCTCGTAATAATCAATTACCTCATCTTTGTCAACAGGTTCGCGAAATGGCCAAGAAAATTTAAAATCAAATAATTCGGTCAACAAGGAACGTAAATTATTTTTTAATTGCATCGAATGATATTTTTCATAATCCCAAATTTCTTCTATTTATTATTTAATAAATAATAAAAAAAAAATAAAAAAATTTTTTAATCAAATTTTGATGATTTTTTTAATCATGCTTTAATAAATATTTAACTGATCTTTTAATTCAAACAATTTTATTAAAATTTTCAGAATATTATTTTTGAAAGAATGAAAGTAATTTTCAGGCTTGTACAAATAGAGTAAAAATTAAAATTACACTAATTTTGTTATAGAATAGTCATTTTGTAAACTATTTTTAAATAAAAAGAAAAATTAAAGATAATTAATTCTCAAATAGAGTAGTTTTTGTAATTCATATTTTGTGGTATCTTCAAAATCTTTCCTTTAAGGAAGTAGGTACATTTTCCTAATTTTAAAAATTTTAATTGAGACGAACCTTACTGAAAAAAGATTTTTTGAGTCCCAAAAGATATTGAAACTGTTGAAATCAAAACAACCCTTCATTACTCTATTCTGTGAAAAGAACCTAAATAAATCAGAGTTGAAACTTTCAATTTTCAATTTTTTCGAACATTTTTTTTTTATTAAATACTTGACTTTTATTAAGTTGTGTTTTAAATGAAAAAATGTGTGTAGGTAAATCATTGAAATTAATCAAAAGAAAAAAAAAAAGACCCGAGAAGGTGTGTATTTTAAACAAATCTTTTCTTTTTGAAACCAAACAAGAAAGATCACCTTTTTCAAATAAAATTGTTGAAATTAAGAAGGAAACAAAAAATTCGGTCAAAATATATTTTTGAAGATTTTTCTTTCCTTATCATTCTTAAATTGTAAGAGAATAAACAATTTATTATCTTAGATCTCCCACCTTTCCTATTTGTTATTATTTAATGAAAATCTTTTTTTACAAATTTGTTTTCAAAATTCAATTTTCAAAATATTTCTTTCAAACTAAATCCAAAACAAAGAATATTGTTTCAAAAATTAAAGGAAAAGAATTGAATTTGCAAAATCAAAAAACAAGTACAAAATATTCGTTTCCACTCAAAAAAAAATAAATAAAAAAAAGAAAATAATTCAATAATATTCGTAATTATTTTGTTTTTTACTATTTAACGGAAAAGTAATTTTTTTAAAATCAAAAAAAAATATCCAATAAATCAAAATTTCTAAAGAAGTTTTTTTAAAAAATATCATATTATCTTTTACAAAATCCAAATTATATGAATTAAATCAAAATTGGAATTAAAATTTATTTTGGAAATTCTTTTGAAATAGTAAATAATTTATTTTTCTAAAATTTTTAAAACAAAATTATTTCCTAAAAGAATTAAAAAGAAAATTGAGTAAAGAAGAAGTAATCGTATCAAATATTCAACATAAGATCAAGAAATAAATGATTTTTATTTATTATTTTCTTGATCAATTTTTTAATTATTTTGATTTCCATTTTTTAATTGGTACTTAAGTATATTATACTAGGGTATATCCCACTCTCCTATTTATTAAAGCACCCATCTATTTAGCTAAAGAAACGATTTTAGCGATTAGATTTCGAATAAATTGAGGAACTCACAATTGGTAAAACGTACCTACTTGATAAAAAAAGCATTGAAATATAAAAAATTATAAAAAGATTTTTTTGTCAAACATTCAAAAAACAATTTTTAATTATTTTCTTTTAAAAGTTTTAAAATTTCAGAAATTCTTGTGAAAACCTTAATTTACTGTAAAATTTTTAAAAGTTCACCATAAATAGAAAAAATCAATAAGTTAATAATAGTAAATTAGAAACATAAATCTCATTATTATTCCATTAATTTTCAAACAAAGAATTAAACTCTTTTTCAAACAAAAGGGCATACCTCTCAAATCATCAATACTATTGAATTTGATTGTTAATAAGATAATTACTTATTGCTGATTTTCATTTTAATTATTCATTTTTTCATTTTTTTATTTATGGATATTGTTTTTTTTATTTTTTGATTTGTTTTTTTTTTTATTTATGGATATTGAACAGTAAGAAAATGAAAAAGCAAGATAAGAAGAAACGAATTTGGAAATAATCTGCCAGTATAAAAATGGAAACGGTTAAAGTTTGATTTCGAATGAACTAGATATAGGAATTAAGAAAGACTATTATTGGATTTGATGTATGGAACAAAGAAAAAAGAAAATATTGAAAAAAACAATTCCAACAAAATACCCAGATGAATTGTGGATTTATATTGAAAATGAGACTTTAAAGAACAAAAGTTTGACGTGTAAGGAGTTATTAATAAAATTTAAAGAACTTTTTCCCAATTCGCCTTGTTCAACAGTTTTTATTGATTTTATAATTTTTTTTCTTTACGATTTTCAAAACAAGATTTCTCATTTCAAATTAAAAGATGACATCAATTTTTAAAATATTTAATTTTAATTTTTATTGTTTTGTTTTAATAGAGTTTTAAATATTTAGTCCAGTGTTTTTTTATGTTTTAAAGAGTTTCTTATATTTTAAAATGATACTGCAATTAATTTGATTCAATTATAAACTAATTCTTGAAATTTTCTGTGCCCTTTTATTTGAAAAAGAGTTTATAAAAAATTCAGCTTTTAAAGAAAGTAAAATATATAGTACAATTTTTAGAGAAACAAAAAATTTCTTTATAAATTCCCATATATCCTAGATCTTATTAAAAATCTATGAGTTTCATTAATCTACACAATAGAGTAAAAAGATAGATGAGAGACTTTTTATTTATTTGGATTAATATGCATTTTTTTTTTTTTTTGTCATTTCTCACTTTATTAGCCAAAGTCTGTTGATTAGAGAATGGTAGTACCCAGTAACAACCCGAAATACTCTACAGTCTAGCATTAACCACCAACAATCAATATTTTTAAATTGTTCATCTGTATTCTAAACGTTGTAAAAACCACTTAGATGCATTTTTAAATTGAAGCACAGAAATAACAGAAACCAGGAAATTCAATATTATTTCAATGAATAGAAGAAAGAAATTAATTTCAAGGTATAATGCATCGTTTTTTAAAAAAAATCAAACCAATAAAAAACAATTTAGATCTCCTTCTATATTGAGACACAATTAGTAGATTACTTTTCTTTTGATCTCAATAATGGTTAAAATTTCCAAAATCGACTAATAATGGGATCAACAAAAGTAAAACATCCATGAAAAGACAGTATTATAAAAACCGTTATTGTGGTTAATTCTTTATTTTATCTTTAATCCTTTGTTTTTTCTTTTATTAATTGATCTTATTTTTCTATTTCAGGTTTCGATCTTTTCTTTTATTAATTGAAATAACCTTACATTTTTAGGTTTCTGTGATTTTTGTGATTTCTGTGATTTCTAGTTTTTTTATATTTGCTAATTAAAGAACGTGTTTCTCGTTTTTTCAACAATAGCTGCCGAGTTTTTTTTTGTTCAATTTTATAAATTTCAATAATTTCAGATTATACAATATTAAAAAGAAACACAAATAACCCCTAAATTTAACTTTTGTCTTTTCAAATAAAATTTTGTTATTTGTTTTTGTATCCATTTTCGAAAGTTTTTTTTGGAGTTTGTAGTATTCTTTGAAAATGATTATATTAGACCAATTTTAAAAAAGGAAATACAAATAGTATTCAAAAGTAGCTCGCAAACAGGTTAAAAGAAGATACTGAGCAGTATGTTATTATACATTTTTACAAAACTTTTTGTCTTTACTTTTTAAAAAAAGGAGTTATTCGATTTTTGTTGGTTTCGGTTGCTCATTTCAGGAGCCAAATTTTGAAAAATATGATAGCAAAAATAAAGAAAAGAACAACAAAGAAAACGAGATCGTTATTGGATCTCTATTAAGTGAAACAATCAAAATTCACAATTAAAAAAAAAAAAAAACAAAAAAACAATATTTACTTAATCCATCTATTTCTGAAATAGGAATAGAAGATCTTCCGTTAAAGTTTAGTCCTTTATGATTTGTAACTTCAAAGGTATTTTTACAAACCCTTTTCAAATACTGCTTTTGTCTTTGTATCATTTTTGCGATTCCTAGATAATCCACCGAGGGATATAATTTGCAGTGCATAAAAACACCACCTTCATAATCCTTTAAATAGCCTTTCCACCTTTCGTCTGGTATTGTTATTTCCTTCGAAAAGCCCTGTTTTTGAAAATACCCCACGGCTTTGTTATCAGCATAGGTCAGGATATCATAAATATCAGATTTTTGTACATAGTTTTTCACTTGGCTCATCAGCTTACGACCGAGACCGTTTTGCTGGTGGTTTGAAGAAACAGCAAGAAACACGATCTCAACGATTTTTTGATCAGGAAATGGACGAAAGCAGATCCCTCCCAAGACAAGAAAGTTTTTTTTTACAAGCAAAGAAACATGCCTTTTGTCGAGCACAATCTTGGCAATGTACTCGCGCGGCATGTTGGGTAATTGCACAGAAAAGACATTACGGAGACCGATTAGCAATCGAAGGCTCGAAGACTCTCCATCATTGGACACTGTTACAAATTCTGATTCGATTTCGTCAAGGTTTTCATTTGTATTATCATCAATTTGTGCATCCATTATTTGTTTTTAATAAATTTCAATTGAAAGATAAAAAAAAAATAAATGAGAAAAAATGAATTCTTTCTGGAGCATTATTTTGAAAATACTGGTTTAGAATATTAATTAGAATTATGTTTATCCTTTATTTATGTTTAATTATTATATCAAATCATAAATGTATAAAATAGGATTAGTAAAAAAAAAGAATTTAGTTTAATATAAAGAGGTTCACTTATCGGTATGTGTAACTAATATAAAAACGTGCTATTATTTCAGATCCATCATTTTAGTTCGTTATAGTTCTATTGACTCGATAAAGTTAATTTTGGAACATAGTACCTAAGCTTAATGATATCAATGAAAAAATGATCTTTGTTTTGGTAAAAAATACAAGAAAGTTTTGAATAAATATTCTCCATTTTAAAAAATGTTTAAAAGAAAAATTAAAAAATTTATACAGTATAATTTTAAAATCTATTTTTAAAATGAGTTTAGTAATGTAAATTAGTCTTTTAAAAACAATAATATTAATTCAAAACTATATTATATAATTTAATTTTTCTTTTCGAAAGAGCTATATGTCCCTACGAACCAAAAAACAAAAAATGGAAAACTGATCAAATACTTTCCATTAATACAATTAAAAAAACTAAATGAAAAAATATAAATAAATAAAGTTTCAATTTAACTTTTTCTTGAAAACATTTTTTGCCAAAATCATTGAATTCACACTTGAAATTATGTATATTTTTAGATTCAGTATCTTGTTTTAACTCATTTACTAAAATAAATTCTAAATTATGGGAAATTTCTTTTCACAAAAGGGACTAATTTGGTCCTCAAATGTGTTTTTTAGTTTCAAATGGTAAAATTAAAAAAAAGTTAAACTAAAAGGATAAACTCTCTGGAAAAGCATTCTAATTTAATATATTAACTTTTTCTTTGATTTCAAACTTTTCTCAACCCCAATTTTTCAAAAAAAATAAAAAAGTGCACAGTAATTTCAAAAAAAAATTTTGATAATCAATAGTTGAGAGTGTTTTTATTCCAAAAAAAATAATCCCAGGGGTTAATTAAATTAAGTATGAAACTTAGATTTCGAAAAATATTAATTAGAAAAAAATAGTGTTTTATTTTATTAAGGACATATTAATAAAAACTATATGAATAAAAATTGTTTCAAAAAGAATTTATTTTAAAATAGATATTATTATTTTATTATTAAATAAATAATAGAAATTGTTATACTGAAAAAATTTAAAATTTAAGTAGAAAATTTCCATTCTAATAATACAATTTGTGTAAAAAAATACCAAATTTTTCTTTAATTTGAGAATTTTTTATTTTTGAAAATTTGTTGAAATTTTGAAGATTAAAAGTCGAATGGGTTATAATATCCTTTTTGGTCATATATATATATATATACCCATTAGTATCCCAAATGTAATAATTTTGTTTGAAATAAAATTTTTAATTTTAATTGTTATCAAAGCTTTATGAGGTATACAATTTATCAACCATTATTAAAGTAAGAAAATTTAAAAGTAAAAATTGTATATTGATATAAATATATATTACTATTGTATGGTAATCAACAGATAAAACAAATTTTACTATGTGATGTTTAAATATCTTTTGTAGTGAATAAATTTATTCTTAAAAATAAAAAAATAAAATAAAATTTAGAACATTTAAAAAAATAATATTTTTTTTCTTTATAAAATTTGGAAAGTTTTTCAACAAGAATTTTTTTACAAATTTAAAATATTTGATCAATAGTTTTAGTCAGATTAACAATTGATTTTTTTTTTAATTCTTCGTATTTTTTTAATTTTTGTCTTTTTAAAATCTAGACATAAAATAAACAATATTATTGATCAAGAGAAAATAGATGAAAATTGTTTTACAATATATTTATTAATTTAGATTGAAAAATTCAAATTTTACGGAGATTTTTCATATTTTTACGAATAAGAAAATTCAAAAAAATTTTCTCCGTTTTGAAGATTATTTTATTCTCTTTGAATAATATTCTAAGTTTTTTTTTATTTTTATTTTTTCAAGTATTTTCTATTCATTAAATAAAAGTTTTAAGAAATTAATTATATTACATTCGTAATTTTTGTCAAAAGAAATGAATTTAATTTTTCTTAGGATTTAATATTTTTAAAATTTATCTAAAAAATGACAATTACTCAGTAATATATTTTTGTATTTATTATTTATCATAAAATTAACAAAGATATTTGATTGTTATGATGAATAAATCAGTGTATTGGGTTTTTAATTACTATTATTGTAACAAAATTTCTAATTTCAAAAATTAAAAAAAAAATCTATAAAAAAAAAGTAAAAATGAATAATGATTATATTTATCAAAATTCAAAGTCAAAAAAAAAAAAAAATTGATAAAAACAATAAACTTTTTATTTTTTTTAAAAATATTGGTTTACAACTAATATCTCTGAAAATAATTTTTTTTTTTTGTTATTTTATATTCATAATTAATATTTTTTAAAAGAATTTACAACAATAATACCAATAAAATAATAAATAAAAAAAAAACACATTGTCATAAATATATGAAATATTAAAAATATTTTTAATTCTCGATTAATAAATATTGTTCGTAAATGGTTTTTTTTTTTTTTGAAAATGAATTTGAGTTTTTGCGAAATTATTTTTAAAATAAAAAAAAACATTTTCAAAAATTATTCCCAAATTTCAATTAATACAGTATAATTATATATATATATATATATATATTAATAAACATTATGTTAAATAAAATTAAGTAGCTATAATTTAAAAATTGTATTAAGAATTTTCTAAAAAACACTTTTAAAATTATTTACAATTGAAATGTTGGATATTGAATATTCAGAATGCCATTTGTTTAATTGTTTAAAATCTAAGGAATTAATATTTATTGAGCTTTTGATTTTTAAAAGACATTTTTTAAAATCTTCTAATTGTAATTTTCGTAATTTTATTTGGGTATTATTATTGGTGGTCGGCTGAAATGATGAATTGGTATTGCTCTTATTAAATTGATTAAGATTTGGAATTTTAAAATCATTGCTTTGTGAACTAACATTAGGATTTTCTAATTGTAACTGTTCATAAATGGGATAGTAAGAAGAAGTTGTAATTAAATTTTTGAGTTCAGATCCAGTAAATCCTTTTGTCAATACAGATAATTCATTCAAATTAAAATCATCAGAAACTAAGTTATTTTTCAATAACAGCGTTTTCAGAATTTGCATTCTCTGTGATAAATCGGGTAAAGGCACAGAAATTTTTTTTTCAAATCTTCTTAAGATCGCTTCGTCTAAATCATAAGGTCTGTTGGTTGCCCCAATTACTAAAATATTGCTTTTGCCATTGCTTTTGATACCTTCCCAGTGTTGCATAAATAAATTTTTAATTCTCCTTGAAGTTTTGCTTTCAAGATTACCATCACTTGTGCGTTTACTTAATATTGAATCTACTTCATCAATAAAAATAATTGATGGTGATAATTTTTTTGCAATAGAAAAAATAGCTCCCACGTTTTTTTCTGCAACGCCATGCCATTTAGAGCTAAATACCCCCGGTGTTATATTTAAAAATGTACAATTACATTCGGCTGCAATTGCCTGTACTATCATTGTTTTGCCGGTTCCTGGTGGGCCATATAACAAAAGACCTTTAAAATTGTTTCGTTGTAATAATTTAAAATTTTGATATAACTCGGGTCTTTTAAATGGATAAATAATTTGTTCTTTAATTTGCCTTTTGATTTTTTTCATACCGCCAATATCTTTAAATTTGATTTTCGTCGAAACCTTTGGAACCACTATTTCTTGATAAAGATTTTGTTCAAGTGTTGATAATTTTTTTAATCTTTTATTTTTATTTTCATTTTCATTTTCATTTTCATTTTCATTTCCACTTTCACTTTCGTTTTCACTTTCACTTTCTAGATCCATTTTTGAATTAAGCTTTTTATTGTTTTTTTGATTTTCTTTTGGAATATTAATTTTATTTAAATTATTTAATTCATGAAATAAATTGAACCCATAAATTAAATCATCATTTTCTAAAATAATATTATTAGTTGCAGTGTAAGTATTGTTATTATTCTTTGATGTATTCTTCAAAATTTTCTTTTGAAGGGTGTGAGACATTGCGTGTCCTAATATAGAATCCATTTCTTCAAAATTATATCTTTTTACAATAAAAATATTTGAATTTATTTGTTTTAATTCGATCGAAATTTTCATTTTTTTACACATAAATTTCATTAGTGAGCAATTGTGTTGTATTAAATTTCTTTTTCGATCTCTTTTGAAACATTTGTCCCATTTTTCTATTTGTTCTAATTTTTTTGGTTTTCGAATTCTAATTATTTGTCCAAGAAAAATGGATAAGAAATTGATCATTTCTGTGTCTCGTTTAAAAATTAATTGATTCATTAATTTTTTAATGTGGGATAAAGTTTCAAATCTATTTAATAATTCGATTTTTTTATTCAAGTATTCGATCTTTTCTTCATTGTTCATTGAATTTAATTGGTTTTTTAGTTGCTGCTGCTGTTGGTTTTGTTTGGGTTTTTGTTGTTTTTGCTGCTGCTGCTGCTGTTTTAATTTTTGTTTTTGTTGAAGTGTTTTAATAATTGATAAAGATTGAGATCGAGAAAGCTTTTTGTTGCCTATTTCAAGGCCACTAATTATAAACGCATTCGGGTTATTGTCAATCAAATTATTGATTCCGGATTTTAGACATTCCAAAATATGATATGAATAAAACATTGTTTGGTCAATTTTTGGAATAAATAAAAGAAAGGGCTCATTTATTTTTTTTAAAATCGAAAATAATTCTTGGCATAAGATTGCAGGATGGTCTTGGTCTATATTATCATCTAATTTAAGGATCTCTGATTTTTTAACAAAAAAGCCATTCCTATTATTATGGTTTTTAGTGTTTTTTGAAACGCCTAGATCGCAACCAAGATTTGGAAGTGGTTGATCAAATTCAACACCTACATAAGGCGAAGAATAAGAAGAATCTTCAGCAAAAGTCATTACAACCTTTCCAAAGGATCCTGGTTTTGGGCCGGATAAAAAGGCCTTTGATTGATTATTTGTGTTGTTGTTCTTGTTATTATTGGTTTTTTTTTGTTTCCAGTTAAAAGAAAGTGCTTTTATAAGTTGATCTGAATCAATATTTTGGAAATTTGGCCCAACGTATAAAATTGGATCACCATTATTAAAGGTTGTCTTTTGGTTTTGGTTTTGGTTTTGGTTTTTATTGACATTTTTGTTCTGTTTTTGTTGTTGTGGGCTTTGGTTTTTATTTTGTTTTTGTTCTTTTTCTTTTTGTTGTTCTTTTTTTTTGATGAGGGTTTGAAAAACTTTTAAAAGTGGGATAATCTCTAAAAAATCAAAAACAAAATATTTTAAACCTAACTCATTAGCGAGAGCCTTGCTGATTTTTTCAATTAAAAACGTTGAAGACAACGGAGCTGTTAGTAAAACTTTCCTGCCTTCTTTTGTTTCTTGGAAATTAACCCTTGATTTTAAATTCTGTTTTGGTGTTGAAGATAGCAAATCATTTAAATGTGTCTGGAAGTTCATTTTTAATAGCTTTGTTAGTGTTTGATCGATAGGATATTCAATTGAAGAAAATTTATAATTCCTCCCTTCGTTCCTCATCATTCTGTTCGTGGATCTGAATTTGTTCAAGAGGATCCCTCTGCAAAATCTTTGCTTTAAAGGCAAAATTTGGAAATATTTTTGAAATGAACGGCATTCGTTAATGCCTTTTTGGTTGTATCTTTGATATTGCTTTTGAAGGCACTTCTTTTGGTTTATGTGGTGATCGCGTTGTGCCAACTCATTTTGGCGATCAATCAAAAAATGTTCAGTTAAAAAAATGAAAGAGTAACGCTTTCCCAATTTGCCAATAAATTCAATATTGTCACCATCTTTTAACATGATTTTATGACCATGTGCTAGCCTTCCTCCATTTAAAAGCACCTTGCCTGTTTTGCCATGCACTCTGAGATACGTCAGTTTCGTTAAATTGTCAAACAAGATCTTCGCTAGTGATAGACTGAATTCTCCATTTCTTCCAAACAATCTTGAATTGCATTCACTAGAACTCCCAAATTCAAATGGCAACTTATAAATAGGGACTCTCAGCCGAGATCCAAATAAGGAAAAGAGATTTGCATATCTTGAATGCGTCTTTGTTTTTTGCTCAAGTGGCTGTGTTTTGTTTGCCATGCTTGATAGCGCCCGCACAGATTCTTTTCGAGAGGTTCCGTTCTTGAGGTACTTTTTTTCAAACCCTAAATCTTGAATCTCTTCAAAAGATCTAGCCGTACGAAGAGAAAAGACATCTGACCCATATTTCTTTGTAGTTGTGTGTTTTTGTGTTTGTGTACTTTTTGGTGTTTCCATTTATATTTTGAAAAAGTTGTTCGGAATAAAATAGAATTTTGAAGATGTTTTTTCGTTTGGTGTTTTGGTATTGACGCAAAGAAGTTAACAATTTGTTTTCAAGTAAAAAGAATAATCAAGAAAATTTTTTGGAAAAAATTGTTAAAAGAAACCTACGAAAAATAAAAGAAATGAAAATTTTTTATTTGGAAAAAGTCGCAATTCATGAAAAATTAAATTATTTTGATGTTTTGGTTCAAATCAACACAAAATTAGATTAAATGTGAGAAATAGCGTATCGTTTCTACTTATTTAATTGTTATTCAAAAATAATTACGAGTTTTTCATTTAAAAAAATTGATACTTGTCCTCTGAGTTGTTGTCTCCACAAATTAAAGATGTTTGTTTTGGTTTAAATGAATTTTCTTCATTTTTTGTTTTTTACGAATTCTTATTTGTGGTTTCTACAAACTGTATTTGAATTGTGTTTTGATTTGAATCTCTCAAACTTTTTTTTTTACATCTTGAGATAGAAAGAGTTTGGATTCTAAAACGGGCAAAAGGTTTTTTAAAATACACCCTGATTGTTTTATTATTTGTGTCAGATTTTGTATCACAAGGTTATAAAGTTAAAAAAAAAGTAAATTTTTTTTTTATTTTTTACGAAATTGGTGTTAAATCAAAAACAAGCCGTTTCTCTAATAATTTGGGTTTTTTTAAAGTTGAAAACCAACATTGTTTATCACAATAGGATGCATTTCTGAGTCGAAAATTTTTTGTGGATTTTATCAAAAATAGCAATTGTTTGGAAAATTAAAAACCCAACTCAGGATATCAAAACGTTGGCAATCTTATTTTATTTTTTTAGTAAATCGCCCCTAAGATAAGTGAGAAAAAAGGGATTTTGTGTTTTTTTTTTTAAAATTACAATTTCTAAATATTAAAACCTTTCAGTAAATTACATCAAGAATATGAAATTTTTGATTTTCATTAACAAAAATTTTTGATTCAAGAAAGGATGAAAACTTAAAACAATGTCTTTTTAATAATCTTTTTTTTTAAAGGATTTTATTTTTTTTCATTTTAGTTTTAATTATTAATTTAAATATAAATTGAACAGAATTTTCATTCAACATTCCAAAAAAGATTTTTATAAGAAGAAACTTTTTGAATTTTTTCATATTCTGATAAAAAAGCACAAATTATTAATTTACCTTTGGAAATTGGGTGTATTACAGATTTATTTGAATTCTTGGGAAAGTATATTTTTTTGTGAAAGTTGAATGAAAATTTTGATCATTTAATTTTTAAAGGAACAGTAGTGATTTTTTTGTAATTTTGTTGTTTTTTCAGATTAAGTTTTGTAGGTGTTTGAACAATTGATGTTTTTTTTTGGGTTTTGAAGTTCTTCAGTAAAGGTATTGTAGTGTTTGAGTTTTACATTTTCTTGGGTTTTTCTGTTATCAAAACAAAAATTTTTGAAAAAAGAGTTCTCATAAAGATCAAAAGGATACTTGCCTGAAAATAATTTATTTTTCTAGTATTTCTACTTTAAAGTTTTATGAGATTTTTTGAAAAAAACTTCTTTTTCCCAAATAAAGGTTCAATAGTGTGTGTGTTCAATCTAAAGAACAGACTTTTGATAAAATACATAATAAATAATTATTACAATACTTTACAATGAATCAATTCTACTTTTAAACAAAAAAAAAACTACAATTATTGATTATCGTCAGGAAAAAAATGAAGGAAATGAAAATTATCCCTTAGAAGATTTTTTATTGTGAGTATTAAGGAAACTGTTATGTAATTTCCTATATTTTAAATCAAATTGTTTTATATAAAAAACCAATTTTTTTTATTAAATCTAGTAATAAACTGACCTTAAGTTCATTAAAGTGGGGTGTCTATCCAATACTCAAGTTATTCTATAATAATATAAATAGATCATTTTATTATAAGAAACAATCAGATTTTTTAGAGGTTTACTAGAGTTTGGTAAATGATATTTTTTATTCTGTTTTTTGATTGATTGAATAGTATTTTGAACAAATTTAATTTCATTAATCAGTATACTAATAAGTGGGTGAGTAATAATTTTAAGATATTTATTTCTTAAAAACAGGATTTGATTTTAAATAAAAGAAATTACAAAATAATTTCCCTAATACTCACAATTAAAAATCGTTTCAGGAATATTTTCCTGTAAGGTATTTTTTTCACTACTTTACTACAACATTTAAATTTTTTGCAACACAAGAAATCACAAAACATAACTTATTGAACATACTAGAACCTCAGGTTTATACAATAAATTAAACATGTGGATTCGCATCCCAAATTTGATATTAAAAAGGTTAAAATGATACATTTATGAATATGAAACTAATTTCTTGCTATATGAGATAAGTAAACAAAAAAAAATCTTCGATTAAATTTAATAGGAAATTCTAAAAAAAATTTACACATCTTCGAATTGAAAAATCAAGTTAGAAATCTGATTACTTCATAATACCAAACTCCTTTTGAAAACTCTTTTCAGAAAGGAATTATTTTTTTTTAAAAGATTGATCCATTTTTTATCCGTTTTCAAAAATTTCAAAATTCAAAATATTTCTAAATTATTTCAAAATAAAAAGATTGTCATTAAAGAAAAAAGAAATCTTATAATTGTTGATTAAAATTTTTCAAAACTATATCTTGTATATCAAATAAAGAAATTTTTTTTTTTTCTCGAAGAATATCACCTGATCCTTGTATTTCAAATATTGGGCGATATTAAAACCTATGAATTATTTTATTTTTTAATTAAACCGGTTTCGCACTTTATTGTTGTGGGAAAAAAGTTAAACACGATTTCATTGGGACCATTACTGAACCTGAAAACAAAAAGTAAAACCAATAAAAAGAATAAACCAATTAACTTCAAATAATAATCTATTACAGCCAGTTCCACTTTTAAGACACAAACTTTCAACAAAATTTAAGGCACAAAAAAATCTCAAATTAAGACATAAAATTTGTAATTTTTTTTTTACAATTTATTTTACTAGAATCTAAATTTTGTGCCTTAATTTGAGATTTTTATTGTGCCTTAAATTTTGTTGAAAGTTTGTGCCTTAAAAGTGGAACTGATTAATATTATTTTCAATGAATCCAACAAACACAGTTTAAATCCACTGATTACAGAAATTTTTGATCTGGTTTTGGAGATCAAAAAATAGTCAAATTTTTGTAAAAATTGATCATAATTGATCAATCTAAGAAAAAAGCCTTATGAAATGTTTGTATTCAAAAAACTGTTATTGTGTTGAATCTTTCATTTTGTCTTAATTTATTTTTTCTTTTATTCTTTTTTTATTGATCTTACTTTTAAATTTTGAGTAAGGTCTATTAATGCTCCCTATTAAAAAGGTTGTTGAACTTTTTTTCCTTTCTTGGTTTTTTTTCACCATGGTAAAGAAGAATATTTTTTAAAATTGAAGATATTCAGTTCATAAAATGCTTTTTTTTTATTTTTGTTCTTGTTTTTTATTTTTGTTGGAATTGAGATCCTGCAAATTACAAATATTTTAAATTCTTTTTTCAGCTAAATCAAGAAATATCTTCATTTTTCCATTAGTAAGTAGTGGATTACTTGTTGGGTATGGAACAAATGTGATACAATAACTAGACCCATAAAAAATGAAAAAAAAAAAAAAAAAGAAAAACAACAAAAAAATATGTGTTTGAAAACAATAAAATTCAGATTTTGAACACTTTTTTTTTAGCTCAAGGGGGTAGTATTTTTCAAAAATAAATTGAAATCTTGACAATATCTCGAAAAAAAAAATTATTTGTAATTTGTGTTTCGACTTCACTAGTATGAAAAAATAAAATTGAAAAAAAAAAGTTAATCAAAACTACAACTTCAATTATCATTCCATCCTTGTTAATTGGGATTATTTGCCATATAATCAACAATTCAATTCTTAATAATCTTAATGCTATTTTATTTAATGTTGCTAATAGTATAAGGATTTTTTTAAAAAAAACCTTATCTAGAAAAAAGGTTCTATTTTGGGGTAAAAATTATTAAATGGATGTGGCAAAAAATTTTCTTTAAACCCAACTTTAGGATATTTTTTGAATAGCGAATAACTAATATTTTTGAAAACACTATACTCATCCAAAAAAACTCAAATACCGAAAAAAAATAAATGATGATAAATATTGAAAGTGTCCCTAGAGTATCGTAGAGTGCCTAGGTTTTTTTGAGGTTTTCTGTTTTATTTGTAAAGTGTTCTAGGTTTTTTTTACTTTTCGAAATAAATAGAAAACTCAAGAAAACCTAACGACTGTTTTCCAGAATTTAAAAGAATTAAGAAAGATCGAAGATTTTAGTCAATTCTTCTAAATTCTGAAACCCCTAACGAAAGTCTCTGTAGAGTACCTAGGTTTTTTTTAATTTTTAAAATAAAGCAAAATTTTATTTAATTTTCCTTTTATTTCAAAAATTAAAAAAAAAACCTAACGAAAAATCAAAGAAAAAATATTTTTTCCAATTTAAAAGAACAAATAATTCTTTAATCGTCAAAACAATTGATTCCATATTTGAAAGATATTCATCTTATTTAAAATACTTTAAAAATATCATAAAATGACCTCTTATCTGAGAAAAAAAAAAGTTTTAAAATTTTTTACTAGTAAAACGAAAAAAAATATTAATAAAACCTTAAAAATTTGATTTTCCAACTTAAATCATAAAATATCTTTAAAAATATTTTTTGATCAAAGATCCTTTATTGACCAACAGTGTTTCTTCTAATTGAAGTTAACAAAAAGGGTAAAATTATCAAATATTTAATTTTTTTTTGAAAAAATTTTTTCAATGCTTGTGTTTTATGAATTAGATCAGGAATTCGATATTCAAATAGAATCATTTATTTTCTGTCTTTAAAATCTCTCCCAAGTTGGGTACATCATAAAATTTATCGAAACTGAAACTCTTAACTGATGATCTTGTTGAGGGATTACCAATTTATAAAAAAATAAAAATATTATAAAACAGAAAAATAATAAAAAAACTTTGAAATTTTTACATTAAATTTATTTTAAAAGGAGAAATATTTTAAAATTATTAAAAAAAAAAAAATTAAACAAAATTAACAAGGAAAAAAAAAATTGTAAAATATCATAAAAATAAGAAATAAAAGTTAGTCTATCAAGAAAAATTGATCAAAATACTATGTATTTTTTACAATTTCAATAACAAAAAAAAAATAAAAAATGGAATTAAATTTTGCAAAAGGAATTTGTATTACAAAATAGATTATTCTATCTGTTGTATTATGGTAGCAATTTGCAAATAAAATTAATTGGTTATTATTGGTTTAATATACTTTTTTTTTGTTTTTAAACCAACAATGTTTTGTTTTTCTACTCTTTTTTTTACCAATTGATTTTTTTTTGCTCTGTTGCAATTGTTTTTGATTTTGATTAAGGTTTTGGTTTTGCTTTTGTTCTTGTTGTAATTTTTGTCTTTTTCTTCGGATTCTTTTTAATTGACTTGGTGAATATTTGATTTCGTCCTTGCTTTCGTCGCCGATTACTACACGAACGTATTCCTCACGTGTTTTTTTGAATTGATCAAGTGTTGGGATTTTGACTTGTGATTGGAAAAAATAAAGAATTCGTGAGTTTTCTTGTTCATGTTTCTGTTTCTGTTTCTGTTTTTGAACTTTGTTTGGCACTGTTGAATTTAAAACTTGTGACAAGTCTTCGTCCAGTTTGATTTGCGCTTGTTCTTTGCTCATTTGGATTTCTTTTAATAATTTTTCAATTTCTAAAAGCTCTTGTTGATCTTCGTCTTCAATCATTTTTTGTTCAAGCTCAAGGTCAGACAAGGAAATATTGAGATCGTTGACCATACTCTTCTTTGTCTTGAGGCTGCAGCGATCGTTGTCGTTATCCTTATCCAGACCATTGCCTCGGGTGCTTGTCTGGGAATAAACCGTTTCAATTTGAATCCCTGTTGGTATTTTTAACCACAAAACTTCTTCTTTGGAATCGTACCCACACTCACATTTGCTCTCTTGTTTCTTAGTTCTCAAATTTTTGATTTTCATACGCTTGAAATCGGTAGCAAAACTTTTTTGTCGAATCATTTTGTTCTGATTTCTCCTCAGTGTCTTTTGCCCACTAGATCCGCACTGGTTGCTTATGGGCTCTTGTAGTGCGATTAAGTCAAGATTTGAGAGGCTTTGTAAGCAACTCTTAATCTTTTTTGTCATTTGAAATTCAATTTTTTGTTGTGGTTTGGTCTTGCTTATTTTTCTGATCTGATTGAGACAATTCGAAAGAGGCAAATTTGAAAAAGAGTAATGTTGAAGTTGCACAAAAGAGGCGTTCATAATTTGTTGAAAATGTGTCTAGTGATATGTATATTAAAAAAAAATTTATGTTGTGTTTTAAATGAGTTAATTAAAAAAAAATGAAAAGTTTAAGATCTTTTTGTTTTATGAATTGTGTTTTCTCATGAATGACAAGTTTTTTTTGGGAAAATTTGACTTGTGTGGTGCCAAACGAACTCATATTTATCAATTATCATCTTGCAATTAGTTTATTTATGACTTTTCTGATTTTTTTTTTGGAGAATTGTTTTGAGGAAGTGATGACAAATTCGTAATTTGAAAAAAACACTAGTGTAAGATTCTCCGACACTTTTTTTAATTTTTTGGTAAAGTGATGAAATAATTTATATAAGCAATTGTCCAAAAATTCGATAAAAAAAGAGAAAAGTTGATTTAAGATCACAACATGCTAGTGGAGTTGAATAAGGGTTTGCAATTGATCAAGCTTTTTCCATTAATTTTGAAAGGGTAAAAAAGTTTGAAAATACAAAAAGCAACTTCTTGAATGAAATACCAAATATCTTTTTGATGAAAACAAGGGTGTTGGTCTTCATTCTTCGAATCTATTTAACGAAATAAAAAAATTCATGTAAATTAACACATCCAAATAAATAATTCAAACCTTTCATTTTTCTTGAGTGAAGAATGGGGTTTCTTGAAAATTTGAGACTATTGGTATTTTAAAAGTTTTCGAATATTTATTATATTTTTTTCTCGTTTATTCAAGCATATTTGAAAATCTAAATTATCTTTGAGAATTTTCTCTACAAAAAAATTGTTTTTATAATAGAAAAAGAAATTTTAAGGAAGTGGTAGATAAATTCGTTTCAGCCCAACCATGTTTTTTTTTTTTTTCTCATATTGTTATTTACTTACTAAATGGAAAAAAGTTTTCACTTCTTTTTCGTTATTTTTCTTTTTAACAATAATTTCAAAAAGTAGATTGCATTTGGTCATCTTTTTTAACATTTTTAGGAAAAGAAAAAATGAAAAAGAATATAAAAATTTTTCCGATTTGTGAAATAAATATCAACAAAAACATAGGAACACATAAAACACCACTTATGAAGAACACAGACAACTTTTGTTCTTTTAAATTATTTTAAAAACATAAACTTGCAAAAAATCTTCTCTTGAATTAATTGCAAAATCTTTAGAAAAACTTTGAACATCTTGAAATGATAAAAATTCAGTAAAAATCTGATTAACACAATACCTAACTTAGGTTTAATCCTATTTTCAAGAATGAACAATTGACCTTCAATGTTTGATTCATTTTACTTATTTTAGAAAGTTCAAAATTCAACATATTTCCAAATTATTTCCAAATAAAAATTAAACTTTTATGAAAAAACAAATCCTAATCTAGGTTCACAAAGTACAAATCAATATTACCACTTTCAAAATAAATTGTTTTGGGAATTTAAATAACCATTCTGGAAAATAATTTACAAATCTATTTAATTATAAAAAAGTAGTAAATGTTCATATTTTCAGATCTTTTTTCTCGTTATTTTTCCTTCATTTCAAAACAAAAACCAAATCCAAAAAGTTAAATTGATTATTGGAATCAAAATTTAGCTCAAAACATTTCATAAAACACAATTTAAGCATATTCAATTTACCAAATTTTAATTTTCATTGTATTACTGTTAATTGTAAAATAAATGGATCAAAATTTTCATTCAGTTTTCCAAAATAATCACATTCCAAGAATTAAAACAAATCACAAAAGTCCCCAATTCTATGAACTGAAATCAATTATTTAAATTGATTTCTTTATGGAATTAAAAATTCGAAATGTTACATAGATTAAAATCTTTTTTTGGAAAGCTGAATGAAAATTTTGATCCATTTATTTTGCAACAAATAGTAATAGGACACTATGCTAAAGAGTTGGCGTTAGGACTTTAATATGTGTTTTAAAAAATATGTGTTTAGATTTTTTTTGTCAATAACTGTTTTGTTTCTTTTTTTTTTAAAACTGTTGTTGAAATTTATTCTTTTTTTCCCCAAAAATACAGTTCAGTCAAACTGTACTTTCCAAATTGAACAGTTTTTACAATATGTTCTTTTTACCAAATCATTTTTCCACAACCTTCAAACTTCAAATACCCTAATTAATAACAAACCCAACCAAATTTAAACAAACTTGTTACCAAAATACAGAATCACCAAATCTTTAAGTTTGATCAGAAAAAAATACATCAAAAAAAGACGAAAAAGATTTACAGAAAAATTGTTTTGTATCAATCTAAAAGTGCAAAATGATTTCAAAAATTATCAAGATTTTTTGGAAAAGGATGATTTAAAAATTTCATCTTATTTTCAAATAATACCTTTAATCATTAGCCTTAAAAGGATTTCTTGTACTTGGTGAACTTTATTTACTTATTTGATTCTTTTTTGGGATATATATTCGGTGAAGATAAGAAGCCTTAATGAAATAATATTACAGAATTGAAAAAAAAGTTAATTAACTGAAATTTTTTACCATTAAAACTCTACAAGAACATCAGACAAACAGTTTAAAAATAAAATTTAGGGAATAATGTAGTACAAACTAAATCTCTAAAAATATCAATTGTCTTTGATTATAACCAGATCTTTCAATTGTTTATTCAATTAGAAAAAATAATATATCAAGTATCTTTTACAAAAATTTTTGATTACTATTATTTTCCAATCAATAAATGAAAATTTTCATTTCAATTTCCAAAATGAAGATTAATTATTACTACTACAATCAAATTACCTGAGTAAAAATTTTGTCTTAAAATATACTCAGGAAGTTTAACTTTTTGTCGAAAAATATCATTTCTAAACGATGTTGTAAAGATCTTTTGGTTTTACTTGCACTTATAAATTAGAATAATATTTTGGAATGTGAACTAAAAATTTTCATTTTTTAATTGGAAAATAATGGTATATCCTCCTGAATGGAAAGTATTATTGTTAAACTATGCTTCTTTTTCAAAAATAAATTAAACCCTGAAAAATTATAATTTCAATCAGAACTAAACATAAACCAGTATTGAACAATTTTCGAAACAACAATTGAAAACTAAAAAAATTTAAAAAAAGCAATAAAAAGTAAAAAAATATATTTATTGAAGTCAACAATGATTATTTAACAAACAGTAAATATTAGTAAAAGTGACTTTTTTGGATTTTTTTGATTATATGAATTTCCCATTTATGTAAAATTGGCTTTAAGATTATAACAATAGGTATTAATCAATTTTCAGGAATTTCAGTTTCATATATCTTTATTGATCAGTTAACAAAAATTAAAAAAATAATTGAAAAATTATCAATTTCACTAACATTTGTCAATTAAAAGGATTTCAAGATTTAAACCGATTTGATAATTTTTTGGATTTGAAAATTTTTTTCTAGAATTGTCATTCATGAATCAAGAAAATTATTGTATTAAAGTAGTAGACACATTTAATCAATTTTGTGTGCTACCGTTTATTAACACATAATTATTAAAATCATTTCTTTAACTAAATAAACGATGCTCTAATAACAAGGAGGGTGGCAGGCACCACAGTGTGCTAATATTATTATTACCAATTAAAAAATAGAAATCAAAAAAAAAAAAATGAAAAACATTTATCAAAGAAACACTTTAAAAAAAAACTGTTTATTTATTAATCTTATCTTAGATAAAATATTTAATAAAATTACCACTTCTTTACTTGTTTTTTTTTTTAATTTTAGAATTGGAACAACTGTTATTTGTATAATCATTGATTAACAAATTACTTTTATTTCAAAAGAATTTCCAAAACGAATTTAAAAATCTTATATTACTTAAATCATATAATTCTTCTTTTTTTTTCTTTTAAATAGTATCTTTTTTTGAATTCTTCATCAGAAAAAAAGATTTACTGAATATATTTTTTTGATTTTGAAAATTATTTATTTTTCATTTAATTAAAACTCAAAATAATTCTGATTTGTTTTTATAATATTTTGATCATATTTTCTTTTTATTTGGGTTTAATCTTTTGTAACTTTGTTTTTTTTTTTTTTTTTTTTGATTTCCCCACATTTCATCATTCATTTTAGACTTGTAATCAATGTTCTTTTTGTTTTTGATATTCTTGAAAAAAATATTTGAAAAAAGAACCTTGTAACCAAATTTGTAAAAAAGTTATTGTTGAATAAAAATAAATAATAAATTGGTGAAAATTTAAAGGCCCTTTCTTGCTTTGATTAATCCAAATTAAGAATATAAAGAAAACAAATCTTTGAAAATAGACCATGATTGTTATTTTTTTTATTCTTGATTTTAAAAAGTTAATGTGGATAGATGTTCTTTCTAGTTTGGTATTCAAAAAGAATTGGTTTGTTTAAAATAGGTATCTTTTCGAGTCTATTTTTATTGGTATTTTCTCATAAATTTCAAATATTTTTTAGAAGTAGATTTCCTAATCAAAAATATAATTTAATAGAAATCAAAAATTAATCAAAAAAAAATATCAAAACAATTGAAAAATGAAAGATTCAACTTTGGTTTAATATGGACTCGTTTTCTTTTTATTAATAAAATTAGAAATAAAACCCCGATTTCAAAATTTCAATCTTGGGTGACAATCAAAAAAATTTTCAAAATGGTAAAATGCACTCACCCTCTTAATATTAAAAAACACAATAGTTATTTTAAACTTGAAATAAATATAATTTATTTTTTCAATGCACATTTAAACTCAATTTTTCCCTTTGTTTTAATAAAAAAATAAGAGAAAAATCATCAAACTACCTAGTAAACATATGCTTCCAAAATACCCACAAACCATTAAATTCCATTATTGAAATTGTTTGGGCATTTTTTAACCGTGTAGAAAAATTTGAAATCTAGTTTACATCCAATGATCACTTATTCAATAAGCAGTAATATTCCCATAAATTTTAGAATACCCGCTTACTAAAAGAAATACTTCCAAAGAGAATATTATTTGCAATTCAAAACAAAATTCCCCACCTTTTTGGAAATATTTATAATCTACAATTTCAATTTGGCATTGCACTTTGATATTTTCTCTTTTATTTCAAAATAGATTTTATTTCAAAAAAAAAAAAAATATAAAAACAAAACAGTTAAAGTATTTTTTAACAAAATTATCAAATTCAACCCAAATAAATTATTAAAAAAAAAAAAAAAAAGAAATAAAAAACAAATAATTAAATATTGTGAGGAATTTTTAAATTTTTTGGAGCTCTATTGTGGATATCATCCAATAGTGTTTGGTCCTTCTGCGAAATAGCGACATCTGCAGCCAATTCAAATTTTTTCAATTTGAGATAATATTTAACTTTTGTTAGGGGGTCTTTTATTTTAGGTATATATTTTAGAGCTTGATCTGAAACACTATTTTGGATACAAATATCTACGAATGGTTGATAGCCTATTGGCGATTTTTCGTTATTTGCAAACTGGTATAACTCTTTCCAACGGTGCTTTGATGCAAGCGCCTTCATTTTGACCCACCAAAATCTTTCGTTCGGAACGGAAAACATTTTTTTAAGTTTTTTCGCTTCTTTGTAATATTCTCTTTTGATAAGTATAGTTAAAGTTTCGTTTATCGATTTCCCAATAACCGTTAAGGGTGTTTTTTCTTCCAATTGCCTTTGGAAATTTAAAAATTTAATATTTTCATCAGTTATTTTTTTGAAAAAAGTTTTTTTGGAACTATTAAAGGCCATTGAAGAAACATTTCTTAATTTAACAATTTCATTAAATTCGTCAGTTTGGTAACTTTCGACAATTTTGAACAAGCCAATTTTGGTTGGTTGTTTCAATTCAGAAAACAATTTGATTAAAAACTTGGGATCCTTTTTTTTACAATATTTGACCAACAAATTGATTGCAATTTTTTTATTTCTGACAATTTCAAATAAATTGCTTTCGTTATAATCTGGATCATTGATCATATGCAGCAACACTAAATAAATTAAATCCGCGTTTCCACTTTCAATTGCCTTAATTAAAGCCCTCTCCGGTTTTTCCATATTTATTAATAGGGGTACCTGCTGGGACGCCGAATTTTCATAATCCAATATTTTGATTGCCAATTTTTTTTTGCCTTCGGAATAGGCAACAGATGCTATACTCGCAAACGAGATTCCCCCTTCTCCACCCAATTTGGAAACAATCGAGTTTAAAATGTCTTCATCCGATCCGGATGATTTGACCTTGTCACACGCCCATCTGACCAATACTCGATCTTTGCTCTGTGTTAGACATTCACAAATTTTTAGGGCAATATAGTGGAACTTTCTATTAATTAATCTTTCGATCAACAATTCTGTCCCCATTTTTTTGAATTGTGTATAGGTAATACACATCCCAATATCAAATGCTTTGACTTGGTTTAAAACCCTTAAATCCTTTGCCATGATCCCAAAATCATCATGGTAATACCCATCTAAATACGTCTTACCCAATGAAGCCGCTTTCATCAATTTTAATTGGATTTCTGGATTAAAGCTATGGCCCGCAGCTTCAAGGCAAGTATCAACGGCCACGGTCAATTCTGATTTTTTTAAAATCATTCTTATAGTCTCGTCACCCTTAGAAGAAACCTTTGAAAAGGCTTCGCTTGCATCATATAGATATGCAGCCGGGGAAGATACCCCTAATTGGAAAATTGGTACAATGACTTCGGGGACTTTTCGTAAGAATTCACATTTGGTATTCGTAATGATCCTTGTTCCATCAACTTCGGTAATTAAATGAATGGGCTCATAATAATAGTATTGCAAATATGATTGACTTGGGCCAACCATCAAAAGTAAATTATTTTTTTCAAAATTTAACAAAACAGTATCACCAGAACACCAACATATTTGCCTTGGCTTTTGCTTCATATTGCAATTAAATTGTAAATAGTTTTTTTCAAAATCAGTAGAAACTACAAATAAACCACCATTAGCAGTATAATACGCTAATAATTTGCCAGTTGGCGAAATTACTAAATCAATAATCCGTTCATCTAAGTCAATCACAAAGGGATCGCTTTTTTCCGACAAGACATATAATTTGTTATCAAGAGTACTAATTAATACTTCAGTATGGCCTATAAAATATGAAGATATGGAGATTTTTGAAATTATGAATATATAAAGGTATAAATATTTATATTTATTAAGTTATTAAGAAATTACCAATTATTTACCACTGTTATGTTTTTTTTTTTTTTTTATAATTATAGTTTCTGTTAAGAAAAACAATAGATTTTCTAATCAAAAGAAAAATTCTATAAACTTGATTGTATTTTTTTTTTTCATTTGGGAAATAATAAGAAAATTTTTTAAACTGTTTAAATAGTTCTCAAATTCAAAAAAATACAATATCAAAAAAAAGAGGAATTATCGCCTCCACATTTCAATTAAAATAAATAGAGAAAAATTTGAATTTTTTTTTTGTAAATAAACTCCATTTCATTCATATGTGTTACCACAATTCAAAACAAAAAAATCGTTTTTTTTTTTATTTTGAAGGGAGGGAATCTATTTCCTCTTATAGTCCTTAGGTTTTCCAGAATTTAAAAGAATTGAGTAAAATCAAAGATTTTCTCTATTCTTTTGAATCCTGGAAACTTGTCGTTAGCTTTTTTTTAATCTGAGAAATAAAAAGAAAATTTCAAAAATTTTCTTTTTATTTCTTAAATTAAAAAAAAGCTAGGCACTTGACGGCACTTTCCATTAGTTTTTTTTTAATTTAAGAAATAAAAAGAAAATTTCAGAAATTTTTTTTTTCTAAAATTAAAAAAAAAACGTCATTAGCTTTTCCAGAATTCAAAAGAATTGAGTAAAATCTAAGATTTTTCTCTATTCTTCTGAAACCCAAAAAAAAAAAAAAAAAAACCTAGATACTCTACGGCACTCTACGGCACTCTACGGCACTCTACGGCACTCTACGGCACTTGACGACAAGACTGTTTGTTTATATTGTTATTATACCCAAACAATTTTTTAAATATTCCTGGCCTTTCCACCCAGAACTATTTATTATTAAATTTTCTCTAAATTGATTAAGATTTGTATCTAGGAATTTTAAATTTTCTGCTTTCCAATTAATATTTTCCTTGTCATTTTTTGAAAATTTAATTATTTTTGATCTAGATTCAAAACCAAGAATTTCTAATTTCTTTTTGAGTTTAAATCTTCTTTTAAATATCGAAATTCTTACTTGGTCTATTTTTGCTTCGGTTTAATATATTATTCTTGGAGAGTGTGGATTAATTTTTAAAAATTTTGTAATGACTTTTTTATTTATCCAAACATCTATCATGCTGAAACCTTTTTGGGTTAGATTGAAAATAACTAGGAAATAAAATATTTGGCTAATACATATCGATTTAAATATTTGTAATTTTACTCCATTGGATATTTTTTTTTGGTTAAAAATCATTTTGATTTTTTGAAATTGTCTTTTACTTTTTTAAAGTTTTTTTCGTAAATATTTCTCTTTTTCAATCCAAATACCTAAATACTTTATTTTAGACAATTGATTTGATTTTAAAGTTTTATCAATATTTGGGTCCATTCAAAATTCTTGAATAATTTTATAAATTGATATTAACTTTTTGTCAATTTCTGAAATGGGTCCTCAATTATTAAAATTAAATCATCTGCAAACATTTGAACATGATGAACTAAATCTTTTATTTTTTTCAATTAAAAAGTGGCTGATAAATCCAAACATTAAAGGAGAAAGTGGATCCCCTTGATAAACTCCTATTCCTTCTTTTTTAAAAAAATCCTTTTTTATTAAGAATAAACGAATTTAAGATTGATTAGAACTAAGAGAAATAAAAAACTTTAGATTACGGTTGATATTCATTAAAGAAATATATTAACAAACTATAAATTTTATAAAAAGATAAAATGTAAAAAAAAATTTTCAATCTCCCCTTTTAATGAAAACTAGAAAAAATTTTTTTTCAATTTCTTTTGTTAATTAAAATTTGTTGAAAATAAGATTTTTTTCAGAGTAAATGTATAGGTTTTTAAAAGAAATTACAAAGACTCAATTTTCTTTTTGTTTTTTCAAAGATTTTTTTTTTTTATTCAGATTGATTGTTTTAAAAATAAAATAAAAAAGAAAGAAAAAAGAAAGAAAAAAGAAAGAAAAAAGAAAAGAAAAAAGAAAGAAAAAAGAAAGAAAAAAGAAAGAAAAAAGAAAAGAAAAATTAAAAAAAAATTCAAAGAGTAAAAAAATTTGATTAAATTAGAAAAATTGATTCTTATCAGATTTAATAATTGATAATTTATTTTAAGGAGAATATAGGAAAAAAACCATAGAATTTGTTATTTTTGAGTGCTTCTTAAATTTTCTAAAAAAACCCGAAAAAAAAATTTACCCGAAAAAATTTTTTATATTAAAATTCACCAAATTCATTTATTTTGGAAGGGTTATATAATTTCAAAGTGTTTTTTTAATTTTTTGAGATAATTCAAGATTTTTACAACTTAATTTCTCATTTTTTAATATTTTTTTCAAAAAAAAAAGTAACTTTTAAAACTATTGGATTATTTTTTTTCATTTTTATAAATTACGTGTTAACGATCAAGTGAAAATGTAAAATTCAATCACCAAAAAGTTAGATCATTTTTGTCGGTCAACTGAGACAATATATTTTTTGAAAATCAACAAAAACCCATTAATTTTTGCAAATATAATTTCCATTAGATCTTTGAATAAAAATTCAACAAAAACTTACTCAAACAACGCCCCGTACAATTTGTATTGAACCTAACAGTTGTTTTTTTGAGAGAAAACCCCACAAAAAAAAAAATTATCAAAAAAAAAAACTATTTAACATTGTTTGGGTATTTGGTTAGGATTTTCTTTCCAAAAATCAAATAGAGTAAATTCTAACCTCTTTAAAGAATTCTTCGAAAACTTCAATTCAAGAAAACAAACAAAAAGAACCAAAGCCGAAAAAACTAAATGAAAATCAGGGTTTCTTTGTAAGAATTGTTTTGATTAGGAAGATAATGTAATAATTTGAGAAACCCAAGAGTTAGTAATCATAGTACATGCGATCTTCTAAAGTTAGAGTTATTAGTGATAGTGTTTGAATTGATCTTCATTTTTAGGTTAAGAAATATTGTTTATTTTTCAATTTCATTAGGCACTTTGGTTAATTAGGGTGTTCGAGTGGTAGTTTTCTAAAATACCTAAACCTGACTTTAATTTTCTGAAATAAAATTTTCAATAAAATAATCTTTCGATCCAAATTGGAAGAAATTTGGGAACAAGGTTTGTAATTTAAATATTATTGGATGAAAAGGTTTTTGAAACAAATTGGAAAACTCCAGAATTAGTCAGAAAAAATACAAAAATTGAAAAAAGTAAAATTTTTGTATTTGTTTAATTTTTTGAAATTTTTCTTGGAAAATCTTTTTGTTTCTAAACAAACAGAATGTTGAGTGTTGTTTTTCGAGTTCATGGTATTTGAATAATAAAACAAGAAAAAAATTCACTACATTTTCTCGTTTTTTCTTTTCAAATAGAGTTATAAAAGAAATAATTTGAGGTTTGTATGCTATTTGAATAAAGCAAATGGAAAATGAAAATAAAGTAAAATTGCTTTCCTATTTGTCGAACAAATTTGGTGTTTTCTCTTTTTTCATAAAAATCTTCTCTTTTCTAAGTTTGTTAATTTTAGAAAGTTGTCAAAGAAGAAAAGTTGCCCAACAAATACCAAAAAAACTTCTCTAGAATTAATGTTGTGATAAAAAATTAATTTTTTTTTAGAAACTTGAAAAAATATTATAAGTTCTTTTTCAAAGAACGATCAGGTTTGGGAAATTGTGCAGTGTTCTTTAGGTTTTGTGTTTGTTTTCAAATTGTTATAAGCTGTTTAAATTTTGATTTTTTAATGAAAGATCTATAATCAAAAAATTTGGGAATGATTGTAGTCTATTCCATCGAATAAAGAAATTGATATTGGAAAAGTGAGAAAAAGTTTCCCTGTACTTTTCTGAATTAATGGTTTTACATAATCAATTCTGAAAGTTTTGTGTTCTGGGTATTCAAGTTAAAGGAAAAAAAATAAAAAACACATGAAATTCACAAATAATAAAGCCAAAAACAGTTACTTAATCAGAAAATAGGGACGTAGTTGTAATTTTCTTTTGAACAGAGATTCTTATTAAGTCAACTTTTTCATTTTTTAACAACAAACAAAAAATAATAAAATGAAAGTTAAAATTAAAAAACAAATACCTTTTTGGGTTGGTTGATCAAGTCACCAAAAAAAAAATCTTCCATTAGTCTGAAAAATCGTTTAACACTTTTAAAAAACTCTGAAGAACAAATTACTTTCACTTTTATCCAACAATGACTTTTATAAAATCCTTTCTAATTTACCAAGGAATAAGACGGCTTTAAACAATACCATTTCTTAACAATTAAATGCTCCACTTTTCCAAAAAAATTGTTATTGAAAATAAAATACGAAATTTAAGTTCCTCAAAGGTGAAACAAAAAAAAAAACAACTTCAACAATCATAAACTACTCAAAATAACAAGTTAAAAAATTTCGGGTAAATTTTTTTTTCGGGTTTTTTTAGAAATTTTATTAATTTACCGTTATTTTTATACAATTCAACAGGACCTGTTTGACTGAAAAAAAAGGTTAGTTTGTAATTTAATTAAATTTTCAAGGGAATACTTTTTAAATAGTTTTTCAAGCGCCCATTCAAACTTTAAATTGCCTTTAGGAATTTTTAGTAATTTTTAATTTGAAGTTTTTTATTTTGATAAAATACAAATTGAAACTGATTTTATGTAAGATGATACTTGATCACATATCATAAAACAAATAACGTGATTTGTAAAGAGGAAACGTATAATAACCAATTAATACCCACTTAATTCACCAGACTCAAATCCTATCAAGAACATATATTAGATAAAATCCGAAAAAAAAAAAAAGAAAAAAAAAAAAAAGATTCCTTAAGGGACTAGTCTCTATTATTTTTTTTTGACCAATTTTTAAATAAGGATTCCTTATCTAGAAATATGTTTAATATTGAAAATAAACAGGGGTTTTAAAATCTAAGTAATTGTCAAAAAAATATCACAATCTCGATTAAATTTAGGTCAAAAAAATTAATAGAGATTAGTCCCTTAAAGAACAAGAATTTTCACATTTGTGTGTGATTACATAAACTGTTAGATACTTGTGAATTTCGTTAACTGGATGATAAGTAGAATAAATTTAGAAATTGAAAGAGAAGGAGCATTTATTAATCACTTTTTTGAATTCATTAATTAATAATTTTATTCGGTTTATACTAAAATAAAATCTCGAAATGTACAATTATTATTTTAAAATAGAAAACATTTTTTTTTATCTTTATTTTTATCTGTTTTTATCTTGATAAATGTATTTATTTATGTTACAGCGTCAACTATAGATAACCTTTGTTCTCATTAAAATAAAAAACGCAAAATTAAAGAATGAATGTAAGAATTTTTGCACACTTTAATAATAATTCGGTTTATAGAGCCTATTTTTTCATACAGATTCCGTTTTTATTTTTTAATTTAATATAATTGAGTAAAATCAAAATTTTCATTTAATTATTATAAAAAAAAAATAAAAATAAAAAAAAAAAAACATGAAACTGATTATATCCCACAGTATTACACAACAAGAAAATAAATGATTTGTTTTATTCTTTATTAAAATAAATATATCTATATACATTATAAAGATCAAATAACCAATTTTTGAATGAAATCCCCAAATAAAGCATTAAGTATTATGTCCCCAAGAAGAATAATTAAAAATGTTCGCTCGCTGAATTTCTAATACTGGTAAATTGAAAAAAATGTAAAAATAAAAATTTCGTTCAATTTGCATTTTTATAATGTTGTTATCTTGTCTTTGAATAAAGGTGAAGTAATGAAACTTTTGGGCTAAATGCCACGAAAATTTCCAAAATTAGTTGATCCTTGAACGGAGTTTTTTCCTATTTAGTAGTCAAATACAAGTAATAATTTTCATTTCTTAATTGGAAAATAACAGTATTTTCATAAAACAATATTATTGGTAGAACTCCAAAAAAGAAAATCCGATTTTGTTTGGTTACTAATTAGCCAAGCAAAGACAAATCTTTTTTAATCACTATTCTCTTATTCTTTTCATTTTTTGAAACTAATACCAAAGAAGAGTAATCGTGGTTATTGTGTTTGACCACAAATTAAGTGGATTTAAATGAATTTTTTACTTGTATTGGAATCGTAAATGGGAATAAATTTTCACCTCAACTTCGGATTTTTCTTAACCAATCAATCTCAAAGTAATTGATTGTATCTGGGATCTTCTTTGTTTATTTTTTGTTTGGTTCTCATTTTATACCATATTTTGGGCTTAACATACTAAATAAAAGGAATATTTTTGTTTACTGGTATAATATATTTTAAGTGTGACATAATTTTCACTTGATTTTCCTTTGGCTAATAAAAATTCCAAATAAATAGAATGAAATTTGTCATCTCTGTTTATTTGTTTTATGGGATCTTGGTTTATTGTTTTATGTAATATTTTGTGATAATCTGTGCTTGTGTGGATACTTTGTGTGAAATAAGAACCCTAAATGACAAAAAAGATTCTAGAATTGAAAAAAGAGAACCGGACCAAGATGAAAATATATCCCATATAAATTTCAAATACCAGTAAAAAATGTAAGGTAAAAATTTTTAGGCCATTATACCCTCTTTTAATTTTAGACCTATTCAAGTTTACAATCATTGAATGATTCAAAACGATTATTTGTCTTATACAATCATTGAATAGAATTTAATTTTCTTTTTCATTTCTCTTGATTTTTTAAAAAATGAGTCAATAAGCCCTAACAAAAAAAAACTGAAAAAGAAAAAAAAAAAATTAAAAAAAAACAAGTAAATAAGGAAAGAAAAATGTTTCTGTTAAAGGGAAATGAAAGAATGGCGAGGGATCTTTCTTACCTGAAAATGTAAAAAAGGGTAATATAATTTCCATAGCGGTGACAGCACCCAATTTAAGCGGGAGGTTATATTCCATAATTTTTGGATCATCCATACTTTCAATTAAAATCAAACGATCTTTTTTAGTTAAGATTACAATCCCATTTTCCCAAACAACGGTTCGGTAGACCAATTCTTGATCTTTTTCTTGCGCCATCAAGATTGTCTTGATAATCTCACCAAATATGTCATAAATCACTACAGAACAATCCTCATAAACAACTAATAATCTTTCGTCAAGTGTCCAACCTACACCTTTAACCTTTTTGTTGCCATAGTCAATTTGCGAAATTAAGACACCAGAAGATGTATAAATAAATATGCGATGTTTGATTGAAACAGAATTGATTTGAATGACCTTTGAGTCATCGAGAATTAAGGCTAAAAGACCCCCAAATCTGGAGGCTGACACAATATAATTGGAAAGATCAATGTCTTCCCATTCCATTTGATAAAACTCATTTGTTTCATAAAAGTACCTATCAAATTTGTTCCAAGTGAGTGACGGGTTGTTCATTTGTGAAATTTAATTTTTAACTTGTGTTTCTATTGGAAAAAATAGTAACAAAATTCCCCAAAAGAAAAATATGAAAAAATGATTTTTTAAGGTTTATGGTTATAAAATCAGGAAAAGAGAAGATTTCATATGCTTGATTGGTTTTTGTACTTTTGAATCTCAGTTATTGGATTAGAAATTTTATAGTTGTCCAAAAAGGATATTTTTAGAATTCAAAATTTGGCCATAAAAGTGTTTGAATTTGATAGAGTTCTGATGAAAAATATGGAACAAAGAATTTTTTTATTGGGATTAGTTATTGGTGTTTAATTTTTTCTAAATTTTTGAAATAATTTCTTAAGTTTTTTTTCAAAAATTGAATAACTAGTTCACTGTTGTGGAAAAAAGATCTAGGCAATTTTTAATCGGGAATATTCATAGAATCACAGAACCTAAAAAGTAAAATCAATTAAAAGAAGAAACAAATTAACTTTAAATAATAATGTATTATATTATTTTCAATCGAACCAACATTGCAATTGAAATCTAAGTTCATATCGAAATTGTTTATGTTGTTTTGGAGATCTCAAAAATAGTCAATTTTTATAATAAATTTTTAATAAATAAGTTCATCCAATAAGAAAAAACCTTATTAAAAAAATATTATTAGGTTGAATACTTCCTTTGGTCTTCATTTATTTATTCTTTCTTTTTATTTATTGGTCTTACTTTGAATTTTCAGTCAGGCTCCAAATTAAAAACCTTGTTGAAACGTTTTTTCCCTGTTTTACTTTTTTTTCAGTAAGAGTCAAATACTTTTGAGAGGTAGTTAATTTCCTGATTAATTTTGTCTATGTTGATAGGAAATCTGAGTTATTTTAATAAGGATATTTTAAATCGTTTATAATATTTTTTTGAAAATACGACCAAAATATTTCGATTCCAATAACATGTAGAGATCCTTAATCATCTAACAAGGATTTTTAATTGTAGATTCATGAATATGGCCAATAAACTACCAATAAAAGGGAAGATATAATTTTTGATATTAATTTGATTTATTGATATCTTTAGGAGATTTTTTAATATACTGATATTTGTTTATTCTCAACTTTTTTTTTTTTCACAATCAGTCTCAAAATGATAAATATTGTTTGAACAAAGTGAGAAACTTCTTTTATTTTAACTTGATTTTTAATCATGTTTTAAAAAAGGCTGATATTTGCAGAGTACTTGTGTATTATTTTTAATTTTCCATGAATTTTCTCAAAAAAAGAAATGTATTGGGGAGAATATAACTCACAACAAGTACTTTACAACTATATTACAAAAAAAAAATCTATATATGTAGAGAATCTTCAAAAATATACAAAAAATAGATACTTTATGACCTTTAAAAAAGAAAATAAACAAAATAACAATCAATAATGCACTTTAAAATAAAGTAAAAAAAATTTTTTTTATGATAGAATCTTTTCTTTTCATCCCCTCCTTTCTTAATTTTACCTTTTCAAGGGTTTTAACCTCTCCAAACCTTTTTCCCCTTACTTTTTTTGTTTTTTATGAACCTTCTTTTCACATGGATTTTTTGGTAATATAATAGATCAATATTTTCTTATTATCTATTTAAACTATTATTGGGTCTATACTTACAAATTAATTAGATAACTTCTTGTTATTTTGATTTCAGTTGTAAAAGTATTTTAAGAGTAATTATGAATAAATAATTATATCTAAAATAGGGATCTAAAACACTGTAGAAAACAATCTAGAATAAAAAGTACACTTGAAAGAATATAATTAAATAAAATAACAACTACATTTAAGATACTGACCTAGCAAAATTTAGAGAAAACAATCTAAATAAAAATTCAGAATTTTTGAGAATAGCATTTCACTAAGAGAATCGATACTAGGTAATCCCTTTTCTAATGAATATATTCATTTGTAACAAATCTTCTTATTAACCTACTTTTATTGGAATTTCAGTAATAAAAATTTTGTAGAGTTTATTTCAAAAATTGTGATTTAACTTTTTTTCTATTTTTATTTTTATTTTTTTGATAATTTTTAAAAAATCAGTTTTTTATGTGTATATCTATAATAATTAAAAAGTGAATTATTACTCAGATTTAATAATTTATTGATCTTGAATACTAAAGAATTTTTTTTTTTTTTACCAATTAATTATTTCTGATGTGTCAACTATTTTTGAAATAAAGTTTATCTTTTAAAAATAAAGTCTCGGGATTAATAAAAAATCGTAAAAATAATTTTATTCAGAACATAAATAATATTTTTTTTCGAAAAAATAAATCATTTGAAAATTCTTTCAGTGATCTTTGTAGAAGAAAAAAAAAAAAAAAATAAATTAACCATAAAAAAATAATATACATTAAAAAATAAAAATTAAAAAATAAAAAAAAACTTTAATTTTTATCGTAAAATATATTTGTAAATAAAATTAATGGTTTGACTTTAAAATTTTCTGTAGTAAGACCATAAAAATATAAATTAATTGGGTCTTTTATTTGTAAAAAATTTCTTATCCAAAATAAAATTTGAGAAGGAGAAGTGCCGAAATCTCTTGAGCAAAGATTAAATATTTGAGGCAAGATGATCATTTGTTTGGTATGCTCTAATTTCAAATAAGAATTTAAATAATTGATCGTTTCCAAATGTAATTTACTATTGAGACTCTCGGGATAATAGACCTTTAAATTGATAGGCTGAGAATTAAAAGTAAATAAAGTGAAATGGATTCTAGGGTCGGTAGTAGAGCAGGCAAGGTCTTTGGGGAATTTGGATTTTGGGATTTTCAATTTTTTGTTCTTGGTGTTTAGTTTTAATAAATGATCATAAATTTCTGAGAGCGACCAGAGTTCACCGCTAATTTTATATTTGCAATCCAATTTTAATAAATTAAGTGACCTGACATCTGACGGTGGGCGATTAACGATCAAATAATGAATCGACATTATGTTATATAAATTAATAAAAAAGGATTTTTTTTCGTCTGGGTTCGATTCTGTAATTATTGACAAATCAATATTTTGTAATTCACAACAATGCACCAAAAATTTTTTGAAACTTAGAGATCTAAAAATGGATTCAGTGTTTATATATTGTTTTAAAAAGGAATATTCTGAATCAATTATGTCAATCAGATCTAATAATAATTCTTGACAGAGTAAAATTGGATTCCTTGCTTCCCCAACAAATTGTATTTCCTGATTGAGTGCTTTGATATCTTCTATTTCGGATGCTAATGTTACAGAGAGATAACTATTTTGTTTTAATTTATAATTTTTTTTTGAATCTGTTTCTGAAAGTTCTTGAAAGTAAATAGATTCCACAAATCTTGGGAAAAAATCATTTGATATTATTTGGGTGATTTTTTTTGAGACCTTATCAAATAAATCGTATCCAAAATCTTGTAATTCCCATCTGTTTAGAATTTCTTGTTGCTCTTCAAATTCTAATTCAATTTCAAAAATGGAACCATCATTAATATAATTTTCTATAATATAATCACATAATTCTTCGCTATTCTATATGGTTGTAAATAATTTTTTTTTTTTTTAATTTTTAAAAGAAAATTATGTAAAGAGAGAATAAAATAAAAAAAATTGATTATGTATATATTTTAATATAAGCAGATATATATATATATATATAGCATTTATGTATATAAACTAATAATAATATTTACTTCTTCTGAATAATTTTCTTTAAAAAATGATAGATCCAAATAAAATAAAAGGATTTCTTGTGAAAAAATATCACTCATCCATTCTTGAAAAAATTTAACAGCATATGGCAATTGAAAAAATGATTCAAAACTATCTAATAGAGATAACTCTTTTATTGAAATTGATTTTGTATTTGAATTCACCTTTTCGAGCTTTGATCTATTTTTATTTATTTTTTTTTTATAAAACAAACAAAAAAATATAATAAAAGATTTAAATAAAAAAAAAATATTTTTTTAAAAAAATGAGGGTTAATAATAAAAAAAAAAATGAGGATTAGTGAAAAAAAAAAAATGAAATAATTGAAAAAAACACAACAATATTAAAAATAAATAGGTTAAACAAAAAAAAAAAAATTTTACAATTCATTAAAACTTTTTCTTTTTTTTCTTTGTTTCTTTCTGTAATTCTTATCAACATTTGTATTACTAAATAAAGATCCTGTCGAATTTTTTGGTGAAAGGCGCACTCTATATTGTTTTCTCTTTTTTTTTGATTTTGGGCTAAATCCATCAGATGATCTGGTTTTTGTATGCCTTCCTCTTGGGAATTTATAATTCGAACTGTCATAACTTTCAGATTTTTGGATATAAAAATTTCTCTTAAATTTGATGTTTTTAGTTTTATCTTTTAAAATTTCTTTTGATAGTTGATTTGGGGTTGAAGGTAACTTATGATCTAATGATTGCAATTTTATTATTGCCATATTCTATTAATTGTTTATATAGTAAAAGATATATAATTATAGTAATAGGAATAATAATTTGATAAATAAAAGTTAAGATAAAAATATTAATTTAGTTTATCTTTTATATTGTAATAATTTATAAGAGCAAAAATTAAAAACTTTTGAATTATAATTTTAATTTTTTACATTGAAAAATTTTTGGTTTTTTGATATAATATGAATTTTCTGTTTTATAATAATATTTCATAATTATATTTTATGCTGAGTTCTAGTTATAAATCCAATAATTTTAAAATTAGCTTTTTCTCTTTTTAATATTTCTAAGATTTTCATTAGAATATGAATATCTTTTTTTCTTAAAATATAAAAAAAAACAGTTCAATGAATATTAGAAAATTTTAATAAAGAAGATATTAGGTGGCACTAATTGTTTGTGTACATCCATTTTTTTTTTTTTTTTTTTGTGAAACAGAAATGGTATATTAAACAGAATCACATGTATTTTGAAAAGCATTATTATTCATAATGCTTATCATTTACATTAATTTCATATAAATTGATAAAAGTATTTTTTTTTCAGTGAATTTTCACTTTTTTATATCTTTTTTTACTTGTTATCGTTTTTTTTTTTTAATTAAAAGTACGAAATTACGTTGGTTAAATTAAGTATTTTGTTTTTTAATGATTAAATATTGTGTTTAAAATTGATTTTGTTATTGAAAGAAAAAAAATTTAATTTGTTGAACAAATACAAAATATTTTTTGATTATTTATTTTAAAATTTTTATATTAAAAAAAATCATTGCAATGATCACTTCATTAATTTTAAATCAATTTTTATTTTTTTTTAATTTGTTTTTCAATTTTTATTTTGTTAATGTTTAACTTTGAATTTGATTTTAAAAATATTAGTATTTTTTAATTATTGTTACTATGCGCACGAGATAGAATTTATTTTTTTTTTATTGAAATATCTTTTAAGGAGGTAAGTACATTTTACAGCTTTTGAGTATCCCAGTGAATTGGGAATTAAAATAAAAAAAAAAACATTTCTTTTTATAATTTGACATTTTGGAGAAATTCTAACACCAAAGCTGAGTGTTTTTTTTTTTTTTAATCGATTGCTTAGATCTCAAGGTCAATTTCTCTTTCTTTTTGAGAATTTAACTTTTGAAGGTAAAATACCTTTTTTTTTAAAAAAAAAACTCTTCTATCCTAGATTTCAACATCTTTTTCTCAATTTGTTGTTAATTGTTTGCTTGTATCTAAATTATCTATTAAAAATTATAACCGTTCAACTTTTGCTTTGAAATTTCTCTAAAATATAAAGTTAAGAAAAGAAGAAGAACAAAAAATAGAGAACAAGTTTTTCAAACAAGAATTATTAATTCATGACTGTTTGGTTTTGATATTAAAAAAGCTTTTAAAAATTAAAATATGTACTTTTAATATTCCATTCACTTTTGAAAATTGTTTAGCTGATTGAGCAAACATAAAATTTCAATAGAGTTGATAGTATCCAAAGTATTTTATTTTCATAGCAACTTATAATGCTATGATAGTTTGAGAAATGATAATTTACCTTTATGCTGTTATTTGGGTTGATGAAAAGAATAAAAAAATTCACCAATCAAATCAAAAAATAAAATTCAGTAATTGTTTTAGTCTGGATCATTGATGTATTTTTGTTTGCTTTTTGTTCGTTTTAAAAAAAAAATTGTTTTGAAGATCAGTTTGTTGCTCAAGAAAAAGTTATCAACTTATAAATGTAATCTTGAATAACAATTCGATTAATATAATGATTTGGTAATTCTGAAAAATTCATTAAATTTTTAAAAAAAATTTTATTTTAAAAAATGATTATTTTTTGCTTTTTTTCCCTTTTTTCTCTTACCTAAATTTTCTTTATATCGAGAAGAAGAGTTATAAAGGAAAATGATCAGGTGGTTACTTACTAATACTTTGATACTGAAATATAGAAATATAAGTAACTTGAAAATAAAAAAAAGAAAAAGCAAACGAGAAACAATACCAAATGTTTTAAGCAAACAAGATCATTAAAGAAAAAAGAAATGACGATAATTAAACGACTACCTCCCAAATGAGCATTCATGTTCACATGTCAAACTAAATTAAATTAACCAAATATATCGTGCCCGTAATTTTGGATGTTCTTAATTAAATGATAGTATTGTATTTTTTTGATTTTTTTGATTTTTTCTAATTGCTACTTATAAACCTAATTTTATTTATTCTTGTTTTTTTTTCTTTTTTTTCGATATTTTTTGTCAATTTTTTGTTTTTGCTTTTTAAATCATGAAATATAATCTGGGTATTGTCTTTCCATTAATAATCAACAAATCTATGATTTTACGATTAACTTTCTGAAATTTAAGTAAAAGGGCATTTAGATTGAAATTTACACTTCTTCAATAGTAATAATAATAAAATAAATTACTTTTTCTAATAATTTTTTGGAAATCGTTTGCCTGTATGTGAAAATAAATCCAAATGATTAAAAAAAAAATGTTTTTTGGGTATTTTTGATGAAAAAAATTTTTTGTAAAATATTCCCCAAATAGTAAGAACTAGCGAATTTTATCTCTTTGTAGGTATTGAAACCCAATGTTGCAAACAATAAAAATGATTTAAAAGTTAGTGAATTAAAGGATATTAAAAAATATAGCAAATTTTAGGATTTTTTTTGGGGGTTTTGTTTAAAATTATAAAAAAAACATCATTTATTGATCCAAAAACTTTAATGAAATTTTTTAAACAAAAAAAAGGCAAATTTTAAAATGGGTTTTGTTTGTGTCTTAGAGATCTAAAGATTCACTTCATCTGAAAATATATTGATACAACCTCGCTAAACTCTAAAACATTTTAAAGTGTGGAACAGTGGATAGCTAGATCAATAAGAGTATTTTGATTTCCAAACCTTTTCAAGGTAAATTTTCAATTTGGATACAGTCAGTTCCACTTTTAAAACACAAATTTTCAACAAAGTTTAAGGCACAAAATTCAAATTCTAGTAAAATTATTTGTGTAAAAAAAAATTCCAAAAAATGTGCATTAATTTGAGATTTTTTTGTACCTTAAATTTCGTTGAAAGTTTGTTTCTTAAAAGTGGAACTGACTGTAGTAGAAAATGTGTTTGTCAAAATGGAAAAAGTTTTTACCAAAATTTCAAAAAAAAAACCAAAATTTGAAATTTTAACAAGATCTCTTGACTTGCCATTCTTTAAAGTCAATACTTATGTTGTTAGTCTTAAAAATAATATTCAGATACTTCAAAATTCGGGTAGTTCTTAATAATCTCAACCAAGCGAACAAACAAAAAAAAACAAAAAGAGCAAGTTCTATTGTTTCTTAAAACTTTTTCTTTTAATGAAACAAAATATTTGAATTTCAAAAAGAAAAGAAAAGAAAAAAAAAAAAAAAAACAAACTTCTGATATATCTTCATCATCATCAAAATTCGAATCGTTTTGAGTTGTGTAATATCTAAAACTTTGAATATTCATTTGTAAATCATTATTGATTTGGATCATTTTTTTTAATTTTCTTTGCACCTCTAACAATTCTTTTTCCAACTGGTTATCTTTCATCTTATCTTTAATTTTTTTATTAACGCGTTGTATTTTATCCTGTGTCCATTCAATATCATTTTTTATCGCCAGAATCTTCTTTCTTTTTTCAACAATCTCTTTTGAATTTAATATATCTTTTTTTGTTTGTTCGATGACTTGCTCTATTTGTTTGTTTACATGCTCAATTTGTTTCTCAACTTTTTGGGATTCCTTCTTCATTCTTTTTGTTTCGGTTCGGCTTTTATCCCTTTTTAATTTTAAATACTTCATTTTATTAACGATCGAAGTTTTTAATTTTTGATCTTTAAATCTTGTTATCGAATATTTGAGTTTTTTTTTTTCTAATTCAATTGCCTTCATAAAATTATTAATTTCCTTTTGGATATTATTTTCTTCATTATCTTTATTGCTTTCATTGCTATTGTTCTTATTGCCTTCTTCTTGCTTACTGAGTTCAATTTTCCTAATCTCCTGTTTTCTTGTTTCTAATTCGTCTTCAATGTTCAAAATTTGTAACTCAATCTCTTTTTTTTCCTTCATGAAGGAATTGGATTGCTCAATGAAAATTTCAATTTTTTTTTCAAAGTCTCGAATTTCGACTTGCTCCTTTCTTTTTTTGTCTTGTTCAATTTTTTCATTGACACCTTTTTGCAAAACGTTTAACTTTTCAGTGATAGTTTCAATCCCAACCCTTAATTTGATAATATTTTTTGGTGGTGTTCGCTTAAATATTCGGACTTTAAAAACTAATTTACCATCAAAATTCACGGCAAGAATTCCTAAATTGGTCCAGAGGTATTTTTTTAAGTAGCGCCTATCTTTTTTTGAAATACCAACCATGCTGTTTTTTTTTTTATTTTTGTTTGTTTGTTTTTTCTTCTTTTTTTTCTTATTTTTCTTTTTTTTGGTTTGTGGAGCTTTTTTATTTTCAGCCCCTATTTCTATTTCTTTTTCTTTTCCTTTTTCTTTTTCTTTTTCTTTTTCTTTTTTGTTTTCTTTTTCGTTTTCGTTTTCTTTTTCATTTTCTTTTTCCTTTTCTTTTTCCTTTTCTTTTTCTTTTTCTTTTTCTTTTTCTTTTTTTTTTTCTTCTTCCTTGTCCTCTTCCTTTTCCTCGTTTCCATCTTTTTCTTCGGGTTGGTTTTCTTTTGAATTCTTTTCCGTCTTTGGTTCATGTTTTTTGGTTTTTTTTTTTTTTTTTTTTTTTTTTTTTTTTTTCGTTTTGTTGTTGGGGTTGATCCGGGTTAAGTTTGGTTTACTTTCTTGTTTTTTCAGTGCAGTTGGGTTTGTGTTTTTCTTTTCAAACTCTAAGCTGTGTGATTTCTTCATTTTTTTTTCTTTAGGCTTTTTAATTGCGCAAACAACATCAATTGTTTGATTTGCACATTGACAAGACTGGGTTGCTAATGAATAAATAAAATAATTTGTTTCTTTTTTGATGTGTGGTTGGATTGGTGGACAAAAATGCTCAAGGGGGAAATAGAGCAGATCCTCTTTTTTAAATTCAAGCAAATTAGCAGCTAAGTCACTGATTCGGAAAATTTGCCCTGCTTCATCAACCCAAAAAAAAGAGTCATTATTTTGTCGATTTCGAAAATTACGTTCGAATTGTCTTGTGGAGACTTTGGGTAATTTGTCAAGTGACTGGTTTATGTTACCCATTGGTTTGCGTTTTTGATCTTACAAACAAGAAGTAATCTTTTTGACTAACTCCGTTAAAAAAGAAAAAAATAATTTCAAAAAATCTTAAACTCTCAAAGTTTAACCAACTCCATATTGAGATCTAGTATGTTTTTTTTTTGTTAAAAAATCTAAAAAAGCTGTTAAATTTTTTTGCGAACCAATAACCTGTAGATTTTTTAAAAAGATAAAACAGTTTTGTTACTTGGATTATGTGAATATTTGTTCCCCCTGTTGAGTAGTTTTACAATTCCTTTTGTATAATGAGTTCCCTTGTTTAATTGAGAAACTGTTTTTCTTTTTCAAGTTTTAATTACCACAAATTGCCGGCAAACTTTTGATTCTTCAAGATATACTTTGTCAATCTTAAAAGTCTCATCTTAAATCTAAATGGTACAACTTAACTCAAAGAATTGGAAATTGGTGTGTTATCAATCTTAATCACCAAAATTTTTTTGTTAGAATTCAATTAAAAATTCTTTTTCTCAAAATTTTTTTTCGGTTAAAAGTTTGAAAAACAAAATTTATAGTCCGAAAAAGTAGTAGATTTTTTTTTTTATAAAAATTTTCAAAAAATAAAGTAAGGGATTATTAAAAGTGATCAAAACTGACAGTATTTTTAAAAATTTGATTTGAATTTCTCAAAGAATTAAAAAAAAATGTAAATTATTGGATCATTTATCTAAAGTAGAAATTCAAAATTTATAGAAAAAAAATAGTGTCTTTATTTAAAAAGTTGGAGATAAAGGAATTCCTTTAAATTAGAGACCAATATCAATTAATAACACTTGAGCAAGATATTTTCTCAGACTTATAAATGAATTGAAGACTCTTCGGTTTGGTATCATATTCTCAATTTGGTTTTATATTAAAAGTAGATACTCGAATTGCTTTTTTTCATTTAATTTTTGAATTAAAAAAAATTAAAACTTATCCAAAAAAAATTGATTCTTTGTTGTTTCAATTGGTATTAAATTTTTGTTGCTACTATTAACCACGTTTTAGTGTACCTATCTCTTGATAAATATATTAAAAATGAAAAAATTATTATAAGGTATGTCCAATAAAGTCGGGCATTTTTTTTGACATTTCATAAAAAATCATATTTGTTAGTCAATGTATTCATTAATTGGAATTACCAAATTAAGTTTAATATTAAAACCGATTTAGTAAATGGCCAAGGTATTTATTTCAAAATATGTTGGATGAAATCTTTCCAAAAAATGAAAAAAAAAATTACACTTTTTTGTTGAAAACAATGTACGGCCAATTTTAATAAAAAACCGGAAATATGGAAAGGGTACAAATTATTTTTTAAATAATAAAATGCATTTAGATGTTTTCGATTCTATTTGCAAATTTTTAAGATGAAAGAAGTTATGAAAACGGATTTTTTGATCAAAAAGATAATAATAAACACCAATTTTAAATCCTAAAAAATATCAGATAAAATCGAGATCAGAATATTTAATATCTTTTATTTATGTAATACTACTAAGAAAAAAATAGAATTAATTTTTTATTATTATTTAAGGGAGGAGTTATTGACCCCTCTTATGTGCCTGAATTCCTATATTTTTATTTGGGAATCTTATTAAAGACCCTAAGATACATTTATTATCCACTAAGGCTAATAAACTTGATCAATCTTTTTTTTATAATAAATATAAAATATTATTATTATTGTATATATAAGAATATATATATATAATTCAGATATCCAGATTTTATGATTATTTTCATAGACTGAGCAATTCCATAGAAAATGGTACAAATCTCCAATGATATCTAAATTATTTATTTTTTTACATATCTCACATAATTTTGATTTCTTTTTAATCATAAACATAAGAGTATCTATTTAAATAATTTGTATAATTTTCTAAGTTTTAAAATTGAAGTTGAACACATCCATTTTAAATATATGTGTTGCTTACATATTATGTTATTTATTTAGATATTTTTCAATATTTTTGGACTTTCCAGCTTGCACTATTTTATCTTTCCAACTTGTACTTTTTTCTAAAAAATTGAAAAATTATCAAGAATCTATAAATTGTGATTAATGGTTTTATATGTTTAAATACTTTTTTAAAGATTGATTTTAAATATATATATATATATATATATATTAAAATAAATATGCCCCAGTTTATTGAAAAAAGCTTAGAAAAGTTAGGTTAGGTTTTCATCAAAGAGGCCCTCTATTTCCTTTATTATTTGGATTTATCAGTTATTTTTTAATTGAAAAAATTAAACATCTTTCAAAGTAAGTCCAGATATTTGTAAATAACTTGATTTTATCAATGGAAGGAACAATACCAGAAATTGATAAATAATTAATAATAATTTAAGTAGAATTATTCAAGAATTTGGAATGAAACCCAATACTAACAAAACATTAAAGTCAAAAACTTTATCCAAAATAAAATATTTATATATTTGGCTTGAAAAAGATAAAAACATTTATAAAAAAACTTTAAATATGTAAAAGATGGTTTAAAAAAAAAGAAAAAAGAAATTTTTAGCCAAAAAAAACTCTACAATGGGGTAAAATTAAAAATATTTAAATCAATATGTATTATCTAATGATTTTATCAACTAGTAATTTTTAATCTTATCCAAAAAGATTTCAACACAATAGTGTTTGTATAAATAAAAAAAAAGTGTTTAAAATTTTTAAAAATTAATACACATTCTCCTAGAATAATGTATGAAACCGAAGCAAAAATTGTCCAAGTAAGAATTTCTATATATAAAAGAAGATATAAACTCAAAAATAAATGAGAAATTTTGGGCTTGAACACCTTTCAGGTCAATTAAATTTTCCAAAAAAAAACTGACAAAAATATCAATTGGGAAATAGAAAAAAAAAATTAATAAATACAAAGTTCAATTATTTTAGAGAAAAATTAATTATAAATAGTTTTGGGTGGAGACAAAAAGAATCTTAAAAAATTATTAGAATTTATATCAATATCAATAAACAGTGTTATTATAAAGTGTCGTGGTGTGCTAGAAGAACCTATGTTTTCTTGTGGTTTTTTATTTTTATTAGTTAAATCAATTGTTTTTTTAAAGAAAACAGAAAAACCCAAGAAAACATAAGTACTCTAGGGACACTTTCAATATTTATTTCCAGTTATTTTTTTTTCTGTGTTTGAGTTTTTAGATGATAAGAGTGTTTTCAAAATAATTAGTTATTATCTCTTCAAAAAAAAATATCAGCAAGTTGAATTTAAGGAAAATCCATTATCACACCCCTTTAAAAATTTTTACCCCAAAATAGACCTTTTTTCCCAGATAAAGACTTTTAAAAATCGTAGTGCTACTATGTGAAAAGAGAATTCACAATAGTAAATACCTATCCTTTTTGGGAATTTAAAAAAAAAAAAAAAAGACAAATCGAATTAAAATAATAAATAAAAATAGGATTTCGGATTTTTTAAAAGTCTAAATTCAGAATCTATAATTATATAATGGAAATTGTTTTCGGTTTCCAATGGTTCATATATCACTAATAATTCGATTGTAAAGTACAAAAAAATGATCTATCGTATTTGAAAAAAAAATCCGTATTAGTAAAAAAAACAAGAATTTCAGAAAAAAATTCATTTCAAGACAAATTTAAAGGTCGAATCATAAATATACAGACTCCAAAGTTGTGAAATATCTATCTTAAATTTGTTCTGAAATGTGGATTAATCTTTTAAAAATTCATTTTTTTTAAAAATTAAATAATTAGCTTAATAGATAAATTTAGCAAATTATCTTATAGAATATTGATATATTTGATGTTACAGGTGGTTTCATAGAAAGGAAGAAAAACAAATTAACATTGGATTAATATGTTGATCATTATTGAGTAAATTTATGAAATTAAAAAACTAGAAAAAAGATTACTTTTATGATTCTAAATATGAATTTTTTAATACTAGAATACTATTATTTGGGGTTTCTAATTATTTAGAATTGGAAAAGGAATTATAAAAAAAAAATTTGCAAAATAAATATTTTTAAATAGTGATCTAGTCAAAAAACTAATAATTATTTCATCAAGGATATGGATCATAAATAGTATCAAGTGGGCCATTAAAACATTCGGAACTAATATCATAATTTCCTTTCAAATACAGTATATTTAAATTATTAGAATGTCTAAGGTGGTTCTAATCTCTTCGGGATTGAATTAAAAGGTGAAAATACTTGAAAAAAATTGGAAATTTCAAAATAGTTATTCATGAAAATTGGTTATTATTTTTAAAATCTTTTACATTTACCTTTTTCTTTAAAAAAAGCAAAATAAAAAATTAAAAGATATGAAAAATTTTATTATTTCTACAAAAAATATAAATAAAAATAATAAAAACGTCTATCTCTTTGTTTCCAGGCTAGAGGAAGCATAAAGATATTTCAAAAGTTGTTTTTGAAAATATAAAAATAGTGTTTAAATAAAAAGAATAAATATTTCTTCTTTAATTCTTTTTTTTCATTAATTTCTTGAATTCCTTTGTCCACCCAATAAGATCTACAAATTCTTTTATTGATTTTTGACAGTCTCCGATTTTTTTGGCATCCCTGACATTTGATTTTTCATTAAATTTGAAACCCACTATAGAAAAATAAATATGAAAAAAATTCAAAATGAAAATAAACAATAAGATTAATCTTGTTTGTAAAAAACCAACAAATAAGTACAAAATTGAAAAAATGAAAACTTACTATCTGTTTTCTTTCTATAACCCGAAGATCTGTTAACGGCAACTTCGACATTATTGATTAATAATCTATGACAAGATTGTGGAACATTTTTTATCAGGTCACAAAAGGGTTCAACTTGTAAGCTTGTACCCATCACGATAAGGAGATCTGCTTTTGGGAAATCTGTTTCATGCCACCAAAATTTTTGTGCAAGCTGTTCTCCAAAAAAGGTGATGTCAGGTTTGACAATTCCCTTTTCGCAGTATTTACAATAGGGGATTTTGCCTGACATAATGGTTGATTTGATATCAATTGCTTTGTATTCTTCACTGCAGTTCTGGCATGAAGCAGTTGCAAAAGATCCATGTGCCTCAACAATTTTGTTTTCATTTACGCCAGCGCAGCGTTCAAGTGTATCAATGTTTTGAGTGTATACTCTTTTGAGTACATTTTTCTTTTCAAGTAATTTGAAAAAATGGTGAACAGGTGTTGGTTCAAAGTTACCTTTGAGATGAATATTAGTGTTTAGGAGAGTGTTTTGAAATGAAAAAAAAAAAGTTTACGTTAATTTGAATATTTTATTAGAAAACCATGATCATGTTGAACAAATGAAGAGTTAGAAAGTAATTTGTTTTGTTCTGTTGATTCTAGCTTTTAAAAAAGTATAAGAAAAAAAATGAAGAATGGGTTATTTACCTGGATACAATTCTCTTGCAAGGGTGAAAAAAGGTTCTGGCTTTTCTGAAAAATATGAAATATCAAAAATTGCTTCTGGATATGGGAGATTATATTTTTCCAAATTGGCATATAAGCCAGTTTTAGGACTAATTATTAAAAAAAAAAAGAGTTAAATTTAATACAGAAAGAATCGAAAATTAACAAAAGATTTTGTGGATTAGTAAGTATTTTGATCATGGTTTTATTTTGTTTGTTTTATTATTGTATAGAATTAAGAAAGAGATTTAAAATTACCTTCGAAAATCGGGAATTCCCGATGCCACAGATATACCAGCACCACACATTATGATAATCTTTTTATATTCACCTTTAGAAATTCCTCTTGCAATTGACTCAAATGTTGGTGCTTGTGTTTTTATACTGATCTTCGAGATTTGTTTAGTTAATTTTTGAATTTCATCTTCTTCTTGTCTTCGATAGTTTTTTTGGATTTTGCTACTCATTTTATTTGTTTAGATATCTAAATTTTATTTTAAAGATCTCTGAATTAAATTTAAAAAAAAAATGATTTTTTATTTTGAAATTTTTTTTTCTTCCAAAAGATTTTCAATAAAAATTCAAGATTTATTTATTTTAATTAAAAATCATCTTTTAACTCATTTAAAATCCAATTTATTTCAATTATTTTCGAAATGTCGGTTAAAAGTAAGTCCAAAGAAATTCGATTAAATTTATATTTTTATTTTTTCATTTAACGGATAAATATCTTCTTGACAAATAAAAACGGTATAATCTATAATTTTAACCATTTTAATCATTTTCTTATTGATTGTAAGAATAATTTTTTTAAATTTCCCAAAGAAATTTATTAGGCGAGTTGAAAATTTTTTTTGATCAACAATTTTTGATATAAAATAGACTTTTGAAATTTTCAATCAAAAATCATCAAACAAATAATATTTAAATTGAGAGAAGAAAAAAATAAAAATGTCGAAATTCTTTTGTTGGACTACTATCCACACAATCTAGCTTTTTAATTGTTTAACAAAGTTAGAAATTAAAAATTGTTTATCATTTCCAAAAAAAATGACTCTAATTTTTTCAAGCAGATAGGTCAACAAGAAGCACGAAAAGATTATTTTTAATCATTTTTCAAATAAGGTGATCAAAATAATGCTTTTATAATGACTATAATCTGTGTTTCAAAATATTATCCGTGCATTTTTTTCTCCCTGTACCAAGGTAACATCCAATCTACTACCAAAGAGTATACCTTAGTTCAAATCAATTTTGAATGTTTACCACTTTTTGTTTTCAGTAAAATTTAAATAGGAATGGGATTTTGTTGAAAACTTTTTTGTAATATCTCAGTTTTTTTGAGAAATTTTTCATTTTTTTTTGATGTAATAAAAATTATCTGAAAAATTTACTCTATTTTTAGAGATAACTTATTCAATTTGATCCTTAATTGCTAAGAATTTTTTTTAAAATAACATGACTTTAAGAAACCAATTAAATAATTGCTTAGGATGTATGGCCAGTTTCTTTGATTGGTTCATGTATGGGTCTTCTATAACAAAAAAACACGCTTTTTATTTTGAAACACTGATTAAAATTTTCAACACACATTATTTTTAGTACAGTAAAAGTTTTATTTTTTTCTTCTTCTTGCTCTAATACAACCCCCAGTTCGGGATTTAAGATACAGTTTGTGATTAAATCAATTGTTAAGATGGATCTCTTTATTTTTCAATAAAATTTTGAATAATTTATAATCTTAAAATCTGCAAAATATAATATTTTCATGATCAAATAAAATATAAATAAAAATTGAAAAACATATCCCCTTTTTAAACACAAATCTTGAATTTAACAAGTAAACACTTAACCATTCTAATTGGAATTTTATTTATATATTCTAAATTTATCAATTTTAACATTTTGGTTAATAAAGGAAATAAAAACATAATATCTTAAATATGTGAAGGGAAAAAATAATTAGAAATTAATTTTCAAGTCAAGGGTCTAGTCATTTAACACAGTTTTACACTATACCCAATGAGTGACTTGAAACTAAAAAATGGTATTGTACAATTGCCCTTCCTTTGATTGACAAAATTCAAATAACAAATTAAAAGTTTGAGACTAAATTGAATAAAAAAAAAAAAAAAAATTGATGGGATTTCAGTTTCAAATTTTATCAATTCCAAAAAATAAAATTTTTTAAACAAAATATTTATTTATTTATTTTAAATTTTCAATGGGTTAAATTTCTACAATTTAAAATAAATAGTTTTCTTAAAGGACATATCAATTTAATATCATATGGTCTAATTTGTAGTTATTTTGCAACTCTTATATATTTGTTAAAGTCAGGAAAATGTAACATTCTTGAGAAAAAAAAAAACCCATTTAAGAATAGAAAAAAATGAAAAAAAAATCTTCGAGATCTTCAAAAAGGGCTAAAGAACGACACTTCAAAACTAACTGAGTTGTTTTCAAAATTTGAATTTAGGGCCATTATAATTGTAAATAAAATACATACCACCATTGGGTGTTTTTTTTTTTTTTTAAATCCCCCCTTTTTTCATTATTCATTTTTGGAGATTGATCGCGCTTGATATCTTGTATAGTTTTTGGTGTTATTAGACACTCATAACAATTGCAAAAAAAAAAAAATAATAATCCATTTCATAAAATTATTTTTAACAATAATTACTCCACCTTTAATGTAATTATTCCCTAGGCAAATGTTAAAATTCATAGGAAACTTTTATTATAATATTTAAATTATTTATAGAATGTACAATAACATTTTAATTTTTTTATTTTTTTCTTTAGAACCATTTTTATATTTCGTTATAAATTATTTCATCAAAAAATTTTCAAACCGAGAATTTTTTTAATTTAATCAAAATTCAAAACAATCAAAGAAATTCATCAAATTTATAATCACATAAATATTTTAAATTAAGAAATAAAAATTATTTCATTTTTCCATGTTGATATCAAAATATTGATTTCTTTTTACACAATTTTCTCAATTATTATATATATATATAATGTGATTTTATATTTCCATATTTAATTAAATAAAAATATGACATATTTATAATATTTAAAGAATAAAACCCATTTGAAAGATTAAAATTCGTTGATAATTTTATTATTAACGCTCAAAAATAAAAGAATTTGTGATTTTTAAATAATAAATTAAATCGGCAAAAAAAAAAACAAAAAACAAATAATTTCAAGAATTTTCGAAATTGACTTGATTTGATATCTCACAATTATGAATTGAATTTCATAGTTTCATTAACTGCATTTTTATCAAATTATACTTATTTAAATTACAAAATAATAAAAATAATATTGAATATATAATTTAAGAAAATAATAATTTTGATAAATACCATTTCACTCAAAGTACCCAGCCCAAGATGAATAATCCCCTTATATTTTCAAGAATCAACCAGCATATTATTTGTTTAGAAATAAGAGAAATAATAAACTTCCGATTATGGTTGATATCCTAAAAGAAATACCTGAACAAACCATAAATTTAAAAAAAAAAAACAATGTTAAAATAATTTTTGGGCCACTTACTTTGGAATATCTGATGAAAAATTACTCAATTTCTTTTGCTAATTAAAATTTTTGAAAATAATATTTTTCAATTGTAAATGTTTCAAACAAAAGAAGAAAATTTCAATTTTTTGTATGTTAATTTGGAGTTTCACATGATTTTAATTTCAAATTAACTTTTTATTAAAAAAAAAAAAGAAAAAAGATTGAAAAAAAAAACAATAAAAAGATAGCTAAAAACATTAAACAAAGAAAATAAAATTTTATTGAAATTAGAAAAGACTAATTTTAATCTAAAAATTGAATATTATTTTGGGAAGAACAAATGATTTAAATCCATGGAATTTTTTCTATTTCTTCAACGAAACTGGACCCCTTTGACTAAAAAAGAGTTAATTTTTGTACTTTAATTTTGAAATATTTTTTCCTTTCGTTTCATTCAATATTATTTCCTCTAAAATCTACACAAACTGTGGAAATTAACGGCAAAACTTTTTTATTATTCTTATAAAAATAAAATAATAAATTTTATCACTATAATAAAGAAAAAAATTTCTTATCAAATAAAAATCTACAAAATTATATCGACACAATCATTTTTTTTTTTCATTAAATAAATGGAAATTGTTAGTAAATTTTAAATCGGGTAACGATAAATAGTTCTACCACCAATTCCCAAGTTAATTTTAAAAAAAAAAAAAAAAAAAAAAAAAAAAAAAAAAAAAAAAAATATATTTATTTGAGACAATGTTTATTTTCCTCTGATAATATTTTATTTTCATCACTGTACAACAAAATTAAATAAATAAAAAAAGGAAATTATAATTCAATGAATATTCAATTTAATAATCACTTTTCATTCACGATTATTTGTATTATTTTTTTTTCAAAGTAGTAATAATTTTAATTTTTTTTTTTTTCTTGCCACCTTTTTTAATGGTGCTTGGATTTTCAAAAGTTGGGCGTTTTCTGGCATTTATACATAATTGTATATGATTGATTTGTGTATTTATTTGGATCAATTTCTTTTGAAACAAATCAAAAACATTTCTTTCTTTAATCAATTTTTTAATGTACTTCTTTCTTTCACAAAGTGTAAGACTATGTTGATTGAAAATTGTTTCAATTGATATTAAATCTTTGTGGAGGAATTGATAGAAAAAATTGAATAATAAAAAAATGAATTCAATTTTTGAAGTGTTTCTTGAATAGAATTGTGATATCTCTTTGAGAGACAATATAATAAATATGTGGTTTGCATGGTTACCTGAATTTAGATTATACTTTTTATTCAGAGGCAATTGCAAGAATATGGATTGGTGTGAGATTGTATTAAATTGTAGCAAATTTGTAAACAGCCATTTGACAAAATCATTTATGGTAACTTGGCACTCTATCCGGTAAAATAAATCGCCATTTTTTTGACGATCGATCTGATTTACAGACATTTGCTTATTGTTTTTATTTTTATTTTTTTTCTTATTTTCTTTTTCAGTTTGGTAAATCTCTGTTAAATTCATATTATTGGAATTGAATTCAAGACTTTTTAATTGTTTCAAATTAAATTTTTTCAGCAAATGTGGTTTCTTTTTATATTTTTGTTTCAAAATATTAATACTTTTTAAATTATTTTCTACATAATCTTTTAAATTGAGGATATTTATTTTTTGATTTTCGTCCTTGTGAAATGGATTACACTCCATTTTTCTATTCTTTTTTTTGTTATCGTGATCTGTTATTTCGGTTTCTTCAAAATTTATTTTTTTTAGTTTCTCAAAATATTTATTTTCTTTTCTATCTCTCAATTTTTTAAATTTATTAAAAGGGTTTAAAGAATTATAATGAAAAATACAAAGCTTTTTTGGTAAATTATTTTTGTAGATCTTTTCCCGTTGAATTATTTGATTATTGATTTTTTGTTTTTTCAAAATACTTTGTGTATAATTGTTCCATTTTGTCTTTTCTTGTTCTGATTTTTTCATTGCTAATAGAAATTTATCCACCTCTGGCCCAGTGAAGTCTGGATCATCATCAGAGTCGTCTTTATAATCGTCTTCATCATCTTCCTCTTCGCTTTCTATGGGATATTCTTCGTTTATTCCCATACTCATCCCACCATTAGGTTCTTCTTTGATTTCTTTTCTTTGTCTCTTTCTTTTTCTTTCTTTTTCCATTTGCCTTACAAGGACGGGGTTTTTGTCAATAACTAAATATGGTTTTGTTTCATGTTCTATTTCTTTTTCAAAGTATTTCTGTATTGTTTTTTTTTGAGTTTTTCTTTGAACGGATTGCTGTGGATTAAAATAATTATTTGAAGACAAATATATTTCATTTTCCTTACACTCTCTTTGATTAGAAGATCCCCCTTTACCATTTTTATTGATTTGATTTTTTTCAAGTTCAAGTTTTTGTTTTAAAAGAGACGATCTTGTGATTCGCCGATTGGTATTAGGAAAATTGATTATTGAATCCTTTTCCAGGATTGAATTGTCAAATTTCTTTTTGAGTTCAAGAAGTTTCAATTTATTTGATAATGGATGTTGATCTTGATTTACTACCTTTTTATCAACAATTAGTTTTAAATCATCTAATGATCGATTTTTTACACTTTTTTTGAAATTTGATTTCAAATTAGTATTCGGAATTTGTTTCTTCTTGGAATTACTTTTTGCAAAAGATAATTTTTTGGATCTGTTCCTGAAATTCTTTTTTATTTTTTTCGGCTTGGTCCTAATATTATCAATTTTATTCACACCTTGAATTTTATTAAACCTGTTTTGAGTGTAGTCGTGGTAGAGCAATGAATTGAAATTCGGATGAATTTTAAAATTAATGATATCATTATTAGATAAGAATTTTGTTTTGGGTAATTGTAAATAATACTTTAAACCCAGTTTTTTTTTTTTAATTTTTGATTTCTTTTTCAATTCTCGGTATTTAATCCTGGCTTCTTCAGCTAGAATTTTAAAAAGTGCTTTCTTCCAAACTCTTTCTTGTTGAAAATCAATTGATAAATATGGAATTTTTTGAAGAATTAAATCAAAAACTGTAAATGGTTTCCGATATTCAGGCCATTTAGGCAGTTTGTTTGTTGTTTGTTCTTGTTCCCATAGATTTAATTTTTTTAAGATCAGTCCTGCCTGATACTTTAATTCAGGGTTTTTGACTTTATTGGGATTAATTCTCTCTTTTATATCAAGATCCTTTTTATTTTTTATTTGTATTTTTTTTGCTTTGATATTATCATTTGCATTGTTTGGATTTTTTTTGAAAAAATTTTTTACCCCATTTTCTGTTTGGCTATTCGGATCCAAATCCTCAAGTATTGTTGAAAAAATATTCCCTGTTCGTTCCCAAGGTGGGCCAGTGTATTCTTGGGGTAATAAATTCTTTTTTAAATTGGAAGGTTTATTAGATTGAAATAATTTTTGATCAAAATAATTGTTGGTTTGTTTTTCTTGTATATCTTGATTTGGATTTTGATTTGTATTTTGTTCTTCTTTTTTAACTTTATCATTTTCTTTTTCTCTTTCTTTTCTTTTTTCTATTTCTTTTTCTTTTTCTTTTTCTTTATCTTTATCTTTTTCTTTTTTTTTTTCTTTTACCTTATTTTTTTTTTTTTTGCGTTTAACTTTGTTTAAGTTTTGAATTTCACTTTCAATTTGGGATTTTGTATAATTTTGTTTTTGTAACTTATTCAGATTTTGATTTTGGGTTGTTCGAGTGATCTCTTGATTCTCATTATAAGGACTAACATTCTTTATCTGATTACGATTATCAAGCAAAATCATATTCCGTAAAAACTTTTGGTCTGACCCTTTCTTATTCTTCATTTCATAATCCACATTCCTTTGAAGTAAAATTGAGTGTAAAATAGATCAAAAAGAAATTTTAAAAAAAACGTTTTAAGAAGAAAATTTTTAATAAATGAAAACAATTTTTTTCAATTGGATCATTCTCAAATTGCTCTGTACAATAAAATAGAATTCTTTCAGAGACAACGAATTGATTTTTTTTTTCTTTTATTTTTGGTTCTGATCAAATTAAAACAGTATATTTATTAACCATTGACTACCATCTGAAATAATTTCCTCAGTACAATTTGAAGATAATTAAGAGTTGTTTTCTTTATTGTTCGTTTTTATCAAATTTTATTCGAAAAGTTCCAGTTCGAGATATAGTACAAGTGAAATTTGAGAAATTCTCTTTTTTTTTATATTGTTTTTAGAACGTTCTTTTTTTTTTGTTTTCAGTTTCTCATTCGAAAAAAAAAATTAAAACATGATTTGAATAAGGTTTGTTTTTTTTTGTTTTCTTTTTAAAAAAATTACAGCCTTAAAAGGAAAGGCTAACTTGAAAATCCATTACCTCTTTTTGTCACTCCAATATGTCATCAACAATCTTCAATACTGAGATGTGAACAAAATAATTATGATCAAAAAATGGTAATTATTTCGAAAATAAAAAAAAAAACAGGGTTATAATTTGACATATTTTCTCAGACGAATTATTTCCTGACTCAATTTTCTCTTTTTTTGATTTTTGCTTCAAAAGCTAATCAAAAATAATTATTATTTTCTCTTTTTGTGGTATTTTTTGAATTTTTTAAAGTCTTGACTAATAGGATTTTCACACTTGTAGTTTTGTTATTTCAAAAGATTTATAACATCAATTTCCAATACAAACTAAAAATCACTAAAAAAAATTTATGAATTGTTAGAATTCGAATAGAATCGATTAGAATGAGAGGCTTTTTAAAAAAAGTTCCTTAGCTTGAAAAAAGAAGAAAAAATAATTTTCTCATAAATTTGTGTATCTGGTTATTGAAAAGTAGAAAAGTAAAAAATAATCATTGCTTGTAAGATTTGGGGCGCTTGGTTTTTTGATGAACAAGTAAGAAACTAAGATCAAGACAAAAAAAACCGTTCTGGGTATCTGTAGGTTATGTTGGTAACACAGAATGAGGTTTTCTTTTTTACTTGAAATATTTCACATAAGCACCTTCTTAAAAAATAATATATTAAATGTTTTGTTCTTATTTATAATCGAATATTTTTCTTTCAAGTTCTCAAATATTTTTACAATATAGTAGTTAAACAAACCAAATTATCTTTATAAAATCAATTCAAAAACATAGCTTGAGAATTTTAATCAAATACTTCCTTGTGAAACTTTGAGATAAAATTATTTTTTTAATATTTGAAGGGAGAATAGTAAAAAATAGCTGATATAAAACTAACCACCTTCAAGATTTTTAATTGTTAATTTTAGGAAAATTGTTATGTGATTACTAGTATTTAAAATCAAACCCTTTTTATAAATATCAATTTTTTTTATAAACTAAGTAATACACTTACCTAGGGTTCACTAAAGTTGTGGTATCTATAGAATACTCATATAATCATTCAATAACCTAAAGTAGATCTACTTTTATTGAAAAAAATAGAGTTATATAGAGGTTTGTTAGGGTTTGAAAAAAACTAATTTTTATTCTTGTTTTTTTGATGCACTGGATATTGTTTTGAAAAAGTATAATTTAATTTATCATCATTCTAGTAAGTGAGTGAGTTATGTATAAAAAAAAAAGTTTGATTTTTGAAATAAAAGGATTTGATTTTATATATTTTCAATTTACACATTAATTTACCCCAGGTTAATAATTAAAAATCTTGTCAGGTATCATTTTCACGCATCATATTTTTTCTCTACTAAATAAAACAAATAAAAAGAGTACGAGAGGAAGAAGAAAATAGTTTGATAAAATAAACTTGAGAAAAGTTTGACAAAATAGTCAACACAATCAAGTCAATTGATCTTAAAACTTATTGTTTGTTTTTATCCCTTTTTAATTAAAAGTCAAAACCATTATTTTTAAAATAACCCTTTAAAACTTTTTTAAAGGTTCAAGTATCAAAATAAATCAAAAGATTATTTTTTTCAGGAAGAAAAATACTTTATATGTTCCAAGAAACCGTAAATTAGCACAAGTAGAAATTTTAATTCAAAAAATTCTGCTACTAAAAAAGGAATTCTAAAAATGAACAATCAAAGGTAAAAAAATTTTCTCAAAAATAGTTTTAGTTAATTTAAGTAAATTTTACTCATCAAAAAAACAATAAAAATTGAAAATTAACTTAAAAAACAAAAAAAAAAATTAAACAAATTGAATTTTGAATTCAAATTTTACTCAATATTTTAGAGAGTTTACCTTCAAATTTTATTTGACATTGAGTATGCAATTGGAAAGTTAATTATATGCACTACTGTTACAATAAGAACAAATAAACCACTGATTTAATTTGAAACGTGGGTATTATGTGATTAGTGCCTTATTTTTGGCTACATTCAAAAACAATTGTTACATAAAATTAAATCAAAGTTTTTGATTATTTAGTAATATAAATTATCTATAAAAATCTAATCAAATTAAATCTCACCACAAATATATTGTTGGAAACTTCAATGCTTTTAAAAAACAAAAAGAACTAAAACAAAAAATAATAAGTCAAATTCAATTTCTTTATATGAGTTTTTAAGATTGATAGAGATAATAGAACAATTAAAGTAACTCAATAGATAAACCTTGAGAGGATCAATATTATAGTAAGAATTTTTGATAAAGTTTTTATTTGAAACTATCATCAATTTTTATACCGGGAAATAATGATTATATCCCCAATATACATTCTCATTATCGTTGATAAGGATTGTCTTGTTTTTATAAATTAAAATGTTTTTTTTTTTTCAGTTTTCCATTTAATGATAGATTACTTGATTTATCGATCCAAATTGGAGAATATTTGGATGGTACAACTTCATAATTTAACTGATATTCAATAAAATATTCATAGAGAATTTAGAAAATTATACAAATATACCTTTATAAAGATAAAATAATTGAATTTTACATTACAGATTCAAATTAGCTTCATAAAAAAAAATATATTGTGAAATTTTTATAATATTTCAATATAAGCCCCTTTAAATTTAATTTAACACGTTCTAATGGAAGTAAGATGAAAATTTCCTTAAACCAACTTCGATATATAATAAAAGTTGTTAAATGATTATTAAATAACAAAACAATAAAAATTCCACAATGAATCTTGCCAATATTTATTGGGTTTTTTTCACCTTTTTTAAAATTTCACATAGAATTATGATATCAAAGAAATTAAAACATTTAATAAAGTTGATTCATTTAATTACTAACATTTTCAAGAAAGTTCTAATGGTTAGAACATTTTTTGATTCTTCAATGAACTTAAATAAATGCAATGATTTTCAATCAAATTTAATTAAATTTTCCTTAAAGATTCCTTCCAAAATAGTATCAAATTCATATCTTTTTCGTTTTCTCTTGTCTTTTTTAAAGTTAAAAAATATTGATATAACCAATTTTCAACTTTCTTGATAATTTAAGAACTTTCAAAGTATTAAGATCTGTAAAAACTGAAACACAATATTGTAAAATAGAATTTTTTTTTGAAAAGAATATACATTAAATTAAAGGCAAATTTATACAAATTTTTAAATTATTTTGAGATTTTGATGAAAATTAAAAAATATTTAGTGTAACCAAAAGTTATTGAAAGTATCAAAAAAAAAAATATACAAGATTAATTAAAAAAAAAAAACACTTACTTCCCTCACTTTCAGCTTTGTATACATGCTTAATCTTTACCATTTCTTTCAACTCAAAATATTTTGAAATGAAGCGAAAATTTAATGAAAAAGATAATTATGATTTTCAACTTTTTGACATCAAATGCCAAATTTGGTTTGTAAATTTTTTTTTTTATACAATTTATAACAATTTTGAAATGAAAAATAATTTTTACTGAACAAGATGGCTGTATTCAATGTTATTTCAACATATTTACTACATTAACAGTTAAATTACAAATAAAAACTAAATACAAAATACAGTTATAACTTCAAAATGTCTACTTTTTTGAAATTGTGAGATTCTCTACTTTGAAACAAATTATCAAATTTAATAATAGTCTCAAGTTTTGTATTAAAAAATAATTTCAATTTAATACACTAAAATTTATCATCAAATTGAAAAATATTTTTGATTGATATTTTTAATAGGAAGATGGCTGTAGCAAAATAAATCATATTCTTACATCAATTTTCATTAATAATAATATACCCCCTTAAACAATAAATACCTAGCACTAATTTTATTAATTACCTTGAATAAAAACATTATTTTTATTTTAATTTTCTTTTTTTATTTGAAATATAAACTTTAAAAAACACATTCAAGAAAGAAAATAACGATATTTGTCGAGAGTAGATGTTTTCTTCCAATGTATTCAAGTGTTATATTAAAGATATAAATCCAGAACTCTTTTACATTTTTATTAATTCATAAAAAACAGCAAAACAAATATATTTTATTAGAATTCAAAAAGTATTGAAAAACTATAAAATATATTATTTTTTTTTTTTCAACAATGATTCATCAGACCTAAACCCAATTTCCAGGAATATTGTCCACTCTTATTTATCAAATAATATTTTTAAAATTTATGATTAAATTATCAAATACAGTTAGTTCCACTTTTAATGTATTACTTTCAACAAAATTTAATGAAACAAGAAAGTATCAGATTAATTTACATTTTATTTAGTTTTATTTTGACAAATTATTTGAACAGAATATTTTTTTTTTTTACTTTAATTTGGATTTATTTTTTATAATTTCAAAATTTTTGTTGAACTTGTATATTTTAGAAGTGGAACCAACTTTAATAAACAGATAAACAAAAAAAAAACAAAATAAATTATTTTCTCCAATTAAACCCAATATTTTATTTCAATATTTAAAAACTGTCAATAATAATTAAATCCAATTTTGTGAAAAATTACAAATTTTTATAGATAATCTCGGAATTAAAAATTAACAAAAGAATTACTCAATAATTAAAAATGGATAATCAAGATTGAAAAAAAAAAATTGAGTTAATCTCAGTTCCAAGATTCGGTAGAAAAAGTATATCCTTTTTGTGAAATGGCTTTTTTAATAAAAATTCCAAAAAAAAAAAAAAAATAAAAAATATTCAATAATCTAAATAATAACATAACTACATGTTTGAAACTACTTATTTTTTAGTTTATTTCACTTTTGTGAATAATCTTAGTTCAATAAATAAAATTATAAGAGTATTCAAAAACACTAATTATCATCTTCTAAATTACTTTTCGAATCGAATCTTCTGTGTTTAGATGTTTATTGTTGCCTAAATAAAACTAATTCTATACTAATCAACACAAATTATTAATCATTAATAACCCCACCCCTATCCCCATAAAAGAATAAAATCTGAAAAGAGTTAAAAATATAAGTTTTTCATTTTGATAAGAAATTTTTTTTCAATTTTAATTTTGAATTCATGTCTTGGTATCTTTTTCCCAATTAATACAAATTATTATCAGAACTGTTAAAAAAATACATCTTTGATGAAAAAACAATCAATTTAACAAGTATCGTCTTCTTATATAAATAGTCTATGGTATAATAATTATTATGCTAGCATATGGATCTTTAAAAAAAATTTTTTTTAAAAAAGAAACTAAAATAAACGAAAAAAATTAAACCATTGATCAAAACAAAAAATATTTTTCTTATAGTTTTAATTTGTTTGAAGTATTAATTGAATATTTATCAATGTAATAATAATTTTTAATGGAATAACCATTGGCTTTCTACGTGTTATTTGTCTTATAAACAAATAACAATACAAATCCCTGATAACAAATAAAACTATTCAGGTATTCAATATTTTTAATTCTCTTCAGATAAATTATTTTTTCTTGAACTAACTCAGGATTAAAAAAAAAAGATGTATAAATACGAATCCATTAGGTGATAAAGCAATTCTTGAAATAGAAAAAAAAAAAAAAATTTGTAATTTTTATGAGTGCCTAATGCCAATCAAAAAACTAACCAACATATGAAGCATTATTGATCTCTGTGAATCAACAATCAAAAAGAGGACATTTTTAGGAAAGGCGCCAAAGAGCAACACTCAATTTCCAATGTTAATGTTTAGAATATATAATTTTAAAAACAACTTTGTTGGTTATGAAGTTTCGATTTTTGGTGCTTGAGATCTCAAAGATTTTTTTTTTCATTTTTTCAAATGACTTATTTTTTTATCAAAAGAATGTTACAAAATCCTTACTTCATCATTTATAGATGGTTATAAAATAACCACAAATTGGATTGAATTCAATTAAATTGGTTTTGTAATCAAAGAAAATAATGGTTTCTTTTTGTTCTCATTTGTTCTCCAAATTTTGTTTCAATTTTTTGAGAGGTTTACATTTCCTCTTTGCCATTTTTCACATTTTGTTTGTTTTTGCTTTTTGATTTTTTTTGGAATAGACTTTATGAGCTAAAAAGAGATTTTCAAGTATTTTTTAAGAGTTTTTAAAAAATGGAATTGAAAAATTCTAACAAAATGAAAAAGGAGAATTAACCGATTCTTTCGAATTAAAAAAGAATTTTTTTGGAAAAAATTGTGAAATGGAATTAAATGCGTGATCTGAGTATTTGCAAAGAATTTTTAATGTTGTAAAAAATAAAAAGAATTATAAAACGAAAATTTTCATTGAATCAAAAACAAATCTAGAGAACCAGTTACATGTCTGTTTTTTTAAATTTGTTAATATATTCTCATTTAGGATTATTGGTTTAATTATCACCGTTTTGTCTTCGTCCCTGATTCAAATACAATGTCAAACTATTTTAAAAAAGCTTTAAATATATTCAATGTAAACAATTAGGATATAATATAGAAAAAAAGATAAAAATAGAAAATAAAAGAAGATGTATTCAATAAAAAAAAAGATGAATGTGAACACAAATTATTATTATTATTATTATTGTTTATTTCTTTCCTGTTAAATTCTAAATTATTTGCTGAGAAAATTTTGTATCATAAAGTTGTTTTTTTTTTTTTTTTTTGGAAAATTAAGTTGCCAAAGACAAAATAAATAAAAAAAAAAAAAATAAAAATTTAAAAAAAAAAAAATTATATATATATATAATAATATAAAAAAAAAAAAGAAGTTCCAGAAATAACCAAAATACACAAATGATTATTTTTAAAGAAAAAAATTTGCAGAATTACAAAATTGAACATCCTCCTTTTTTTTTTTTTAATTTTGCAGATCGAACAGCTTCTTCAAATACTTCACGAAGTCCGTCTCTTGTTTTAGCGGAACATTCAACATATGCAACAGCACCGATTTTTTTGGCTAATTCTTGTCCCTATTTTTTAATAAAGAGGAGGAAAGAGTAAATGTAATTAAAATAAGATGAAAAATATTTTTAGAATTTTTTCAATAAAATAAATCGATTTTTAAGAAAAATAAGTTATCAATATTCCTCCTCGTCCCAAATTAGTATTTTTAAAAAAGTTAATTTTTTTGGAAATCTTCGTGTTTGATAAGAATGAACACTAAATTCCAAATAATATAACTTTGTCTTTTTAAATTGTTGTAATCAAGTTTTTTAACACTTCAGTTTGCTCGGTGAAAAAAAAAACAAGTTAGTAATTGCGAAAAAAAATTTGAATTCACCCTCTAAATTCCAAAAAAACAAGCATTTAACTTGTTCTCTAAATTTGTTTTTGATTAAATGAAAATTTTCGTTTTATAATTCTTTTTATTTTTTTTTTTGAAATAATTTTTTATGTGGGAATTTTGCGTAATTTTTTTTAACCATTAGTTTTAATGCTATTTCACAGCCTTTGTTTCAAAAAATTTTATCAATATCTTATCAAATGGCAGTTCAAAAATTATTGAAGATCGATAGAGATATCCTGTAAATCTAAGGAAAGGAATTCACAAAATTCTTTTATGAGAAATCAAAAAAATAACTCAAAATTTTAAGCATATTTAACCAAAATAGTTGAATGATTATATCTAATTCAAATTTAATCATGTTATCACAAATTTCATTATTGTAATATATAGAATAAAGCATTTCATATTTGTTGTTTTGAAAATTATCATTTTAAAATCTTTCACAATTCATTTGTTAATTTTATTTTCTGTACTTTAGTTTTTTTTTAGTTATTAAACTTTTATTCTTCCTTTCATCATCTTTTAAAATAAAATTTATTCCTTAAATGCTCATGTTTGTGGATAATAAATATGAAAAATAAATATTAAACTAAAAATCTATTTTTCCTAACTTTTGGTTTGTTGCAGAATATCTTGGAAAAAAAAAAAAAAAAAGGGTTTTTTGAAATATTTATTTTGAATTAAAATTTTATTATGATTTAAATAATAACTATTTTAAAAAATGAGGTCTTTTTTTTTTTTTTTTGAGATTGCTATAATTAAAACTTATTCTGAAAAATAATTTTTCGAAAAGTGAGGTGATTTTTCTCAAAATTTTTAAAATTGCTTTTCTTCCCACTCCAACCTCTACCTCACATTTAAAAGTTGGCCCCTCGCTTTTATAAAATAGAAAACTTGATAAAAAGTTTAAAAAAGCACACACTTTTTTAAACCTGAATTTTTTAAAAAGAATTTAATTCTGAAAAAGTCTACACTTTTTTAAAACTTTATTTTTTTGAAGCGTTTGATTTAAAAAAAAAAGTCTTTACCTTTGAAAAATAGAAAACTTGAAAAAAGTTTTAATTCTATCAATCTATAAAAAAAAATTTAAAAAAGTCCACACTTTTTTAAAATGACACTAATTAAATTGAAACTTCATTAAATCTTGAACTTTGAAGGAAAACATTTTTTATGTAGTGGCAATTTACCTTTATTACATTTTTAAAATAAATCAAATTAAAAATAAATTAGAATTTATTTTGCACTTCATTAAGAAAACCAATGTCCATTTTTGCGAGAAGGTGGCCAATTGTAAATTGGTGATATTTCCACCGCAAAAAATTTCATCAACAAACATACCTCATAACATAATAACACTGTATCTAATAAGGACAAAATTATCTCTTTTGAAAAGTATTTTTTTTTTAATATCAATTTTTTTTTTATTTATTTAAATATGACGAATTTGAAAAAAAAAAAATTAAAGATCTCAATTTATATTGTTACTGTAATGGGAAATTTCAACCCAAGAGTTTATGAAACCAAATTCAAGAGATACACCTTCAACTTTATGAAGACTTTACAATTCAAAAAAAAAAAAAATCAGCAAATGTAATATACTCCATTCACAAAAGGTACCAGAACAAAATAATTACATTTTTTGTTTCAGATTTAATGGATTTTTTATCATAATTAAACCAACTTTTGGTGAAAATTTTGTATTCCTATACATGCAATTTTATTTTTTTCTTTTTGTAAATTTACCTGAAATATTCCTTAAACTTTCGAAATAAAAAAAAATAAAATTCGCATTTTAAAAATTTGTAATTGTTGTTTTCTTTTTTAATTTATTTGTGTCTTTTGGTTAATTTATTTGTTTAATTTTGTCTAAAAATTTGTTTTTTGCTTTAAATACAACAATTCATATTCAAACGTGGCTTAAGCCGCTGTTTTTGCTAGAGTATGACCAATTCAAAATCGAACTCCTTCTCACCAAAATGGTCAGTTTAGTAAAGGTAATCTAATTGTGTTTCGAAGTTCATTAGATTCCTTAATTTGTAGAAAAATTAGTGAAAAAATTATTAATTGATTATCTAGTCGGTAATTTAGTTTCTAGCAAGAACCACGTCTATAAGCCATATGGATTTTACAATGGACGTAATGTGTCTTGATTTTCTCCAAACAAATATTTCGTAATTCATTTAAATTTATCAAAATTTAAAAAAAAAAAAAAAAAAAAAATAAAGAATGAAGAGTGTTTTACTTTTTCAAAAGTAATTGGTGCAAGTTTTTTTTTTTGGAGTTTTTCGATTGTTCCTTGGTCTTTTCTAAGATCGATTTTTAATCCAACCAAAAGTTTTGGTACTCGAGGACAAAAGTGATCCACTTCATCAGCCCACTTTTACATTTTTTTTTTTGTTTTTTATTTTATTTTTGAAGAATTAAAGGTATTTTAATTTCGAGAAACAAAGTTGTTCATTGGTTTTGGAACCGATACAAATTTTAGTATTTAAGATTAAAAATGTTTTTGTTATTTTTTTAAGATTGCGAAAAAGAAAAAGAAAAAGAAAAAGAAAAAGAAATTTGTTAGCGTGAAAAGACAAACAAAACAATTGTTTGAAATTTGAAGAAAAAGAAAAATATCTTTGAAATAAAAAAAAGAAAAAAAAAAAATCCTTTTACCTTATCTGTAACATTGTCATATGAAAGATGGTTATCAACAGAAAATCCAATTATTACAACATCTGAATCTGGATACGACAATGGTCGAAGTCGATCATAATCTTCTTGACCTATTTAAGTACGATCAAATAATTAACGCAATAAAAAAAAAATTTTAACCAATATTCAAAAAAGAAAAAAAAAAAAAAAATTAATTAGCTTTGAGTTGACTTTCTGAAGAAAACAAAAATTGGATCAAAAGAATTCAAAACGAAAAAGTCTTTTTAAAAATAAAAAAACAAGGAAATTAGAGAAAAAAAGAAAAAAAAAAAAAAAAAATATTACCAGCTGTATCCCATAAATTAAGTTCATATTGGTTTCCATCAACAGTAATATCTGCAATATAATTTTCAAAAACAGTTGGAACGTATTGTTCTGGGAATCTAAAAGGATCATGATTCAAAGGATTTTTTTAAAGAAACAAAGCATTAAATTTATTGGCAAAGCACTGAAATTTCAAAAGAAAAAAGAAAAGAAGGAAACAATTACTTGTTTTTTGCAAATGTAATTAATAAACAGGTTTTTCCGGTGGCACCATCACCAACACACACTAATTTGAATCTTGACATTATATCGTTTCTTTAGAAACACAAAGTATTGTTGTAAAAAATAATAAAGCACAAACAACAAGAAAATGAAAAAATTTTCTGATTGATTTTTTTTTGTTTTCTTCCTTTTCGAAAGTTTGAAATACATGGAATTGAACGTTTGGATAAAACAAATGATATTTGAAATATTCAAATTCTCATTTGAACAACAAAATTTCTGTTAGGAATTGAAATTTGAAAATTCTTTACTTAGATAAAAAACAAGGAATCTTTCTCTCTTTTTTTGAAATAAAAACAGAATGAAGGTGGATTTGTAAAAATACTAAGGGGTTTTCTCGTTTTTTGATTGACGGTTCATCTTGGAAATTTGTAACAAATGTACATTTTTTTCTCCAAATATGTTATTTTTTTACAAACACCAAAAAGTTTTTTAATTTTTTAAAGCGAAAGATTATAGATTGGTAAAACCCATGTTTTGAAATATTAAAAGTGTTTCTTTTTATCTTGAAGGACTTAGTCTTAAACCCTTTGAAAGAAATTAACAACAAATAAGAAGAAAATATAGTTTTGGTTGTTAAAAGTTGAAGTATGAAGTATTTAATGTGATCAACAAAGGGCCATATAAAAGAAGAAAACCGGTATTTCAAATATAATCCTGTGCTTTTTTTTCTTCTCTTTCCCTTGAAACATCTAATTACCAACACAATCATATACCGGGGGTTGAATCAATTTTGAAATAAAAATCCTTCATGGCTTAAGTTAATTTTAAATTAGGAAGGAAATTAATTCAAACTTTTTCGTAATTTTTCTTCGATTTTGAAAATTTCTAGTTTATTGTTAAGGGACTAATCTCGTTTATTTTATTTTTTTGGCCAATTTCTAAATAAATTTTCCTTTTCTGGAAATATTTTTAATATTGAAAATAATCTGGGGGTTTCAAATCTAAGTAATTGGCAAAAAATTTTCTCGATCTCTATTAAATTTGGGTAAAAAAATTTAATAATGCTTAGCCCCTTAAATGAAGTATAAAATTTATTTAATTTGTATCATATATTTAAATTGTTAATTCTAAATTAATGTATTTGACCATATCCAATTTAATAATCCTGGGCACATTCCGAACCCAGAAGATCAACGTATTGTGGGCTAAGCTAGTTAGTAAGATGAGCAACCTCTCGCGAACACTTGGTGCTGAATACTTTTTTATGTTTTTCTTTTAACTTTTAATATTTGTCAATTTTTGAGTTTTCAAAAATATAGAAAAAAAAAAAAAAAAAAATATAATTGATAAGATACCATAAATCAAAAACTATTTATTAAGATCTATATTAATTTAAATTATAAAATATAAATTTCACAAAATTTGTTGCAAATATATATAATCAATAAAATATAAGAACAAAATATCAAAATAAATTATTACTTAATTTATTATTTAAATTCTTTTATTTATAAACTATTTAAAATCGAATAAATATTATAACCAAATCAAAGTAGATTCATATCAATCAAAAAATTTTACAATAATATAATTTCAGATTCTTATATATATATAGAATAAAATTACATAAAAATAATAAGAATAAAACCCAATTCAAAATTTTTAACACAATAAAATTCGATTTGTGGAAAAAAAAAACTTTGATAATCCGCTATAGAAGAAATACCAAATAAGAACCATTTTTCATTGAAATCTAAACACTTAACTCTGAATTATAATACTCACAAAACAAAACAAAAAATAATTATCAATTCAAATAAATCAAGGATGTGTTAAAATTTTTGGTGAGAGCAAAACAAATATATTGGTGATTTGTTTAAATTCTATTATCATTATTGATCGATCAAAAGGTTAGATAGTACCAACTAATTTAATCATGTTCTTTTATTTTGAACAACTCAACTTTAACGTAATATCAATCCTTGGAAGAAAATTTCTGATTGAACGAAACATGTTGAGATATTTAAAAAAATAAATCTAAAAAAAACTGAAAAGAAGAAAAAACGATTTTGATATTTTAAAAATAAAAAAAATATTTCCAATTTAAATGAAATGTATTTTATTGTGATTCTTTGGAACGTTTTAATTGCTTTGGGGAATTTTGAATTTTTGTTTATATTTCCTTTTTCTTTTGTTTGAACTATTATAGTTATTTTTTTGATTTTGATACCCCGGCTCCCAGATTAATATATAAAATAATATTTCATTTTTTTTCTTCAATTAATAACAAAATTTATAAAAAAGAATTTAAAATAGGAAGGTAACTTGTCTAGAAATAAAATCAAAAAAAAAATATTCAAAATAAAATTATAAAAAATATTTTTGTTAAAATACAATGAATAAGAATGTAAATAGAAATTTCAGGTTTTTCTATATTATTACCATTAAGATTGTAAAGAAAAATATGAAATAAATCGAATAAGATATACTTTGGTTAGAATTTTTTTTTTATTACTTATTTTAACCAGTTTATATGGAAAAGGGTGATCTTTCTGGTTTGGTCTTCAAAAAGAAAAGATTTGTCCACAATATATATATCTATATATAATCTCATTTTTATTTTTTTGTTCAATCTTTGATTAATATCCACAATCTTCTGAACACATTTAGATGTACAACCAAATTTATTATTACACATAATATCTTAATAAATGCTAAAAATAGAAATTTTAAAGATTCCACTTTGATTTGGTGTTATTTTATTTTGAAAGGTAGAGTAGCAAAGGGCTATTTTACTTTAATTTCCAAGCTACAGTTTTCCTGTGTCACTCAAAAAAAGTTTTTTAGTAATGTATTCCCAATAAAAATTTTGAAAAAAGATAACCGACTAGGAAAAAAAATTCAAGCTGGTTCTTAATTAATACCATTCGCAAAACCTATTGTAAAATCAATTAAAATCGACACAAATTAACTTCCAAGAATAATTCACAATATTTTTTTCAATCTTTCCAACAAAAAAATTTAAATCTCCTTTTTAATCTAAATCGTAATTTTGGATATCGTCAAAAAAACTTGAATTATCAAAAAAATTTTTAATTTTAGATTACTTTGATTAGAACAGACAATAATTTATCAAAGTAAAAAAACTCAAATTGTGTTTAACCCTCAATAATTTGATTATCTTTTATTGTTTCTTTTATTAATTGATCATACTTTTCATTAACACTTTCAACTTCTATTGAAGTTTTCAATTAAAAACAGGGCTTGTCTTGTTTTCCCTAAAGACAATTTAAAATAACTTTCCTTAATTGGAAATTGAGAAAAAATATAATTGTCTTGGTTTGGTTCAAAAACTTATTGCTTTTTTTCCATTTCTTCAAGTTAAACTGAAAAAATCGTCAATTTTTAATCGTTTTTTTTTGAATAATCATCTACATTTTTACTTATAGAGTCTAATTTTGAAAAAAAGAAGATAATTCACATCGAACATAAACAAAACGAGTCAGAGAGAAAATATTTTTGGATTTCTTCCAATTTTCTTTTATTTTTTTCAAAACATTCTTTCTTGTTATGAATTTTATTCTTCTCTGTTTTCTTTTAGTCACGTTTTCTTTTGCTTATACACCAGGATACGAGTTAAGCAATGTTAAAATTAGCCCAAGCGGATTTACAGGAGATCTTACCTTATTATCCCCAGGACCTTATCCACCTTCTGTTGATACACTCAAGCTTGTTGTAAATTTTCAAACTCAACAACGACTCCGAATTCAAATCTTTGATCCTTCAAAAGACAATTGGCAAGGTAAGTATTTTTTTCTTTTCTTTCTTTCTTTCTTTCTTTCCCTCTCTTATTGCTTTTTCACAACCGCCAAACGAAACAAATTCCTAAAAAAAATTAAAGTTCCCTATGTTTCGCAAGTAAACAACACAAACACAGCACCCGGCGAAATGGACTACGATGTCACATACACCAAAAACCCCTTTTCACTCAAAGTTGTAAGGACCAGTGATGACTACGTGCTCCTCGACACCAAGCCAATCCAAAATCAAATCAATGGACTCATTTACCAAAAGCAATACATTGAGTGGACAAACAACTTGGAGGCAAACCCAATTGTTTTCGGTTTGGGAGAACGCCGATCCAAATTCCCATTAGATCTTAACCAAGTCTATACCCATTTCGCCATTGACATTAACCATGGCTTTAATGATAACTGGTACGGAGTGCACCCAGTCTATTACCAATTGAATAAAAACAATGGAAAATTCCATGCCTTGTTTTTGTTAAATTCCAACCCAATGGATGTTGTTTTAAATGACACTTCAATTAGTTGGAGAACTATTGGTGGTATAATTGATCTTTTTGTTTTTACAGGTGGTACAATTTATGAAACAATGGCACAGTAAACTTTTTTTTTTTTTTTAATTTTTTTGTTTTTCTTTTTCTCCACCAAAAAATACTTTTTCCTCTCTTTGCTGAGTGAAAAAAATTGGATATTTTTTTGAAAACAAAATATTTTTGACAACTTTCTTTTTTTGATCGTGAGACCCTCCACAATTCTTAATTTTGATATATAGGCTGTATTTTGATATTTTCCAAACTGGAAATGAATAATTTACTTGAAATACTGGGTATTTGAAAAGTAAAAGTAGATGAAATTTCGGCTGATGATTGATCTTTCAGTTCTTCAATTATCCTTTCATTAACGGCTTCTTAGTTCACCCAAAATATACCTATAAAAATATATTTTCGAAAAAAGATTCAAACAGATCATTAGAAAAAGACAAATTACAATCCATTTCTTTGAAATCGTTCTAGAGGAAAAGAACAATAGTAGAAAAAGAAGTGAAAATTTTTTCCCATTTATTCTTCAAATACCAGTAAAAACATTATTTCGAGAGTATTAAAAATAGGTTCAACATTAAATGCATTTAATGTTGAGATCCAAAATTCAAACAAAAACGGTACTTGATAATAAGTGTTGATTTCTGTACAAACTTGTAGTTATTCGGGTGAAAAAATTTTTTAAACTATATTTATGGGAACATAATTCGACTTAAAAACAAAATAGAGTGTGTTGGTAGGTCATTTTAAAAATTGTGTAGCTAAAAAAGTTTTTAATAGAGAATTAAAAATAGGTCTTTTAACGTTTGTTGGCTGTTTCAAAGATACTTTGTGAAAACTTTTTTGTAACACTTTTTGAAAATGTTATAAGCTATTTCCTAAAAAGTAGGCAAATTTATTTTAAAATATCTTTCTTCAATTTAATTCCTACAACTGTTTCAACTCTACCATAAAAATTTATAAGACATTGAACTTGATTTTCAATTATAAAATTGTGTGCTATGAAATAGAAAATTCAATTTCTATCACATCATCAAAGAAAATTTCGATTTCTCTTCCAACATAAGAGAAATTTTTTATTTTTTTTATTTAATAAAAACCAAGACAAAAATTAGAATTTCAAAAGAAAAGAAATCACAGAAATCACAGAAGTTACAGAAAACACAGAAACTTAAAAGTATTTTTAAGAATTGCTTTTAAATTGTACAAACCTTTGATTTTTTGAATTTTGGAAATTGAAGATCAGCATTAATGTAAGCCTTTGTATCAATTTGTTTGTAAATTTCCAAAATCAAAAAATGGATTACAGAATTTTTTTTTTTTCTATGATAAATTTTACGGTTTATAATAAACTTTCATAACCATTCCACGATTTATTAAACAGAATATAATTTTATAATTGAAAATCAATTTCTATGTCAAGTAAATTTTTATGGTAGAGTTGGAGCAGCTGTTTATAATTATTTAAATATTCAAAATTGTTATTTATCAGATTTGATTCTATATTATAATTCAATTTGTTTGTTTGTAAGACATTAAATTAATGAAAGATCTCAAAATTTCTAATAACCCTATTCATTTTATATGACATTTTCTAGGTGCATGAAAATTGGTGTTTATTTTTTTCTTTTTGATCCTTAAAATTGTTGTCCTTAAGGAGATTTGATCTTGATAAAATTCCAGATTGAATTGAAAACTTATAACAGTATTTTATTGTTTAAAAAATCGTTTGGTACCCATACCATATTTTCCAGTTTTTTATTGAATTTATCAGTACATTGCTTTGTAAAAAAAAAAAAGTGAATTTTTTGTCTTTGTTTAAAAAAATTTTTCTTTTCATTTTTTAAACAAAAGATATCCTCTGAGTTATAATCTTGTCTATATGATAGCTCTTATAAAAAATTCTAAATAAATTTTAGAGTTTCTGAAAGTGCCGTAGAGTGCCTAGGTTTTCTTCAGGTTTTCTGTTTTATCTGTGAAGTGTTCTAGGTTTTTTTGAGGTTTTCTATTTTATTTCTAAAGTAAAAAAAACCTAACGAAAATCTATTGATTTTCCAAATAAACAGAAAACTCAAGAAAAGCTAACGGTGGTTTTCCAGAATTCAAAAGAATAGAGTAAAATCAAAGATTTTACCCAATTATTTTAAATTCTGGAAAAGCTAACGGCGGTTTTTTTTAATTTGAGAAATGTAGAGAAAATTAAATAAATTTTCTTTACATTTCAAAAAGTAAAAAAAAACCTAACGGCCCTTTTCTTGAGGTTTTCTGTTTCATCTGTTAAAGTGTTCTAGGTTTTTTTTTACTTTAGAAATAAACAGAAAATTTATTAAAATTTTCGGTTTATTTCTAAAGTAAAAAAAAACCTAACGAATATGTATTGATTTTCTGAATAAACAGAAATCTCAAAAAAACCTAACGAAAATCTATCGATTTTCCAAATATACAAAAAACTCAAGAAAACCTAACGGCAAAAAGGAAGTAATTTTATTGAATTACCTCTTTTCAAAAATAAATAAATAAATAAAAAAAAATGAATTTTTTTTTTAGATTTTTTACAAATATATTTTGAAACACATACATAATAGGTTCTAATTTAATAAGTAGTAATATTCCTGTTAATTTTATATTACCTAGTTATAAATATAACAACTTTCAAACATAATATTATATGAATTATTAAAAAAATAAAAAAATTCCTCAGTTTTTTGGAAATACTTTATAATAAATTTCAACAAACCAACAATGCGAATCAATAGCATTTTTTAAATAAAGCAATAATATTAAAAGTCAATTTCAAGTTTTAAAATATCTTTCTTAGAATTTTGAATACAAGAATGTTATTTTCTAGGTGTGTGGCCAATTGGCCCATTTTTGAGATCTCTTAAATAGATTTTTTTTTTTTCATTTTTTTCATTTCAAAAATGAGTTATTTTGATCTTAAAGAATGTTAAAAAATCCTTACTTTGTCAAATTTTGATTATTACAAAATAACCAATATTTCATTAAATCAAATTAAATTGATTTTGTATCAAAAGAATTCGATTTAACCCAAAATTGAAGAAATTTAAGCATGTTGAAAATAAAAACAAGTACAAAAAAACATTGGCCTTTTTTCTAAATCTGAACTTTTGATACTGTTAATCATTTGAATCTTTATCATTATTATTTTTCTTTTTGATTTTTCCAACAAAAAGATAATTCTACTTTCACATTATCAATTTAAGAGTTTAAGTCACTGCCCAAGTATGAAGGAAATTCAGGATATTATTTCTTCTACTCTTAATCCAACTAAAATGATTAAAACTTTTTAAAAAGTTTAAAGTGCTAATTTCGATTCTCTATTAATTTTTTTTATCAAGATAAAATATCTTTCGGAACTCTTATCCTATTTTTTTTTTTTGTTTAATCTGATAGATTCATTTTTATCAAACATTAAACTTTTAAATATTATCAATTTATTTTTTTATTTTTTTTCAAATTCAAACTTATCTTTATTGAAGTTTAGTCTCAAAAAAAAAAAAATTATGTCTTTTTCAAAACAAAAATTCATTTTAAATACTTGTAAAAAGAATATAATTATTAATACAACTCATTTTTTCAAAAACAAAAAAAAAAAAACAAAAAAAAATAAAGATATCAAGAAGTTATTGGAAAACCATACAGAGCCGCTTATTGGCATTTAGGATGGCATCAATGCCGATGGGGATATAAAAATATAGCTGATGTTCAAAATATTGTTGACAATTTTAATAAATATGAAATTCCTTTAGATACGCAATGGACAGACATAGATACAATGGATAACTATAAAGACTTTACATTCAATCCTACAACATTTCCAAAAACTGAATTCAAAGAATTTACTGATAGTCTACACGCACAGCATAAGCATTATATCCCAATCATTGATCCCGGAATCAAAATTGAATCTGATTATTTCGCATATGAACTTGGAAACGAATTAGATGTTTGGGTAAAAAACAGTGCAGGTGCACCATTTTTTGGTAAAGTTTGGCCAGGATATACCTATTTCCCTGATTTTACACATCCAAAGGCCAAGGAATATTGGAAAGCATTGTTTGAACAATATCATAAGGATATTGGTTTTGATTCCATTTGGATTGATATGAACGAAGCTTCTAATTTTGTTGAAATTTGTGACGATAATGGTAAATTTAAAAAATTTTTTTCTCTGATTATATTAATTATTATTATTCTTCTTCTTCTAGTTCTTTATTTAATTTTAATTTTGTCAAACAAAAAAAAAAAAAAAACATAAATCATTTTATTTCGGTTCTATTATAACCTAACCTAACCTAACCAAAACTCAGAAAAAAATCAACAAGATAAAAGAAAAATTGATTTCTCCAAAATAATTTTTTCAAAAATTTGTTTCTTTATTAATCTTATAATTAATAAAATTAGATTTGTTTATCTTTATGAGAAAAAAATCCTGGAAGATCAGTGTGATATATATGTGATATACTTTAATCACCTGGAATTTATTTGAAAAACCAAAAAAAAAAAATAACTAACACATATGTTAAAATTGAGATTAATAAAATTTAAAAAACTTTCAATTTATTTTATACCCAAAGATAAGAATTAAACACATACTATGCTAAATAATGAGAAAAAAGTGTGATAAAAAAAGTCAATTTATCCTATATACTCGATCTTGATTATACGATACTTTTTTATCTTATTTTTTTTATCTTTTGGAGGGATTTCCAAAAACACATGGCATTTTTTTTTTTTTTTTTTTTTTTTACATTTAATACAATATATGTTTTTAAGTAGTTCTATTTGCAATTTGGTAATATAAAATTAAGTGGAATATTAATACTGTATTGAACCAGAACCTTTTGTTTGTATTTCAAAATATATTCATCAAAATATTTCCAATAAATGAAAAAACATTAAACACTTTTTTTTGAGACAAAACAAGTTACTGATAAATTTCAAAAAAAAACTGGAATTATGGAAACGATACAAACGATTTTTTAAACAATAAATTACAGCTATAAATTTTTCAACAATCTGGAATTTTATTAAGATTAAACCTCTGTCTAATGAAAACAATTTTTTTCTGGATCAAAAAGATAAAAAATACACACCAATTTTCGCGCACTTGAAAAATATCATTAAAAATGGTTATTAGAAATTTTGAGATATTTAATTAAAGTAATACCATATTCACAAACAAAATTAAATTATTGTTAATAATCAATAAACCATGAATAACAATTTTGGATTGTTAAATAATTATATTCAGAATTGAGTATATAAAGAAATTTTGAAATAAATTTTCTCGAATTTTGAGGATATAGCGTATTATATAATCAAAATGTGATTACTTATCATTTATGTAAACCACTTTACTCATTTCTTATTTTTGTGTGAGTACTCATTTTGGGATGTATAACAATTACAAAGATTTAAAAAATTTCCAGATAAATAAAATTTTTTCATTAAAATAAATTGAAACAAAGATAAAGCCATTTGAAAAGAATGAGAACAAAACGATTTTAATATATTTCAGAAAATAGTTCTACTTAAATATACCAACTTTTAAAGGGATATTATTGAAAAATTATTATTCATGCTTTTTTAAAAGGATGATATTTGATCGAATACTTTATTTTATTTTGAACAAAAAAGGTTAGTATAAAAATGGACATTGTTTCTGTTAAAAATCCCCAAATTTTTTTCCAAATAATATTTATTTTTTATAATTGACCTTTGAAGAAGAAATAAGAAATAAGTAGAATAATGCAAATCAAAGAATTGTTGATACCCGTATGAAATAAAACTAATCAATCCATATATTTTCTTCAAAATTGAAAAATTAAAATTCTTAATAAACTATTAAAAAACACAACAATGTTAATTTTGATCTTCAATTGAAGATCAAAGAAAATTACAGAAGAAACCAATATGATTTTTCTACAATCTTTTCCACTGTTTCATTAACCTTAGAATAACAGGTTTTTACCAATAGTGACTATAAATCATGCAATAAAAATTAAATTTGCAAAACGATTAGGTAAAAAGAATACAATCGGAAAAAAAAAAAAAAAAAGAAAAAATGTGAAAATAATGATTTCAATTATGAAATTTCCAAAATAATTTTTTTCTTCTAATATTAATTAAAAACCTTTTAAACATATATAATTAACCCATGTCAACTTGGACTGAGCACCTTTCATGGGAAAATGATTAATTTTCGATATGATGCATTTTGATGGTTATCATAGAAATTTTCAAACCTTAAATGAAAGTCATTACAATTAAACTTCTAAATAAAAATTAAATAAATTCTTGAAAAGGTATGAATTCGCGAAACACTCATCAATTCGTGAAAAATTCATAATTTTAAGAAAAAATACTCAAAATATCTTGAATCTTGTTAATCAAAATTCTGAAATTTATTGTTGTTTTTGAAGATAATTTTTCATCAAAACACTAATGGCTAGAAAACTTAAGGTAATAAAAGAAAAACTAATAATAAAAAATTGAAAATAAAAAAATACTTGTATATAGTATAAAATATATAAATTCGGGTACACGTTCCCCACTTTTTGAGGTAATGTCTCGTTTTTTTATTTATTTTAATTTAAAAGAATTTATTAAAACCTTTGATTTTAATCCATTCTTATAAATTAAAAAAAAAAACCTAACGACAGTGGAATACCAATTATTAATCACAGATTGTGAAATTTTTATTTATAATTGATAATTTTTTTATCGGATTTTTCCCCTCCTTTGAATTCCGTCGAAGTGTAACAAAGTGCCGTAGAGTGCCGTCAAGTGCCTAGAGTTTTTTGTTTTATTTGTTAAGTGTTCTAGGTTTTTTTGAAGTTTTCTGTTTTATCTGTTAAGTGTTCTAGGTTTTTTTGAAATAAACAAAAAATTTTAATAAATTTTTGGTTTATTTCGAAAAGTAAAAAAAAACTAACGAAAATCTATTGATTTTCCAAATAAACAGAAAACTCAAGAAAACCAAAATAAAGTGGATAAATTTTTAATTTGGCCATACAAATGATATTATGATTTTTTTATGTTAATATTTCAATTATTTTTCTTCTTCTCTTTTTTTTTTTTTTTTTTTTATTAATGATAAAATATTCTTTTATTGTTCGTTTCTTCCACAATAAATAAACAAATAAAAAATTCAAAATTTCCATTAAATCATTTTAAATTTATAAAAATCCCTAATATCTTCTTTTTTTTTTTTTTTTTTCTTATCAAAACTCCAAATTATTTAAAAACAAATTAAAAAAAAATAATAAAAAAAAGTACATAATTATCCATATGTACCAGGTGGAAGATGTTTAAGTCAACGTACTATAACACTTGAATCGGAACAGTACATCTCAAGTGCGTTTAATACACATTCGATGTATGGCTATACTGAAACCATTGTCACTCGAGAAGCCTTTGATGAAATCTTCCCAGGAAAGCGAACTGCCATCATTTCAAGGTCGACCTTTGCTGGGCAGGGAAAGCACGGCCAACATTGGTTAGGGGATAATTATAGTACATTTGAATGGATGAAGGAATCAATTGCAGGAATCATTCATTTTAATTTATTTGGTGTTCCTTTAGTGGGTGCCGATATTTGTGGATTTAATGGAGAAACCACAGAAGAATTGTGTGTAAGGTGGTCCCAACTTGGTGTATTTTATCCTTTCTCTCGAAACCATAATTCTCAAAACATGCGATCACAGGAGCCATTTGCATTTAGCGAAGATGCAAGAAATACCATTAAAAGCTTTATTGAATTAAGATATTACATACTACCTTATCTTTATACCACTTTTGAATCTGCTGCAAGAGACAGCATGCCCGTGTGGCGCGCAATGATGTATGATTACCCCGAAGATTCCGACACTTGGTATCTTGACGAGCAAGTCATGGTCGGCGATAGTTTCCTCATCTTCCCAGTCCTTGAAGAAGGCGCAACATCAGTTGAGGGATATGTGCCAAATGATGACTGGTATAATTACCTAACAGGCGAAAGTGTAATGAATAAACTGGAAAATAAAGTACATGGATTACACATGCAATTCCTTGCATCCATTGATACCATGCCAATACTACTTAAGGGCGGCAAGATCATACCCGCACAGCTCCCTGCCCTATCCACGTATGAAGCCCGCCAAAACAATTTTGAACTTATTGTCGCATTAGATTCAAACAGTGAAGCATCAGGTTGGTTATATGTCGATGATGGAGAATCAATCGAAGTTGGTGATAATTATAGTGAAATTCATTTTAATGTCGCAAACAATAAATTAACCTCAACTATTAAAAATGGCAAATATCAACCTTTAAGTTCAACACCTCTTCATTTATTGAAATTTTTTGGAATGAGCCCTATAACTTCTCTTAATGTAAATGGCAAATCCTGCCAATTTGATTACAATGCAAAAACTAAAGTTCTCACAGTGTCTAATTTAGATGAAAACTTAAACGATGAATTAGTTGTTGAATGGAATTAATTGATTCGCCATATTTTTTTTTTTATTTTTTGATTTATTTTGAAATTTGATTCCTTTCCAAAATAAAATTTGATTACTTACATTTAATATTTTGAGAATTACATTGATTCATTTTTCATTTTTTGATGTTTTGTATTTCAAAAACCAAATTCTTTTTTTTTTATGGCAGTAATATTTCTATTTTGGCAAACCATTTTTTTCTTTACAAATACAAAATTCACATTGAACATTTTTGAAAGCCAAAATACTTAAATTTCTCCTTCTCACATCCAATTTATTTTCAAATGTTTTGGAGTTTCAGTGAAATAGAAGTGAATATAATATCTTAAACTTCTGACAGATTACTGAGGTGAAAAAATTTTGATTTTAAATTTGGCTTGATGTGTTTCAATTCAAAAACTTTTAAAAAATTTTTTTCGTTCAATTTACATTTTTGTAAATCTAATAACTCAACTTTTTATACAACTCTTGAGAAAGATTATTTTGAAAGATCAACTAATTTTCCAAAGTTGATTTACATTTAAACTCAATAAAATACATTATTAAAAGCTAAAATAAAAAAATTTCAAAAAAGAAAATGAAAAAAAACTTTTCAGACATCTTTTTAAATTTATCAAAAGTTTGAAAATTTTTATTAAATCAATAAAAAAAATTTATATATGAATCTGCTAAATGGTAAGATAAATTGAAAATCCTTTGATGTAAACAAAAGTATATAGTGAAATAAACTCCTATTCAAAATTTTTAAAATACCAAAATTCAATTTTTGAAAAAAAAAAATCTTATTTAATCAATTCTCAAAGAACTAACTAATTTAAAACCCTTCACTAATTGAAATAGTAACAATTGTTTATCTATGACAAAAATGTGAAAATGAAAAACAAATAATTATTTATACTGCAGTCAGTTCCAATTAAAAGACACAAAATTTAAACATAATTTAAGCAACAAAACTATCTTAAATTAATGAACATTTTTTGGACTTTTTTTTTACACAATTTTTTTTATACTAGAATCTGGATTTTACACCTTAATTTGAAAACATTTTTTATTCTTCAATTTCTTTGAAAGTTTTTGTCTTTAAAGTGGAACTGTTAATAATAAATCAAGTGAGTAAACAATTTTGGAGATGGGTTAAACAAAAAAATATTTGGTAAATTTGTTTAAATTCTATAAAGAATATTGATCAATAAAATCTTGAGATACCAATTTAACTAATTTCATTTGAGTTCATCTATTTTGAACAACTCAACTTTATATCTAATATTAATCATTCGAAAAAATATTTTGATCAAACAAAACAAGTTATTTAATTCAAAAAATTAACTAAAAACAAATAAATAAAAGATGAAAAAATGATTTCCATGTTTTACAAAAACCAAAATTATTTCAAATTGGAATGAAATTATATTGTTGTGATCATTTGAAATGTTCGAACTGTCGTGAAAATTTTGAATTTTGGTTTGCAAAAAAAAAGTTGTCAATTTATTTTAAGATACCTTGATTAAATCCAATCTTCATAAAACGATTTAAATATTCAAAATCATTAATCACTAGTTATTGATTCTTTTAAATAATCCAATTTGTTTGGTAGTATATAATTACTTTAAAAAAATATTTTAAATTTTCAAGATCTCTATTTTATCTGAAATGTTTCTCGAGAAAAAATTATTAAAAAAAATATAAAAAATAATGCTATATTTTTCAGCTCTACATCACTTAAAATATTTGATATTTTTTAGGAGTGAAAATTGAAAATTCTTTTTTGTTTTTTTGATCAAAAAAATCCTTTTCAGAACTTCTTTAATCTTGAAAAATTTTCAATAGAATTGAAATATAATAAATTTATTTTATTGTGCAAAAAATAATTTAGGTTTTTGGTAAATGAAGCTTTTTTATTGAAATGGGATCTGTATCGTTTTTTACAAAAAAGGGTTCTTTTTTTTTCTTCAATTTCTATAAAAAAATTGTAAGGAAGATATTTTGAAATAAAGACAAAGAGGTATTGATTCAACTGGTATTAATATTAAACTTAATTGGTATTAAAAATTAACCAATAACACGACTAATAAAGATATCTTATTATTAAATGTAAAAAAAAAAAGTACCACTTTTTTGTAAATAACTTACAATATTTTAATTTATTATTTTCGTAAACTCTGTTTCAGTCAAAGGTGCCCAACTTTTTTTTCAAATATCAATTATTTTATAGAATTGACCTTTGAAGAACAAATAATAAATAAACAGAATAATACACATCAAAGAATTGTTGATATATGTCTGAAAGAAAACTAATTAATGAATGGATTTTCTTAAAAATTGAAAAACTCAAATTCTTAGGGCCCTATTTAGAAAAACAACGATGTTCGTTTTGAACTTCTACTGGTATTTGAATAATAAATATGAAACAATTTTCACTTCATTTTCCATACTTTTCATTTAGAAATTAAGCCCCAAACGAAGTTTGTTGGTATTTGTGGTCTCTTTTTGAAAAAGAAAATGAAAATGAAGTGGGAATTTTTCACATTTATTAAATACATATCAAGATCAAAGATCGAATAGAATTGCAATAGAAATCAATATGATTTCTCAATAATCTTTACATGGTTCCAATAACGTTAGAATAACACATTTTTACCAAGTGACTATTGATCTTGCAATAAAAAAATTTTTTGCAACTGAATTACGTTTTAAAAAAAAATCGAAAAAAAAAAACAAAAATGTTTAAAAATGATTTCAATTTTGAAAATTTTCCAAAATAAAATTTTTCTTCTAATATCTATACAAACTCTTTAAACACATGTATTATACCATTACAACTGGGCCCCTTTGACTGAAAAATAGTTTATATTATATCCGATTACAATATCCACTAGAAACAATTTAGATTACCCTTATATTATTTGAAATAATTCTAAATACACTTGAAATTGTTTTCACAGACGTTCCTAGATTTCCTGTAATAATCGTCAAAATAAAAAATCAGTTGAAAAAACTTAAAAATTTTTTTCTCGAAATCCCAAATAAAAGATCTAATTATAAAATAAAAAATGTTACCATAAGATTGTTTTTCAGAATAACCCAAAAAATAAGTCTCTTTAAAAATTGCCAAGTATTTTATAAAGATTTTTGAAAACTTTTTTAGAACATCTTTTGTACATAATTTTGTAATAAAGTACGAAACTAGAATTTTTAAATATTTAATTAGAATTCAAATTTTCATATTGTTATAATCTAATTAATAAATGAAATTTTTAAGTTCACATCCCAAAATATTTTTCTAGTTTATATGTTGAAGAAAATCCAAAATCTTTACAACTTCATTTAGAAATGATATATTTAGACAATAAACAACATTTCCTTAGTTAACTTGAAGACAAAATTTTTAATATATTAAATTGATTGTAGCGGTAATAATTAATATTCGTTTTGGAAATTGACATAAAAATTTTCATTTATTAATTGGATTATAACAGTTTATACAAAAAAATACTAATCTAATTTTAGAACCCAAAAAAAGTAATACATTCTTTCACAAAGTGTAATGAAAAAGTGTATAAGTCAATGGTTTCACCCAGACATTTTATTTTCAAACAAAATTTTAACTATAAAAAAAAGCAGAAATTGATTACTTTTAAAGAACAAAATAATTAAATCTGAAAAAATTCAAGATTAGTTTTGGTATTGGAAAAGTCAATTTATTAATTCAAATAAAAAAAAAAAACAATTTTGAAATATCAAGAAAGTCAAGATATTTTGTGAAGAAAGAATATTAATTTGATTTTATATGGTTAAAACCGAAAAAGAAAAGAACTTTTTTAATAAAAATTTTGATTTCGGATCATTTTTTTTTTAAAAGTAATTTGATTGATTCAAATAAAATTTGATGGAAAGCGAAAAATCACAAAAAATAATAAATTTTGCTGTTTATCCTTTTCAAGTAAAGAGTAATGAAGAATACCCAATATGCCAAATATGTAAGAAAAGAGAAAGTCAAATAGTCTGTTACTGTAATTTGATTGGCCAGTGCTATTACTGTTTTTTTAAAATCCATGAAAGAAAGGAAGCTTGGTTGTTAGATATAGATTTAAATAAATTATATTTTTTTGATTACTTCTCACAAAAGGAATACTCAAGACAAGAAAGACAAGGTAATCTTTGAATCTTTTAATTTATAGTTTTTTTTTTATTATTTGTAAAAGTTTTGATCCACAAACTAGGATTAGTTAAGATAATGAAAAATCTTTCGTTTTGATCATTTTGGAAAACAACCCTTCTTCAAAGAAACAAAAACAAAAATACTCTTAAACCACATCTTACAAATATTCCTTAGATTGCTTTCAAAAGTAAAAAAACAACACTTTTTCCAAAAAAAAAAAAAGATCAAATATAAAGGAATTTTAAAAATGATATTAGGCTGTGAAAGTAATAAAAAGCGAATAGTTTTGCAACTTAATTCAAATTCCTAGTGTAAAAGAAGGGTTAAATTTCAATCGATTTTACTAAAACTTGATAAATAATTGATTTGTGTTTTCTTAAAACCAAAACGATCAGAAATAAAAAACTTTTGTAACTTTTACCTGTTGATCCTGAAATTTAACGGCAAGGTACTATAAAAACTCAACAATTAATAATGTCTATTATTCAAATTATCAATCCCATTTTCTTTAATCATACAAGAGCCCGGAAAAAGAATGAGTTTTTTGAGAAATAATAAAACCAGTAATTTTGAAACCAAATGATCATTTTTTCTAAAAACCATTCTCTTTATCAAAAATTAAATCCCAATCAAACAAATGAAGAACTAATTGAAAACAAAAGTGAAGGTGTAAGTTACCTGTGTTTGTGCAACCCAAACATTGAAACAATCAAATTTTTACAAAGCCGAAAAATCAATTTTAATGAAGAAGACAAATATGGCTCCTGTTTTATTCATTACTGTTTGAATGAAAACCAATCAAAGAAATTTTATAAATACATTTTTGAGAACATCACCAACCCAAACCATTTGCTCAGGAATAACAAAACACATTTCCATAATTATTGCAACAAAAAGCCAAAGGTGAAGTTATTGAAAACCTTTTTGGTGTTTGGAGCTGATCCCAACCAACAGAATTCATTTAAGGAAACCCCCTTCCAATACATCTGCAACCAATACCCCTCATATGAGATTTTAGAATTGTTATTGAAATACGGGGCTGATCCAAACAAGCCCAGCTCAAACCAAGAAACGCCGTTTCATTGTCTGTGCAAAAGGAAGATCAGCCTCGAGATCTTGGATCTCTTTCTTCGTAACAACACGGATCTTAACCCGCAGGATTCGCATGGGCGAACCCCGATCCACTACATGTTTGAAAATAAAATTACGATCAAGATCTTGAAATATTTGTTGAAAAACGGCGCCGATATCAACATCCAAGACAAATTCAATCGAACCCCATTTTTTTATTTGTGCCAGGGCAAATCCTCGATGAGACAACGAAAACTTTTGACCTACATCCGGTCGACCATTTTGAAACCAGACAGCTATGGAAGCGTCAAATACGGCCTAACTTCCAGATTTTTGAAAAAGCCCTCACGGATCCTGTTTAAGCACTGCTTCAAATACATTAACGATATCAACCAACACGACATATATGGGCTCACGCCGTTCCACTTCCTCTGCTGTGAAAATAATTTAAACAAGAAGGTGATTAAATTGTTTTTAACGCACGGCAGCAATTTACACCAAGAGGATTCCTACAGGCGCACACCATTCCATTTCCTGTGTATCACACAGCCAAATCACCAAACATTGAAATACATCGTGAAGAAAATCCATAACATCAACCAGAAGGACAATCAAAAGCAAACCTTTTTACACTACTTGTGCTGCCGGAACCCGAGCATTCAGAATTTGAAATTGTTTTTCGAGAAGGGCGCCAAGCCAATGAAAAAAAACAATAAAGGACAAACACCCTTCCACTTTATCTGCTCGGGTAACCCCACAATTGAAACAATCGAGTATTTCCTTCAGCAGGATATAGATATCAACCAACAAGACTACAAAGGGAAAACGTCCTTGCACTTTTTGGCATCTGGGGAGTTAAGTGTCGATCTGATCACACTCTTTTTAAAGCATAACGTTAATATCAACGTTGTCGACTCCTCGCTGAAAACACCTTTACATTATTTGTGTAAAAATAGCAAAAAGTCTTTGGAATTATTCGAATGCTTTTTTTTAAATGGTGCAAATATTAACGCTACAGATGACTTGGGGAAAACACCTTTCCATTATTTGTGTCTTGAAAATCCTTCTCCAAAGTATTGCACGCTGTTTTTAAAATATGGTGCTAAGATTAATAAAAAGGACAAGCTCGGAAACACACCATTCCATTATTATACAGATTCTGGATGGGTCCCTTGTAAACTAGTTTTATTTTTTTTACAAAATGGTGCTGATCCTAAAATCATTAATGTAACATTTGTTTATCCTTTCTTTTCTTTTCTTTTCTTTTCTTTTGTTTTCTTTTTTACTTTCGATACTTTTGTTATTTTTTTTTTTCGTTTTATTTTATTTTATTTCATTTCGTTTTTTAGGATTTTATTTAACTTTAAAAGTGAATTTTTATGAAAATATATATATATATATATATATTTCATTTTGTGTATTAGGTGAATAACTGCATAATATATATATATATATATATATATATATATATTCTGACTAAATCAGAAACATTTCCTTTAATATATTATAAATTTTATTGGGATCCTTATATTCCATTTTTGGGGAATATTTAAATATTTGATTTCAATTTTCTAAAATTATATCCTAAAAAGGCATTGAGAAAATCCTTAAAGAGAAGGAATTGTTCATTCAAAAAATAAAACAGAAAATTTTTGACAAACTATAATTCAATTATTTTTAGAAAACTAAATTAAGTTCCAAATACTTCTAATGACTGTGTTTATTTTGGAAGCTCTTTGAATCGGAAATTACAAATTTTGTCATTTCAAAATTCTTTCTTTCCCATCGGAAATCATTCTTATTCATTTAATCCTTATTAATAAACTAAAATTCAAAATTTTTCTACACTTTTAAAATATTTCAAAGAATCGAAATAATACAATTTCATTCAAATTTGAAATAATTTTGATTTTTGTAAAATATGAACATCATTTTTTCATTTTTTTGATTTTTTATTTTCATTTAATTTTTTTAATTACTTAACTTGTTAAATTTGATCCAAATTATTTTTCGAACAATTAATATTAGGCTAAAGTTGAGTTCTTTTCAACAAGAAAAACTCAAAAGCAATTAGTTGATGGCACCTAACCATTTGATCGATCAATATTCTTTATAGAATTTAAACAAATTTACCAATGTATTTTTTGTGTTTTGCTCTCTCCAAAATTTTTAACAAACAGATAATTTATTAGTATTGGTAATTATTTATTTTGTGTTTTGTGGGCATTCTAATTTATAAAAGATTGTTAATATTCCAATTAGTGAATAGTTCTAATTTTGTATTTCTTCTAGAATTGATTAACAAGATTATTTTTTTAGAAAGTTAAATTTTGGTGTGTTAAAAGTTTTGAATTGGAGTTCATATGTCATATTGTAATGTTGAAATTCTTTATTTTCTCAAAATATTTTCAAACGATTCTAATTTAAAAATAACTTGCAGTTAAAAAATACATTAATTTATCAAAAAACAACAATTTGTTAATTATTATTTAAATTCTAAAAAAAATTTTTTTTTTTTTTTTTTTTTAATTGTTAATTATGAGAAGTGTTTCAACAAAATTACCTCCTATTTACCATTAGTTTTTTTTTAATTTGAGAAATAAAAAACTTTTAACTTTTCCAGAATTTAAAAGAATAAAGAAAAATCTTTGATTTTACTCTATTCTTTTGAATTCTGGAAAAGCGCCTTTAGGATTTCTTGAGTTTTCTGTTTGTTTGTGAAATCAATAGATTTTCTTTGGGTTTTTTTGAGTTTTCTATTTATTTTTGAAGTGTTCTAGGTTTTTTTTGAGGTTTTCTATTTTATTTATAAAATCTATTGATTTTCGTTAGGTTTTTTTGAGTTTTCTATTTTATTTGTGAAGTATTATAGGTTTTTTTGAGGTTTTATATTTTATTTGGAAAACCTCTTGATTTTATAAATAAAATAGAAAACCTCAAAAAAAACCTAGAACACTTCACAAATAAACAGAAATCCTCAAGAAAAGTGCCGTTGGAGTTTTTTTCTTTCAAGAAATTATCCGAAAATTAAATAAATTTTCTTTTAATTTCTTAAATTTAAAAAAACCTAGGCACTTGACAGCACTCCATAACACTTCCTGAAACTCAAACTCTATTTCGGATTTTTTTTTATCCTAACTATCATTTAGGTAAGATTATAACTCATAGTATATCTTTTCTTTAAAAAATGAATTGAAAAAAAAATTTTTTTTAAACAATGACAAGATATGGAGAAAGAAAAGAAAGAAAGAAATCAAAGATATTAGGCTTTATTGGTAATGGTTATGTGCTCTAAAGCTCTTTATCTGTTAAAGGGAGGGTTTTGAAGTGACTAAATGTGTGACTCCTTTTTCAAAAAGTAGTCAAAAGAACCTTTTAATTACAGTCATTAGAAGTATTTTTAACTCAATTTAGTTTTCTGAAATCAAAGATATTAAAAAATAACAAAATAAGCGATAATTTAATTAAAAAAAAAAAAAATTAATTTTGAATCCAAGTGTTGAAGGTGTTGTTCGTTGTTTTTTGTTATGTCGAAATTTTATGGATCGTCAAAAATTTCTTGATCTTCGTGATAATACTAATCTGTTTGAGTAATGTCTTACTTGACAGAAGTTGATCCCAATGGGAGTTGTTATTACTATACTCGCCAGAAGTTAATTCCAGTCAAAGTAAAATTCTATATAAGAAGAATTTAAATTGACATTATCATTTCTCTTCTTTATTGATTTAATTATTAAATTAGAACCACACCTTTGATTATTTTACTTCTTTTCTACTTTTTTATAAAAAAAACAACTGAAAAAAAAAATCTTTTTTAGAGAAAAATAAAGAAACTCAAGAAAAGTTAATGGAGAAATAATATAAATTGAATTTTTCATTTTTTTTTTATTTTTATTTTCAGACAAATTGCATAGTTATTTAATCTATCTGCATTTTTCCTCAATAAAATGAAACAAATAAAAAATAATCAATTTCAATAAAATAGTTTTATTAATACTTTAAATAATTATTTCCGATTTTTTTAATTTTATTAAAATAAAACATAATTAATATTTTTATTTATATAGAAAAAAGGACATACAATATTTGATCATTGCTATAAAAATTATTCGAATTATCCATCAAAGATAGATAAATTGAAGCAATTATCAGAAATTAATTTTAATTGTTTACAGGATGATTTCAGACAATTTTTTCAGAGAAAAGAATTCACTGATTATGAAATTAAAGGAGTAAAATTCCATAGATTATTATTAGAGTTTCGGACAAAAAAAAAAATCCACGAAATTTCAATGATCCTCAAATTGTATAGTAAAACTTCGATAATTCAATTTTTAAAATGGGTTTATTACGACAAATTGCCAAAGCATTGGAAACACCTCTTGAAACCAGATGATAATAATAGCAAAGAAAAGAAACAAAATTTGGAATTAATCAAAATATTTACACAATTACAAGTTCCACTCGATTCGATAAAAAGCAATACGATTGCAAAATCGATAAAGGGTTTATATCAAGACGAAACGTCAAAGGATTTTACAATAATAATGAAAAATTCAAATCAAAAAATTAAGGTTCATAAAATAATTTTGCAATGCAGAACCGGGCTATTTAGAGGAATGTTTTTAACAGCAAATGATTCAAATAATATAAATAAAATCACAGATTATTCGATCCGTACCTATGATTCACTAAATATTATAATCAAATATTTATATACTCGGAAAATTGATAAAAACCAATTAACTAATAAAATACAGCAAGAACTTAACGATTCAGTTAATTATTATCAATTAAAATTAAATTGCTCGTTTAATTATTTAAATATGTCTTATAAAAATAGTAAATTATTAATAAACGGAAAAAATTAATGAACAATTTTGAAAATATCCTGATTTATTTTTAATGTTCCCTTGCCTGTTTCCATGCATTTTTTCTTCTTTATGGTTTTATTTGTTTATATTTTTTCAAATAATTTATCAAATTGATTCTGAAAATTTATTTTAAAAATTATTTCCTTTTTATAGAAATATCACTTGAATCAAATAATTTTCCAGTGATCTTAAATGGTATTTAGTTTATGGATCTCTTTCTGAAAATTTAAAATTCTAATTAAATAAATTTCTATATATAAATATTAAAAATATAACATCTCAGCAAGTATTTAAAATGTTATCTTGTCAAAATTTTATACAATAAAAAAATTTTTTTTTTTTTTTTATTATTAATCGAAGAGGTATAAATTATATTCTACATATTATTTTACTTAAATTTCCACAAATGTAATTTAAGAATAAAATTATTGATTCCACAATTGTTCAACGCAAATACATACCCAAATTTTCTTTTTGGTTAAAAAGTATGAACAAAAAATTTAAAAGAAAAAAGGAAAAAAGAAAAAAAAGGAAATTAATAAAAAGATTTGAGGAAGAAATTGGTTAAAATCAAAAAAAAAAAAAATAAAAAAAAATAATGCTATACATAAATAAGAACACCCAGAATCGCAACTACTATAACTTTTGGTTAATTTAATTTAATTTTATAATTGATCATGAATGTTTATTTGGGAATTGTTATTTAATTATTGTAATTTCTTTTTTCTTTTTAATCTGACTTACTTTTAACCTTTGTTCATTTTTACTTTTACTTTTTAGTTTTAATTTTCAAGTTATTCATACTTTTGTGTTCCAGTGCCTCCAATATTAGTAACTAAGCACTTGATATTTTTACTTTGCAACTCTTCTTCTCTTATATAGAGAAAATATAGCAAGAAAAATATGGAAAAAAATAAAACAAGTTTTTTTTATTATGATATATACCCCTTAGCAGCCCGATTTGCCTAAATTTTGTCAACTTTTAAAAAAAGTTTTACAATGATATTGATAAGTTAATAAATTTATTTTGTTATTAATCTTTAATCCAGATTTGAATTATAAAACTCAAAACTGTTCAAAAATAAACTCAATTCCAAAAATTGGGGCACACCTTCAAAATCAATTTAATTCTAAGAAAAGTGATATTTGACTCTTAAATAGAAACATTAGATATTAACAATCCATAGAAATAATTTTAAAGTTAATTATTTATCATTTTTTTTCATTATTTTTTGATTTTTGATTTTCAATAATTTTTTTGATTTTTTTTGTATTCTTTTTTTTCAAAACTTTTCGAAAATCTCAAAATCACTTTAAAATGAAATTTAAAAGTTTTGATTCTGATCACAAGAAAAAATTTTTTTCTTCTCTCAAAAATGTAAAAAGATTCTTTTTTTATCAAGAAAAATTTTTTTTGAAAAAAAAATCATGATATGGGGTGCTTGAGCACATGGCCAACAAACAGACCTTATTACCATTAATGGAAATGTGAATACTGAATGTATTATTAATGATATTTTCAAAAAATCAAATGTAATTCAACTCGCCAATTCAGAATATGGTGAGTTGAAATGTATTTTCCAAAAGGATGGAGCTTGTCCACACACTTCAAAAAAAAAACTCAAACTTACTTAAACCGTGGGTGTAATGTTATGGACCCTTGACCCCCTATTCCCCAGATTCAAACCCAATTGGGAATTTATGGTCAATTATGGATACTAAACTGAAAAATTGTAATCCAAAAAACGGAGAAGAAGAATTTATTAAAATTTTCACTAATGTATGGAATACTTTGAGTTGGGAAACCTTAGAAAATTAGTAAACTCTAGATATAAGGATAGATTTAGTTATCAAAAAAGCTGAATCTATTAATAGTTTTTATTAATTTTTCTTTCAATAAAAATGGTTTTTTTGGTAACCGTGTTCCAAAAATAGGGGCACATTATTTTTTATTTTTTCTTTTTTATTTTTTGAATTAAATTTTATATTTACTATAAAATATATAAATAGTATTAATTAAATATTTTCAGATCTTTTATTATTTTAATGTTTATGTATCTTGTATTTTGGAGTATATTTTTATTAATGTAATTTTTTTTTGTATCCCATTTTTTGGAATTGAGTTTAAATTAATTGTGTTATTGTATTTTTTTTCAACTTGTGAAAATAATTATTATTCATTTTTGATATTTTTTAAAATTTATTAATTTATTTTGAATTTTTCAAATATGAAATTTTTTTATAATAATAGTAATTCAAAACAGTAATATATTGATTTATTAATAATCATTATAAAATACTTTTGTCGATTTTATGATGTAGAATTTTAAAAAATATTACTGAGAAATTGTCATTTTATTCAGATAAAATACAAACAGATATTGAATCAAAAGAAAACTGAAATTTATTTTTTGTATTAAAATTAAAATTTTAAAATGAATTTCTTTCTAAAACATCTTTTTAAGTCATATAAAAAAAAATAACAAAAAAAAATTGTTAAATAATTCAGTAAAATTATTAAATGTCAAATATGGTCAAATTCTTATTTTTTTTTTTTTTCATTTTTTCAGAATAGTCAATCCAATTGAAAGATATTAGTTGTGGGTATTTAAAAACCATTTTTTCTTGTAGTTCAAGGTATGGTATGGTAAGTTAGGGTATGTTAGAGTGAGTTTTGGTGGGAATGTTTGGGTAGGTTGGAGAATTTTTTTTTTAGGATTTGGAAAAAAAAATAAAGAGAGGGTCTAGACTTTTGAAACTTGTTTTAAACAGTAAAAATCTTCCACTTAACTTTTGGTGTATTAAAATTGGGTTTGAAACAAATTTTATAAAAAATATTTAGTATTGATGATTTTAATATTTTGTATTTACATCAATTTTGTAATCTGTTCTGTTTTTTTATTCAATTGTGTTGAGAATCTATTTTTTTTTAGATCAAAAAGTCAAAATCTTTCATACGTTACACAAACATTTTTTTGATTTTCAGGTAAAAATGTTAATTCTGAAAAAGTAAATTTTATTTTCCAATTCTAAAAACAATTTTGAATGAATTAAAGTCTTTTTCCCAACATTTTCTTTTTTACTTTCTTTATCTTTTTAAAGACTCCAAATAGAGATTTAAAGGTGTATCAATCCCCCCTAGTTAAATATCATCATAAAAAATATTATATTTTTTGAAAATTAAATCTGTTTAGTTATTTTCAAAAACATTAAAAGTTCATGATATCAAAAAAATATTTCTAAAATCCATTCTGATATTTAAAAATATTGTAATGTTTCTCAATATTATTAAAAAGTATAATATTATAGGATCATACATTTACCTTTAAAATTTTGGTTATTCTACAATCAATTTTTGAATGATCACAGAAATCACAGAAAACCAATTTTGAATGATCAGAAATTACCAACTATTGATCATACATAATTAGATTCTAACTCTTGATAAATTAATTAAATTTACAATATGGATCTAAATTCTAAAAAATATTTTACTTTAAAAAAATATGTAGATTGTCTAAAACCACAATTATTGATTTATTATTTGATTATTGGGATCATGAAAAAGTAAAAGTCGAAAAAATTTATCTTTTTTCAAATTTTCATGATTCGTTGACACATAATATTGATAATTCACGATCTTCTAGACAAAGAGAAAAAAAAATAAATTTATCCTTTTTTCGTCCCAAGGAATAATTAATTTTTTCATTCTATCATTAATTGGTAAAAATTTTGAATTAATTTTCGATTTTTGCTTCTTTTTTTAATTATTTTCTTTTCTTATCATTTTTTTTTTTTTTCATTTTTTTTGTGTTTCACATTTTATTTCCTTTTTTTCTTTAATTTGTTTTTGTGTTTTATTTCTTTTATTTTCACTTTTTTCAGTTTCCTTGATAATAATATTTTGATTTCTCTTTGTTACCTTTTTTTTACTTTTTGTATTTCTTTTCTTTTTTTCATATTTCTCTGATTTAATTTCTTCTCTTAATTGGTCAAAATCACATGGAAAATATTTATACATATAATTTTCATATGCCTTCGCTTCTCTCTTTAAAAAAGTAACAAAGACAATTTTGTCAACTAAATCTAAATGGTTGTCTTCAAGAAGCCAATCTCGTGTTGTTTTTAATGCAATGTTAACTGCTGGGTTTAATGGGAATCCATAAATTCCTGTTGAAATCCCACAAATACCCACTGTGCGGATCTTACACTCAACCATCAAGTCTAATAATGTTCGATAACAACTTGTTAATAATTTCGGTTTGTAACCTTGTGGCCCCACTGTGTGCAGAACAAATTTAGCTGGTAAATTATAACCCAGTGTTATTTTTGTTTCTCCCGTATTACAACCATGAAGTGAGCAACATTCTTTGTAAAATTTGCCTCCAGCGGCCCTATGAATAGCGCCATCAATACCACCGCCCCTATTTGGAAAAAAACAAATACGAATTGTCAAAATAAAAGAATTTAAGGAATTGGTAATTATTATTTTTTCGCAGATAAACTGAAAATAATTATAAATAAATATACATTGGTTTATGAATATTATATAAAAGTAAAATTTTTAATTTTTGGTAAATTGGTATAAACCCTTGATCAATCAGTTTATTTTTTTTGATAATAATTTTTTTAATCTTTTATTCTTTTGGATTTTTTTTTTATTATTTTTTTTTTGACTAGTTTATTTTTATATTTTGAATAGATTACTAAATCCGTATTAAAAGGATGTTAGCAAAAAATTTTTCAATAAAGCCCTGAAAAAAAAAATAGATCTATTAGAGTTTGTTAACTGATGATAAATACTCTTGAAAAGTGATTTGTCAAACTTTTTTTTAAATTGATCTATTTGAAGTTATTCAAAAGGTAAAGTAATTTACTAGCTAATTTAAAATTAATTTATTTTTTAAAAACACCTCAAATAAACTTTTTAAATTATTATCAGTGATTTTTTTCGATTTTAAGATGTTTAAAAAAAATATTTTTTTAGTTAAATCTTTTTTTGAAAAACAAAAGACGGGATTTATAAGATATATAGTGAAAAAATATTAATTATTTGGTGTGTTAATAAATGATTTAGCACTCCTTGGTTGAATATTTCTTTCAAATATATTCCTTTATTTTTAAATTCAATTAAAAATGTTTTTTATTAAAGTAAAATTGCATTTATAAAATCATCGAACATATCGGATGGTAATCATAGTTTCCATTTTGCAATAAAAAAATAATAATAATAAATAAATAAAAATCTTTCAGATCCATAAATTGTATAAATTGTTTCAATTCTCAAAGAGTTCAATTAAAGAGTTACATTATTCTTTTTTTTAATTTGGAAAACTCTCTTAATGGAACAAACTTGCAATTAGACTTGATAAATTGATTTTGTGATTTCTCAAAGTAGTAAAAAGCAAGTTTATTTTTTTTTAATTCCAAAGAAAAGGCAAGACTTTAAAAATATATTCTGATAATATCTAACCATGAGATATAGTTTATAGATAGATTCAAGGGTTGTTGGTGTGTTTTTTTAAAAAAAAAATATAATCTCAAATGAATTTGACACATGTAAAAAATCAGAAAGACTGAAGAAACTCAAAAATAAAATTTATTTTATTTGTTTCATTTTTTAAGGTTAAACATTTTATTTTGAATTATTCTGATTAAATACATATGCATTCTTTACGATCGCAAACAAAACAATTTTTTCAGATATAAATTCTTGGGATGAAACTATTCACGATAATTCGAGAAATGAAGAAATATTTGCTCTGTAACAAAAACTTTTTATGAAAGAAAACAATCATTTCTTATGGGTAAATGAGAAAAATCGACGAATAAATACTTTAAACAAAATATTTTTTCGTTATTTATTTTCCTCTTATGGATATTTCTTTTTAGTGTCTAAATTTTATTTCTAAATTGAAAAGGATAAATCTATTAGAGTAATTTTTAAGTACTGGTATTTAATGGCAGTTAAGAGTGGATTTGTAGACAAGAATCAAAATTTATTAACAATATATCATATTAATTTTGAAAGTGTACTTCTGCATTGAAGAGGGGTCAACTTCTGTTAAGTAAGGCATTATGCAAACATGTGTTAATATTGCGATGGTGATCCAGAACTTTTCGAAAAAATTAGCATAAGGGAAAACAACCAATAACACAATTCTTCACTCAAGATGTAAAACAGAACTTTTAAAATTAATTTTTGCTAAATTTGTATTGTTTAATCTCTTTTATTTGTCTTTTTATTTTTTTTTTGTCTTTGTTTAAAAATAAACGTTTTGTTTTTTTGTATTAAAATAAAAGTTATACTAAGGGTTGTGATCATGCCGACATTATAACTAGTGTAAAAAATTCTAAATGGGGGTTTAAAGTTTCCGGGGGTGCTGCCAGGTGCCTAGGTTTTCTTGGGTTTTTTTGTTTTATTTGTTAAGTGTTCTAAGTTTTTTTGAGGTTTTTTATTTTATTTGTGAAGTCTTCGAGGTTTTTTTTACTTTAGAAATAAACAGAAAATTTATTAAAATTTTCGGTTTATTTCTAAAGTAAAAAAAAAACTAATGAAAATCTATTGATTTTCGTTAGGTTTTTTTGAGTTTTCTATTTATTTGTTAAGTGTTCTAGGTTTTTTTTACTTTAGAAATAAACCGAAAATTTATTAATAAATTTTCTGTTTATTTCGAAAAGTAAAAAAAACCTAGAACACTTAACAAATAAATATAAAACCTCAAAAAAACCTAGAACACTTCACAAATAAATAGAAAACTCAAAAAAACCTAACGAAAATCTATCGATTTTCGAAATAAACAGAAAACTCAAGAAAATCTAACGGCAATTTTTTTTTTTCCCAAATAAACCGAAAACCCAAGAAAATCTAACGGTGGTTTTTTTGGCTTTTTGGAATAAAGATAAAACTCAAGAAAACCTAACGATAAACATGATGTAATTTTGTTAAATCACCTCTCATAAATAAAATTCCAAAAAAAAAAAAAATATCATGATATTTATTTCATTTATTATGGGATATTAAACTTTATCACCATTTTGTAAACTTTTCCATTAATTGTATCAATTTTATCATGAATTGAATAGAGAAATAGTAACTTTCTCGATTCTTTTTTTTTGTTTGTTTATTTATTCATTTTCAGTTTTGATTACTATCTTAAAAACAATACATAGGATTTTTTTGTGGAAGAGATCTGATAGATAACAGAAATTATTAAATATAAAAAAAGGTTTCTATATGGATAAAAATATCTCTAAAAATAAGTAATTAATATCATGATTACCCTAGAAAGTTGTTTTTGGTAATTATTATTATTTTAAAAGTTGGATGGCTTCTGAATATTTGAAAATAATTCCAAAAGAATCAGCGTAAATGAGATTTAAAAGGCAATAACGAGATCTTAATCTAAAATCTTCAGGATCATTCCTGAAATTTCGATCTTTTACTGATTGCCGAAATAGATATTGATATTTTTCAAATGAAAATAAGGATTCAACTTTTCCCTTGTTGTTTAAAATCAAAAAAAATTTCAAAATTTTCAGTGGACAAACTTAGTTTTATTTCAATTTTCTTTTCTTTGGATCTACTAATTTTATCAACCAAATGAAAAAGACAAAGCTTGAGAAAAAAAGTTCACTTTATTTACAATAAAGCTGTTTCGTAGCTCAAAAAAATAGTTAGATCAAACACCATTTTTCGGAAAGGACTTTAACTTTATTTCTTTACAAATTGAAACTTTCAGTGATCGTTTGGTGAATGAATCGTTTGGACTTAAGTAAATCTTTTTTTGTTTTGTTTTGTTTGGAATTTAATCTTCAGTATTGGTCATTTCTCGAAATACAAAGAAAATCTCAAGTTTACAATGAAACACTTGACATGTTTTCAAGAAAAAGAAAAGAAAATCAAAAACAAAATAAAAAGAACAGGAACAAATCCAAAATAACAAAAAAAAAAAAAAATTTACAAGACTTTTGAGGTAAATTCAAAATTATTAAATTAACAAAAGGAATATGAACAAAATTTACCCTTTGAGTGATCTCTTAGCTGCGTTTACTATTGAGCCGATCTCGAGTCTTGTGCTATCGCCATTCCATACAGCAACCTTTTTATTTAGTTCATGTTTAATTGTTTCAAGTGAATTTTGAGGTAATTCCTTTTTTAAAGCGAGCTGCCCTTTCACATAATCTTCCCAAGTTGGGATAGTTTTCACTTTTACATAACGTTCTCCGCACCAATATTTTTTTCTTCTTTCTTGAAGAGGTGGAAGTAGTATTTTCTTTGCCAAGTATAATTCAACATTTTCAGAAATATAGCGAAGATTTTTTTTCTTGCTGAATTTGAACATCGATAAGTAGACAAAAAATAAAAATGTTTTTTTAATGATTTGAAAGTGAAAAACGAATTCTTATTTGTGGACAGTGATTTGTACAACCACCATTTTTCATCAAAAAAGCCAAAACACTAAAAAATCATTTTTTTACTTTTCCCAAAAACAAAAATCAACAAACTTGAAATAATGTCTGTTTCTTATTCCCTTCTTGAACAAATTATTTTTGAGTCTGTACATTATGTAATTCGAACTGTTCACTCCCAATCAAAAGTATTAGATCCTGAAGAAACAAATTTGCGAGTTAAAATAGCAACAAGATTTAATGAGAAAGAAGAAGAAGAAGAAGAAGAAGAAAAAAAAAAAAAAGAAAAAGACATTGAGAAAGATCAAGACAAAGAAAATCAAAAGGAAAAAGAAAATGGTAAGAAAAAGAAACAAGAAAATGTTCCCCAATTGGAGTTTATTAGCAGCAAAACCGACATTGAACGAAATATTATCAATCGACTAGAAATTATTGGTTATCGTTTAGGAGAAAGAACAGCTGAAAGGATCGCGAAAAACAAGCCCAGATTCCAAGAGGAGGTCGAAAAAATGCGTTTTGTTGCGAAGGATATCTGGACAGCGCTGTTTGGCAAAATGGTCAAAAATTTGAGAACCAACCACCAAGGGAAGTGGATGTTCCAAGACGACGATTTTAAACTAATCCGCAACATCTCCTTCACACTTTCAGAAGAGTTGCAAAATGTAAGCCACCAGCAAAACACACGAAAGAACCAACAAAAACAAAAACAGACAAACACAACAAATATTATAATGACAGAATCACAAAAACAAATCCTTCAATCATATTTATATATTCCCTGTGGAATCATCCGTGGTGCTTTAAGTGCAATTGGTGTGGAGTGCACGGTAACAGTAATTTGTGAACAACTACCTGACTGTGTTTTTACAGCCAAAATTATTAATAAAAAGTGATTGAGATGATGATTATTTTTTCTCTTTTCTTTTTTTTTTTTTTTTATTCTTTTTTTTCAATTGGCTAAATTTCACCAATTGTGAATTTTATGACAAGGTATTAATTTAAATTTCGATCTGTTATTTTAGGAGGTTATAAGATTCGAATTTTGTTTTCAAAATCAGTGAAAAAATTATTCAGAATCTTTGTAGACAAAATCAAAGCAATAAGAATTATGGCTTTTGGACGAAAGATCGTTGATTGAAAAATATCCGCCTTCTCGCAGAATTCGTAACTTTGCTCAGGTTTGAACAAGAATTATTGCTTGGAAATAATCAAAAAATGTCGGAAAAAAGTCAAAAATCAATTCGTAAAAAGACTTTTGTTAAAATGCAAAACTTGAATTTTTTTTTAGAAATGTTAAAAATTTAATTGTGAGCATTGGTGATAATGATCAAAATAACCAATATTTTTAATGGTTAAGGGTCAAGTCATGTGCTGTTAATTTGTTCCATATCCAAAGGGTGGCTTGTAACAAAAAAGAGTATTGTGAAATTGACTTTAAATTGATTGATAAAATTAAGTCACGAAAAAAATTTTTGATAGGATCTCTATTTAAAAAATTCAATCAAAAAAACAAGTTTTAAAAACATTTACAATGCCAAAACAAAAAAAAATTTTCCAAGGAACTCGATTTAAAAAATTCAATTAAAAGAAAAACAATCACAAATTTTATTTGATTAAAAAATTCAATTAAAAATTAAAAAGTTCTCAAATATTTCACAATTCCAAAAAAATCAAATTTTAAAATAAAAATTAATTGTTTCATAAAGTTAATTTTTAAAAGAGTTAAATGTGCTAAATTTAAAACAAATCGTTTTCTAAAGGTAAAATATCAATTTAATTCTATTTAATCTAATTCGTGGTTATTTTGTAACATTCTATATTTGTTAAATTTAGGATTTTGTAACATTCTTGAGAATATAATAACTCATTTGAGTAATAATGAAAAAAAAAATCTTGGATATCCCAATAATCTTCAAATAACAACATGTCAAAATTATATTCCACAGTTGTTTTCGAAATTAAAATTTGTAATCATTAAATTGGAAATTGAGTTTCGGGCATTTTGGTGTTTTTTTTTTAAAAATATCTTTTTTTTTTTGATTGTTGGTTTTTGGATATTGATCAACGTATATTATTAAATATCAAATTTTGTTAAATTGAAAAATTGGTCAAATTGAATTTTTTTGGTTTTTTTGGGGATTTTCTTGATAATTTTTAATCGGTGCAAAAGTTTTTAAAGGCTTTTACTGGCTGTAGGAGGGAAAATCAAAAATATTATTTTGTGATTAGTTGTATTTTATTACTTAAATTGGCAAAAATTTAAAATTTTGAAACGATCAATACTAAATATTTCTAAAAATTTATTCGAAACACAATTTTAATCACCCAAGTTGAGTGGAAAATTTTAACCCTAAAAAAAAAGTTGCAAAGGTATAATTGGTCTCTTAATTATTTTTTTTTCAAAATCCCAGTGAAAATTCTCAAAACACCATCTAAGCCACCCAAACTGACCCAATCATACTCTAATCTACCCGAAAATACCTTAGCCTACCAGTAAAGGGTGTTTTTAAATGTCTACAGTCAAGATATTTCAATGGAATTGACTAATTTTAAAATTTGACCAAATTTGAAAAATAATAATTTTCAGATCGATCAGGCTTCATATGTTGATTAGTTTTTAATTTTTATAAGACACTCATAAAAATTACATTTTTTTTTTTTTCCTTTTGAGAAAATTATTTTTAAACTTTAATGATTCTACCCTTAATAAGAATTATACCTAAGGGTTAAAACATTTTAATAGACATAACCTATTCTATTTTAATGTCTATTTCATCAAGATATTTCACGAAGGGTGTTGTAAAATGCAAATGATTTATTGTAGAAACAAAAAAGTAGTGAAATTGGTATAAAGTACATTAATTTAAATTTAAATATTATAAATTATGAATTTTAATAAATCATTCTTATTTTTTCATCGGAATTATCTTTTAAGTGCTTGGGGAAAACTTCATTCTACTTAAGACAAATAAATTTTGAATTTGACGTATTTTTTTTTTATATTTTTTAATTGTAAATTGTAAAACAATTTATAATAATTTTTGTGGTTTCTTTCTTTTTTTGCAAAAAAATATTTTATAATTTTTGAGATATTGTAACTTTCGGGTAAAGAGATGGATTGGGTATATCATAATAAGAAAATGATCGTTTATCTATTTCAAGTGATACATACTTTAATAATATTAAAAATCTATCTGATTAATTTTTATACGTAGAAAGGTAAATTGAAATTAATTATCATTGCTCTTTTCAAAATATTTTAACTTTAAAAAATTGAGAACTTTTGAATTTCTAAAATATTTTTTGTTATGTATTTCTTATTTTCTTCAAAATGAAAATAAAAATACAAATTTTTAAACCATATATAAAAGAACAAGTATTCAAATGAATTTTCAATTTACCAGTTGTTTTGATTTTATAAGCGAAATAAATTCTAAGTTTCAAGTGTTGAGAATTATTGATTTTGTTTTTGAACTAGATTATTAAAAAAAACTCCTAGCCAAAGCCCACAGCCTGTTTTCAGAATAACCCCCCCTTTTTTTTTTTTTCTTCTTGTTATAATTCAACTTCGAATTTTCTAAAAATTGTAGAAATAAGTTCAAATTAATTTTTTTATGGTAAAATTCTTGATGTTTTACGCTATTTTATAATTACGAGTGAAATTTTTTCAAATTATTTTATAATTTTCTCCTCTATTCTCCTAATTTAAAAGTTTTTTGATAAACAAAAACTCAATCAAAAAATGTATAAATATTCATAAAAAATTTTTCAATTTGAGCTTTACTGAAGTCAAAATAATGAGTGTAAAAAAATTTAATCCAGATCTCAAAATAAAAAGCGTGTTTTTTTTTGATATGGAAGACCTATACATCAACCAATCAAAGAAACTGACAATAAAGTCAAAAAAAAATATGGTATTGGTTTCTTAAAGTCCTCTTATTTAAAAAGAAATTCTAAAAAAGAAGGATCAAATTGTGAAAATTAGTCTCAAAAATAGTACTTCATTTTTGATAAACTTTTTAACCATCAAAAAAACTAAAAAAATCAAAAAAATTGAGAATATTATGGAAAATTTTCAACTATTTGCATGATTAATTTAAATTTTACTGAAAATAATCAGACCTTTACTTTCAAAATTGATTTGGGCTTAGGTATACTATTTGGTAGGTTAAATTGGATGTTGCCTTGGAACAAGAAGAAAAAAAAGTACAGATTATATTCTGGAATACTAATTAAAAACGTTGTAAACATATTATTTTAATCGCTGTAATTTTTAGAATTTCATTTTTTAAATAATGGAAGTTTATGAAATCAAAACCATATTTGTCTGATGCTTATCATAGTTTTCTTTGATAAGTTAATGTTTGGGCTTTCTTTTAAAAAAAAAGCATTTTTTGTTTTGTAACAGTAGTTAAAATTTGATGAATGGGTTTTTTTAACGTGCGTTAAGGAGAAATAAAATGAAAAAAATATTATTTGCGAATTTGTTCGGTAACAGAAATCTCTTTAAAAATGAGTTAACTCCATTTAGGTTTTACTATTTTTTTATTTTCACATATCTTTCAAAGATCTCAAGAAAATTGATAAAGGGATAATTTTACATTCAAAATTAACGTATTTAAATAAAAAAGAAATTAAGGAAATTTTTGACAACACTAAAGTCTTGAAGCAATATGGAATAATAAAAGAATGGAAAATGTAAGAATAGTGGGTATTATTTCTTTCCTGTACTAAAAATTCTCAAATGACCTTTTTTTTCACTCGGTTTTGGATTTATTTCTCAAAAAATTTCAAAAAGGTGTTAAATTATTCGTAATTTGGAAAGAATTTGTTGTTAATAACAATATAAAGATAAAGAATCACTTTTTTTTTTCATAAAAAAAATTAACAATTGTTATTTCCTTTTATTAAAATTCAACCGAAAAAAAAACACCAGAAATAAACCCCTAAAAAAAAACTCAAAGACTCAAAGAACCAAGAACAAAATATGCAAACTGTTTTTTTTTTATTTTTTAAATTTTTTGACTGATTTTTTGAAATTCCTTTTTAAACTTTTTTTTTTAAACTAAATCAAAACCGTTTCTCTTTCAAAACCTAAAAAGAAAAAAAACATATCCACATAAACACAAACAAAAATTTCACGTATGAAAAAGATCACTAGTCTCACGGTAATGGTCAACAAAAACAAAAAGAAAAGGTATCAAAACACGATCCTTCAGCTAATACCGTTTTATTCGAGTGTCTTATTGGATGAGAATTTAACTGAAGAAGGATTGCTAAATCCTAACGGGCTTCAATTGATTAGCATTTTAAATGTTCTGTTACCGACAAAGAATATCAATGTTGTGAAATGTAACTTTTTACAGAAACAACAGATTGAAAATCTCAAATTATTCCAAAGCATTTTAACAAAGCAATTGGGCTATCCAAAGCAAAACCATTTTGAGATCGCATCATTGATTTCCTCATCTGATATTGCTATAAAGTCCCTAGTTAATTCGTTAGCCTTTATAAAGAAGACCATTGAAACGAAGGGTAGCTGGAAGGACGACAGCGAGGATGCGAGGAAGATCCTGATCCGTAAGCAAGACGGAGACGAGGTTTTGGGCGCGATCGAAAAGGTAAGCGGATCCCTGTATCAAAACAAGTTCTACTACGAAGACGAAGGAAGGTTTCTTGACGAGCAGCGTGCCATCGAAGAGGAGAAACAGCGGAAGGAGGAAGAGCAGAGGAAGAAAGAAGAGGAGCTCCGGCTCAAGGAATTGAAGCTTAAGAGAAAGGAGCACGAACTGAAGAAGAGACGAAAGTTGCAAGAGAAAAAGAGGGTCCTGGAACAAAGGAAGCTTGAAGACAAGGAGAGAAGAAGGCTGCTAAAGGAGCAGAAAAAGAAAGAGGACGAATTGGCGCGCATGGAGCACAAACAGAAAATCCGTGAAGCCGATCAGCGAAGAAAGGAAAGGGAATTGAAAAAGAAGCAGAGACAACAGAAGTGGAACAAGGAGCTGGAAAGGAAAGCAGAAGAACTGAAAAAAAAGGAAGAGGAGCTCTTAAATAAAAAATTGTTATTAGATCAAATGGATCAGGAATTGGAAGACGAAAAATTCCGCAAGCAATTGGAGCTTGAAAACGAAAAAAAGCTTCAATTGGAAAGAGAATTACAGGAGCGCGAAGAAATGCTCAAAAAGCGAAGCGAAGAGATCAATAAAAAACGCAAACTCTTGGAACAGCAGGAGTTGGAATACCAAAAGAAACTTCAAAAGGAAAGAATCAAAAAGCAACAGCGCGTGACAATTGAACAATTGAGAAAGGACATCTCCAATGTCAACGTCGACTATAACAATTTCATTCTCGAATCCAAAAAAATGAACAAAATGAAAAAATTTCATGACGTTGGCAAGTTTGGCCCTAGATCGCAGACCTTCATTGTCAGCGAGGTACCCTTCGAAGAAGATGAAATTAATCAGGATTCCAAATCGAAAAAACGGAAAAGAAAAAGAAAAAGAAGAAAAATTTTGATGACTAAAGTTGTCAATTATGAAAGCGACGAAGACGAACAATGGGATAAGGCCGAACAGATTGTAAAAAAAAACCAACAAGATCACGATTTAAATGAAGATTTTGATTTATTACAAGATTTACAAGATTAAGTATTATATTAAATATCTATATAAATATATATATATATATTTCTTGAAAAAATAATTTTTAAGGGAATATTATTTTTTAAAAAATAAAATGAAATCTTGTCAAGATTAATGACAAATTTTTTTGTTTAAATTTGTGTTTTGACTTGATGAAATGGATGAGTTAACACCATCTAAACATTTTATTAATTTGAATCTATTTTTTGAAATCCAAAATTCGCGTGTTTCCAATATAAAACCAAAAAAAGTAAACCTATTATTTTTATTAACAATTAAATTAATCTGTGAAAAATGGTGAAACATATTTTTCATTTTAGGTCGGAAAGTATTGATTCGAAAGAAAATTTTATATTTTGTTCTTATTTTTAATAATTTTTATTTCAATATAAATACCAGCCCATAAAACTAATCGAAGGTAAGGTGATTTGATAAATGAATATTTGATAGAAGCTTAACAAAAGTTTCTCAATTTCATTTTATCTTTAAAGTTTTAAAAAAGTTTTTTTTCTTGTTTTTAATAAATTTGAAAATAAAATTACAAAAAAAAATTTTAGACCAATTATTTGACCTTGTCTATTAGAAACAGACTTGGACAAAATGAGGAAAAATGATCAGAAATATAGAGAAAGAGATTTCTCTAATTAAAAAAATGTTACACTATCATCATTTTTCCTCCTTGTCCGAGACTATGGATAGAAGTAATATTTCATGATAGAAGTATTGCTTTAAAGAAATTAGAGTAAAATTTTTTTTTTACTCTAAATAGAAACTGAGTCATTTTCTTTTTGTGAAGAAAAATTATACGTCATTTCTTTTTGAGAAATTTCTTAGAGGAATTTAGAGTAGTAATTCGAGTTTATTTGACTCTAAACAATCCAGTTTCGAATTATAAAATTCTAATTCAAATCGAATTTAAACAAATTTCACATTTTGAAAATCATTTTTTTTATTGTTCTGAATTGGTAATTTTGTTTATTTCCTCTTATCTTTTTTTTTTTTTTTTTTTTTTGAAAGTTTTTTGAACTGATTTGATTTTTTTGATTTTTTTTTTTTTTTTTTTGAATTAATTTTTTTTTTTTTTGATTTTTTTTATTTATTATCATAATAGAGATGACAACAAGAAAGAAACGTAAAATATCCACTGTGCCGAATAAAAGGAGTAACTTTGTACAACTTTTAAAAAAGAGACGGTCGAACCATAGATCTAAGAAGAATAGGCAGTCGTCGAAGAAGAGACATACATCAAAGAAGATGCACTCATCGAAGAAGAAAAAACATTTTTCGAAAAAGAAGAAACATTCATCGAAGAAGAAGACGACGAATGTAATCAAGAAAGAAAGGATGCGACGTATCCCGCGCCGAAGAAGTCTCACTGGAGTTACTCACGTAGAAACTATGTTGATAGATCATATAAGGAGTTTGGTTCCGAAGGCCCTTGAACTTGATGGGTATTTGGATGAAAACAAGGACCCAAACGTGAAGATACATGAAAAAGAAGAAAATGTTCAAAAAGAAGAAGTTGCGATCAAGGGTAACCAAGACAGCAACGAAGAGAGCAAGGAAAAGAAGAAGAACAAAGCAAAGAAGAAGAGCAAGGTCAAGAAGAAGAGCAAATGCATTGAAGATAACAAAAAGAAGATGAAGAGTAAGGGCAACATGGGTTTTACTCGTGATACAACAATCAATGTTGATAAGAAATGCAAGAAGAATGTGAAGCACGATCCAGTGATCAATAGCAAGCAGAAGTGCAAGGAAAAAGAAAAGGAAAAGAAGAAGATAACAAGCAGATGCAAGGGGAATGGAAAGAGCAACATACCAGCAATTACCAAAGAAAGAAGCAGTAGACCAAATAACAATCAAGTGACTGATCAATCAAAGGCAGAAGAAATACAAATTGAAAAAGAAACCAATTCTGAAACATTATGTTTACCATCCAAGAGAAGAGTGAGGCCCAAAACAGAAATTAGCAATGGTAAACTTATAAAAACAATACAAACAAGAATTGGAGAAGATATAAGAAAACTGCAAAATATTGAAAGTTGGTTAAAGGATGAAACATTTTCGAATTTCATTCTAATAAAAAATGTAGATAATCAACCTTTGTTTTTGAATGAAAATTATTTTGTTCAATGTACCCAATGTAATTCAGTTATCACTGTCATCAAATATAATATGGAACGACACTTTACTTCATCAAAACATTGCAATGCACTTAAAATGTTACAAACACACACGCTTGGCTCGTTATCAGATATTGTCAAGATATTATTAAAATCTGGAATATCTTATAACATGGCACAACACTTGTTCCAAGTTCAAAATCTACCAATGATTAGATCGGTCCATACTTTTCCATCGAGAACAACTGTCCGAAGAACTCTACCACAATTACTCGACGATGAAAAAAAAACCTTGAAACACAAATTAAAAGATAAATCTTTCTGTTTAATAATTGATGAGGCAACAGATCGTTTATCTCGGCCACTAGTTGCGTTATTAGCTGCTACTTCAACAGATACGTGGGTTTTAGAACTTGATGAAATACAAGAGATGACAGCAACAAATATGGAACTTTTTATTCGAAAATCTTTAGAATATTATGAAATTCCATTTAAAAAGATAACAGCACTTGTATCTGATGGTGCACCCGTATGTTGCAAATTGGGGAAGACTTTAACAAAAGTTTGTGAAATCAAACATATCATATGTGCATGCCATACATTACATTTAATAAGCGCTAAGTTGATAGATTCATTTGATCTTGCAAATCTGGTATGTTCCAAGCTTAAAAAATTTTTTAAAGCTGGAAAACAAGCAGGAAGAAAAAGAAGATGGTTACAAAAAAATGGTAAATTGATTTCTTTACCTTGTCTTACACGCTGGGGAACTTGGTTACAAACCTGTATTGAGGTGCTTCATAATAAAGACAAATTGAAACAATTTATTCAATTAGAAGAACGCTCAAAAACGTCAAACATCTTGATTGAACATCTTTCAAGTAAAATTTTCTTAGAAGAATTGGTTTTTATAGAATACATTGCTTCTTTTTCAGTCAGTTTCACTTTTAAGGCACAAACTTTCAACGAAATTTAAGGCACAAAAAAAATCTCAAATTAAGGCACAAAATTCAAAGTCTAGTAAAAATAAATTGTAAAAAATGAAATTTCAAATTTTGTGCCTTAATTTGAGATTTTTTTGTGCCTTAAATTTCGTTGAAAGTTTGTGCCTTAAAAGTGAAACTGACTGTATTCTACCACTGATACAAGGGTTACAAGCGCACTGCATCTCTAACCAGACAATAAAAAATTGGATAAATTTTAAAAATTTATTTTTTCAATTAGAATACAAAAATTTTTATAACTTTGTGCCAGAAAAACCACAATTCAGAGAAACAAAAGATAAAATTAATTTTTTTTTCACGCGTATCCAACAATATGAAACAAGAATTAACCTTGCTGATGATGTAATTAAAATGTACTACTGGTTTAGTCCTGAAAACATTTTACCAAATATTCGAAAAGAAGATTTGCCCATATCTGAAATTTTGGAATATATTAATGGTTCAATTTTGGGAGAATGGTTAAGGTTTCAACATTATCTGAAAACACTTGAAACAATCCAAACTCAAAGTCCAATACATTTTTGGTTAAGTATGAAAAATATTTTTCCATGCTTAAGTAAATATGTCTTGGATTTGTTATCAGTTCAACCAACCTCAACTGAAGTGGAAAGGTTTTTTTCGATTGTGAAAAATATACAATCAACAAAAAGAACTTTAATGAAATTAGAAACAATTCAAACTGAGGCATTTTTTCGTTTTAATTATCGAAAAAACAAAATACTTTAAATACAATTTTTTTTTATTTTGATTCTTGATCTTTTTATAGTTCTATCTATGTTCTTCTCTCATATTTTTTTCAAAAAAAATAAGAAAATAAAGAAACTTTATCTATTTTTTATCTATTTTTTTTCTACTCAAGTTGTGAAAAAAATTTCTCAATTTAAATTTTTTAGAGGAATTTTTTCTCATAATGTGAAAAATTTCATGATTTCTCTAAATGGTAAAGTCTGATTAGAAACCTTAAAGCAATTTAAATCATTTTTATAAGAAAAAAATCGAATTTGATTTTTTTGGATTATATTACTCAATTCTCAAATATCATCAAGAAAAGTTTATTTTGAAAAATCAAATTTCATCTTCAAACAAAAACAGAATTATAGAGTAGAATTGTTAAATGGTGTTAAAAAATTAAGGATTATAACTATTATTCTTAAATCAATCCAATATTTTTCATTTTTTAAATTAAATGATTTTTTTGGTCACCAAAAGAATTATCTCAAAAAAGAAAAAAAATCTTTCTATTAATATTACTGACAACAAAGAGCTGTTATTGAACAATAATGATCAAAATGGTAACTAATGGTGGTAAAAAATTGTTTATAATGCGAGAAATCGAATGAATTTAAATGTTTTCTTTTTTCTGAAAAAATGGAAAAAAAAAATTAATATCTCAGTAAAAAAATATTTTTTTTTGTGGTTCCTCGCCTATATCTATTGACACATGGCAAATATAAAATTTTTAAGTAGAGAATACCACCAATAACATATTTTAAAAAATTGCCTTGTTACACTAGAGGGTTAATCCCTTAACTGTTGTCTTTGGTTTTTATTTTGTGTTTCATGAAAAAGTCCGTTCAATGTAACGTAAACATCAAATCAAACAATATTTTGAATAGATCATATTATCTAATGTGTTTTTCTTCAACCTTCATTACCAATCTCCTAATAAAAGAGATATAATTCTACCAAATTTAAACAAATCAATACGAAAATCTACAATGACCAAATCTTTCAATTTGAATAAATACAAAAAGAAAAAAACAATAAAAAGGATAAAGAGTTTCTTAAAAACTATTATAGTTTTTATTTTTTTATTTTGAAGGGAGGAAATTAATTTTTTCTTATAGTCCTAATTTCTAAACAAAAGTTTAGAAATTTTAATAAAGAATCATAATTCTCTTTATCATTAACTGATGATAAAATAAACAATGAGTCTTTATTTCGAATAGTATCAAAGATATTATTATTTTGCTTATTTTTGTTAATATGAATTAAATCTTTCATCCAAATTATTCGATTTTCTTTATAGAATGGACAGTCCCATAAAAAATGATCGATCTCTTCATCTGTATCTAGGTTTAAATATTTTTTGCATAAATTGCAAAATTTTGTTTTTGTTTTATTCTTATCATAAACATAAGAATATAAAACTATTTTACTTGTATTCCCATATGAGGAAAAATGAGATATTAATTTTTCAAAGTTTTTTGAAAAATAAATGAAATAAAACATTCATTTCATTTTCCTTTTTTCCTTTAGTAAAACATCTTCGGATATCTTCTCTTGTGATTGGATTGATTTATTTATTTCTTTAGCTCTTTTTTTTTTTTTCTATAGTGGATGAGATAAGAATCCAAAAGGAAGCAATATTTAATATTAAATGGTAAGTTAATTAGCAAATATTATGTAAAATTAAAATTCGACAAGAACATGCCCAATGACCAAATTATTTAAAAATCAATTCTTTTTCAACAATTTTCTTAATGAGAGCAAATTAAATATATAAAAAGACTAATTTTCATTGATTATATCAAGATATTTCAATTGTTCTTTCAATTAGAAGAAATAATATTCGAAAACTTAGAAAAAAAATTTCTTTTATTACTTAGAGAATGACAATATTATTTTCTAGATAGATTTGCTTTTTATTCAAATAAGCACACTTTTGAAAACTTTTAATTGTGGACAACAAATGTCAATTGAAAACAACATCTAAAAGGATTGAAAACAACACTTAAAAACACTTTTCTGAAAAAAACAACCATAAAAGTTTGAAAATAAATATTTATAATCGTCAACAAGGGTTATTTAAAATACTGTACCAAAACGGGGATAAAAAATTGACTTAGCAAAGATAACATTAGAAATAATTGAAATTTTTTCAAAGTTATCCAAATAAAAAAGATTTATTGACTTCCAAAAACGCTAAAAATGTTTTGTGTGAAATTAAAAAACCAAAAGGTGTTTAAATTGTAAGTTTTTCAAAGTTTGAAATCTAAAAACTTTTAAATTCAAAGTTGTTGGTTTTTGATTTTTTTGTTCCTTTCAAAATTTGGAACAATTTCCAAAAAAACCAAGTGTTGTCAACAAAAAAAAAGACTAAAATTTCTGTACTATTCATGACATGAACACTACAATAATAGTACAGTCCATACAAACAAATACTTCCAGGGCCTTTTTGGACACTCTGAATGACAGTCTTCAAGATTTCGGTTTCAAAGATTCGTTCATATTTTTTCAAATTTCAAATACTTGATAATAAATTTTTAAAATCCAAAAAATGGGAAAAAAATAATAATTATCAAAAGATAACCAATTGAAATTTAATTGAATTTTTGAAAGGTTTTGAAAAGAACTTATATCTATTAGATTTCAATAACCTGAAACTCTTTTCATATAACCTAAAAGTGGAAAGTTGTTTAAATTACATTTTTTAAAAGTTTGATTGGGAAAAACTTTAAAAATGAAAATTGTTTGAATTTTGATCATCTAATTCCTTACAAACTTCGGAACAATTTCCAAAAAACAAAGTGTTGTCAAGTAAAAAACGAGACTACAATTTTTGTGCTCTTATTGTTGTGAAAAACATGAAAAATAATCATTTTTTATTGTTTTACTACATCCATAAAATTCTTTTTGAAGAAATAAAGTAACAAAAAACCTAACAAAAGTTTATCTATGACTTCTCAACTTACTGACGGATCGATCCCAAAAATTTTTAAAAATGAAGAGTGTGTACATCCAATTCTACAAGTGACAGATCTTGAAGAAACACATTCAAAAAGTAAAGATAAAGAAACGGTTAGATATAGACTAAAACTTTCTGATGGCAAATTCTATCTTTTGGCAACACTTAACAGGCAACTTAATGAAATGGTCATTAATGAAGAGATCAAAAACTTTTCCTTTATTAAATTGTTGAACTATCAAAAAACTGTCATAAAAAACACAGAGTAACACCCTTTCCTTCCCTCATTTAGGTTTTTCTCTTTTTTTTATTTTTATTTTAACAACACTAACCAAACTTTCCATCAAAATTATCAATTACTCCAAAAACCCAAAAAATACTTAATAAAAAAAAAAATTATATCCGTTAAAAAATCTTTCATTTTTTTTCATCAAAAAATTCATTTCATTTTTGGTTCTCTCTTTTATTCTGGGAAACAAATAGTTTTTTACTTGTGTCTAATTTAGAATCTGTCTCAACAGAAACCGCAAAAATTGGTGAACCAACACAATTTACAAACGAAACAGAAGAAAATGAAATAGAAATTGAAAAAGAACACGAACAAGAACAAGAAACAGGAAAAGAACAAGAACAAACAACATTTAAAACACAACCACTGGAAACAGGGATCACTTTACTTCGAAATCTTAATACTTATAACAAGAATTGGAAAATCAAGGTTCGTGTTACGAACAAAACAGAACCAAAAATTTACAATAAAAACGGCAAACAAGGCCAAGTAATGTATGTTACCTTAGTTGATTCCAATGGCGACGAGATGAGGGCAACAATGTTTAATGATAATGTAACAAAATTCAATAAAGTTCTTCAAGTCTCAAAGTGTTATTATATCTCTGGTGGCATGTTAAAGCCTGCAGATCGACGCTTTTCATCGATCCAAAGTGATTACGAAATCAATTTCAACAATTACACCACGATTACCCTTTGCACGAACACCTCCGACTTGCCCAAGGAGGCCTATCATTATAAAAAATTAAGCGAGATTGAAAAAACACAAAACGGAATGAAAATAGATGTCTTAGGGATCATCGCAGAAGTAGGTGAACTGATTGAAGTGAAATCAAGGACTGGGATGCAATTAAAAAAACGAGAGTGTATTTTGGCTGATCAATATATGAGAATCTCTTGTAATTTCTGGGGAGAAATTGCAGAAAAAAATACCTTCCCAGATAACCCCGTGATCATTCTTAAGGGCGCAAATGTTGGCGAGTATCTGAATAAAAAAAATATCAGCGCTTCCAGCTCTGTAAGAATCATTTTGGATCCAGAAATCAACGAAGCACAGGAGATAAGAGATTGGTGGTACCGAGGCGGTGGGAAGAAAAACCAAGAGCAATTGGGAAAAACTATTGGCAAATCATTTAGCAGTAATACCAACTGGATCGAAAATGATCGGGATCCTTTATCCAATATTCTTAATCTTAATTTAGGCGGAGGGGAAAAGGCAGATTACATCACAAGTAAGGTAACTATTACCCATATTTTACATGACGAAAATAACCCCGTTTGTTACCCTTCGTGCACCTTTGAAAACTGCACAAAGAAGGTCACCTTGCAAGGATCCCACTGGGTGGGCGAAAAATGCAACCACAGGGTCCAAAAGCCCAATTATAGATATAACCCTAAAATTAGATTGACCGATTCTTCTTCTTCAATCTATGCAACCGCCTTCAACCAAATATGTGAAGACATTTTAGGCGCGAAGGCCGAACACATTGAAACTTTAAAACAACAAGGCAGAAACGACGAATTTAATGAAATTTTCAACAAGGCAGTGCCTTTAGAAGGCCTCGCTAGAATTAGAATCACGGAAAGTGAATATGAAGGGAAAACTTTTAAAAGATCAATTTTGTCCAGCTTTAAACCAATCACTGATTATGTATTGGAATCTAAAAAATTGATACAGCAAATAAATAAAATTAGCGAAAACTAATTCATTTTCTATCATTTTATTGAAAATATTAAGACAATAAATGCCTTTTTCTTTTTCTTTTTTTAATGATATATTTTTCGTTGATTTCTATATACCACTTTATATTCTTTTTCTTACAACTTTCCATAATCTAATTTTTTATTAATATTATTGAATTTTTTGATTTTTTTTTTTTTTTTTTTTAGGATAATTATCCTAAAAAAAAAATATTTTTATTTGCTTCAAATAGAAATTAAAATAAAAATACCATCTTTTTTTTTTTTTTAATATATTTTTATATACAAGATCAGTGATTCAAAAAAATTACCCCCATTTTACCGTTAGTTTTCCAGAATTTAAAAGAATTGAGTAAAATCCAGGAATTTTACTCTATTTTTTGAATTCTCAAAAAGCACCGTTAGGTTTTCTTGAGGTTTTCTGTTTTGTTTGTAGATTCAATAGATTTTCGTTAGGTTTTTTTTACTTTTTGAAATAAACCAAAAATTTATTAAAATTTTCTGTTCATTTCAAAAAGCAAAAAAAACCTAGAACACTTCACAAAGAAACAGAAAAACTCAAGAAAACCTCGGCACTCTACAGAACTTGACAACACCCTACGGCACTTCCGAGCAACGTATCGATTTTGATTTTTTTTTATCTTTTCAGTTATAATGTAGGCAAGATTATAACTCATAGGATAATATTTCTTACAAAAAATGAATAGAAAAAAAATCAATTTAAAAAAGACCAGGAAAAGAGAAAGAAAAAAAAAAAAAAAAAAGATAAGCATGCTATTGAAAAATTTTCCAGTTTTGTATACCCATTATTGAATGAATTGGTAATGGTTTTTATTTGCAGCCATTAACTCTTTTAATATACAAATGCTGAAGGAAATTCAAGTAACATGTAAATCTTCAAATACAAGTATAAAACGTAAGATTTTAGGTAATAGCGAGTGTAAAAAAAAAAATCTTGGAAAATATGTTTTAAAATTTTAGAATTTTTCTAGTTAATTTTCATTCAAAGTTCGTATCTGAAAATTAGGTAGATTATAGGTTAATTATGCCTAAAGAATTTAAAATCAACCCCACTGCACCCACAGTTTGTATAATACAACCCTCTTGTCTTAGAATAAGATGTATTACTACTAGCCTTTCACCTCCCCATTACCCCCCACTAAATTATAACAACATGATTGATTACATTTCTTATTTTCGGCAATTTAGAAAAATAGGATCTTTTTCAAAACATATCTTCTGAAAAATTGAATTATTAGATGTATTGATTTGATTTAAAAATTATAAATTTTCTATCTTTTTATAATTGGACAAATTAATTCGGACTATTATTTTAATATTTTCAGGCCATATTTACTCTTTCTCTGAATGGGAATTTGAGTTCTTTTTTTATTTCAAGAATTCAAATCTTTTGCATTAATCTTTGAAAACAATATTCTTCTTTTTAGATTTTTTTAATAAAAATACCTCATAAAAGAAGTTAAAATAAATTTCTCTAAAAAGTTGTTGCTAAATAATAATACATATGAATTGTGAGAAGAATCAATGATAATCTCTTATTTATTCCCATTCAAGATCAGAAGATAGAGTAGAAAGAAATATCTTTAAATAAATCTTTTCTTTATTCAGAATACAAAACAAGAATGATCACATCAACAACTAAATTTGTTGAAATCAAATATGAATAAAATAAAATTCAAAAAAAGTGGATTTTAGAAAAGGTGTTTTGTTTGTCTTCTTAGTTGATAGGAATTGAAATAAATTAGTACTTTTGATTTATTCCCCATTACTATTTATTATTTTTTTACAAAACATTTTTTTACAACTTTGATTTCTAAATTCTATATTCATATCGGTTTATCAAAACAAAACCAAAACAAAGAATACTATTTCAAAAATTAAAAAAGAAGAATAGTGTTTTCAAAGACTAAAGTAAAACAATTGAAGAATCGAAATTACGAACCAACTACAAATAATTCAGTCCAAAAAAGAAAAAATTGATAAAATATTTAGAATCATAATACATAATTAATTATAGTTTTCAATTTAAGGGAGTAAGTACATTTTTCAAATATTGAGTACCAGCATTTATGCGAAACTGAATGCTTCAAATTGTTTCTTTTAACAAATTATATTGATATTTTTATAAATTTGGAATTGGAATATATCTTAGTATAATATTTTTTCATACTAACTAAAAAATGGTATTCAAAGAAATGAAAAAGATTCATCAAAAAAAAATAAATACAAATCATTTATTTCTTGATCTTATCTATAACAGTTAATACAATACTTCTTCTTAATTTGATTATATTTTTAATTCTTCAAGGAAATATTTTTGTTTGTGAAATTTTTGAGAAACAAATTGATTATTATTTCTGAAGAATTTATATAATGAATTAATTTCCTATTTTCATTTGATTCATCTAATTCTTCATTTGGTTCAGAAAATACATTTTTTTTTTAGTTCCTCTTCAGAAATTAAGCTTTATTGGAAGAATTCGTTTGATTTGATAATTCTTTATTTTCGATTAAATTAAGAACTAAAAATAATTCTGAATCTATGATTTGAATTTTTTTCAAAATTTTTCTTTTATTTTGGGTTGAATCTTTTTGTAACTGTTTTTTGATTCCAAGAATTCAACCCCTTTATTTTGATTTTTGAAATATTACCCTTTATTTGGATATTGTTTGATAAAGATATTTGAAAAAAGAATTTTTAAAGCAAATCTGTAAAAACATGTTTTGTCCAATAATAATAATGGGGTTGACATTGAAGCTAATAAATTAGTTGGATTCACACAAATTAAGAAGATAAAGAATACAAATCTTCGAAAATAGGCTTTCATCATTTTTTTTTATTTTCATTCTTGATTTCAACAGATTTATTGGAAAAGGTGATCTTTGGTTTTTGGTCTTCTGAAAAAAAATTATTAGTTTCAAATACACACCTTTTCAGGTATATTTTTTTGGTTTACTGTTTGATTAATTTCACTCGTTCGTTAAAAACACATTTCTAGATCCAAAACCTAATTTAATAAGAACCAAAAATCGAATCAAAAAAAATGCTCAAAAAAATTGGAAAAATTAAAGATTCAACTCTGAATTACTTTGGGTAATTTTTCTTTTCACGAATAGAACATCTAATGACTCTTTGGTTTCAAAGTTTCAATATCTAGTGGCACTCAAAAAATATTTTTCAGTAAGGTTCACCCATTTAAAATTTTTCAAAATAGTAAATTATACTTACTTCCTAAATCAAAAATTAATAAGAATCTTAAAATCAAACGAAAACTTCATAATAAACGTATGGTCTCAAGAAAAATCCAAACAATATCCCATTTTCTGAGACAAAACTTGTATAAGACAAAAAATGAAAATGGGATTTTTAAATTCATTTTGAGAATTCTTTTGAAATAAAAAGTAATTTGTTTCTCAACAATTTTCAAAACAAAAGTTTTTCCATCAACAATTAAAAATTAAAACAAGTAAAGAATAAGCCATTGTTTCAAATATTACAGTTAAGATCAAGAAATAAATAAATGATTTTATTTATTTTTTTCTGATCAATTTTCTCATTTTTTTACATTTCAATTTTTTGATTGGTAATATAATATATTATACTAGGATATCGAACAAACCCATATTTTTTAAAAAATTAATGTACTTGGTTGAAGAAATAATTTGAATTATGGAGTTTCAGTTAAGCTATTTCACTCCAAATTTGTAAAAATAACTTGACTCCTTTGAAAAAACTACAAATGTAATTAAAAAAAAATTCTCAAAAAAAAAAAAAATTTAAAGGTTCCACTCTGATACACTTTATTCTTTTCACATACAGGGCAATTAATAATTTTTTTATTTCAGAGATTTAAGTCGAATATAACTGTAATAATTTTTAATCAGTGAGGTTTGGCTTTTTAAAATTTTTAATAATTGGAAAGTTGACCTTTTTCCTTAAATACTTTTCTTAAAGTAGGTGATTGTTTTTGTTCAAATAGTCCTATCAGAACAAAAATGCCAGATCTACCTAAATTTGGATTAAATATTTTAGAAATCCATAAATATTTTTTTAAAAGGTAATGATTGACGATTATCCTTTGAAGAAAAGAACCAAAAAAAGATTTTAAAGCCAAAACGATTGACAAACAATCCTAAAATTAAAATAATAACTTTCCAAATAAGTAAACATTTTTTATTCTTTTTTTTTTTTTTGATGGAATTTATTGGGAAATTTGATTTTTATAGCAAACAACCAGAGTTCATTAGCTTTCAATTAGGTGATGTAATTAAAGTAGAAAATTTAGAAATAGGGGACTTAGATTGGTTCTATGGAAAGAATGTAAATAGTGGTGAAGAAGGGCTGTTCCCAAGTAAATATTTTTTTTTTTTCACTGACAAATGATTGAATTTGCAAATCTACTTTTTCCTTTCCACAAAAAACAAAACAACTGTTTGGTAAACAAAAGAAAACCACACTAACCCACCACACCAACCACATCTAAACTAAACGAAAATTCTAACTAATGCCAAAAAAACAAGGAACCAAAACAAAAATAAAAAATAATTGATTCCTTTTGGATCTGTTGTGACATGAAACAACAAAAGAACCAGATCTCAGAATACACTACTAGTTTTCCTGCTTGAGAGACAAGACAAAACCAAACTCACTTTTCTGAAAAATATGATTTGTACATTACAAAAAATTTTTGTAAAATAAACACTTTCTTTATTCAATAAATATTTCTCTGAAAACCAGGATGAACTGGATTTTTTAAAAAGGTACAATTCAGTTCACCACAATTGGTTTGATCAATTAATGGTTGGGACTGTACCAGAAATGAATTTTGAACTTTTTTGTCAATATTTGTTTTCAATTTTTCTTTTTATAAACTCCTTCAATCGTCATGTCTTCAAAAAAAAACAAAGTTGCCACTACTCGAACTCACAAAATGTATTTGTTATTTTAATTGAAAAAAAATTCTCTTTGGCAAATAATTTTAAAAAAGTTTTTACACAAAACGAAACATATTTTTACTTTTATTGAGATATTATGACTTGATGGAGAAACAAGTAATCCCCAAAATCTTTTAAATTCATTGTCCGTGACAAGAATTATTCAAATTTGTTTTCTTTTCATTTGCTAAACCATCGGTTTCCCTTTTGTGAATCACTCTAATTTTTTTTTTTAATTTAGACTACTGGTATTTGTATTAATAATGGGAAAAAATTTTCACGTTCTTTTCCAGATTTTTCTTTTTTCAACCAGAGTTCCCCAAAGAAGTAGGTCGTAATTTGTGGTTTGCGTTCTTTTTTTGAAAAAGGAAATTGAAAATGAAGTGAAAATTTTTCCCATTTAAAATTCAAATACAAGTAGTTTAATTTTTGTGTTTGTCAATATTTCGGTTCTCAAAATTTACTTTTAACATCTAGATTTATCTTCACTCAAACACAATCATTAACCCCAAAATCTCAAATTAACAAACAAAACAAACACTAACAAACAAAAACAAACTCTCAAACTATCAAACAAACAAACAAAAAAAAAAAAGAAAGTTATACTTTTGCAGAAGACTCTATAACGAGCTTAACTCAAAAAACCTTTCGGCAAAGAACGGGGCACTTAAATTCCTTTAAGGTCAATTCAATTCGTATCCAGGGCCAATTAACAAATCTTCTGAATTTAACAAAGAAACGATCAAATTTAGGCTATTCCAGGAATATTCGAAGAACAAAGCAAACCCATAACCGAAACCAAAAGACGATCCGCGAAAGAACAATAGTGCCATTAAGTCGGCTACCACTGATCCCATGCTACAAAGAGGGGTATCTTAACATAAGTGTCAAATCAGGCAAATGGGAGGAAAAGTATTGCATTTTGAATTCAAACACGATCAGGCTATATAAGAAAGATCCCAAACAAAATTCAAATAGCCAGGTGATTGAGATCAAAGTCAACAGCATTATTAGCATTCAAGAGATTGAAAATAATCCCAAAAAAGAGAAAGACAAACAAAGGCAAAATGAAAATTATTTTATTCTTCTTTACCAAGGCTCCAATAACAACAGTAATAATTCAAACACCCCAAATGCCGAAACGAACAAAATGGTCTTTCAGATCTCGAATAATAAAGACTTTGATGACTGGAAATCACAAATCGAGCACTGTCAATTATTTTTGAAAATTGTTGGCAGGACTGTTGACACCGAAGAAGAAACAGAAGAATTATATAAACTATTATTAAATTATTGCGAAGAATATAAAGCAGTCTTAGAAGCACAAAGGGAAGCATACCAATTAGAAATCTTGGGCAAACGAATAAAAAACACAGAACTAAAATTTATCGAAGCCAAATGTGAAACGTTTACCAATTTTCTCGGATCGCTTGATCACTGGGAAGACATTATTTTGTTAAAACTGTATTTATTAATTTTAAAATCCGGCGATTATCGAATCAAACTTCATGTGATCAAAGAATATAAGGCGTGCATCAAAACAGAATTGACGTTGAAAAAACATGACTTAATAACGGTAATTGAGGCGCACTGCGGCGAATGGTGGCTTGGCGAACTCGACGGTAAGGCAGGTTGGTTTGACAGTGAGAACTGCGAATTACTTATCCTACCGAACGGGATCGCACAAAAGGAATTAAACAGCAAATTGAAGACACACAACAGCACAACGACCAATCATAGTAATATTGAATTATTTTTACAAGATTATCTCAATTTATCTTTAACTTACCCGACATATTTACAATCACTGGATCTAACGTACAAGGGAAATTTAAACATGCAATTGAAAAATAAAAAATGGAAAAAAAGATTTTTATCAATCGTTGGCTCACAATTGTTAATTTATTCAAATACTGATTATTTGATACCAAATCTAATTATCCCCTTTGAAGACATTTCCAATATCACAGACGTTTCTGTAAAGTTAAATAAAGAATTCACCTTCCAAATAGACAATGGCACTACCCCGCTTATTTTATCAGCAGAAAATGCAAACATATTTCATCAATGGTACGATACCATTGGATTGTGTATCAATATTAACAACATTGGAAAGAAAATCAAAAATGAAGAAATAGATGAAAAAAAAAACTCAATAAATCAATTAATTAACTTCGTACAAGACAAAATGGAAAAAGTAACAAACAAGATCAAAAAATTATTATTAGAAAAAAGGAGCCTTGAGAATCAAAATAAAAAATATGAAAAAGAACAAATTATTTTCAAATATAAAAAAAAGGAAATCATTTCACATTATTTACCTTATTTTTTTTTATATCAAAAAATTATATTATTAAAACAAAATTATATTAATTTGGAAAAAATTGAAAAAAAATTACTTGGGATCCTGGCGCTATTGAATTTCCCCAATTTAAATGATTCGGAGGTTGCCTATTCCATTGAAAACCACGATAATACCCTAGTAAATGAGGAATTAACCTTTCAAAAAAACCAACTATTTATATTGATGAATGAAGTTGATGAATTATATTTGAGAGTGGAAACTGGCAACGAAATTGGCTTGGCCTTAAGGAATAAACTAAAAATAATCAATTTACCAAAAAAAGAATTAATTTTTGAAATGTACAACAACAATAACAATAATGATAAGAACAGCAGCAGCAACAGCAGCAGGAGCAACAACAGAAACACGGGAACCAATAATCAAAATAATCATGATAAAGCATTGGACAATAATACCAACAATAATTACAAGCTTATTAATAATGGAAATAAGGACAACACGGATAAAAACAACATACCCAATTTTTACCGGGATTCTAATTATCAAAGAAGCCGATCTCTGAACATTATAAAGAAAAATAAAGAAAAAAAAGTCAATAATAACATTTCGTCTTCTGTTGATAATAATGATAAAAATAAAAACAAAATACAAAAATTAAACGAAAACATTAGAAATATGGAAGAACAATTAGAAAGCAATTATATTGAATTATACCAAGAAATTGAATTTGAAGAAAAATTAGGAAAATCATTCCCAATAAAATTTGAGGGCAGGTTAAAATTATTAAATGGTAAAAAAACACAAAAAAAATATTTCCGATTAAAGTCTTGGTATTTTGGGTTTTATAACAATGAAAAAAACATTCAACCATTTGGCGCCATTGATTTCAGGAATGTTATTTATTATGACTTTGTAAAGAATAAAAAAAAAAATAACCACTTTAAAATTAAAACAAAAGGCGGGTTTTCGCACACTTTCCAAGCGGAAAACACTGAAATTATTATTAAATGGTTTTATGTTTTTAATATTTGCAAATTATTTCAAGAATTAACAAAGCCTGCCACAATTAGAGAAGATTTAAACAAGCGAAAAAAAAAATTTCTCAATTTAATCAATTGGATTAACGAACAGATTTCAATTACCACAAAGAAAATGAAAATAAATAATAATAATAATAATAATAATAATAATAATCAAAAAACAAATAATAATATGAATTTTTTAAATATGAAAAAAAATAAAAATTTTAATAACAATAATAGGAATAATTTAAATAACGATTTGAGAGAAATCAAAAAGCGCAATTCAAATTTAATATCATGGAGGAAAAAATTATTTAGTAAATTAGCAAGGTTAAACATTGAGGACGAGAACGATTTCCAAATGCGAGCATTCTGTTTAAAGGATTACCAATCTAACAATCTCAAGGAATTAAATTATCAAAAAAACGAATGGTTAACTGTTATAAGAAAACCAGTAGCAGGTATTTTACAGGCAAAATTAAATGGTAAAACTGGCGATGTTTTTGCAAGAAATGTCGAATTAGTCACCCCATCAAAGGCAGAAAGGAAAATCAAAGGGGAGGACGAAAACCAATTTTTCGTTTACCAATTAAAAATGAAAATCGATTATTCCAAGAGACTAAATAGCTTTGATAATAACATTATTCGAAACAATTGCATTATGAATTATTTACCTTGCTTTTTGCAAACGGATGCCAAAACCGAAAATAAAATTGGATCCAATAAATGGAGCAAAAGGATCTTATACATTGAAAATTGGAATTTGATAATTTATAAAAAAAATAGTATTGAATTTAAAATCGATCTCCATAATTTAAATTCCGCCGAACAGTTTTTTGATTTGAATAACAAGTTTTTTGGGTTCATCATAATGTGCGGCGAATCAGAATTAAGATTTGTTGTAAATTCGAACAAGGATTTGAAATATTGGATTAATGCATTTAAAATCATTAGAACAATTATCAAAATTAAGCAGCCGCTGAACAAACAGAACTTAAAAGACATTAAAAACGATTATTTTAAATTAATTGAATGGCTACAAAAAAGCTATATAAACCAATTATCATTTTTAAATAAATTCAATAAAATGAAGCTCCAAAGGTCAACAACGGGGAAGGATGTGCATAGAAAGGTCGGGCTAATCAAGAACGAATTATCTATTTTAAAAAATTGGAGAGACTATCTTCTATCAAGATTTTGTAGATTAAAATTATTATTTAAAAGGGACTTCTATATAAACGATTTTACAAATAACACCCAATTGATACAGGACAATAGGAAAAGGGTTTGGTTATCACGGGATATCATATCTCGGAACAAATCTGATTTACAGGGGCAAAAAAACGATTTCTTTTTATTACACA